>OW028574.1:40455296-41087796 GCA_932294295.1 Alitta virens | reverse complement strand
TTACACTGTAATTTAAAACAATTAAACTGACTGTGATATTAATGAATATTATAATTTGTTCAGAATTTCCTGACAATCCACATTTATTTATCAAATAAATGAACCTAAAGTCCTAAGATGAACTTTTTGAACCGTATATTCTAACCCACCTAGACATTATGTCAAAAAAATACCTTTAATAAGGGCAATAAAACGGAATTAGCTATTCTATAGAGATCCAAACACATTATTTACAAAGCTGAATGGTGATGATTGCTTTAATGGCAAACTAAGGTCTATCGGGGCATTTCGCACAGCTGCGGTTCTTGACCTCTGCTATCTGAGTGCATCCCAAAGGAATATAGGGGACCGTCTCAAAACTGCACCCTTTGCTGGAGTGCAAAACTGCTGAGCTCAGCTGGTTTATTCACACTGTTCCATATATAGCTGCTGTGCTATCTCTCCAACATAAAACCTGGTGGTGTGTTAATAGAATTGCCTTTTGTAGATAGAATGTGTTTTAAATACGGATGCGCTTGTATTGTATTGAATTGAATTGAATTGAATTGAATTGAATTGAATTGAATTGTATTGTATTGTATTGTATTGTATTGCATTGTATTGTATTGACTTGAATTGCATTGCATTGTATTGCATTGTATTGTATTGTATTGAATTGAATTGCATTGTATTGTATTGCATTGTATTGAATTGCATTGTATTGCATTGTATTGAATTGCATTGTATTAAATTGTATTGTATTGCATTGTATTGTAATGTAGTGAATTGAATTGCATTGCATTGCATTGCATTGTATTAAATTGCATTGTATTGAATTGTATTGTATTGTATTGTAATGTATTGTATTGCATTGTATTGAATTGCATTGTATTGCATTGTATTGAATTGCATTGAATTGTTTTGCATTGTATTGTAATGTATTGTATTGCATTGTATTGAATTGCATTGAATTGCATTGTATTGAATTGTATTGTATTGTATTGCATTGTAATGTATTGTATTGCATTGTATTGAATTGCATTGTATTGCATTGTATTGAATTGCATTGTATTGTATTGAATTGTATTGCATTGTATTGTAATGTATTGTATTGTAACATCAAATGGACGTGTCTAGTATTAACTACATTTGAAAACGAAATAGTGCGGATTTCTTGGAAATCTCAGTTTTTTGTCTGCATTTCAATTGTTACTGGTATTTCAACATGTGGTATGAATGGTGCCAGCTGAGGTTTAACTTACAAACAGTATAAGCTACTGAGACTGGCAAAATCCATCGCCAATAACATATTCCGACCAAGAGAGTAATTAATATGAAGCTGTACAAAGCTCTGATGCTAAACCATTTGTAAATTACCATGTACTGCATACAAACCAAAAACTCGAAGGAAGTGATAAGCTTTGGCTTTCAAATATTTGGAGTCGACTGATATTTGAAGGGCAGCCCAAACATTTTACATTTAGAATGCAATTTCTGTTGAACTGAACCTGCACTGCGCAGTGCATTGCACCAGACAGCTGCATGTGAAAATACAGGATGTTGGAAGCAATATGAGTGTCCCATGTGAACTTGTGACCATGGCACAGCTGAGACCTCCAGGCCACAGAGCTCTCACGGTGGACTCAATGCCAGCGATATAGCCAACTGGGGGTTTTGTGCGCATAATCTTCTTTATGGCAGTGCGCATGTTCCTGCTGTATACCTGTCTGTTCTGCCATAGAGCTAGCTCACCAGCCACTTCCGGTGCCTCACAATATGAACTTCCGGTTTTGTATTATATAGTGCATCTCTTGTTGCTGCATAATATATCAGTATTGCAAGAGTCGTTCATATTTCTAATTTGTATCCATAGACTTAACATTGCTTGCTTGCTTGGTGCATATATCTATCTATCTATCTATCTATCTATCTAGATCTATCTATCTATCTATCTACCTATCTATCTATCTGTCTATCTGTCTGTCTGTCTATCTATCTATCTTTCTATCTATCTATCAATCTATCTATCTGTCTATCTGTTTGTCTTTCTGTCTATCTATCTGTCTTTCTGTCTATCTGTCTGTCTTTCTGTCTATCTATCTGTCTATCTAGCTATCTATCTTTACAACTATTTATTATCTATCTATCTATCTATCTATATATGGTGTAAGTTTCAAGTTACCTTAAATATCAATATTCATATAAAAAGAAGAAATACCAATAATTATTGAATAACCTGTAAGTACGC
Organism: Alitta virens; assembly: GCA_932294295.1. Lineage (NCBI taxonomy): Eukaryota > Metazoa > Annelida > Polychaeta > Phyllodocida > Nereididae > Alitta > Alitta virens. The sequence goes on along the minus strand of OW028574.1, from coordinate 41,085,569 downwards.
ATGTTGGCACTGTGTCATTTATCAGAAACTCCAGATGCAGTGTTTGCTAAGATCAATAGTGCGCTACCAAAAGCAATAATTATTGATAAATTCAGGTGGAACAACTTGTAATTTAGTGGCAAAGCCAGAAAATATGAATACAAAATCATAAGTGCAATACAATATGATGAATAGTGAGAAAAATACTTTTCTGTAAGATTGTGTCAATTATTAAAATATTAACTTCAGGTGACACACCATTTTGTAGACACACCTTTTAAAAAGACTATAATTATTTCAATAATAAGACGTTGCAATTTAGCATAGGCCTATATTTATTGTCACCTGAAGTTAATATTTTCGAAAGTTAATTATCTAATCATTCTGCAACGTTACTGAATTATTTAAAAAGAAAAAAATTACTAATAGAATGAAACTGTGAAATACAATCCAAAATGTGTTAACATTTCTTTGATACAAGGCCTATATACTGTACATTTGAATACTATTTTTTGGACATTGGGTCATATAAGGGTTGACAATGTCAATCAATGGCTTCTATGTGCTCTTTGGTTTTAAGGGCAGGCTCATAATTAGCCATAAATTAGAGGATAATTGGGTAGTGTGTATTTAGCAGAATGACAGGTAATAAATTTCCATGTGGACTAAATTGCCTTGCCCCTGAAACTTTAATAAGGTATACGGGCACACATGAACTTAAAACTAGGGTATTCCCTGTGGATTTAGAACATGAACCTGCTGAAGCTTTTGCTCAGACCAAAATTACATGTTTACCTATGTTACCGGCAAATTGTAACATTCAACTAACCATTGTAATTATTTTTTTGGGTTCAATATAACTTTCCCTCTTCCCACAAAACTGTATATGTTGGATTACTCGCCATCCAAATGTTATGATGTCCTTTGTTCTTTAGCATAAAATTTAATAAAACATAGTCAGCTTATAACACATGATCAGCTGACAGCAGACGTAATGATGAGATGTTAAAGCTTGGAGTCCTAACAACCTTGGTATATTACACATTCATTCAATTGGTGGGTCTTTTACTTGCCTCAACATGGACACCAACTACGTGGCACCACCAATCAAATGTCTCATTCCAAAGACATCCAGCTGAGATACAGTATAGCCCATTATGGAGGATCTGGGCCGGCTTCGAATCCGGGACGTTCAAAGTAGCTAACCACTGTCAGTACCTTAAACACTAGGCCACTTAGCTGCTGTGATGGTACTCATGAGTGAAAGAGCCCTATATTTTATTCACCTCTCAAATAGAAAGAAAGGTTCACTAATGGACCTATTTGTTGACAATTTGTCAGTCACAATCCATACAACTATTAAAATATATATTTGTAATATTTTTTTTAGATTTAGGTATACTATGTGTGTATATATGTAGGCTTTTGTACAGAAATTGATTCTTTAACAATGCTCTTAATGATCCATACAATCTTGCTACTTTGTGCCAAATATGGGGTTTTTTCTCAATTCAGCTACACACGTGGGTGCAAGCTTGAAGAAATATAATGAATTTTTTCCCTCTATTTTTATGATTTTCTCTTTTTTTTAGCATTCATTTTCATTTTTGTTTTACATAACTGATGAGATCGTTTGATCCTTGCATAGAGGAAGGATCTGCTGCCAGGATTATAAACTGGGATATTTAAAGAGATATTATATTTTCCATTTAGTATTGATTTTTGCAATGCTTTCGATTAAGTGTGGTAGTTTCACACCTGAGTACACACTTAAGTACATGATGGGGAAGAATTTGTATTTATCGTTAATGGATGAGGAGGAGGAGGAGGAGGAAGAGGAAAATAATTACGACCTGTCTATTCTAAGAGTACTGAAAAAAATTATCTGATTACCCAGTGGGTTTATTAAAAAATCTCTATTATTTATCACGTTAGACAGATTATGGTGACGTCAACCAAATATTAATATAGATCTAATATAATACAATTATTATATAGAATTTTATTGACATCAAAATATCAAACTGATACATGTGTCATAAATTATTATTTATAAATCTGCATTCATGGCACGATAACCGTTGACAATGTAAAAAATATATCTCAACTTTGTAGACCAACTTGCACCAGAAATCATTTGCATAATTTACGCACAACCAAATTTGGAATTCTTAGAAAAAGATATTTAATCAATGGGAATTATAGCTGAGTCAACAAAATCAAGACAAAGGCTCTCATGCATGTTTAATGTAAACGAGTAAAAATGAATAGCTGCAGAAAAATTGATACAAAAATCTACAAAACATAGGCACATAGACTCTAAAAAATATCCAAAGTAATTATATATGCATCTATCAAATATGTGAACCTATTGGTAGAAACAGGTACTGGTCAGGTAGTTTAAGCTCAACCAAACCATATGCCTACCGAATAAAGAATAAATCCTCTCAATAAATTCAATTTTGCTCCACAATAGAGCATGTTGTGTGTAAATGAAGAAATAAATTAAGACAAAAAAAAACAACTATTAAAATAAGTTAACAACAAATGGATCAAATAATTAATATATAAATAATTGAATAAACAATAATATAATGTATGAATGATCGAATAAATAGATAAATAAATAATCAAATAAATGAAAATAAGTTAATCATAACCAATTGCCACAGATACCAATTTTAGCTCTTTGGAAAGTTGCCCACTCTCTCTAAAGACTGTTGGCTCTTCATCAAACTTGATTACATCGATGAACGTGGATTTGTGGATTTTTGGCCCCTGGTGTACCTAAAGTGTACACCATGCCATCTTGCTGAACAATTACCAGTCATCCAAAAGGTACGAATAAAATATCTCAGGAATAGAAAGATATTGATTTCGTGGCGGGGCCATGGCGTATGGAATATGCATTGCCAGCATGAGAGGTATTGGCATTATATATGCAGTCAAATGTGAAGGTTCATCCATTCGTTTATGTCTTCTAAAGCTTTTCATTGATTCAAGAAACTTCTAGCAGAAATCAATGATCGTCTAACTTTCGGAAGGCTTGACAATGTACAGCTGCTATATGCTACAATGCCAGTAAAAAGATATATAGTAGATTGACACAAAAGAAAATATTACTTCTTCAACTTTATTCTTTCTTTCTCACTGACTGATTAATGACAAAAGCTAAATTTATCGGTCATTGCTCCCACACTTGATTGTTTATAGTTGACCTTTCAATGAAATTTGTTCGTCAATTAAAAATTGCGTAACCCAGTCAAAACAATTTCCAGCGAGTCAAATTGACTTCAGTTAAAGTCAATTTTCGTTTCTTCTTTGTTTAATGTAAGGCTCATTTATGGATTTTACATTTAACTAGATTAATTTAAGTATATTTCGACATTCAATTGAATATTGGTGGGAGCAGTTTTTGTAATGTAATACAAGTATGGAAGTAAACGGTTAATAATAAATAAAATAGACTGATCAATTATAGGTCTACGCATGCACCACTAGACTTTTTTTAGACATGTTCACAAAATTAGATAGAAAGATTTTTGAAACGTGATTTATCCAAGGCGTTTGCCAATTTTGATGATCATCAAAAATCCAAAAATACTTCCCGCAAAATGTGATGAAGACAGCAAATTGTGTTTGAAGAATGGTGAGAAAGGCTGCCAGAATTTTGATGTAAGACTAAGAATTACATGTAAAACCACATCAACAGCCATCAACATTTGAAGAGACCATTTCAGTGATTCCCAAGGGTGGCCTTAATTGTGGGGTTAAATGTTTAATTAAAATGGAAATAGTGAATATCTCTATTTGCTGTATCAAGGGTTTGACACTGGTAAAATATTGATAATTTTAATTGTCTCACCTGTCATTTATTTTTTCCTGTATCTTTGCATTTCTTTTCAGAAGTATTATCTCTGTCTGTCTGTCTCTGGAGAATACCCCACAGATGTAGGTTATATGACTATGGTGCGTCGAGTGGCCTTTCATTATTTATACCAATGAAACCGCTACGTATTTTTCCTGTATTTTCCCTTCTTCTGGCAATTCAACCTCTGACATTTGAGAGGCCCGTAGCTGTCTACCAAGCATTTACCAGAGACCAACTCGAGTGATGCATTGCTCCCTCATTCGTCAAAGAGGGAACGCTGGATTTGATCTATTTGTGTGTTTCTTGGTTTTTAGCTATTTTTGTGTCATATGTGACTATAGTGCAGAATAGGAGAGTAAATTATGCAAGAATAAAACAGAAACTACCCAACCACAGGGATGGCACTGGTGTGAGTTCTCAAGCCCTTGAGGCTGAATACTTCCCACAGAGTTGAGAAGGTCTCTGGATTGGCCTGCCAAGGGTGTGATTCGGCATATAGCCTACCAGTAGACTTTAGAGCAAAACATTCACATTAATATTCATTAGAAATAATTTGTGCAGCTCTCAAAAAGTAGCTATGAGTACTGATTCTATATACCGTAATGGAGGGTATTATAGACAGGGCGGGTATTATCGACACTTAAATTAGTTTGTTAACAAATTTGTTGACATTCTAATGTGAGTGTCGATAATACTTGCCCTGTCGATAATACCATCCTTCATGGTATATGTATTGTTTCTAAAGAATAATTTGGCCTGAAAGGAGTGGCTGCCTATTTGGCAAGGACCCGTCAGCATGAGTTACATATGAAACATATACATTTTGATACAATGTATTTCTTACTAATTGCATTGTAATTACGATATGTACAATTGTCATTTTTTAGATGGAATGGTTAAAAGGAATTGGAGCAGACAGTTTTGCTCTTTAAAACTCCAGTCCAGAGCTTTTCAAGCATCTAGACAACTATTATCGCCAATAATCCGTCACAATAGAGAACTAAAACAGTGACCTCCAAACAATTTCAGTTTCTTTGACACCTCTCTAGGTGTGCATACACTTTCACCAAATGAAAAGGTATAGGCCTATATATTAATTATGCAACTTTCATATATTTATATATCACTCTGCCCTTAGCCTCTAAACGAGACCCAGCTTATTGTGAAGAAAATGCTGTAATCAAATTGTCAATCATGTGTGTTGAAAATAATTTATTTGGCAATTAAACAAGAATACAGCATGATATATATATATATATTTTTTGGCATGATAGATTTAAAATTATGACATTCTATTAGTGTTAAATTTGCCAGGAGACGCCCAAACATTGCCCTTTCCAAAGACACCACAAACATAAAGCTGTGGTTTTTCCCCAGTGCTATTTAGACGCAAAGACCTTTGTCAACCCAACAGAACATTGGCCTTTGTGTACGATTGTCAAGTGTCAGAATTTTTCAGCAATGCCCTGTACTTGTTGTGCACTTGCACAGCGCTTTGGTCTAGCAGTTTCCATTGACCGCAACAAGTACATTGGTAATTGTCAACAAGTACACATTTTATGGCTTTAGTTTAACTTGTCAAATTGTTAAAGGTACTTAAAACTAAATAGCACTTTATTGTTCAGTCATTATTCAGTACAATAGTTTTAGTGCATTTTCTTATTTCTATTTATAGAAGTGTGAATCTGTAAAATCTTATAGTCTTGCAGCACTCTGGCTATACTATAAAGTTAGTGTTATACTTATACATGTTACATTATAGAATTGTGTACCAATAATATATAAGTATCTATTAACATGAAGGGCGGGGGCCTAGCTCAGAGGTAGCGCTCTGGGCTTCCAACCGCTGGGTCCCGGGTTCTATTCCCGGTCGAGCCTAAGTTGGATGGCTGTTTCATCCTTCATCTCATTGCCATGGTCTCTGCCTGTCCTAATTAGCCCAACTGGTGCAGAAATACAGGACGTAAAGCCCTAATAACCCACTCCCACCCATCTATTAACATGCATTGATTATTATACCTTCCCAGTAATTCATTTGTGTAATGCAGATCCTCCTTGAAGCACTGCACCCAGGTGCAAATGGGTACTAGGCTATAAGCAATCACTGTGCTCAGCCTGAAACGCTGACTACGGCTGCTCGGCTGCTCGGCTGTATACTCCCCAGGGAGTTAAGAAAGGCTCATGCTTGAACAGCCTGTGTAAGTGTAAACTCGGTTGAGACTGCTTGGAATAGTGAAAACAGACTGTTAACCTATAAATTATTTACATTTAAAATGATATAAATATTAGGGAATTGGTTTGTATATAAAATGTTAGGTTTATTAATGTAGGGCCTACTAGGGATTTTAAAACGCTAAAGACATACATTAAGTCATTAACAATTATAAAGAGAGTTATTAATTATAATTTTGCCTACTTTTGTTTGTAACAATTCATCAAGAACTTATGGGGTCTATTCTAAGCTAAAACTAAAAACTAGAATTATTAAATATTGATAAACCTGTCAACTCCAATCGTAAACAAAGCGCAGAATCTGGGTCACTTTATACATTTTTTATGATCATGATATTTATCGCGCCTTGCAACCAATTTGACATCCGAATGCATTATTTGAAGAAATTACTCAGTACATTGATTTTTCATAGAAGGGACTTTCCATTTGTGATTTGGTGGCATGAAAGATCGAATTAGAAAAAGACAATGACTGATGAGAGATAGAAAAGTGACAGAAAGAAAGAAAGACAGAAAGGATGAAAGACAGAAAGAAATACAGAAAGAAAGAGAAAAAGAAACAAAGATAGAAAGAAATTAAAGAGAAAGATATCTGGGATAATTAAACAGAAAATATAACATTAGAAAGACCCCTATGCAGCTATAATTAGAGAATACAATCCCAGTATTGTCACACAAAGATAAAGAAAGGTGTATCATAGATAGAAAAAAATAAAGAGATATTTTAATTAAATATTACGAGGAACAGGTAAAGAGAATTTCGAAAGGTGAGAATGTATATAATGATATAACACATCAATAATAATATGGATAAACAGAGAAACATAAAGAAAGATACTATAGCCAGCAAAAGGATAGAAAGACAAATGTCAGTAAAGGGAGAATTCAACAGAAAGGAAGAATTATAGCATGGACTAAACAGCCGATATAGTTGTATATACTATTATATTCGCCAATGAAGTGTGCTTGTCCTATCAAATATCTTCATTTATACTATGTGAATGTCCAATAGTTTGAATTGAAAGGTATCATTGGGCAGACAAAAGGCAATATTGGATAGAAAAATATTATATTGGAAGGTTATATTGGATTTCTTGTCATGTGATAACATGAAAATGGTTCATTGCGTTTCCTTATTTTATTTCTAGAAGTGTGAAACTAACATGTGATTGTAAGGTTTGGCTATAAAGTTAATATATATTTACATGTAGTTTGTAAGATAAATGGTGTAATCAACTATACATCATTGTCCGAAAGAGGAATGTGTTAATAGAGAGCATGAAACAAATATTGAATGGTAATTTTTGTTGGATTCATCCGATAAAACCCTATGTTGGACTATGTGTCATCTCCTGTCTGTATGATATATCTTCTTGCTCTAAATATACTAACACAGTTTATAGTCTTCCCCATGTACAGCTAATACCTTCAACCTAATAGACCGTGTAATTAGAGGATACATGTTTTACTAAGCCCTCTGCTATTTCGCTGTGTAGGCAGATTTTGGCCAGACCAGTAGCTCTGTGGTAGACCGGCCCAGCTTCATGGAGCTTTGGCTCAATTCATTATTCACTTGGAAGCCTAGGACCTAGGTAACTGCATTAGGGTCTTGTTTTTCACTATGTCTTTGCCCTGCCGTTCTATGTGAGGACAACTTTGCAAAGAAATAGTTTGTAAGGATAGATAGATAGGTAGATAGATAGATTGATAGAAAGATACATAGAAAGATAGATAGATAGATAGATAGACAGATAGACAGATAAATAGATAGATAGATAGATAGAAAGATAGACAGATACACACATATATATATATATAGATAGACATATATAGACAGATAGATAGACAGATAGATAGATCGATAGATAGATAGATAGATAGATATATAGACAGATAGATAAACAGATAGATAGATCGATAGATATATAGATAGATAGATATATAGACAGATAGATAGACAGATAAATAGATAGATAGATAGATAGATAGAAGGATAGATAGACAGTTACACATATATATATAGATAGACAGATAGATAGATAGTTAGAAAGATAGATAGATAGACAGATAGATAGATTGATAGAAAGATAGATAGAAAGATAGATAGGTAGATAGATAGGTAGATAGATAGAGCAGCTGGATGGCGATCCACGAGTTACATCCCAGCTGGATATCAATCACATGAGAATGATGTTCAATTGGAGGTGCCTTGTAGTGTGTGTCTATGCTGGGCAAATAAAGGACCTCACCATTGGGTGAATGTGTAACATGGCGTGTACTCCACGCCTTTATCATCTCATCATTGCTTCTACCCCTGGCAGCTGGTTATATAAGCGGACTGAGCTTCGGACCCAGTAGCATTGAGATGTTCTGTCAGGTATAATCACTGAAAGACACTTTGATTAATTCTGAATTCCTCATATAGATGTCGGCTCATGATACTGTAGCCAAATGCTGTAATACTGAATTATGCGACACATAGCCTGTTATTTCCATTTATATGCATTATACACATACAAAGTGATTTCTGATGGCGAATATTATGTTATTTTGGGATTGATATAGACATACAAAAATGTAATAATGCTATATGATTATGATGTCTAGACACATTTCATATTAGGTATGCATTTCCGCTATGATTTGTGATTAGTTCTGCACAAATATCATTTTATGGCACATTAAAGCATCCATTATGCTTACAAAACGATAACATAAATTTATCCTAGCAGAAAATTGTTTATGACAGAAGAAGAAGAAGATCTGCCAAAAGTTTCATAAGACCACCGCTATCAAGATCATTGATTTGAAGAATCTGTGCATCTATACGGTTATTGCAATATAAAGGTTTCTAGAAGTAAGACCACCTCCATATTAAAACCACTTAATATACTACTAAAAGCAGTAGAAATTGTTAGGTTTGACTGTAGATATATTGATCTATAACCTGAAACCAGCAGCAGATTTTGTAGGGTACATGAGATCGTGTATTATACGCAAAACTGCTTCAATTCAGTATAAGTCTGGCAAAATCAAAGTTTAGCAATGTACATGCCAAAGTGATTTAGAGTTTGTACACCGAAATATTCTACATGTATCTTTAGAATATCAATTTGTGCAGTCAATTTGTCTGTATGTTCAAGCTCTTTATTGTTTTGAGAATATTATACATTAGTAACTTCACTACACAAAAATCTACATTATATGGGGAAACAGCATCTAAATCTAACATTATGTACTTGACAATGTCAGTGTCGGTGTTAAATATAGCTGTATCATTGAGAAATCACAAGAATAGCAGCACCAAGGACACTAAAACCTCGCAAAGCAGCATCCAAATCACTTGATTGTGTGACCGCAGCGGTGGATGGAATCTTGAAATGCACTTATTAAGGACACCACGTGCATTCATGGTTAAATGTCTTACTTTCTAGCCTTTGCATGCAAAGAGTGTATACATAAATACCTACGTGTAAATATCTTGGAAATTCCATTCTATTTTGGCTCAAAAGCATTATAGATTTATACATATGCCACTCAGGGTATTATGAAAAGAATTAGTCACCAAACTAACCTTGGTTTACCGAATCTAAGAGAAGTTCGGGGAAATGTCTTTGATGAAATCTGTTGGTGAAATGAACGAAAGATTTTGTGTGTGCTACCCCTAGATTTTGCGTAACATGTCAAGGCTGAAGTCAAACGTTGAAGGGCAATCTTTCGCTGCGATGGATTTCTTTTGGCACTTACAAAACCATGAAATATTATTTCAATATATCTCACTTTTCGTACCATTAAATGAAGAATCAAAATAGCTTGGACCTTTATTTATGACAGGGCTCCATAAGCAGTAGAATTAGATTTGATCTACACTTCAAACAAAATATATGCTTTTTGCATTCTGCAGGAAATGTTTCATTGGAGCTTTGGGGTATATTTGTCCTTGGCATCCATCAATAAACGTCAAGGCTGCATGTTAAAGCCAGATCGCATTCTATTCTATTCTATATTCTATTCTATGTATAAATATATTCTATTCTATATTCTATTCTATTCTATATTCTATTCTATTATATTCTATTAGGCAGTTAAATTCTATTCTAATCTATTTTATTGTTAAAGTGTACTTAAAGTATTGTATTCCATTGTGCAGTTAAATTCAATTCTATTTTATTGTTAAAGTATTCTATTCTATTCTATATTTCTGGTAGGTGCAGTTTTTCTTCAAATGAAGATAGAACTATATATATGATGCCAATTATCGACAATGGAAAAATCCCCCATTCATGACACGTATGAAGTGCGTCAATATTGAATTCATTAATTATTACAAATTTGTAGCTGATAGGAGTGGGGTTGGGAGTGTATATAGCTTTACATCCTGTATTTCTGCACCTGTTGAGCTAATCAGGACAGGCAGGGACCATCGCAATGAGAGATGATCAATGAATGAAGCAGCCATCCAACTTAGGCTCAACCGGGAATTGAACCCGCGACCCATGCACCTGATGGGAGATGTTTACGACATAATCAAAACATGGTATACAATAGACTACTCATCATGAAAGCAAAGTACCTTGTAGTATAAGAACTTAAGTCATTATAAAATAACAAGTGATTTTGAGGGAAAATCAGTTGTAGAAGTGTATGTACTATGCGGTCATTCACTGTACTGTCTATACGTTTCATAAAGTGTACAACGAAAGGGATGCAGTACCTTATCTTGGGTTAGGCCTGTCTGATGTTATCTCATGTTTTTGGTCTTCACCCATCACTATGGGTGAATGAAATATAATCTTTTAAATGCAATGAGACAGGGGAAAATCTATGTACTGTATACAAACAAATTGATAAAAAACAAATAAATGTAAAATGCCATGAATAGACTGTCTTTAGTTTGCCATAGAGGCGGAATGATTTTACTATACCTTGGTAATAAATAAAGCTTTATATATAAGCATATAAATATATATATATATATATATATATATATATATATATATATATATATATATATATATATATATATATATATATATATATATATATATATATATATATATATATATAGATCAGTTACAAAATTGTCTTTAATGCCATAGTTATGTAATATGCCATAATAGAATGACATGAACCATACAATGACCTTTTCACCAAGCTTGTTTGCATCACTTTATAGTTTGCATAAAAGGAATATAATGGATGGAGGGGTTTTGGATCAATATTGATATGCCATATGGGACAGTAAGAATGAACCTTTCATGTAGTCAATTAATACCATAATTCATAATTTATGGCATAAGAAGCAACTGTTTAGGTATGTGGATATGAATAATTGTATAGTAATATAGATTAGTAGGGATTGTATAAAAATTAAGATATAATGGGATGATTATTACGGATCCCCTATAAGGTTAGCTATGGAGCAATTGATTGGTATGTGAGATGCTTAATTAAATTACCATGCGAATTAATTAACATTTGATGGAGGTTACAGCCCTAGATAGAGACAATATTTAGTAAGCTCATCATATTTACCTTTGTATTTTAGGTCCTATACAGTGATGGGTATTCAAACGCCGCCCTATATGAATGGTGTCCACAAGGGCTGGTCTATGTGTCCACGTGTATTCTTTGTGGTCTCCTCTTATGCCATATGGGTGCAACTGGCTCTGATATCTTCCAAAGCGCATACATAAGCATGGGCCCCTCACAGCAGCTCCCCCTGGCGTTAAGGTGCAACGTAAATTGGCAGCGCAAGGAAATCATCGATCGCTGAAGCCGCAGCGAGGTAGCCCCTACAGCAAGCTGCAACTTCCCACTGAAATATTGATGACCTTTTTACTCCCTCAGTAATACTCCAAAACTTGTAAATGCACGCCCGACGCACATTGCATTTGCTCTTTGCTCATTACAATATTCTGTTACGAGTTTAAAATGCATCATTAGATCATGTTGCTGCATGCTCTGCTGTCAAATGGCTATCACTGCTACCGCGTCTGTTGCCTGAAACCCAGCAGAAATATTGTCTCACCGACAGTGATAAATGAAATGTAATAAGTCTCTACTTTGCATTATTCCAAAACCATTTATATATTTATGGTATTTTTAATGGATAAAAATCAATGCACTCAGGAATTGTTGTTAAAAGATTTTATTGTATTAAAACCACTGCTCCGAAGCCCAGTGAACTAAAAAAGAGGACCCATATGGTATGGGCAGAAATAGTGATGAGAGATGTTTTGGGTTCACATTTAACCCACTGGATAGGGTCTTTTGATTGCACCAGCATATTTGCTGGTAATTAAACTTTTCTTGCAAAGGATTAAACTAGCTCAGAGCTGAGACACTAACCAAGAAAATTCAGAAGAATTGTGCAATGTCCATCGCCTTAATTATCCACTGAACCAACACATTTGAAACATGTAACTAAGTAGTGATACCATGGAGACAAGAGTCAGGGTTAGTCTCCATGGTGATACTGACTTGCAAATTATATGAGGAACAATTTGTGTGTAGGCAACTTTATTTCCTTTTTTTTTTTTACTTAAACTATTTTATGAAATGTATAGCTAACTAGAAAAACCATGTTATATGAAAGTCATCATTCATATGAGCTATAAAATGCCACTGAACCTGCAAATTCCAATATTCTAATTCTACGTAGTCCATTCTACGAAGACAAGCTTTACTGCCTCTCACTTCTTAATTCTCTCCTTGATCGATTTCACTGGTATATGTATACCTGTTGCTCTTAGAATGGCTTAAATCTATCTGGCAACAGAAAAACTCCTTCCTCTTGGTGTTTGAATTGCTGGTACATAGAGAAGGTTGTAAGGTCTGAGCTAATGTAAGTTGAGCTGGAACAAATAGTACAGGAAAAGACTGTAATGCAATACAACGGCAAAGAAGTTATAGACAACCTTCTTTGGCCAAGTTTGTAGCCTTGCGTTGCAGTTTCTCAGTAGTAGTAGTAGTAGTAGTAGTAGTAGTAGTAGTAGTAGTAGTAGTAGTAGTAGTAGTAGTAGTAGTAGTAGTAGTAGTAGTAGTAGTAGTAGTAGTAATACATGGCCAAATGTGCCAAGTGCGTGAAGGATAAACGCATAGAAAACGCACATGGCACATTTGGCCATGTAGAAGTAGTAGCAGTAGTAGTAGTAGTAGTAGTAGTAGTAGTAGTAGTAGTAGTAGTAGTAGTAGTAGTAGTAGTAGTAGTAGTAGAAGTAGAAGTAGTAGTAATAGTAGTAGTAGTTTTAAAAGTAGTAGTAGTAGTAGTAGTAGTAATACATGGCCAAATGTGCCAAGTGCGTTTTCCATGAGAAGGATAAACGATAAACGCATAGAAAATGCACGTGGCACATTTGGCCATGTAGAAGTAGTAGTAGTAGTAGTAGTAGTAGTAGTAGTAGTAGTAGAAGTAGAAGTAGTAGTAATAGTAGTAGTAGTTTTAAAAGTAGTAGTAGTAGTAGTAGTAGTAATACATGGCCAAATGTGCCAAGTGCGTTTTCCATGAGAAGGATAAACGATAAACGCATAGAAAATGCACGTGGCACATTTGGCCATGTAGAAGTAGTAGTAGTAGTAGTAGTAGTAGTAGTAGTAGTAGCAGTGGTAGTGGTAGTAGTAGTGGTAGTAGTAGAAGTAGTAGAGTAGTAGTAGTAGTAGTAGTAGTAGTAATAGTAGTAGTAGTTGTGAAAGTAGTAGTAAAGTAGTAGTAGTAGTAGTAGTAGTAGTAGTAGTAGTAGTAGTAGTAGTAGTAGTAGTAGTAATACATGGCCAAATGTGCCAAGTGCGTGAAGGATAAACGCATAGAAAACGCACATGGCACATTTGGCCATGTAGAAGTAGTAGCAGTAGTAGTAGTAGTAGTTGTAGTAGTAGTAGAAGTAGTAGTAGTAGTTGTAGTAGTAGTGGTAGTGGTAGTAGTAGTAGTAGTAGTAGTAGAAGTAGTAGTAATAGTAGTAGTATGAAATTATCATTCAATGACTATTATGAACAGCTGGGTCGTCCAGGAATCCCTGAAGTCTAATCGAAGATCCAGCTGAAAACCTTTATCATGGAGTGGAATTAAGCTCGATATTATTCAGATCCGCAATTCCATATTGATTTCACACCAACGGTCCCGTGCACGTTTGAATATTTGAGTTTGGGGTACGTACACTATATCTGAAGGCCTATTTAGCTGCATGGTTCACAAATAATTCTATTGATTCCCATGAATTTAATGTTTCATCCTTACATTTCTCAGCTCAGATTTTTCATCAGCGTACATGCATATTATATAAGGTACGTATTGGTGACAATAAAAAAAAGAGAAAGGTTTACTTTGAAGTTTGTTTGAATTTAGATGTCACAATCAATGAGGTATATATTATGGATGGAACATTCTGTCAAAAGTCCATTAATGTTATCCATAGACTATATTATTAGGTGTTGATCAAAAGTACTGTTGTTGTTCTTCTGACAATTGACTTCATAGCTAATTATACTCTACCAATATTTTTCTTTACGTTTACTTTTTTTATTTTAGTCATATTTTTACCTGTCCACATGAGGAAATTTCATACTATATATAGGCTAATCATGGCAAACAAGACATGCGTGAATAGCAATAAGTCCTAAACTTGCAATGAGTATTGGTGTGAACAAATTGAATACAAATGTAAAAGTTTGTGTGCAATCATCTATACATGGCCAAATGTGCCACGTGCGTTTTCCATGTGAAGGATAAACGCATGGAAAACGCATGGTTTTTGCCTAATTAAAATGAGGTGATGCAGTTTCCATGCGTGGGAAATGCATGTAGCACATTTGGCCATGTACAAATACAGAATATACTGTCTTGTTAAAAGGTACGTTCGGTCAGGAAAATGGTAGAAAATTGGCGTGATTAGAAATTGCAACCTCCATAAATTATTCAATACTCACTGACCGTGAGTTGCAAATTGGCTCTCTGCTGAAGTTATGAAAGTTATCAAGTCAAGAATATAGGAAGGGAAACCTCAGTGCAATTGAAATAGGTCATTTCAGATTTTGTTGTAAAAAAATAATATATGTCCAATGTCTCAAATTCTCATTGCTAAGGAGTCTGAAGTTTAGTCAGCTTATATGACAGGCTACCAGAGGCAGACGTAATGATGATATGATAAGGCTAATTGGAATCCACATCATGTTACACATAAAGGTCATTCCACACGAACGGTGCAAATGTAAATATGACATGTAAAATGGTTTTATTAAGATGAATACGGTATGGGGATAGGCAGACCAATATTAAGATATTTATACATTCAAGTAATCAAGTAATGTTTGCAGGAGTCTATCGTAACTATTATTTTGGCTCTTTTTGCTGTAAAAGGCAGCCAAAATGGCGTCTCCCAGTCTTCATTTCACATATTTATTTACCCCACTCAATAAATTGAAGTTATAAATCAATTATGATATTCACATAGATATAATCAGGAGTAGTTGAATTTTCAACTGGTGAAGAAAATTATGAAATATTTGCAGGTAAAGCAATATTATCCGTTTGATTTTGTGTATCCACAGAATCAATGCTTGGAAGATACATACTGTTACCATGGTATTAAAATGTCGCTAGATAAAAGACCAAAATTATACGGTCCATGCACCTTCCATGAGGTGAAAGTTCTGGTACGAGAGATTTCAGGAAGTCTTTTTAAGTTACATGGCCAAATGTGCCATGTGCGTTTTCCATGAAAAGGATAAAAGCATGGAAAACGCATGGTTTTTAGCATTACACAACAAAAACCATGCGTTTAACTAAATTACTAAATGCATGGAAAACGCACGAGGCACAATTGGCCATGTACAAATTTCAAATACAAATTTTCAATATTTGTTATTTCATTAATCTAGCAAAAACAACGAAAATGCTTAAAAACCTTCATTAAGAATGTTTCCAGATTTTTTAAAAAACTTTCTTCTGTACTTTTAGCAATGTTACTAAATGTTTTTGTATACCCATAAAGGCCCATTTACAAAGTTCTTCACTTAACATATATTTGTTTTTATTATTTTACAAAGATTTCGCCTTTTCTATACAACAAAACGAGTAATTGACAATAGCATATTTATAACATCTCTTAGCATTCCACCTAGTACTATTCTTCATCATTCCTTATTCCACCTAATACTATTCTTAAATCCTAGTACTATAATTACATCCTCTCCTAGTACTAATTAACTATACATTTCACTCCATCCCAAATGTTTCCTCATTTACAACAATCAATAAATGCTCTATGTTTTCTTCTGTATGCTAACATACTGTACACGTGCCATCAGAATATCTCATTTTAAATGAAAAAGTTTCCAATTAAAATGTTTATTCTGTTAAACTTCATTTGCCAATTTTTTAATTTCATTTCGATACCTCTATTTAAGATCAATATATTATACATATCTTTGCTAGATACATTCTAAAGGATTTTTCTGTACCCCCAGGTATTCTGAATTTCTTTTTTTCAACCTAAAGCATTTCTATGACATCCTGGTGTTCAAACCAGACTCAACACTTGCCTAAACTGTTTCAATATTAATAATATAGGATGATTTATGCCATAGTTTTTCAAAAATGCCTTTACCATCTACCTTTCCTTCTTTTATAATATTTTCAATATGTATAATTATACTTTTCGCCCAGAGTGAGAACGCTAATGGTTCTGAGTTAAAGCAAATATCATTATTACACCAAATTATTTCATTCCCTGTTCTTATTTCACCTTTTCTACACAACTCTTGAAAACTTTCAATACATTCTTTATGTAATGCAGGTATATTAACTTTTTTCAATAGATGGGAAGCATTAGTAACTCTTAAAACAAATAAGTAAATACTTCACTTTCATTTTATCGCCTAATTCACTCTTTTTCTTTTACATGCTTATATTCATCAATAATACTGGTGTCTTATGTTGGTTTAACCGGGAACCAGAGGCTTTTCCAATATTAAGATATATAATATTATGGTTTGTATTGGCATGGGGTGACTTTTATGTGCGTCCTTTGCAATATACAAGCTATTTATAGCTTCAAAGCAATGGTGAAAGCACTCCATCATTACCAAATGGAATGAAATTACCTCCATTTCACCTTCCTGATTTTGCATAAAAGTTTCCCTAATAAATGTCCATCCTGTTACTGTCCTTCCTGTTACTATGCTGGCAGAAACATCAGATCACACCACTGATCGATTTAAAATATATTTAAAAGTAAAAGTTAAAAATGTTTTGTTATCATGTTACATCACTGAAATGTATGAAAATTCATGATGAATGCTGAAAGTGCACTGTTTCTGTGAATGACCCTTTTTTACCGGTCTTAAGAGGCCAGGGATTGAACCTAGGACCTTCAGCAGAACCAGCCAAAATGGAATTGGCGGATGCCTTAACCATTAGGCCACCCAGCTGCTGTAGGTACAAAATACGTACTATCATGAATTTGAAAATGTACTTCTGACTTCATGCAAAATAAACGAATCAGAATCGGAATAAATAAATTTGTATGATATTGAAATCCAGTAGTGTCTTAAATGCATCAGTGCATCCCATTAATTACTCGAAATGAGCACAATATTATTCAACATTTTATTAAACAAAAATCAGTATGTACAGTGTTTTTCAATTTTCCTGCAGGTGGCGTATTTGTGCATATAGCGCCCCCTAGTGAAATTCGTGAAAATATTCCACGAAAATAATCTCCAGACAATGTTTGGCACTGAGTGGTTGCAATTTACGATATTTTGTTAATGTCCGGTCCTCCAGTCGTCTTATCTATTGAGGGTAACTGGTAAGAGCCGAACATTTTTCTTCCAGCCTGAGTTGAAATCTGGAAATTAAAAAATCCGATTATTAATCAAGAAAGTTAATCAAGAAAATGTCTGTAGGGGGAAAGACATTTTATTTTCCTCACCGAGAAAAAATTTACACTGTAAAATGTACTTCAAAATTGACATATTTCTTATAACTAGCTTTATTTAGCAACCAAGTGGATTTATAGGCATAATTTTATGATTACGGGAGAAAAAAAAGAATTTTGATATATCACACAATTTATCATTTCCAATTTTTCTTCACTACAAATGGCAACTAAGCCTCCTATCAAAACATTAGCATCAGTCTGATTGTGTGATGCTTGCAATTAACTGATAATAATGTTATATGAATCCTACCTTAGTATCACTGACTGGTTTGGTAAATGCTTGAGATATGCTTGGTAAATAATTGGGATTATTAGGTGCTTGGCTGAATGAGCTGGCTCTGCTGAATGTCCCTTGATATGAATGAGCTTTTGTCACCGAAGCATTGACTTTTGGTAAAGGTAAGGCGTGGTAAGACGCTCCTGGTAAGCTGTTCGGTAAGCTAGTTTTGCTTACCGCCCGTCCTCTGTCATTGCTGTTGTAAGTTTGCTTATTCCTTCGCTGTAAAAAAAAATATGTGACCACAAATTATTTGACAATCATAACTAAATATTTTTATATCGGAAATCTGTTTGACCAAACTGTAAAACCAGCTAACATAAGCATTTGATAATTTGAGACATTTCTCAGATAATATATCAAATCGGCTGAACATCGGGTACATGTCAGTTCAACATTGGACCAAACTCGCATGCTAGCTGTTTTTGACCAACATATGGTCTTGTCTGACATTAAATTTTGATTCTAGAATGACTGGCCTACATAATTATTTTTTTAAATCTCAGCTTTTTTCAATATAAAATATATCAAGAAACTATTACCTATTTATGTAGTCAATATTGAGTCGACTCAGGCTGCTGTCATGACTAACATGACAGCTGGGCCAAGTGAAGTTGTTGACAGACAGCACAATTACATAGTTAACATCTGTCCGAGGTTAAAGAAAAGAAAAAAAGCCTTAACACTGAGACAATGCAGTGTCATCAATAAATTGCAATTAAGCTGTGCAAGATTTAAGTATTTATATTTTACCTCAGCATTGGCTCCTATACTGTCCATGACTAAACATAGAATGTCTGGTGAACAGATTTTGATATTAAGTGTCCATTAAATATTGGAAACATGATACCTTATAATACCTATGGAGGCCATACATTAGCCTGTACACTGTAATTTAGATGCCTAGTACAATGCAAATCCATTATTGATTTTTATCGATTCATAGAGATAGAGGCTATACTGAATTCGAAACATTTAAGGTTTATGCAATACTAATTTTTAGCAACTACAGCGAATGTATTATTATTGAAGCTGAATAGGAACGTTTCTTTAAAAACAAATTTAATAAAAACATGTCAATTAGGAGCTGTCAGGATCGACCTACACTCAGCTAGACCACACTATCCTGGCCTGTCTTTTGTTTGAATAAGATTGATTTGCCCCTTGAAGTATAAGAAGACCCCCCTAAGACAATTTGTATGTCGCTTCTTACGGGCCACCTTATAATTTGAAAGTATGAAAAACATTTGAACTGAATGACATGCGCATTTAATGTCTGACATATTTATGGCATATACACTGATATGGTGTCAGCTAGACGAAATAAATTGAAAACGAACACATTCATATCATCCAACGATTATCTGGAGATAAAAATTTGGCTGGTTCAGATCTAGACATTAATTATTATTGTCAGGAGTGGAGAAGTGCTCCTGCATGAAGCTCGTAGTGTTCGTTACCTCACAAATGGTCTTGCATGACTGACCATGCAGCCAGCTTTTCCAATTAGGCAATAGCCATACACAAAAACAATGCTAGGTGTGTCTGATGACAGTTTCCAACAGGGTTCTAATGTAGGCATCTTGTTATTCTTGTCCAGTTGGACAGTACTGGAACACTTCACTGCATCAGACAATAACACAACTGAAGTCATAAAGTTGTATTGTACGTAAATATTTTATAGTTTCAATGGAAACCTTGCCAACTAGAATTAATGCTCTCGATTGTCTTAGCCATGTTAATACTTTTTTTGGTGATCTAACAACTGATCTGATACAATCGTGAGGATGCAAAAATGTGTCTGGTGTGCAAAAACTAATTTCCACAACTATGTGTAATATTGTTGTGCTTTTTAGTCATCAGATAGATAGATAGATAGATAGATAGATATTGATATGACAATTAAATTGGTAGCAGAATAGAAATTTAAAGTGTTAATGCTACAATGGAAGATAATGCATTTAATATACTCTGGGGTGGGCCAAATTGTCCGTTTAAATTATGGTTAGTGAATGAACACATTACATACATATTTGCATGCAACACGTGGTTGTAAATGAAAGCGTTCGTTTATTGACATTAGGTTACGAAGTTACACTTTAGCCATAACTTACCCATCGTCTGTCTAGCTTGAATGTATTGTTTTTGTTGATGACATTCACCGAGATTGGTTTGAGGTGACTAGAATTCTGCAGTGGTCCTTGATTTTGATTCTGAGTGACACTAATTTCATTGCTCTTGTTTTCCTTCTTCTCGTCTGACTTTCGAAGTGATTCGGCGTGTGCAGCCGTTTTATCAGCATCTCTGTGAAAAGAAAAGATGTAAAAAAATGTCTTCATGAAAAATAAACGTCCCGTATAAAACTTGACTTACATGACATGTTTGTGCAGCGTGATATAAAGAAAGAGGATGGTGTAAACAATATGCAGTTTTTACTTGTTGAAACATATGATATTTTGCTACAAATTCTTTTTTTTTTAATTTTGGGGCCAATGCATTATTCTGATATTGCCAGCCCATGTATATTAAATGTAATAATTCAAATGAAGGCTCTATCAATCAATCAGTCCACAATATAGTGGAGGCCAGTAAAACTGCATATTGGTCGTCAGTATGTATTGGTCCTGTCGTTGAATCTTTGTGCTGATTGGCTGTGGCAGAGATGACCAATATCACCTACCAATATCAGTATTTATTAGTCCTGTCATTTGGTACTCTATGGGTGATAGATAGGTTGTTTGATTGATTGATTGATTGATTGACTGAACGGTAGGTTTAAGTGTTAGCCACAAAGCAACATCAGCTGACTTTTTCAGGAATTTCAGTCATTTTCAGCTGGATCCAAGATAATCCTGAATCAAGTGACCATCAATTCGTCACCATATCTACATATTCCCCACACATGTGATAGTGACTGGCCTCACTAGTTGTTGTAGCAAACATAGGCATATGCCAAACTTACTTCATGTACTTGTACTTTCAAACTGTACATTCCAATTATGTATATAATGCGGTGGTCATAAAAGGCTGATTTGTTCAAAATCTTGCAATTTTTCAATGTTTTCGTTTTGTTTAGTTGATTTATTTATGGTTCGGAAAAAGACATCCTCCCACGTTAACTAACTGCACTCTTTTGACATCGAAAGAAGTGGAATCTGGAAAACCCGCCCCCTTTTTGTAATTTCAGACTGTTTTCAGTACCATTCAGTGAACAATGTTAAAAGCATACTGGGATTCTGAAATAGGAGTAATACCAACATGTCATTTTAATTTCACCTGCCAATAAACATATGATAAACCTCTGTCTGACAATGGTCTGAACATGCGGAGTTTTATTGGCAACAGGTTGGGGTAAACCAGCGTAAACTAGTGTCGCAGAAAGTGTGAAAACAAGTCATGAGTGAATTTGTGACACAGGGTCACTCAGTGCACTTGGCTTGAGAACTGCTGTATACTTGTTGTGCTCCTTAGGCTGGGTTATGTCTAGTGTATGCTGCAGCTATTATTATTATGTAATAACTCATATAATCAAAAAAGAGAAAATGTAGTGGAACCCAACAAGCAAGACAACCAAATATCATATGGATAAGCAGGTATAACCCCTGTATGCAGCACCTATCTAGCAACGAACAATTGAAAGTTTTTTGAAATTTCTTTTTTACTGGTCTGCGTTAGTAGGGGACGCCTCTGAGGTCATAAATTACTCAGTAATACAATTTTGAATGATTCAATTTAGTTGGAACTTTGAAGCAATTAGTAGAAAGCTGGACTTTAGTCCCAATGCTAATCCAATAGAGATTTCTCACGGACCGCAATAACAATTCTCAATTCGCAGTTACGGAGCATCGATACAGGAAGAATCATCAAAATCATGCCAAACAATTCAGTAACTACAGTACCCCATAATAGGATACTGGTAACTATTGTTTCATTGGTGCAAGATTGATACTGGGCAATGAGCCATTGCAAGCTCAGGCCAGTGTTGAATCTGATAATTATTCAAAATAAATGTCCACTTGTATTTTTGGTCATATTTTGCCATAAATGCCACAAAATAGTCAGAAACGTTAATAGAACAGAGAGGTGTTTTTATTGGTTAGAAAGTTGGGGTTTGCCATACTAGTAACATTTCGGTCCAATTTTTGCTGCTCCAAGCTTTTTATATTAGGCATCTAGACCTATCGTGAACAGATACTCAGATCTGTGACAAAAATTGAGAATATTCATGAATTTCTTTGAAAGATATGGAACACAAATCTTAAAACTGCATATATTATGTAATTATTTTGTAAATAATGTCAGATGAAGAAAAGGTATTTTGTCCACATTTCTACTATCATGACTATTACAAAATCATGATAATGCACACATTCAAGTGAGCTCTAAAGTGACCATAGTTTCAGCTAATTTTGGATAAAGTCCTTGGTTACCACTTCTAAAGTACATAAATTAAAGTTTTTGGCCATAATTGAATTTGTAACCATGGAATTTTAGTTAAGTTTCTTTTAGCAAAAACAAAGGCATTGGTTTGTCTGTTTGAAAGGGCTGAGAGTGAAGCGGTTCAAGTCCAGTCCTATTATCACACAAGTCTGGTACAGGTCTCTTTTTAAAGAGAGCTTTACTTGTTATCCATTTTATATTAAAGCTTTCTTATGAATTATCATATATACTTTTATTTGAAACCTTAAGCTTCATGTCATTCATGTGTAATTATCATGTATTTGCATTCATTCCATTTCACACTGGACAATTAAACACTCACATTTCTCTGCTGTTCACATATTGCCAGATATCTATTCTTTTTTTTGTAAAATTTTCTTGTTATAATAAAAAATGACAGGTAAACCAATGGGAAAAGTACTGTGGATCCCACTACAGTATATATAGTATATTATCAGATTATATACCTTAAATTTTTGAAGTAAGTGTGTTTTAGAGCTGCTCTGGCAGATATTCTTTCATCCGGGTCATACTTGCACATGAGTGTAATTAGGTCAATGCTGTCATTGGAGGCATGAGGTAGCAACTTCCGGATCCCACTTCCGGTGTTTTGAGGAAAATTGAAATTTATTCCACGAGTTTTGCTGAAGTGAAATTATGAAATTAAAGCCATTAAAATAATCACAAAATTGCACTGAAAGCAGGTACAGCTGTAATACTTTTGCAACTTGTTGTAAGTATACTTTCAAAATAATGATGAGACTATGACAAATGACAATATGCATGGTATGAGAAAACAGAAAAACAAGAATTATTTATTTTCAATCTCACTTTAATATTTGTTGCTAGGTTGAGATCAAGTATATTTGTAGTCTTGGGCATTTTAAAATGTATACATGTGTGAGCTAAAAATATTGTACAATTTAAAATAATATAAAACGTGACAAACTACATCAGTGTTTAAGTTTTCATTTCACATGGGAAATACATCTATGGAACCTCTTCCAAATTGCCTATATATAGCATGACACATTAGATAATAAAATGCAAACTTACTTTCGTAATTTGCCAATTATACTTGGACTTGGCGTCCCAACAATGTCATGGATTTTAGCAATTTGGTCCACTTCATTTGACCCGGGGAACAACGGGTGCAGGCTGCAAATATTTGATAACAAATACTTTTTGATATAAAATACTGTATACCATAGAACAATTATAACCACAATATCCCAAGTGGGAATGTCCTAGTGAATGAGATAGCGAAGTTGTTAGCCTGTTATCTATGTTATTTAGCCATACACAGTCAAACCAATAATAATTTCGATATTATTTGGTATATTGATCGTTTTACAAATATAGCTGTCCGTAACTTGTATACTAAAAGAAAATGTTGAAATACTAGCCGTACATAGATATTGGCACAGATATTTGAATGATTTTACAGAATGATTTTATAGAATCTTTTGCCAAATTTTCAATTATTTTGAGAGTGACCACTAATTTTGGTGTGACTGTACTATTGTATGGAGTTTAACAGCATAAACATCTCAAGACTGAGAAATACTATAGACCGGTTAATGAAATATTATAAATTACGATTAACCCAAATAAAGGTGCCAAGGTCTTTGTAATCAACTAAGAAATATTTATGCTGACAAAAGAACTTTGCAATATTCCTACATACAACTTTTCCATCCAAGAGAACCTAATCTTCAGAAGTGATCAGGCCACCGCAATCTTAATAAATTGATTACCTTAAAACCTCAAAGAAAACACAGCCGATACTCCAAATATCCATCTTATAAGAGTAGAATCCATCCGTTAGTAGACACTCTGGTGCTCTGTACCTGAAGAGAAAGACATAAATCTGTAATTGATTACAAAATTGGATCGGATGACCCAGTATATATGATAAATAAAATGAATTCAAGTGACCCAATGCTTTGTTCAGTTATTATAAATTATGTCCACACTCTGTATTTGATATACCTACCATCTTGTGGATATGTATTCCGTATAAGGTTGCTTTGAATAGACACTCCGACATGATCCTAAATCGGCTAATTTGACAAGTTCATTCTGTGAGACAAAATTTGAAAATTGTTACGAAGGGACATCCCAATATCACAATTTAATGCTAAACGTATAAGGAATTATTATATAATAAGGGGTCTGCTATAATGGTGTATTCTAAAATATATGGACATATTGTTAGCTCAGTTTCCAGTAGGATTGACCTGCATTAAATCCATCTAAAACTTTGGAAGAGTATATCTTATCAAAATTTAATGTCAAACAATTTTCCACATTAACACTTCGGTTAGTTTATCACATTTTCCAAATTGTCACTTCGATAAGTTTTTCGCACCTTTAAACTGAAATAAGAGTTTGTCACACACCTTAACAAGGATATTTTCTGGCTTCACATCTCGATGAAAGATACCATTCCTGAAGCATAACACAATTTGGATTAATATTTTCATAATTTGTTTTTATTTCCTTATAAAATGATGATAATGCAACAATATCATACAGCAGACAATAAATGACACAATAAACTTTTTTTTTTTAGTTTAAATTTATTAACAAAGCCTGACTGTGAATTCATAATGAACATGATATTTTTAAAGCTATTTGGTTCAAACTCAACTTCTTAAGATTGACAATTTCTGTTGGCAAATGACACACACTAACCTGTGCATGTGGTCAACAGACTTTATGAGCTGGTAGATATATGACTGGACCTTCTCTTCTGGTAAATAATGACGTTTTCCTGTTTAACATAATCGGGAAAACAGAAACAAAACAAAATCAGTGAACGACAATGAACTTAAGAGTATCGAACCTAGGATGAACTAGAGATCAAACTATGTTACTCAATGTTTACTTGGCTTATGGTAAAATACGAAACAAAAGAAACTTCACCTTTGATCATTTCGTACATATTCATGTCCATAAGTTCACAAATAAGCACCAGCGTCCCTGATTTTTGGTCGCTGAAACCAAATAGTTATATAATTACTGAATGTATTTCACAGCTGCCGTCACATTTTGAGGCAGTGAAAGTTTCATTAAAGGCATGTAGTAGAACGATAAATAATTATCTTCTAAACATAAATTATCAACAATCGTAATTTTTTTTAATATTTCCAGATGTTATTCCAAATTATCAAAATTGTTTAGCATAAAAATTACTTTAATCAACTCTGTTTCAATATCATTTTAATGTCATTTTAATATACACGTAATTATTATCTCAATATCACAATGTATCGTTGTATATTCTCCATCTTTAATTTGTACCAGCTCGATAAGCATGTATGCTTCTTCTGGTAAATAAACAAACAAACAAACACGGTAAAGGTCAACCATGTTGTGACCTGAAATCAGATTTATTTCGGCTTGTGTTTATGATGTTAAAAATTTTAATAAATATATAACTTCACTGGGTAACACGAACCACACTCGAAGTTTTGCATTACAATCCCAGAGCATTGTCTTAATCCTGAGGTGCCCCAGTGACCAGCTACGGGTTCTGTGCACTAATTCTTAATATGGATCAGCTGTTAAATGGACACACATTTATTACGTATAAATGCCATATTCGTTTCAGATGACACGTGACTTACAAGAGGACCTCGCGAAGTTCCAGGATGTTGGCATGGGGACTGAGTCGGCGCAGAGCTTGCACCTCCCGGAGACTGTTCACCTGGTCATTGCTGGACGAGAAAACCAAAATTATATAACTGTGTGGTGATTATGCAACACATTTATGACGTCATATAATTTAATACTCTGCTTGTTTTAACCAGGGAGGGGGGGGGGGCCTAGCTCAGTGGTAGCGTGTTGGGCTTCCAACCACTGGTTCCCGGGTTCCATTCTCGGTCGAGCCTACGTTGAATGGCTGTTTCATCCATCATCTAATTACCATGGTCCCTGCCTGTCCTAATTAGCCCAACAGGTGCAGAAATACAGGACGTAAAACTCTAATCCACCCACCCACTCACCTGGCTTGTTATAACCTTTTCTTTGACCAATTTGTGACCAGTGTCCTGACGAAGAATTTTGGTTTAACAACCTAGATATTAGTTGACCTTACAACTAAACAATGTTTAAATTGACAATTTTCGATGGTTAAATTCATGGATCTGATGGTAACGTCATAAATATGGTTGATTTGACAAATATTCATGGTACGTTGTAACATCACAAATTGACAGAAGAATATTTGAACAACCAATCTGTTTTCAGAGTGCATTTACCTGACATAACGTTGTTTCATTTTCTTGGATGCCCAGTAGGTTCCATCTTTGATGTCCTGGCATTTCAAGACTTCGGAGAAGGTCCCTTCTCCTATCTTGCCAAGGATTTTGTATTCTGAAGTGAATTAAATGAAGGTGCGTTCAGTGTGTTTTATTTAAGACCGACTATAGCTATCCAGGACTATACAGTTAGTTTCATAAAATATGGTTGACTCTAGACAGCTGTAGCAACCTATTCCTGGCTATAGCTATAACTGGCTAAAGCGAGCCTCTTCCGTCTACTCCTAGCGTATAGTTGGCTTACTGAAAAAAAAAAAATAAATCTTGGCAAATGTAAGAAATGTATCTAATATATCATAAATTACTTTTAGATCCAGCTTTGAGTGGCCAGCTGTAGCCAGAAAGTTCCATTTCATGGCAGGTAGCATCGTTTAGCAGAAGTAGTCTAGCTGTGTCTAGGTTCAAATTGACAGGAAACTAACTGTACCTGAAGCTAGAAAGGCCTAATGTATTTTACCAATAGAAATCCCATATTAGCATAAAGACTAAAAATCTTCAAGCTTAATTATGAATTTAACTTATGCACAAGGCGTCGTACATGTTTTGCAATGAAATACCAGTCTTGATATGGCCTCAAAGGTTTATTTACACGATTTAATATATTAATATAGTGGGATTAAATCCCTGATTCCATACTCAATGCCAAGCGCCGGTGAGCAGAATTCAATTCTATATAAATACACAGACATTACATTACATTGTTGCATGAAAAGCTGCCTCTATTGCTCTTAATGATGTAATGCTATATTTTTCCTTGACACACATGTATATGTCATGCCTTTATCGATGTCTCCATGTATGGTGTTAAGTTACATACAGCCTTGGAATTTTAATTGCTATCCCTTGCATGATAGGCCTATTTTATCATTAATTTAAACTGTGATCACTAAATGGATATTAAACAAAATAAAAAGTAATACAATAATTATACAGGTGAACAGAATTATATTTATATATTTTACTCCATTTTTCAAAATGGAAAACAAACATAGGACCTTATCATTTATGCTGCAATGGTGCTATTTGGAATTTATTTCTATGCGGAATTCCCCAAATAATTAGATTAGATTAGAATCGAATTATTTGACTTTGGCCCCAGTATCAACAATTTTTATTACCATAAATTTCAGCGAAACCTCATAAATGAAATGTAATACTTACTGCTCGATATGAAGTTGATTGTGTTGTGTAGAGTCATCTGGAAACATTTGTCTGAAGTGGTCCATATCTAGTATGTGGTCAAGTGGAACAATTCATTTTGTGTGTCAACTTGAATCTGTCTCAACTGAGAACATTTCCTTGCTTCAATCTTGAAAATCCTCTGCAGTTTAGTGTAACATTTTCTCCTGTCAGTTGTGTTCAATGTTTGTACACAGAATATATACAGTACTTGAGAAAAGTATTTACTGATATCCTTTGATATAAACAATGTACTATCCCTCAATAAACAATACACTGTCCCAGTCAGTCAATGGCCTCTGTATGGTACTATATCACCTAGCGACTATAAGTCCAAATTTGAGCCAACTTGCAATGTCTTGTATTAACCTAATACAAGGATACGTAAACATGCTAGAGAGCTTACAGTTATTGATTTCTGCAAATCAGTTCCTAATGTATTATGCTACATGGTTATGGTCACTTGATTCAAAGTCTAGACGTCGAAATCTGATCACCCAATGAAACAAACTGCAGGGTTTTTGTGAGGTTAAAAAAGACCAGTATCAATGGAAATGAGGTCCACAATGTATCTTTTTTAGTACATTGTAATAGTTTTTTCACATAATCAAAGACGTGTCAAATTAACCTGGTATAGATTTTGGGTTGCAATTGCAATGAATACATTTTAAGTTTCCTTGGATTTGCTTGTTTTACAGGCCCACATTTTAGCTCATATGGCCCTCAACATGCCACAGGCAAACGTAATGATCAGCTTTTAAGGGTTGTAACACTCAATATGATGCATTTACCTTTATGAATAGGGGTAGGTCATTTGCTTGTCCAGACACTGTACAAGTTTTCATCCACACAATGTGAAGAGAAAGACTACTCCATGATATTTCAACCAAAGCTTTCTAATGAACATATTAGTTGTTTAAACCAATTTTTGACCTATAATTATGTATATTGGTTAAATTTACCATCTATTTGGTGAATCGATCCAACATGTAGCACTTGAAGTCTAAGTGAGTCCACTAAATCAAATAAGGGACTGTGTTTTGAAAAAGAGAACGTGAGAACCTTCTCACATAAATCTAATTTTTCATACCCTCTGATTGGTGAATCGATCTATAATATGTAGCACTTGCAGTCTAAGTGAGTCCACTAAATAAAAAAAGGGACTGTGTTTGAAAAGGAGAACGTGAGAACATTCTCACATAAATCTAATTTTTCAGACACATTTTGATATTTCTGCGATGTAGATTAGTGCATTCATTTCAGTGATAAGGCAGCTCTGCTGAAGGTCGCGAGTTCGATTCCCTGCCCAGGCAATATTTATAAAGCGACACTAAACTCAGCAGGATGTTGATCACATGAGATGCTAAATTGGAGGTGCCTTTAACTAAGCGTCTATGCTGAGGCAAGTTAAAGACCCCACCCACTGGAAAAATGTATATATAGGCTAACATGAGTTGGACTCCAAGCCTTATCTCATCATTACATCTGCCTCTGTCAGCTGGTCATTTAAGCTGGCTAAGCTTTGGACAAGTATCACTGAGACATTGAGATAAGGTATTTGTTTCTCCATATCTTAATGAATTAATACACCGTACAATAAAACCCAGAGAATGAGTTTAATGGAAGCAAAACACGAAAGTGAATTACCATGCAATTTTTTAAGTATTTATTTTTCTTAAAAAAAAAAACATTTACTGGATAGACCCCACAAATATATATTCAAATGTGAAAAGGACCTTTATCACCAACTCCGTTCGAAGCAACTATAATAAATTTAATTAATGACTTTTGGCTACATGAATGAATGACTGAATTCTTGTTTTAGGGACATTGCTCATAAAAAAGCAGCTGTTTCAACATCCTTAAAGCTCGACTAAATATTTTCGAGGACTTTTTTTTTGCCTCTCTTTGGATGAATAAGGATGTCTGTATTGGTCATAAAAACGCTCGAATTGCACATGAAATCCTTCAAGTTATCTAAGATTGAGACGCCTGCAAACAGAAAGCACTCACGGAAGCTCTAAGCAAAAATTCCACAACCCTAACAGAAAAGCGTAAATCCATTGTATGAGTGACAGTTGAGTTTATGCAAACAGAATCTTCAACGTTCAAGGCTTGTATAGGAAAATTCCCAAAAGGCGATAAATGTCGCCCTTATATTCCAGGTAAT
This sequence comes from Alitta virens, assembly GCA_932294295.1. Classification (NCBI taxonomy): domain Eukaryota; kingdom Metazoa; phylum Annelida; class Polychaeta; order Phyllodocida; family Nereididae; genus Alitta; species Alitta virens. The sequence goes on along the minus strand of OW028574.1, from coordinate 41,055,157 downwards.
GGGTGCACAAAAAAATGTTCGTCTTGAATATTCATAGCCCGAGTTAGACCTCTTAAAAAAAAAATCGTAAAAAAAAAAAAAAAAACATAAATGCCTATATCCCTCCCCTTGATTTTCATCATCCGTTTGTAATTAAACAAAACATCGACTGTTTAATGGAGTCTTCTTGGCACCATGGAGGCAAGAAAGGTCCGGCGATGTGCTAAAACGATAAATATGATAGTATCAAGGTATACTATGCAAAACATGTCAACATAGGCCAGGTAATATGTTGTTAAGGTCGTCCTCATACACACTCTGAAACAATTTGGGGACAAATCTGGAATAAGGATGTCTGTATTGGTCATAAAAACTTATTTGACAAACCAATGGATTTTTAAAAAACCAAAAAAAAAAAAGAGTTATACACAGTAAAAATTACTTTTTTCTATAAAATTCTTTGGATTTTTTTTTATTAAATTCATTAGTTTTTCAAATAGGCCTGATCAACGGGAGTTTTCAGTTTTTTTACACTTTGTAAATCAGGATCGTGCACACAATGATGCAATCATTGTTTATCTTTGCGTTGTGTTTTAACAGACCAAAAAAACAGCAGCTAATGTTAGATAAGCCACTTGTTAAACTCCATTTGGCACTTTTGAATGGTTGTTATAGTTTTTATTTTTTGTGAAACATCGGAAATTTAGATTTTTCGAAGTACCAATATATGGGTTTTTTAAGAAATGAAAGGTGTTTTTTATTGTTGTTTTTTTTAGAGTTCAGGGTGGTGTCATGTATAGCTGGGATCTGAATGCTGGACCTGATTCAATGACAGCCTTATAAATTACCAACTAAGCCTCCTAGCTGCCATTATTAACTTTAAAGTCAATTGAACTTTTCTAGATGTTGTCTGTTACTCTGCGCTATGGAATACAGTGACCATACAAAGCATGTGAATTAATGTCACCAACTTGTCTATGTGTGTTTATTTGTGCTTTTTTATTCTGTGTGCTCAGTTTTAAAATCTACTGCTACATTGAAGTGTTGTAAAGGATATGTTTGAGTCCTATTAAAATCTGGAGGACATCTGGGCAGCAAAGCATATGTTATGATAAAATGAGTGCAATAAAAATAAATGAGTCTGAGTTATGATATTGATTTTTTTCGCCTTTATAGATTGTTTATGTACTTTTTTTTTATTTCTTAAACTATTTGAATATTCAGGTTGCATCATTTTATTTTCATCAGTGACAAACGAGCTAGTTCGTAGTCTGTCACCAAATACTCGAGCTTGGATAGGCCTGATTAGTCTGTGTTTTATCATGTTAATAAGTTTCTTTTGTTTTCATTGAGACATTAAGACAAACTATCAAAGTCCTAACAATGAAGAATCTGAAGGATGCACTTCATTGCATAATATATTTTGTTTTTTCCTTCTCAAGGCTCTTCATTGTGGGATCTATAATCCATAATAAAGGGGTCTGTTTTGTAACATAAATGATACTAGCTAGAATCAAACATTATTTCTACAGCAAATATCTCAGTGGTAGTCTAAATAGTTATACTCATCAACTAAATGTCTGCACTGGGGAAGGATTATGGATAAATTCCAAAATATCCACCTTGAGTTAATTTATTAAGCAAACAGAGGGACTGGCCTTGCATGAAGATTTGCCTGCTTATGGAAACTTTGCCAACTAGAAGTAATGCTCTTGAATCTTGATTGTCTTAGCATTGTTCGTTTATTGTTGTTATTTAAAGAAATCTGATACAATTTTGAAGATGAAAAAGTGTCTGGTGTGGAAAAACTAATTTCTACGACTATATGTAAAATTGTTGTGCTTTTTAGTCACCAGATAGATAGATGGGCTTCATTTTCTATCTTTATCCCTGTTTTCTGTCTGTCTGTCTGTCAGTCTGTGTTAGTGTCTGGAAATGGTGTCGACTCAAACTGTTATGATCTTTGACTGAGTGACGCTGCACATATGCATGTGATAAACTCTTCGCAAACAGCCAAGGTTTAATAACGTGTCAATGTCTTAAGTTACAAATGAATGAAAAGACGCATATCAATGTATTTACGTAATTATGGCCAAATATAACGCAAGGGGCAGATCTATGCTTTCTGTATGAAAGAAACTATCCAATGTTTCCAAGAAAATAATTAAATCAATACACAAAATGTGAAAATGGGACAAACATGAAGTGCCAAGGATAAGGTCATAACTACTATTTTATATCACAAAACCTCAGGTAGGGCCTAAACACTTTTTAACGTAATATATACTTTTTTTTTATCCCTGGATCCGTCCCTGAAACCATTATCTTGATTTCTTGAGATGATATAGACCTATACAATGACCCATGTGACCTTGAGTAGAACAAAAATACATATCAGCTGAGCTCTGGTATTCTCCGGATAAAACTGGATTATTCCCATGCAGTGTTTAAAATAACGCGCGCTGGCGCAAGATGTCAGTTAAGCTGGCCTCCGGATCGGCAGCTCCTGGATCCTGTAGCTGCTATTAATATCATACGCTTTAGTTGTGTGTGCTATAGCCAAACCTCGGAGAGCATTTTGTGACCTTGCTTGTAACCAAGGATGGAGTGATCAGAGTATCGGATCAGAAACAAAGGATTTAATCTTTTCAGCAGAATTAATCCGCTGCTGTCACAGCATTTTTACTACATAAGTTAACGGTAAGTTCAAGCTTATTTTTTGCAATCCTAATTTAGAACCGCCAGTGCGACTTCCGGACTTAAGTGGGTCCAAAAAAAGTAAAAAGAAAAATAGTAATAATAAAATGAAACAGTTCTATAAGTAATCATCGATGTAGTAATAAAATAGATTGGTCAATTCTGGTCGTTGATTCCAAATGGGCAATGCATGGTATTAGTTTTGTAGTTTATAAGTTCATTGAACTGCTCAGCCACCTTAGCTCAAACATATATATATATAGACTGGCAACTTTGCTGCTACTGATGCCACTGATGCCAGCTGGTTAATTACTCACACAGTTACCAACATTTTCCGTACAGCCAAGTGACCAACACTAACTTGTATTTTCAACAAAGGTCTTACAATTTTTTCTTGTTGTGTAAATGTTTAAGTCTTGCTGTCTAAGCTTTCTGTCTTTCATTCATTCTCTTTCATTCATTCATTCTCTTTCTTTCATTCATTCTCTTTCATTCATTCATTCTCTTTCTTTCATTCATTCTCTTTCATTCATTCTCTTTCTTTCTTTCTCTCTTTTTTCTTCCTTTCTTTCTCATTTCATGTCTTTGTTCGCATTAGCATATTTGTTTTTTTTCGCCATTTCTTTTATTTTCTCGCAATTTTCTTCTTACATCAGCCAATGAGCTATTTCTCATCCATAATAACGATGCACAATACGCAGTAGTACTTAGTAGATAATTGAATCTTTTATCTTTGTTTGTGGAATTATACTATCTTTCTTTGTTACACTATCACGCACCTGATTACCAAAAACAAAACAAATTTGAGTGATATTTGATAATATGTTTGATAATATTTTCAATTGGCAAGATAATCTCGTCAAATTTCCACTTGTGGTCTCCTTATACACTGACCATATCTAGATATATACGAAAAATATGACAGACATCTTATTGTCCATGTTGATAATCTTAACCTTACATAACTTTTTTCTTTCATATAGTTGGACTAGATTACATCCAAATAACATCTTTATCTATTCATTGGGATATCATTCCGTTTCTGCCACCCTCCGGCGTTCTTGCAAATGACAGCAATGTTTCCGACTACTCCGTACCCACAAAGCAAAGTTCAATCATGGAGTCATAAGTACTTATGACTTCATTGTTTTATAGGGTTGTAGTACAATTGCGATGGTCTAAAAAAAGACAAACGGGTCCTATCATATAACCTTGAACTAACGAGAGTTGTGAAGGTCTGTTAACCACATGTAGCTATACTACAGGTTAGTAACCCCCCTAGAGGTAAAATTGAGGCCAGGGTGATGATCCTAGGATTCCCAGTTTGAGGAACGGCAGATGGGGGCAATAGATAAAGGTTAGTATGCGCTTGGACTAAACAGGGGTCCAAGGTATGTGGTGGGGGTGGGGAGTTTTAGCAGGGTTTCTTGGTAGCCTTGACCTACTTCCTCATTTCCGTATCCTCAGTACCCCATAACGGGGGTACTGGTAACCTTGTAAACAGGGATTATCTCAACCGTGGATAAATAGAGAACATACGCTTACGTAGGAAAACGTTGAAAATATTCCAGAAATGCAAGGTCAACCAAAACATAAAAATAGGAACACTAAATAAATTGCATTCATTTGTTTAAAGACATCTCTATAAGCAAAAACCGCCATTTAAAATAAAGTACATTTTCAAAGATCAATTAAGCATACCAGTATCCATATGAATTGAAATAACTTTACTGGATTTAAGATTTTTTTTATTTGTACACAGTATGTAGTAGTTTAATACAGTAAGTAAATTTCATAAACAATAAAAGACATAAGCATACTGTGGGGGACGTGCACTAGCTTTGTAAAATTGTGGATCAAATGTCAATGACCAGCATTTGCAACACTGACTGACAATCTAAAAACATCTTGGTTACCAACCAAGATTTTGGTTAATAACCTAAATTATTACTTGGATTAAACAACGTAAGTGATAGACCCCTGACCCCACCCATGGGGTAAATGTGTATCATGATGTGGAATCCAAGCCCTATCATCTCATCATTAAGTCTGGCAGGTGTTCATGTAAATGACTAATCTTACAGTGGCATAGACACAGCACTTATTGGTGAAAATGCTATACTTTAGATTCTATTCAAACTGAGATGGCTTGAAGTACACCTGGGTCTTGAGCTTTGCATAGGACAATCTATAAGAGGTTCAAATAATCATTCCTGCATGAGACAGCCAGTGACTATCTGCGACCTAATTTTGGGTCATTCGCCTTTGCATGCCTACATGTTTATCTATTTCTGGAGGCATACGATGTAACATCAGGGCACCCAGGAAACTGGAGTGCATCAGGGTGCCTACCCTAGCCAATTCCTAGTACAACAGATTTTGGGGAGTTTCCACGGCAGCTGAGCTGTGTGCTCTCCAGGATTCCAATAGCCACGCCCCCAGTGCATAAATTATGTGAATTGTTTAATGCATCCAATAAGAACTCTATAAAAAGATGAGAGTATGCTATATGACTCGTAAGTTTAGTTGGTGGTGACTTGTGAATTACACTCCTGGTGACTTTCTGTCGGTTTAGTTACTTCAAGGTGAGTTGCATAAAAACTTGTACACAATTGATAAGATGACACATTTTTTCAAAAATATTAATGTGACACGATGATGGACCAGTGGCTAAGGTAGTGCATCCTTCACTGGCAAGTTCTTGCCATGCATGGATTAATCAATGAAACCAGAGAGATTTTGGGTCTCAATTGATATTTTACAATCCACCTCTAATAGGTGGGCCAATTTTGAGGTATCAGGTTGTGATTTAGCTCACAAAAAGAGTTCCTAGGCTATGATTCAAACTTGGGACCTTCAGAAAATGGTCGATGACTAATTTATAATTATTAGCCACAGCACCAGCAGCTGGGCTATATGGAAAACAGCACGATACATCTGTACATATTTGACACGATGGGAGCATTGTTTCCATATGAATTGGTATATCCAGCTGTGTACTTATCAAAGTAGTTCTTATTTGCACGTGATTGTACCGTGTAGACTCTGTCAGATGATCAGCTGATTGCTGCTGCAAAAGGGATACATAACAGAGGATTGTGTGAGACTTATTGACATGCATATATGATGCATTGAGCTGACGCTTTTCTGCATTCTTGTGATCTATTCTTTTTCCACATCAGTTTGAAAATTATTAATTTTTTATCATTATTTTTCAACAGGTAATTTACAAAATGGTAGCCGAGTCTCCTGAAGTCAATGGGGTCGACGAGACACACCAATTTCTTAATAAAGGTAAGTTCATTAAAATTGTAATTCAAACACATTTATAGTAAATATAAGCAAGTACCATGAGAAATAAAACAGAAATTTGTTATACCACGGAATTATCAGTTTTTGATAATGATTTATTTTATAAAGTTTCCAAACGCTGTTATGTTTGAGGAACTTGTATGCAAGAGTCATTTGTGGTAATATCCATTGCAGGTGCAAAACTATGTAAGAAGTTTGAAGATATCATTGACGACATCGGCGGCTTCGGCTGCTGGCAAAGGGTCATCTATGTCATCATTTACGTAGCAGAAATCTTTGGGGCCTTTGGAATGCTTGCCCCTGTGCTCATTGGAGCTGTACCAAAGTGGAGATGTAACGTGTGGTCAAACTCCACAGGAGAACTCATTAATGACAATTCAACAACAAATTCTTCAGACTATTACCAGTGCCACAAAGATGGCATGAAGTGTGTTAATTATGTGTATGAAGATGACTTCACATCTATTGTCAGTGAGGTAATATACATATCAAATCTTTCCTGACACAATGTCTTGCAAATACATGCGTAGATGGTGTAGATATTACGCTAAGATAAGAAATTTCGCACAGAGGACTTAGCGTTCCATTGTCAACCTCTCTTTGAAACAATATCACTCATTGTACATGTGTTATAACAATCTTTGATCAACGATTGCTTGATTTTATTGAATGGTATACTTTTCAGTGGGACCTAGTGTGTGACAAATCCTATGCATCAGATCTGATTACTTCCATTCAAATGGCTGGACTCCTCCTCGGAGCAGCCACTTGTGGACAATTCTCTGATCTCTTTGGAAGAAAGAAGATGTACTATTTTACTTTCCTCGTATTGACAGTGGGGGGAATCTTATCAGGTTTATCCAACAGATGGCAGCTCTACACAGCATGCAGGTGAGCCCTCTGGCAGATCTTGTGATAAACTACACTCTCATTTGGGCTTCCTTTCATTTAGTTCTGCCCAGTATCAACCTATTGCTGTGACTAATTTAGTTCTAAAACCACATTGCAAACCCCAACGACTGGTTATAGAATGTTCCAAAATTAAGACAACCTCGATATAATAAAACCACTTCATTTGAATGGCACTGATCTTGTGGAGTTTGATTGTACCTTTCGTAGGGATCTGAATTTTTTTTTTCTCCCGTAACCTTTCAGGTTCATGGTCGGTTTTGGCTTCGGAGGCAACATGGTGGTCATGTGCGTCTATCCAATTGAGTTCTTAGGCAGGAAGTACAGAGTTCTTTGTGGTACAGTTGGATTCTGGGCAGCTGGAACAATCACCATAGCTGGCCTGGTAAGAATATAGATAACAGTGTCCAATGATATTGGACCTATTGGTTTTTTCAGTTTTCAGTGAAACGAATGAGATATTATACACCTTTTATACACGCTTTGGGTTGTTTAATTTATTTTGAAAAAAAAAAATCTTTGTCTCTGGGGTCTGAAGTCCATAAATGCGCATTTCCATAGTTTGCATAAATAAAAGCTGGTTGATGGGTTAGTTAATGGCAAAGTTACAGATACTGCCAATAGGTAAAAAACGGGGTATGGCTGTCAGATGGTATATATATGCCTGCGGGGGATATCTTTTGACAATATACATGACTATCAATCTCTGTTAAATGTATTTTATTTTTAGGGTTATGTAATGAGAGAATGGAGGACATTAACTATTGTCTCAGCATCCATAGGAATTACATATTTCCTGACTTGGTGGTAAGTTGATCAGGCTATAAGGCACAAAAGTATTTGCACGGATTCATAATCTGTGATACTTAGAATTTATTACTTTCAATCATAATTTTTTATATTTAAAGTGATTTTATTCTGTGCAGGCAACCAGCCTGATAAGCCTCTGCTTTTTCTGGTAGCCATCCACTTATCGAAAATAAAATTACTGCTAATACTACTACTATTTAAAATGTATGCTTTGCAATGAATTTCCTCATATGGTAGTAAACTTTTTGATTTAACAATTAGGTTTATGGATGAGAGTCCTCGTTGGCTGCTGCAAAAGGGCAGGTTGGAAGAGGCAGAAGCAGTTCTGAAAAAGATTGCTCAACGGAATGGCACAACTCCACCAGATATCGCCACTTTGAAGTCTGTCGCTCAGAAGGACCAACATGAGAGCGAAACCAAGAAGTACACGTACATTGATCTGTTCAAGAGCCCTGTTTACCTCAAGCGAGCCATTGTTTTGTTTTTAACATGGTGAGAATTACTTAAATTACCAAATATAAAAAAAATGTCCATTGTAGATCCTCAAAAATGATATGATTATATGAAATACAGATATGCCTTGTGAAGATACTTACTATAAATATTAATATAAATAAACCTTGTAAAGATATTTAATATGAATATGGTTATTCCTCCAGGTTCACAACATTTGTAATCTATTACGAGCTTTCATACAATTTGAAGAACTTCTCAGGAAACAGATACTTCAATCTTATCATGGCCGGTATTATCGACTGGGCAGCCCTCCTCACGGTTATCCCGTGCTATCATTTGTGAGTTACTTTTTACAATATTTTGTCAATATTAGACTTTTTCTGTGAAATGTAAATAATTATGAGGAAGAACTAAGGAATGATGTTCGAATTAAACCTTTGGTATCTAACTTTCAGTCTGGGTCGTCGCCTTGGCCTCACTTGTTATCTCTCTTTGGCTGGAGGTTGTCTGATAGCTGTCCTTGTCATTATTTTGACAGGTATGTTTCCAATCATTTTGACATAGATGTTGCTTAATTACTTTGTATACCATGTTATTATAACAGAAACACTGTAGTTCTTCAAACCAATACTATAAACATGGCGTGGACTTCGAGTCTTATAATCTCATCATTACATCTGCCTCTAACAGCTGGGAATACAAGCATACTACAGTAGCATTAGTTGTTTGTCACAATACAATACAGTACAATACAGTACAGTACAGCCATCATAGGTCTAGTGTTCTCCAAGAACAGTAAACAACATATAGAGTAAGATAGTTTTCTCGATCACTCTCTGTTCACATTTCACTGCCCTACTTTCCCTTCATCCGGTCATGTGATTCTGTTACAGGAAGTGACCTGGCATATCCCCGTCTCCTCTTGGCATTTGCCCTTGTCGGCAAATCTTCCGGATTGTGTGGTACTTACGCTGTCATGATTTACAGTGCTGAGATCTATCCGACTGTGATCAGGTGGGTTCCGGTGCTTAATTAGTGAATTTAACTGTCATCAATGTCGTTGAGTCGCAGCCAAACAATCATTCTACTTCTGGCAGTTGCTGCACTCGTTGGAACCAAGGTCGTTGGTGTAATTCTGACCTCCAATTAGTGTTGTGCAACTGCGATTTTTGTGTGTCGCACAAAATGCTTTGACAGTGACACTATTCCCAGATAAAAATGATAATAAATTGTCATGGAAACTATACCAGTATATAGCTGATAATGATATATTAACTTAGATATGTGAAGGTCACTGTATGTATCTTGTTTTTGCAATGATGATTAATCTTGTTGATACTTTTTTTTCTTTCAGAAATGTCGGTGTTGGAACAGGGTGCATAGCAGCTCGGCTCGGTGGGATTGTGGCTCCACAAATAGTATTCTTGGTGAGTGAGACACCTTGAACTGGAATTAATTAATTATTTGATACACAATACATAATAAATTGATATAATATTAGATGTACTTTTCACAGTGAGCTTCATCAGTTGTGTTCATGTAGTGTAGATGTGTACGGAATTTTCTAAATAAGAAAGTGATCAGTACATGTATCAATGCATATATATTAATGTTAATAATGATCCCTGGCCAACATCAGGATGATGTGAATGCATGACATTGTTATCATGGTACTTTTTTTCAATGTTCTTTATTCAATTCAATTATATGGCCATTATGTGCATCAATGTTCAATAACATGATACCAATACATAAAGAAATGAAAGTTTACCAGTTTACAGGCTGACTGCATAAAACAGTATTTAAGCATTTTCTGAATATTTTTTTTCAGGGCACCGTGTACCTGTCTGCACCTTACATAATCTGCATCACCTTGGTTGCAATTGCACTTCCGACTTTGTTTCTGCTTCCGGAAACTAAAGGAGCGCCCCTGGAGGATCATATGGAAACTAAAACTATACACATATCGGCCCCTGTTTGAAATGAGTAAATTTATTGAATAGAAATGATATGTTTAATTCGGAAAAGACTCATACTATTATAGTGCTCAAGAATTTATAACATTTAAATGTAGTCTTGTGATAATAAATCCCGTATTTTTTACAGGTATGCAACTCTAACATATATGAAAGATTTTATTATTGATATGAATAGCCCGGTATTTTGTGATTATACTTACTTTTTTGAAAACAATCTATATTTGTATCGATCTATTATAAGAAATATAAATTTATTGTTTTTATGCAACGTATTTGAGAAGCAAGACTATTTACAACATTTTTATCATTTACATTAAATGTACATTATGTATATAAATTATACAGTGTATATAGTATTATTATGCATTAAGTAATTGTGACTGTTTATATTGCATGTATTTCAGTTTTTATATCAAATATACGTTAATAAATCTTATTATACATTTTTTGATTCTTAGTGTGTCTTTTTCTCATTTCCTCAATTTTTGCGCAAATTATTTATTTACATTTTTTAAAATCAAAACTTAGTCTAACGACTTTTGTTTCTTTTCAAAGTGACAGATTTTTATGAAGTATTAGTATAAATACATATATATGTGGTAAGAATAAGTACTTCTAATATGGGTAATTTTCTAGTGAACTTATGGGCAGCCAGTAGTTAAAAAAATGTTTTTTTTTTAAATCATCTTTTAAAAACTAGTAGCAAGCAGTGAATAAATTAACCACTCGCCGATGTGAGCAAGTTTGGCCTGTGGGCGAGCTAAATTGTCAATTTCAGTAGCCCACATGGCCCCTAGACACTTCAAGATGCCCGTGGTTTTCCTAATTGCTATTAGCTGCTGAGGGGCATTAGATTGGTAGGGGTTGAGAATATGGGGGTCAGCCAGAGGTCTGCTCTACTGTGGACAATGGACAGTCATCTCTGGGACAGGTGTGAGGCAGGTAATGGGCAGTAGGACAATGCCCTGGCTGTTTGAGTGCATTCTGTGCATTGTATGGGTCTGAGCTGACCAAGTTTGATGTGTTGGGAATTTGAACTTTAGGGCAAAAGCCACCAGGGGGAGTTAGTGGTATGTCTGTCTAAGAAGCAACTGAAAGGGGGATGGAACATTGTGACTTGACTTGTATGATTGGCCTTGGGCCTAGAACCAATCCCAGATAGGGTGGTTTCTGGGGGGGGGGGGGGGGGGGAGCTGCTTTTTAGCCTCCCATGGTATATATATTAAAACATCTGGGCAGGAGGCAACTTTCACTGCAATTCTTGTGGAAGATTATTTAGGACACTGGATACTTTACAATAGTATTTGTTATTGATGAGTTCTTTGTGTTTTCCTTTTCAATCTATTTCGCATAAATATCATTGAATGGGAGAAACTATTCAGGGCATATCTTATCAGTGATAAGTGTTATAAATTATCTGATTCTCCGGAAATGTGTGCATTTTGGTTCTGACCCAGTTGAAGTCTCGTTGTAATTTAGGCCTATACAAATTTGCTCTAATATGGAAATGCAATTAACAGATGGGAAGGAAGTGAATGAGACTAACCAATTTCTCGATAAAGGTGGGTTCACCAAGTTCAATCGTTTATTAACCATATATATAAAAAACTGAAAATGGATATTGTCATTATTTTGGAAATATGTGTGGATATGTATAAATATATATATGATTGGTAGTCTCACAAGGCATCATTGAAGTGCCGCTCACGCAAGACTACCATAGAAGTTAAAACAACTGAATTAGATTAGAATAGCAATAGGAAAAGAACATCATAAGAAGAACTGGATATTGCATATTACAAAGTGCTCCTATTCACCAAGAAGAAGAATTTTGATTATGACTTCATGTATACATTGTTTGTATATGGCTCAATATCCTACTGGGTCTAAAGCTTATGTGACCAGATGCCAGAGGCAGACATAATGATGAGATGATTTATCAGGCTTCTACATCTCTAATCAATTAGTACACGCTTCACATTCAAACAACAAAGACAGATGTGATTTTGGCCATCTGGTTTTCCTTTCTCCTCTGTATGATTTTGTCAGTTTTACAATTAATAAGGGTGTCGTTGTAATATGTCTGTTTAATCTTTAAAGGTGCGAGTCATTCTCCATTGTCATTATCATGTTGTTGTGAGAAGGTGGATTAGGGCCTGATGGGCTAATCAGGACAGGCAGGGACCATGGCAATGAGATGATGGATAAATCAGCCATCCAACTTACGCTTGACCAGAAATTGAACCTGGGACGCAGTGATTGCAAGCCCACCACCCACCCGTGTTGTCATTTTGTATTTGGTAGGCCCAGTGGTTAAGGCATCAGCCTGATGGCATGCTGGATCAGCTCCTTTGAAGATCTTGAGTATGATCCCCAAACACTCTATCTCAGCTGTATGTGGTGGCAGGAGCTAGACGCAAAATTGGTGGTGATCAGTACTTGGTGTCTATTCTGGGGCAGGTAACAGACCCTACCCATGAGGTAAATGGGTAACATACGGATGCAAAGCCTTATCACATCATTACGTCTGCCATTATCAAGATAATGTCTCATCTGAGGTACAATACACACACATATTTCAACTGTACACTGTATATCTGAAAACTGCATGTTGAACTCATTGAAAGAAAGGTTAAGTATTTCTGCACTGGATATCTGTAAAATTCGTGCAAGGACCACTTAAATCATCTTGCAATCTTGATATATTTACGATTAGCCCACTTGTGCTGTTATCACTACTGTGCACTGTTTACACAGTCACCGACAAAAGAAAGTTATTATATTCTACATATGTAATGACTATAAACATTTTTTTATATTTTTGATGTTGTTTCTGTTGCAGATGAAAAACCATTGAAGCAGTTCGAAGATGTCCTTGATGACATCGGTGGCTTCGGCTGCTGGCAAAGGGTCATATATGTCATCATTTACTTAGCAGAAATCTTTGGGGCCTTTGCGATGATTGGCCCTGTGCTCATTGGAGCTGTACCAAAGTGGAGATGCAATCTATGGTCCAATTCCACAGCAGAACTCATTAGTGACAATTCAACAAATTCTTCAGACTATTACCAGTGCCACAAAGATGGCATGAAGTGTGTTAATTATGTGTATGAAGATGACTTTACATCTATTGTCAGTGAGGTAATTCATTGGTGTCGAGTTTGTATCCATTTTGTTTGAGAAATGTACCAAGCACTAAATGACAGGCTAATCACAAGTCAAGGGCAACGACATCAGGGAAATTGATTGTGCAAATCTAGATCCAAAACTGTTTCAGCTATATCATAAGAAGGGATGACAGACTTGCCAAGAATTGTGTAAAGTAACTGTAACTATTCTGTTGCTACACATCATGAAATCAAATTTTATCAGGAACAGGGGCGTCAAGTCAGGGGGTAGGGATGTGGGGATATATACCCGTCACTTTTTGGGAAGAGGGGGATGATAAAATGTATAAATCAAAATAATTACCCTTTTTCACACACTTTCGTTTTGGACCATTTGTGCTTTTTTAATTTAACAGTACAAATTTGATCCACCATCAATTTACCTCTTGTCTTGGCATTATCCGTGCATTAACTGTGGCCACTTGTAAGAGTGAGGAAAAGTCAGGGTGGGATAGACAAGTAAGTCTTGAAATCAAGTACCACCCAGTACATTCATTAAAAACACTAAATATATTTGATGTCACAATCACAATTAAGAACTGATCCCTGGCCTGTTGTAAACTCTTTATTAAATTTGCAATTTGTTTGCCCTATTTTCATTTTCATCCCATCATTATATCTTATATTTAGATCTTGTTATTTATATATAAATGTATTTAATTTAATTTTTTATTTTTTAAATATGAATTTTAGGGGGTATCCACGTCAGCGTTTTTAAAAAATAAGAACTTAGTTGATGTCTCCTGACCAAAGTTAAAGAGAATATATGTATTTTGACTTTTTATTTTATTTTATTTATTTACTGCTTATATTATGCGTAATAACGTACATTTCTTTAGTTGTTCCTTGTAATTTGCTGCTTTAGTTTTTTTTTTTTTTTGGTCAAATAAATTCTCCCCCTCTCTCTCTCTGCATCCCCCCACTGGTCAAGAGCAATCTACGCCCCTGATCAGGAATAAAGCCTCTCAACTTTCACTCTTTTTCTTCCAGTGGGATCTTGTGTGCGACAAGGCATTTGCATCAGATCTGATCAATTCCATCCAAATGGTTGGTCTCCTACTGGGAGCAGCATCATTCGGGCAATTTTCTGATCTCTTTGGAAGAAAGAAGATGTATTATCTGACATTCCTTATATTGACAGTCGGAGGAATCGTATCCGGTGTGTCGAATAAATGGCAGCTCTATGCAGCATTTAGGTGAGTTCAAAGCTGCATATAGTGCATGCAAATAAATAAATTCATTAAAAAAAGTTTGTTTAACCCATACAATACAGGGGCATATATAAAGGGTGGTAAATTTGGGAGTCAGAATCCCGTTTCGGCAAAAACATTTTGCACAAATGACCGTCAAAAGATATGACGAGTGACTCTTTACAAATGACTAACATCACTGCAGTCCAAAAATATAAGGCTTACTGTGCCTGTAGCACTGGGCAAAGTTGTCTGCTACTTTTGAAGGCCGGTGTAAAGAGCTTAAGGACACACAATAAATTGTATAAACTAAGACTCATAGCTTTATGAAAGTTTCTCAAGTTTTCATCATTCTTTATTCAATTATTGTTTGCTATTAAACCAATTCACAAACTCAAAATCCCCATTTTTTCTAGACAGTTGAGTCACTGTTCCACAATTAGCTGTATTTGTGATCTTAAAACTTGCATTTATTTCAAAGTTTTGTTACATGTTTTAAACCTAATGTATAATATGAAATCTTCCCAGGTTTATTGTCGGCTTTGGCTTCGGAGGCAACATGGTGGTCATGTGCGTCTATCCAATTGAGTTCTTAGGCAGGAAGTACAGAGTTCTTTGTGGTACAGTTGGATTCTGGGGTATAGGAACTATGATTATCGCTGGTCTGGTGAGTAAACTGAAGAATTAATCTAATTTTCCATCGTTTAATGAATGGAATATGAACAAAATGTTCAACTATATCAATTGAATGAAAGAACCTGATAACCCTATAAAGCACCCCTTAATAAAAGACATTTGGTGTCAAACATAGAAACTGTAGAAGCCTGATTATGGTTAAATACCAGGCCGAGAGTCTGGACACAGTGGTAAAATAAATTAGTGTATGTAAGCTACTGCATACCATTCTACTTTCTTTGCAGGGTTATCTAATGAGACAATGGAGGACATTAACAATTGTGTCAGCATCTATAGGAGTTATCTATTCATTAACTTGGTGGTAAGAATGAACTATATTATTAGGTAACATGCAATGTCGCATGTATTACCATCTGTAGAAATGTATTCAATAAACAACCCAATTAAAGTGGAACTCAGCTTTAAGGCAACAACCTCACCGTTATCCCAAAAGTATCCTACCATTAATTTTTACCTATGTATTATGGCCAAATCACCATTGAGATCAGTGAAATTTGCACAAATGGTATGGTTCCACTTAATCACAGGCGGAGTATAGCTGAACTCTAACCTATCAAGGATGAAAATCATCTTTCAGGGTCATGGATGAGAGTCCTCGTTGGCTGCTGCAGCATGGCAGGTTGGAAGAGGCAGAAGCAGTTCTGAAAAAGATAGCTCAGCGCAACGGCACAACTCCACCAGATGTCGCCACATTGAAGGTTGTTGCTCAGACTGACCAACAGGAGGCCAGTGACAAGAAGTATACTTACCTAGATCTACTGAGGAGCCGTGTCTACCTTAAAAGGGCTATTATTTTATTCATAACTTGGTGAGCAACATTATTTGATAATATTCCAAATAATAACACTGAACTAGCACGAATGAGTAGATAGCCTTTATTAACAGAGAAGAGAAACAATGCTATTTATTCAAATATATTCTATATATGACCATGGACACTCCAGTAAGTTTTTTAGAGAAAAAAAAAACCAAAAGCTTCTGATTAGTTTGGCATAATGCTGCTACAGATTTGCATCTTACAAAAATGAAAATATTACAACCAAAAGAAATCTGCTATGCATCTGATGTGTGAATTAAAAAAAGTGTATGTTTTAGGTTCACAACATTTTTCATCGTCTATGAGCTTTCATACAACTTGAAGAACTTCTCAGGGGACAGATATTTCAATCTTGTGTTGGCTGGTATTATAGACTGGTTGGCCATTCTCACTATCATCCCAAATTACCATTTGTGAGTAGACTTCTGACTTCTGACTGCTAAATTGTGATTTTTGTAACAGCTACTACTGTTAAATTAATGAGTATTAAAACAACAATATTTATGTTCTTTGGATCTATTGCTTTTTGTCAGCCAAATGCAGATTCCATAGCCTTGGGCACTAAACTCCACAGGACGTCATTTGAATCCACGATTCCCCATTGGCAGTCCTCACTCCTCAGCCAATGAGGGACCTGGATTCATATGACATCCACTGAAGTTCAGTTTCTAAATCTATCTCTTAAATTAGAAATCTGCTGTTCAGTAAGATGGATGATAATCATAATTAACTCATTTGATCTTATTTCATGCATTTTCAGCCTGGGTCGTCGTATTGGTCTCACTTTGTACTTGACCTTGGGAGGGGGATGTCTTGTGGCTGTCCTGGTCATCATTTTAACTGGTAAGGGGATAATTTATAACCAGGTAGTCTCACAACAAAAATATCTCGACAAAAAAAAAACCCATTCCTAAACTATTTTGTAAAAAAAAATATAATTTGATAAGCATGGTACCATAAGAATCTGCATGAAACTGGAAGTTTGAAGCTATCTTTTTTTTTTGAGTGGTATCGAAGTGTTTAGTTTTATAACATTAATTCTTTGAAGAACATACTAATATTATGGAAATAAAATGTGACATATTTGCGGAGTCGAGTCTGTACTTGGCGTTCTCATATCTTGTTCGTTTCAGTATACGAAATGAAATTAAACACCATCGGTGTATTCTGCCAAAATTTCATCACGACAAACAACATCAGCAGTTTTACAGAAAAGACATTTGTAGCTCTGAACTGATGGCATCACATCAGCTTGCATCACATCAGCTTGCTCATTAGCTTAATTGCTCAGTCTCGGTGTTACCATGTGACAGTCAGTTGTATCCAGTTGTTTTGCAGGAAGCGACGAGACGTATCCTGGAATGCTCCTAGCATTTGCCCTCGTCGGTAAATCTTCGGCAGCATGCGGTACTTACGCTGTCATGATTTACAGTGCTGAGATCTATCCAACTGTCATCAGGTGGGTCCCCGTACCTAATTAGAGAATTTAACTGTCATCAATTGTCACTCAGCTGCAGTCAAACAAGCGGTGTTCTATCAGAAGGTTCTGCAAACCGCAGCATGTGCTGTCTCGGTAATGTCAAGCAACCGTAGGCTAACTGTCAATATGTTTTTTTTTTACATTTTATCCGTTTTCATATTAACAAACAATTGGTTGAAACAGGTGCATGCAGTTGATGCTGTGTATTAGTTCTAGTAATCTTCCCCAAAAAATAAAGCCCTCCCTCAAATAGAAACCCCTCTCCCATATGGGGACAATTTATTTGATCTATTATATGAACTGAGTTCAAGTCCAAGAATTTGAGGTCTTCCAGAAGTATTTTTCATAGGATTTTCATTTTTGGGTGCCCTTCATTGCCCCTATAACAATAAAGACCAATCTCGAATAGGCTCACTTCAACTAAAGGCCCTGCTGAAATGTTCTCTAAAAAAATAGAAGGGAGGGCTTCTATTCGAGTAAATACGCTATCCCAAACATAATACCATGACCAGCTTAGAGCTGTTGGAAAATTAATCATCTTTCTTCACATTTTGAATAAACATTAGCATTGTTAATTTATTCACATAGATTTCAATTCAATTAGTGAGAGAGTGGAGTGGCCAAATTTCCATTCATCATGATCATGGTTTCCAAACCCTCAGTTTCCTGTTTTAATTAAACCAGAATTCCATCAAGATTTTCTTTAATTCTTTAAATGAGGTTTTGAATTAGAACAAGTTGCTCCAAGTAAATTCCAAAAACCTGAATGTGATACAGGGCTTTGTGTAAAGCTTGACAACTAAACAATTAATTGAACGTATGTTGTTGCATCTTCCCAATTAATTCGCCCAAACCTTTAAATTGACACAATCAAAACTGGTGCCCCATGAAATTTGTATTAAGATCTATAGGTATGTAATTAATTGAGAATGAAATTTATATGTGTAAATTGAATTAAGGTATTTATTAAAACTCAAAATGGAAAGGGAACAAAGAATAATTCATTATATACATGTAAATGTAACAATGTGTCGTTTTCAGCTTGTTCCCTTTCCATTTTGAGTTTTAATAAAACCTTAATTCAATTTACACATATAAATGTCATTCTCAATTAATTACATATTTTTTTGGGATATGTACTATCATCTTTTTGTACATACTATTCAGGAGTGCACGTTATGAAATTAAAAGTAGCTTAAGGATATTGAATAATGACACAATGAAAGTTTACATGAAATCCATTTACAAAAAAGAGGCTGCACCCACCCAGTGGATGAATTATGAATATGATGATATATTGGACATCCATAACTTATGTCAATCTCACAACACTGCAATAAACAAAATCATGTCATCATTACATCTGCGATGGGATGCTGGTAAACAGTGGAACCCTCGCCATTAGGACCACCGTTGGTGGTAATTTCACTGGTCTCAATGGCGAGTTGGTCTTATCAGAGAGAAATATATTATAATGACAAGAATACACTAAGACTAGATCGAAAATTGCTGCATTGTGACTGGTTAAGTTTGGTATCAGCCGAAGCCTGACAAAACAATCCTAAGATGACAGAAAACGTGTTATGCCGCATTCAATTATCTACATCACACCCTCTGTTTGCCATAGACTTGAAAAACATAGAAGAATTTTCATTTAGTTGTACTTAGAGATAAACACAGGCTTGTCTAGGAATAATTTTGCATTCTTTCACAACCACGGAGTACATATCAGTGGCAGGGATAAACCTAACTTGTGTACCTTTTGTATTTTTAGGAACGTTGGTGTTGGAACAGGGTGTATAGCAGGGCGTTTGGGTGGCATCGTGGCACCCCAGATAGTCTTCTTGGTAAGTGAGATCTCGCCAAATCTCTTGCTGGGCGAGAGGTAAAACGAGAGAGAGAGAGAGAGAGAGAAAAAAGTCTGGTGGCGAGGCATGCAGTTCATCTCATTTACTCTTTTTCTGCTTGTAAACCCATTTGCTATACATCAAGTCTTGTACCTGGTGTGAATCAAGACATTCTCGGCTTAACTGGATGATGCAAAATCTCTCATTGACGTCATTGGCGTCACCGGATTATATCTTCATCTTAAGGGCTTCTTGCTTAACTACTACCTTCAGAATGATGATAATTTCATAAAAAAATGTTGCACTATTTACTTTTGCACTGGTGTGATACAATTAGTTTCATAAAATATTAGTCGGCTCTATCCAGCTGTAGCTATAACTGGCTAAAGCCAGCTGCTTCTGTCTAATCCTAGCTTATAGTTGGCTTACTGAAAAAATATAAACTTTTGGCAAATCTAAGCAATTTATCTAATATCCCATAAATATGTGCTTTAGATCCGGCTTTGAGTAGTCAGCTATAGCCAGACAGTTCCGTTTAGTGGCAGGTAGCATCACATAGCAGAAGTTGTCTAGCTTTGTCTGGGTTTAACATGACAGGCCTTTTTTAATGAAGCTAACTGTATGCATAAAGTGGTACCTGAAATAGTTTTCTCAATTATGGACCAACGTCATCCTAGATATTTTTTTATTTTTTTTTATAATTATACATACCTAAGTTTTTTTAGTTAATCTTTGCATAATTTTGTACTGCTGTACGAATTACATAATTTAATTTAATTTAATAATACATTGTATTTTCCGCAAAGAAATTACTTACCCTATTGCTGAAGTGGACCAAATAACATGGTTGATTTTAAGTCAAGATTGAAGATTGTTCGACTGATGGTCTTGATGATGAGGTGGTCTCAATAGTGAGATTAGAAACCATATAAAGGCTACTTCATTATTAACACCTCACCATAAATATAGTCGAGGTACCACAACTCCATGAATTCTTATTTTTCTTCCTTGCAGGGCACAATTTATCTGTCAGCACCCTACATTATTGCCATCACTTTGGTTGCAATTGCACTCCCTACATTGTTTCTACTTCCGGAGACGAAAGGAGCGCCCCTGCAGGACAGTTTGGCAACTAAAAAGACGGAGAGAGCTGTATCGGCTTGAGACAATTATTAATTAGCAATACTTCTTTGTTTGCTATATGCTTAAATATAGTATGACTTTCAGTGAAAAAAAAAAGCGATTTTAAGTTTTTCGTTTAGTTATAACCAGAGATATGTATTTGCTTATTACATGGCGGGCTTAACCAGAGATATGTCTTTGTTTATTACATGGCAGCCTTAAATAGATCCTTTAAGAGATAAATATATCTTGTAAATAAAACATGGTGGTGATTTAGTGCGGATTTTTCAAAGTATGACATGTAATGTCTTCAACACATTATACTTAAATTTCACTTTATGTTGCTATGGCGCCTATAGTGGTGTAGACCCAACTTTGAAAGCAAAACCCAATAATGTCTACATTGGGTCTACATTGGGCCTACACTGGGCCCACATTGGGCCTACATCGGGCCAATAATGCCAGGCCAAGATGAAACTGGCAATAAGCCAAAATATGGGTTTAAACCGATATTGGGCAGATTAATGTCAGCATTGTCTGTTGCAATTAGTTTAATTGATTGTGACTTCCAGGTTAACTTCTGGACAGTTGCATGGTTGCTTGAAAGATTGGATTTGTATCAAGTTCATTTCAAGCATGATTTTAGTTTCAATGGGGAAAAAAATTTGACAGTGACAAAAAACTTTTTTGTTGTCTTGAACAACTCCTCCATCCATTGCAATACATTTGTATTCTCTTATCTAGAACTGCATTCTCAGATAACTGGCTGAGTCTGCCCAACACCTACTATAACATGCTGTATGTTGGCCCAATGTTGGCCCAATGTTGCCCGCAACGGTCTGACGTCTAGCCGATGTGTCATGCTATCCGAAACATTGGCCCAATAAAAATCCAGTGTAGCAGAATATCAGGGCAGGCTTTTCTATCATAACAGAGGAAAGATGACAAAAACGTCATTATATATTTCAAATATATCCAGTCTTTATTTTCCTGTTAAATTGTGGACACTTAAAGAATTGTCCACCCATGTCCATAAAAATAGGCAGGCACTTGACTGTACCCATTAAAATAACATCTGGCATGAACACAAGCCTAACACTTACACTGGCAATTACAGAAACAATGTGAGTGTGATGTGAATATGATGCAGATCTATATATAGCAGACACATATATGACGTCATTGTGACGTCAGCAATATGCAAATCAATGAAGTCAATGAATCTACAGTCTCGACATCAAAATATCAAAAAGTGAAATATATATGCTATTGTTATTCACATCGCATTATGCTATCGTTGTGATATAACTATATGTAATATATTTATAATGCATTTATAATGTATTCATATAATTATAAGTAATTCAGAAGTATTAAGCTGTGGAAATAATAATATCTATGGTAAAAGCTCAACTTCACACTGCGCTACACTGAAACAGAAATCGTAAGTTCGTTTGTGCGAAACATTTCCAAACTGACACAATGTAACAAAGCTGGTTGAAGCCCGGATGTTGTGTCAAATTGATTCGATATCAGTCCGGCGTGTTTTGGCAATAACAGCTGAGATAGACAGCAAAGTTCAAGGTTCAGCGCCGGCAATGTATCTTAGACAGTCAACTTGTTGAGAATTTAGGATAGAAAATTTTAACATGGTGATTGGGTGGTCAGAAAAAGAGTTTTGTCACCTGGTCAAAAGTCACTGTTCATATCGTCACTTGGCAGGTCATCTGATGTGTTCAATGCAGTCTGAAGATTTTACACAAAATGATCTAGATATAAGTCAGGTCTAGCTCAATTGCAAAGACATGATGCGATGTTATGGCATCGTGATGTTATGGCATCGTGATGTTTTAACTAAATTGTTACTAAAGGTGATCTGATAATTGTTTCTTGTTGGGATTGTAATATAACATTCTGCATTGGCCTAATCTTAGTGGAGCATCAGTACTATAGGCTTGGTTTAGAACCAATTTGACTTTTATCAGGTTTAATCCGATAGTCCAAAATAGTTCATTATGAGCCATTCTGACAGTATAAAGCTGGTAATGGTTTGACCAAATATAGTTCAGTAAGCCCACCATTTTCCATCACATTTCTAATTTAGACAGAATTTCTTGTTACCTTGGGAGCATCCCAGCTGACGTCTTAAAAGCATTATGACATTCTAATAATTAAATTCTCGGAGAACTTAAAAAAAAAAAAATGCAAAGATGATTCCAAGAAACCTCATAAGTGAATCCACGTCTCCTGACAGTGAATAATATAAACCTGACAGTAAAATCCTCTCTTTTCGTTGCTGTTTTAAACCATCAAATTTCGTTGCCATAGCAACCATCGTTGGCTCAACAAAACAGCCTTCTCTAAACAGGACAAAACATGGAATCGAAAATTCAAAACTTGTAATTTGGGAAATATAATATGAAAAGCAGTTTGAACAGCATACGCGTGGAAGTGAATAATAACAAACACGCAATAACAATATACTGCACAATGCACATCTTGTGTGGCTACATCATTTGCAGTTGACTTATAATATTTGTGAAAGACATCATCAACATGAATATCAGTAATGATTGTATATACACACAGGAAAATTGTTCCCAACTTTATGAAGATATCAAAATCGTCCCAACACCCTAACGAAAGAATAAGAAATTGATAATAATAATAGCAGAAATATGGAAACCAATTAAAGAGTCTAATTTCTAATAATTGCAAGTTTTGTTGCCGAATAAGTGGTTGATAATATTTCGAAAGCAATTAAGTATGAATTAAATACAGATGTATAGACTTTTCGTTATATAATATTCTATATAATGCAAATATAATGTTACTCAAAATGTCTAAATATAGTTAATTATTGCCTAAGCTTCATAATATCCCGAAAGGCAACGAAATGGCTCAGCTGTGACTAGCCCATACCTTGTTGAAACAACATTATAACAAAAAAAGAAGAAGAAAAAAAGATTTGATTTGCACCTACTTTGATTCTACGAGATCTTAGTGAGAGATCGAACTTAATTAAGTGCTGATAGTAAAAATAGTCCATAGAAGTTAACTTGATTTCGTGAGCACAGGCTTAAACATATTTTCACACAGGCTTAAACATGTTTTCACACAAAGCACATGGAATGTTTTATAACTTGAAATATCTCAACAAATGTCACAATCATGACTCGAATGTAACACGAATTAAGTCATGGCGGTGTTCATCAGTTAATAATCAATAAATGAAGTGTCATGGACACTTTGATCCGGTTAAAAAAGAAAGAAGTCAAAACACATGGTGAGAAAAAGCACCATACATGTGACATGTGACAAAGGTGCACGTGCGGCCGTCATATCGAAATAACGTGCACATAAATACTTGGTCTCCACGGTAACTGGAAATAGTCCAGAGTCTCAATACATCACACTCCTCCCCTTTGCCCCATAAAAAGTTGTAAATAAAGTTCATGGTCTCAGTGATTCAGTATATAAGCAGTACCAGAGTGTCTTTCTTCCTTTTGAATGTTTGTTTTTTTTTGTGAAAAATATCTCGTCTGCTAATGATGATGCATGATGGGATGCTGTCTCGATTCCTCGTAGCTAGGTGGCGCGCAGGTCGGGGCTGCACAGGAAGGACACGTATGTGGCGTGGCGTCACCTGGCGGAGAATGAGGCCGAGTGTAAACATCCGGCGGAGGGGAGGCTGGAGAATGGCTATTGGAGGACGACGTGCTAGATCGATGAGACACAGCAACGTCGTAAGGGGGAGCCACCTGCTGGTTGATGCAGACAGGGGGCGCCGAGGGCTCCAAACATGTCCGGTCGGGGATATAGCCATCCAGGGGTCGTTTATTCTCTATAAAGTTTGTTATAACGGGTGATTGGGAGTTGAGGGGCTCCATTTCCGGGGGCACTCGTCCAATCTGGTTGCCCATGCTATAAGGCGTCATTGGCTGCATGTTCGAATCATAACTAGTGGAGACGGGCGTTTCCTTGCGTCTCTTTTTGGTCACTGCAAAAGAAAAAGCAATTGTCACACACTGGTCTGGAAGGTCATTTGGCAAAACAGTGCCTAGATAATATGATATTCTATGATTGGATAGAAGGAAGTTATTACACATTGGTCAGACAGGTCATAGTCTAATATAGCTAAACCTACAGCAAAATTGTGCATATGGTCAGCTATAATAGTGGATTTTCACGGAAGGTTCTCAATATTTCCATGCAATTCTATTGGCTGAAAAAGTTCCTGCTCTTGACTGTGATTGGCTAAAGCAAAGTGCATCCTAGCAGCAGTATTTTTTAGAGCATTTTAATGTATATTTGACATCTTATCATTTAGTTGATTTCTGTAATTTCCAAGACAAAATTATATTAATGGAATCATTTAATTATGACCTACTATGTCTGAAAAGCAAAATGAGCAATGAGAGGGGAAGAAAGAATTATGTCTTGCTGAATTCAGGGCTGCTCAGTGAAAAGACTATTGGGTACCAGGTCTAAACCAGACTGGGAGCATATGTATTGTGATGCTAATAACCACACTGTCAAAACTGGTATACATTCCCATGGCAGTACTTTCGCCAATATACCACAAATACTTAAACCAGGTGTATAAACAATTTCATATTTTAACTTTCTTCCATCATCCCTAGTTAATACAGAAAGCAGACAAATCCGTTCTTCTCCGTAGGACCCACAGCTTGCATGGTGGTCTTTTCAGAGTTTTCAAAATGTCACATCCACACTGGGGTGGGTTGAAGAACCAATTTGGATTTGTTTGAAGTCAAACCAGCTACAGTAAACCTTCTTAAAATAAGGCCTGGTAAACAGCTACATCTGTGTAACACCTGCCCACAACTTGGGAATCTGCAGTTTTACTGTTCCAGCAAAAGTTCTTTAAGTACGGGTTAAGTTTTCATATTGAAAAGATATGATGATGAAATCCAGGCCTTTTCAGAATTTCCAATAGGGCAGGAACCTGGATGATCTGAAGCTTTTGCAAGATGTCTTTTGGGTGTGTCGCATTGTACGTTTCGAATGAATCTTGGCACATAACCATAAATGAGATGCTGCCACAAATTGTTTAGGTTGCAATCCATAACACGGAAGAAGACGTATGACTCTATTCTATTATATTCTTATCCATTCTATTCTATTATATTATATTCTATTCTATTCTATTAACATGCTATTCTATTAACATGCTATTCTATTCTATTACATGCTGTTCTATTCTTGCAGGGCAATTCTATTCTTTTTGTTTCTATTTTATTCTTTTCCATTCTATTTTATTCTATTCTATTCTATTCTATTGACATTTATACTACATGTTGTTCTATTCTTGCATCGAAGGGCAATTCTATTCTTTTTGTTTCTATTTTATTCTATTCCATTCTATTCTATTCCATTCCATTCTATTCTATTCTATTCTATCCGAATGCATAGGCTGCTTATGTTAGTTATGACCATTTATTATGATTGGCTTCAACAATCTTAGCAATATTTTTATACGAATTTAGCACTGACGTTACCCTTAAGATCACCTAAATGAGAGGATTACACATTATGAATATTGGTACTTATACATATTTTATGTACTGTTAAGCATTTCTCATTCAATAAAAAGTACTTTATACTTACGGGAAGACAGGCGGCCATGACACCGGAAGCAGCAGATGAGACAGCAGACGAGAAGGAGCACTGGACCCAAGATGGCGGGAAGCAGCATGTTGAGGGGCACATCCCTGTGAGAACTTTCCGAATAAGGGTCCTTATTAGTTGAGGGCGATGAAGCGTCCCCAAGTGGTCTGCAATGTAACCATAATAGTGTCGCCATAAACCACCAGGTGTTAAACCAACCTCTACCACCAGAGAGCGCCAACGTGTTAGTTAAGAACGATTCAAAAAAGCGAAAAGAAACGGAAACAACTAAACACGAAGGAGTGAAGAGAAACATTGAACAAAAATTGAATAACTAAACTGCGAAAAAATAAATCGATAAATAAACTACAAAATCCATCACCAACTAAAGCAAATGTTAAAAACGAGACTAATATTATGAAAATATTAGTTATAGGTTCACAAAACTCAAAGGAAATACCAAATACACAAAATATTGATGCGTGATAGTCACGGCAGAATAAATAAGATCAACATGAATGTGGCAGAATGAAGATATATATGTGCAGAAATATAAATGTAATATTTTGTATGTGTATTTAATATTTGTATTTGGAGCAGTTTGACTAATTATACGAGGGCGGAAATAGGAGCGTCCCATTAAACTTAAACATTTTAAAGCACAAAACCTGAAAGTTGATGCTGTTTCCTGTGTGTAGAATCTGCTGCTACCTTAAATTACCATCACGCCAATCACTACATTTATATAAATATGATATCTGTTGTAGATTCCGACCATATTCAACTTTGCTTGGACTATGGCTGCATTGCTTTCATCACGATTTAAATATCAAGAAGTTCACGTTAAATTTTGATACGAAGGTTGAAAACAAGCAGAAGTCTTGCATGTGGCTTATACAATCTGTCTGTTGAATCTACCTTATGTTTGTAGCTAGTCAGGAAGTTGGGGGAAACTTTCAGGGATATTAATTCTTTTCTCTTATCTACTTTTTTCTTCATTTAGTGGGAGTATAGCGTGAGTAATGTTATTTGTCCATCTTCTACCATTCTTCATGGAGACTTTGGAACTGAACCAGATATGTCTAGGAGCGGCTGCTGCTGAAACTAGCATCTTAGGATGAGGAGGAGGAGCTCGTGTGCCACAGCATCTTTTTGCCCCCATCCCAAGGTTATGTGTGTCGTCTGAACATAGCTAAAAGGTCCTAATGAGGAACTATGTCTAGGGGCCATGGATCAAGCAGCCCAATCTTCTAGTGACATGCAAACTCAAAATGGTGCAGCAACGAAATTATCTAGCACCTAACACCTGTGCCTGGCTAAGAGAACACTCCTGGGACCAATAAAGGTGGGAAACACATTCTGCCCTATTTAAACTGACAAGTTGCCCGTCGTTACCTCAGGAAACCGCTATAAGATCACAACGTATCTGCACCAGGGTGATTCAGAAGATGATGGGTTAGTATTCCATACGAAGGGCCAGTCTGAGAGATGAAATGTAGCTCATAAACAGTGTAGGGAGTTTGGACCCATGCACCTGGTGTTACTAAAACAGAAGGTCATCATGCTGACCACTCAGCCATACAATGTACCACTGAACAATCCTAAAACTCCCACTACAACAACATTGTCATAACTGTCTTATAAGGCTTAGATATCTATTATGGCACAGGGACTGAGATCTACCTTATAGACAAACGAAACTCCCAATCTTCAGAAAAAACATTTTGTGCGATTGTCTAACTAGTTAGGCTTATTATTACTATATTTGGCTAAAAAAACAGAGCACAGTCTGAACCCACCACTTAAATCCCCTCTGTAGTTAACCACTCAACCACCCAGCCCAGCTGTGGGACCAACACAACTCTGATGTACTCAAAACACCATCTTGTATTATGTGTCTATCAATGTGTCTTATCAATGTGTCTTATCAATGTGTCTTATTACTGTTCAGTCAGATGAAGACCTACGAAGGACGAAGACCCAGAAGTGCAAAATGAAGAGTGACGTCAATGAACAACCAGACTAGCCTAGATATATTGCATTCACTCAGTAGCCTTATTACTCATGGGATTTTGAGGCATGACTTCCGTGGGTAGTTCTGTAGGTAGTTTAGTTCCAAAGCTTGTATGGAGACTTGTTGCCAAGCATCCATTGCATGGGATGGATTGGATTCCATGTTAACAGCATCTGAATATATTTTTGGCTTGACTGGGTTTATAGTGTTATTGTACTTGCCTGACCTTTGTTGGTTGGCAGTGGTGGCATGGTTTGCTGATTGCATTTGTCGTCAGACTGTTGGATCACTGCTTGGTTGATGTTATTTGCTCTCACTTGGTTGATTGCCAGTTTGGTAGATTTGTTAAGCACAAAGCAAACCATTGACAACCATGGGTTTCCCCCGCACAATCTGTCTTCATAGCTTAGTCATTTGTGTTGTACTAATTCAAACAAATTGGCCTCATTGTGGGTGTTATGTGCTTCTGAATTCAGAGTTCAGACACTAGCATTTGCATGCGGACCGATGCAATAAGTAGCTGTGGGATTGGGAGTCCATATTGTTGGACTAAAGTATTAATGCAGAGACTGGGGGTTATTAGCCTGGGAACACAGGCAGTGTGGTCCTGCAGCAGAGGAGCACAGGAAGCAATAGGTCCTGAATGGCCTGCTGCATGTTTACTGTTTCCACCTCCTTGACCGCTGCTACAGCAACAGCAGCAGTAACAGCAGCAGCATCAGTAGCAAAAGCAGTAGCAGCAGCAGCAGCAAGGGCCAAAGTCAGGAGAAACAACTCCATCAAGTCGACTGGCCATTTTTCCGCTCTCGGCAGCTGCTGGAACCGTTTTAAGGCTTAGGGATTAAATATTCAGTAGGGCCCGGAAAATTAGTTAGTAGATGGCAGGGGACTGGGCACAAGATAGATGCAGTGGAAAGGACAGGATGTCATCAATCAGCCATCTTCTGTCTCCTCCACCTTACATCCTATACCTGCTTGAGAGCTCTCAAGGCCTTTGTTAGGCAACGTCAGCCAACTGCAAATTGCCGTAGCACATCAAATACCCCCCCCCCCCCCCCCCCCCGGGCCGCATATCAGCATTGATAGCATCTGACAGCATCACTGCAACTCTCTATACGCCTTTATCTCCTTTGCATCTGCCTTCTATCCACAACACACGTGCACCAACAGCACAACAGCGGCTCAACAACAGCTCAACAGCAACAGCAAAGGGCCCCGAGTCGAATTTCAATCACACAATCTCCCAATCTAGCTCCCTGGTCCCTCGATTTATCTGTCTCCTAGTATTCTATCTAAATACCACGATGTCCATCCTTAGTCACTGCATCCATTCAACCATATTGTGTCTATGTTACCAGGTTTATTGCACTGTCCATATGGTTTGTTCAAGGCATCCGTCAGTAAAGAAATTTGCATGCGTTTATCCAGCTTCTTTAATTCATTGTAGTTGTAGCCTATTTCTATTTCAAGTCAAATGGCTGGTTCCTTGTGATGCATGTTCTCATGAACGGTTATCTTTCTTTGTCTCATTACTCTTCATCTCTTGCCTGCCTTTCTGTCTTTAGCCACTTTCCCCTCATAAAACAGTTACACCAGAAACTTGGCTGGAGGCAATAACAATTCGTGCTTGAGGCTCATGAAAAGCAGGAGGACAATTTGTAGCACGCGAGACTGGTTGCATTACAAATTCTCCACACAGACACCAGAGCCAACTTTCATCAGGGTTAATACCTTTATGTGATGAAGATGCTGGACTTGTAGGCTTTCTTCAATTACTAGATGTAATCTGGATATAACATTACCATATTATCACCTCAAGTAATACAACCAGGGCTCCAGGAGGGGCAGACACATTATTAGCTTAGGCACTCTGATTCACAGCTGGGGCCCAAGCATTGACAGGCATGCACCTTGACTTAAGTACCCAGACTTAAGATGTTGAGCATGGTACCTAATCAGCTTTGTCATTTCATATTTGTCATGATTAGGCAATGGTACAGACAGAATTCTTCATTGCTTTGGAATCATTACATTGTAGCAGTGAGACCAAACACTTAGATTCTGCTTTGAATAACTCAAACTGAACCTAAGAACATGTCAGGATTCTTATTAGGTGTTATGATATTAAGATTGAAATGAAAAGCACAATGAGGTAGATGGAATCAGTTCAACGTAAATAGCAAATGGAATCAAATGAAATCAAATAGAAAGCTGACGTCAATAGCGAATCAGCTGATTGTCTTGTCTGTATTATTGCAGTTTGAATGATTGGCTCATTGTGTTGAATGCGGCGTTTGCATGGGTAGTTGGCTGCTTCATTTGTTACTTGATTGATTGCTGGATTGATTTGTTGATTTTTTGTCTGGCTGATTATCGTGGTAGGTTCCCCCTAACGTTTTTGCTTCGGAGTACTTCAGGGTGCCTTTTTATCCCTCCACTTTTTTCCACACAAAACAGCCCAACATTTCTCCACACCACATCATGCCAATTACATGTGTTGATACAACTCAATACAGCCACACAGGTAGAGTAGCATCAGACTAGCCATTTAACTGCAGCTAGTGTGTGCGCATTGAATAATACATGTAGGCCTACAGGTGTATGTATAGGTATATTTATCCAGCATATTTGCAGTCAACATAGATCCCCATATCCCACAGCAAGCTCCTTAGCGGGTGGTCGTCCAAAATAAATAGGTTGGATGGAAGCCTAGGTGAAACTCTCCCCTCCCACCCTGACTCAACACAAAATGTGGGCTTTGTCCAGAGTGTTTGCAAGTCAAAATGGCGATTGATAGGAGCAGGCTCTTCTTTACAAGTGGCTTATGCTCTGACCTTAGCTTAATGTAAAGTTTAAGGGCACAGGACCAGGTCAGAAGCTCTGAAATGTTAACAAGGCATTTGCAGTATTATTGTCAGGCTGATATGTATATCAGTTATATTATATTGATAGTACTTCTGCAATAATCATAAGCTGCACCAGAAAAGAGTACAAATTTATTGACATGAGTACGCACATGAAATATAAGTGTATCGATTGGTGTGACTACGTTCATGGAACTGATATATATATAATCGTGTATGTTATTCTCAGTTGTTCCTTGATAGTTGGAACGATTTCCATTCATATGAGATTTATTAAAGCAGATATTACAAAGCATCAGATTTTTATTAGCAGCCATTCAAATTGTCAAGGCCAATTACTGCCATAAAACTCTCTCCATTCTCCACAAATGGATATGTGATATCAGTTCTGGTTGGAATGAGGGCAGAGCAATAGAGACATCTATTCCAATTTTTGGTCTCAATAAAACACCTCAGATAACAGTCGTGAAAAAGATAGAGCTAGTAGCTAATGCACCATATGTAGACAACTGCAACTGTGCTGTAATTGTTGAGTGTAAATTCTGCTGAATTTTATAAATATATTGATATTGAATTGTCATGTTTTTGACAAAAAAACATTCAAATAAAACCACGATTCAGCAAAGCTCGATCAATGGTAAAAATTATTGCTGCATAATCAGTTTTTGGTGCAAAACGAATCTTCTTAAAGAGTAAAAGGAACTTTTCAGAAGAGCAGCAAAATCTTGCTGGAGAATTACGTTGCCAATTTACATGGCTGAATTTCTCCTTTTTGAAGCAATGCAAATTTGACAAACACAGCTTTTGTAATATGAATACTAATCCAGGCCCATGAAGAAGCACTTTATAGCTGACAAATATTGGCAACCTAATATCTTTAATGCATTTCATGAAAATTAATTTTCCTTAAGGGCCAAACGTTTTAGTACCATAAAGACAATTTATGGTTCAGGTTTATGCCTGTAGGTGTCTCTTCAATCTTGTGGAAGCTTTCAGACATTCTTCTTGTCTTGTTATTTTCTATGGTATTTTTGTTGTGATCAATCCAATTCGTTGTTTTGTATTGTTCCACAGAATGCATAGATTCCCCCAAAGCAAGCTTTGGCTGGTAACAACAGCACAAAATGAAGTCATTTCTAATGAAGATGCCTCCTGTTTTGGCCAATTTGGACTTATCTAGTCTGTTCATTGTCGTGGTCCCATAATAACCCCTTTGGGCATTGGTGTAAACAAGACGGGGGAACCCTGGGAGCTGCAGTGTGGACTAGTGTGAGAGACCCAGATCGATACATCGATATATATCTATCTGAAATATTAAATTCTGCTGCCTCTGGGCTTTCCTGTCAAACACAGACTGCAGATTTCTAGCCATCCCCCTGTTAGTGATTTCTCTGTAACATTACACAGAACTAGTCCTTACAGCACAAGTGCCACTTACAGATAGCAGCAAAGATTTGTTGGAAACATTCCCTGTTCAACACTGTGAAGATTTACGAGCACTATTGGCCACTTTCACAGGATCCTGGTCAGCAGGCTTTCTTCAAATGTCAAAATAGTTCCCAGCTAACCTTTAGCTTAAGTGCCATTCACAATGTGCATAAGGACTACAATTACCCTATATTTTATCCTGATATTCAAGCACCCAAGACTGATAGCTCTTTAGCAAATATTTTACCCCATGCGCAGCATGATGGGTTTTTGGTGTCATTAACTAATTCGAGTTCTATCTTTATAACTTTAGTTAGGGTTTATTATACTCTATGTTATGCCAATATTGTAAAATATTGAAACTTTTGGTCGTTGTTAAGTTTGATGAAATCCTATACACTTATGTCCTGTCCTTAAAAATATAATTCTAAATTCGAAGTTTTTGTTTTTATAACTTTAATTGTGGTTAATTGCGTTTTAATCTATGCCAGAATGTCGTAGAATATTCAAACTTTGTTTTAGTTGAAATTAATGAAATCTTATGTAACCATGTCCTGTAATTCATATTCTTACCATTTATTAAACTCATTATCTATATCTAAAGTGTAAAGTAGCCATTACATTCTACTTTTGGATTCATCGATGGAATTTCGTGCCTACACTCATGAAAAGGCTTCTCTTTTTTTCTTTTTCAGATGCTTCTCGCCTCTGCTTTTCTTCAGCTTGTAGCCTAGAGATATATACATGCTCTTTATGGCTTTTGTCCACTCGAAATTTTGACATTTATGCTAAGGCGTTCTGAGAAAGACATCTGCTGACGTCCTACCTACCTGGAAAATCTAATAATAAATCTAGCATCGAGAAACACACACATGTATGAAGAAAGCATGTTATCTCATTACACTATCATTATGTTCAATAGCATTACATCCAGGTTCTACGTAAACGTATTATACATAATTTTTGTCCCACATGGGTCTTCATAACTTGCAGATAATTATAAGGTATCATCCAGTGACGTCATATAGATCGTGTTTTACGTCATGGCTTTCAGAAGTACTCCACACAGGAGGCTTTTAGTTTGTAAGGAAAGTCAGTATTTCAATATTGTCATTCAGAATGCGTTAAAAGAGGGATGTAACTGGCCTATTAACCATATGGGCTCCTCAGTCCATTCTTTTCACACATCAAAGCTGTAGCCAATGTTTCTAATGCTTTTTACAGATCCATAAAAATTCATAAGCTGCTGGAAGCGTCCTACAGGCTCTACAGACGCGTAGGCCTCAAAACGCCAATAAAACGCAATTAAAACGCGCTGGAATGACGTATGGGCCGCTATTTTGGGACTCAGCGTCAAAAATGCGCATAGCAGAATCATTAAAGGCATTTACAAAAAAGATGAGCTAATTTCACAAAAATCATCTTGTTTGCCGAGCTACTCTAACTTTGAATTTGAAAAAAGGAAAAGTATATACCAAGCCCCTTTCATTGTGTAGTCCTGAATAAAAGCTAGATGGGACTGACTTCTTTCTTTTTTCAACCGCAATTTCACACAAAAGCTTAAATCAATGGGCTAGGCTTCACACAATATAGGCAAATTTAAAACATGACGTTAACATCCAATATACACAGGTGGTAAGCTGTCCAAATAAAAACACGAATCTGAATTTGGCAAAGTCCAACAACAAAAAACAGCAGCAGCAACAACATAACAACTGAAAACTTCCAAATTTCTGAATACACAAAAAAAAAAAAAAAATACAAAAAAATAATACATCAAGAAGTACTACAAAAACTACGAATTAAGAACAGAAAAATCATCAAAAACACTACTGAAGCTAAATCGTGTTAATTTAAGCAAGTTAGTGACAGCTATATTCTACAAACTATATCAGACACAACAAAACACATGCTACTGGCATTGACACTATTTCGGTTACATACACAGAACCAATTGGGGAACATAAAAAAACATACACAAAAAAAACAGTGCACATCGGAAAAAATAATAATCAAATTAAAAATTTAAACGATATCAAACAATGAACAATAAAGGAAACTACATTAAAAATCAAGAAACATTTAATGAAGGAAAAATAATTGCAAATTAGGCACCATTTTTACGACAAATATCAGATATACATTGCTAGTCAATAAATTTGCACTCCCATAAATAATTGATTGCCATTGCATCTACAGCACACACAAATTGATTTTGGATGAAAAAATATACATTGGGGGGGGGGGGGTAATTGTTTCTAAAATAGGTCTAGAGAAAATAATTGGATAGAATCAATTCACGATAAATCAAACTAGACTGACATGATTATTGAGTTTCATATTTCTTTTCTTGGAAAATTGTGTTAGCATGTTAATCATATATATCTGGTTTAGGTCTTTTACTTCTATAAATCAATTTAGATGGTACTGGCGTAGTCTATAAATAAAATGTATGTGTGGGATGTTGCAGTTCTCCAAGAGTTATGCAAGTGGATTAAATGTTGGGTTATTTTCTTCAACGAATGGCATCGAGGGTTGCTGTTTTTAAGACATAAAAACTGGGGAAAAACAAGAAAAACATCTAGGCTGGGTATCTCAAGAAAGTAGATTGTAAACAGGTTTAACAGCAAGGTTTAAACTTACATGGGAGGGCTATAGGATTTCAGCTGATTAAATATAGGCAGATTAATGTGCGTGGAGTAAGGGATTACTATTAAGGCTCTGGGTCTCGGGTTACGGATGGGATTTACCTTAAGAGCTTACAGGTGAGCTCAAAATTAAGACCACAATGGCCTTAATATCGACATTGGCAAAATAAAGGAAGTTTTTGAAGTGGAATGATGATATTTAAGTAGATTTAAGGGTTCTAAAGTCTTAAGAATTGTCTAAATATATAGTTGTCTAATAAACTCAATTTGGACCTATGCATACATCCCTACACCAGAGACTGTACATATAGTCTTAACTGTGAGACTCTATTGTATATAATACGTAATTATAATGGGTGCTGACACTGCAGAGTTGTATAAGTAATTTATACGATTAAGAGTGATAATGAATGTAGTCTTAGTTGTGAGATTCCATTTTAAATGTAATTATAATGGGTGCTGACTTTTACAGAAGTTAATATGGATTTGAAGTGAAAATGACTGTTATCTTAGTTGTGAGATGTTGTATTTTGTGATCACAATGGATCCTGACATTTAATAGGAATTAAATTTATATTTAAAGTGATAATGATTGTATTCTTTGTTGTGCTATTCCATTGTATTTGGGTACAAGTTGTGTAAGGTACAAGGAGTTTATAAGGAATTAATGGATTTAAAGTGAATAATGAATAAATTATGACGTGATCAGTATACTCACATTACTGCAATTGTGTCCTCTGGTTCCGAGCACCTGAATCTATCCCATGACTGGTGGTACCTGCAACACAAGACCTTTTGCTGCAGGGCACAGCAACAGAAGTCTATGTGGGGTCTGTACTCGTCCACCGTGCACAGGTGTGTGTAGTGCACATATTGGTGGGGCCGGCATTTTCCCCCTCCTGGTAACCTAGACAGCTTCCCGGCTTCAGCTGCAACAGTAAACAAACGTATACCTGCAGAGATGCTCTCACAGATCGCATTACTAAACTGAAACTAACAGAGGTTTCATGCCTCAGCTACTTTAGAAACCCCTCACAGATGCAGGCAGAACTGCAGTACACATTAGGAAGTTATCACACACCATCTAGTGTAGGTTAGATGTTATAGATAACCTACAGTTTGTATACTAGCAGCAGTGGTGTGTACAGCATCTTTCAGTAGAGCCAAAATATAACGTATATTACAAAGAATAGTAATGTTCTTTAGTTTATATAATGTACAATTCAGACATAGGATTACACCACGTTAATATATCACACCTGTGGTGGACATTACAAAGATATCATATTCGCAACAGCCACATATCTACAAAGTATCTGCACAACATATCTGACAGTTTTTCACACATGAAAGCTACTGTACATCACCATTGCATTAGCAGATATAATGTGTGTGAATCTGAGAGTTTGGCTTTAAAAAGTCAGTTTCGAAACAATGAATTTTTTTGTACATGGCACAGAGTACAGAGTTCTACAGCAAAATTTAGCTAATATCAATCGTTGTTATATTTCTGTTTATATCATTCTGACATCATTAAAACCACATATCATTTATAAGTTATGAATACACTAGGGCTATTGCAACCTTGGTAATTCTCATGACATCCGTGTCAATTTGCACCTTACTGCATAATATATTACGTAAGTTAGCATGCGATCTTGGACATGCAATTTTCATGAGCCAACGTCAAATTGGCAGTGGTTGTCAAGACATAAACTGTGGCGTATATCTAAAGTGTGATAAACAATTCAAAAGTATATGCTTGTTTGCAACACATGAGCAGAAGCAGCATTGTATAATTTATATTTTTTATATTTTCATACACTCGCTATTGTATATTTTAGAGCACGTGGTATTATCCACATTTAATTCTATAGTTGTTGCGCATTATGGATTTTCATATGACCAAACCAAGCATCGAACCGTTCTGAGTTACAAATACCTGTATCAAATGTCCTTCAGCAAACTGGTTTCAAATAAATTTCACAGAATTTTGTCAAACAATTCCACGTATCAAGGTGTGTCTATTAGAATTCAATCCATCCCATCTGCTTTATTTTCTTGGAAAATTCTTCTTAAGGTGAGGGTCGTGATAAAATTGTGTTCAAATTACTTTAATTAAGGTTGACAGCAAGGTGAAAATGCCAAGCCTATGCAGCAACATGATCGGGTTGAATCTAGATATCCAGGGATGTGAGTTATATGAAATTTCATACTTTCCATGGACTAACATTTCATCTGCAACCAGCACTGGTTTCATTTAATTTACACAAGCATCATTGCTTAAGTGTGTACCAGATATAAAACCAATACAAATAATCTTAGGTGTTCCTAATAATGCTACCAAATACATGCGTTTTTGCACATCTGTGTTTAATAAATAAATGAGTCTGTTTTGCAAATATCTGGCTGAATTGGTGCTATGGCAATGTAACAGAGAAAACTGTATATGATAAACAAAGGATACTGCAGCTGCCAGCTACCTATAGATGCGACTGACAACTGACCACAGGAGCTACCTAAATAGCCACTTCACACATCAGTGTAGCATTTGTAAAACAAGCTTGCTGCTTCCCAGATGCAGTTGTCGGAGCTTTGATGAGGATAGCAGACTCAGTGAAACACAGGATTACTTTATCAGCACTGAATTTAGATATGCACATGAGATGATATTAAGTGAGTTTATGTAGTCACTACTTAGTGTTTATGGCATGTGGCCAAGGCACATTAGCATTAGGCATTCACTGACCCAAAAGATGCTAATCACAAATGCCAGGATATGCTGGATAGAAGCATAATAAGAGCATAAGAGAGGAGAGTGGCTCTGGGCTGCCAAGATGTATCTGTAAAGACCAGCTGAACCCTACCACCAGCTGAGCTAGCTATGGTGTATCTAAGCAACTGAGTACATAGATAGCATGAATAAGCATCGATTTCGGTATTTGTGCTTTATCAATATCAGTTGCTAGAGCAGCTAGGCAAAAAGAAAATTAATAAATAAAAAGGCACAGAAAATATTCAGCAAATACGCAGAAAAATGTCAAGGCAAATATGCAGCAAATGTGTGCACAACGATTCTACACCACCATTCAGAAATCGCTCAGAATCATTGATAGATACTATTCAAAAACCGCATGTGCTTGTGGTGAAAGTGTGGTTGCACTCCATCAAAGATGTTCGATTCTTGCAAATGCCATTACATCCACATGTGACAGGAGGGATCTCCAAAGGCTGACGACCTACCACACCAATCTGTCATGCTCTCGCCACGTGCATGATGAGAATACTTAAGAAGGAATTTGCTTTTTTCACCTACCTAAGCTGACATAGGAACGTAGAGCAGTGCTATCCATGGTTAAACCTTAGGCAGTGAAACACAGTCTATCCAGTGTAGTTTAAAACATCCTAGAGTGGTAACTGTTGCAGCAACAGCAGCAGCAGCAGCAGCAGCTACAGTATGATGTTAGTGATACACAGTGATGCAGGAGCACATAGATGCTTGCTGGTTGCTGCTGCTGGAGTGATGTTGTGCCTGGTTTTGACGTCTACTGCTACCAAGGTGCGCGATGTAGGATGAGGGTGCGCCAGCAGCAGCAGCTGAGATGCTACAACAACAGCAGCAGCAGCATCAGCAGTAGCAGCAGCACAAGATGTTGCTTGCAGTGACGTTTTCAGAGCATCCAACACAGGTCATCCAAAGGAGTTATATCGCAGAAGCAGCCGTGGCAGTAGCAGCAGTAGCATTCTCATCTATATCTAGGCATCTGTTTGATGCAGTTTCAGCTGCAGGGACATCACAAAGCCGCCAAGTGCAGCAGCAGCAGCAGCTATCGACGTGTGTCACCTGCAGGCTGCTGCAATGCATGCATGAGTGATCACCACCCCTATCTTTTACATCAATATCTGCGGCAGATGCAGTGTCACCAGACTAATTCATCTTTATAACATGTCAATTACAGCCAGTTTGTCACACTCCCCTGAGCTCCTGGCTCCTCACACATAACCCACAAGTCAGGGGGCTGCTACAAGTCCTAGGCGGGCTTAGGCTTGTTCCTGGAACATGGACATTAGCCCTGTGGGCTGCTCTGCTAGAATGTATTGGCGTGGCCTTTTGCTGCTATTACTGAGATGATAAACGATGGCCACACGACCAATCCCGCCTTAACACCCCTAAGCACGTCAGCACACTTAGCCACAGCTTCGCAGCAGCTCGCCTTTTTGCAAATAAAGCAGGAAAAATGCCCCACGATAAAATGTCAACATGGAAACACCCTCATTACATGGCGCTACCTCATTACATCACACCCCCTGGCATGGGGCGTATTTGCAGAGAAGCCTTAAGGCAGGTCTTTAAGGAATCTCCAAGCAGTCTTTCCAGGCATCATCTAGAATCCTTCAGGAAGATACCCAAGCAAGATCTTTAAGCAATTCTCAAAGATCCCCAAGCAAGCTCCTAATAATACAGTTTACTAAGATTCCAAGTTGGAACTCAATGTTCAGAAGACCATGGTAAAGATGCAGCAGTAAGAACTCATTTTACTGCTACTGTTGCTGCTGCTGCTGCTGCTGGTATCACATCTCTAAAGGCCCAAAAGACCCTTAAGCCCCTGGTGAATAAATACCCTCCTCTATTTCCTCCCTTCTTAAACAGACGGCGTGTGAATGGCCAATATATTCCTGAAAATATCACATTTGCAAGAAATATGAGAGGGCCCACTGACAATCCTCCTACACCAGCAGGCTGTATCTAGTGGATTTGCAGATAATGTTTCCACTAATACTCCTGTCACGACAAATGCTATCTCAATAGATCTGTGGGATGCTGCTGCAAAAACAGACTGGGCCAATCTCACGTTGCAAGACTGACATACATCATTCATGCGGAAGAAGGAGTCGTCCAGCAGAAATAAGACCAAGCCCAGACACTCTTCTGTTATTCAATGCATTATACTGCATTCTATGGTGCAAAAATAACAGCATTAAGGAGTGTGCAAGAATTCGTGGCTTGCCTTTGCATCACATTGTACGGTCAACAGTTGATTGTAAATTTTTCCTGTTTTTTCAAACACAAAATAACATGATACTTATTTCGTTTTTTCTCCCTTTCACCAATGTTTAAGAATGTTATATAACAGTAGTGGATGGTGACATTGGTGAGGATCCAACATTGAGTTTTATGGGATAACATTGCTCATATTCTCCACATTGTACAACATACAAAGCAGCCATCCAAAATACTTAGCTGCTGTACAACATACAGTTATGTTGGATGAGAGTGAAGCATTCCGATTGGCTCTCGCCAGCTCAGTGGAGAATATATATCAATGTTGGATGTTCGTTTGTCTGTTTCTCTGTTTTATCTGCCTGTGAATCCACTAATCCTTATAATTCTCCTATTAGCTTACTTTTACATTATTCCGCCACTAAATAGCACAAATATTCCACTGATCAGCTGATTATGGATGTATTTGCAAAGCTATCGTAGTAAATCAATTTTTAACGCATGTAATTTTTGCACTGTGGTGCCTATCAGCATTGACAACAGCAGGAGTACACGCTTTGCATGGATTTATTTTTCGATTCATTTAAATCTAACAACAGCAGAGGCGCAACAATTGCAGTCAAATGCAGCTGCAGAGGCAGACTTGCTTTCATATTGAATCACCTTTTTTTCCCAAACAACAGAACAGAATAAAATGCAATGTATTTGGCTGCACGCTATGTGGCTCTGTTTTCCAGAATAAAGTGAGGTGCAGGAAAACCCAATAATTAAGACCACCTGCATGAAGACAACATCATTGAGTTCGAAGTAAGCTATGTTTCCACTCAGAATATGGGTATTACTATGAAGAAGTTCCAAAATTAGGACCATACAGATGTCAAGGCTTTAGACAACTTCAATTCTTTACAGCAGATTTCATAGACTTGGAAACTAAACTCCAGAGGACGTCATGTGAGTCCAGGTCTCCCACTGGCTAAGGCAGTCACTCAACCAATGGGAGTCTGGATTCACATATGTGAATTCTCCTGTAAGAGTGGTCGGAATTAGTGGAGTGCCACTGTACACAGCAGGCTGCTGCTGCTACCCAAATGCTTGGCCAAATTCTACTCTGCATTGTGACGCGATACTATCACCAGCTGTCTTGTACTGCTTCCGGGCACAACATGACACCTGACAGACTACATGACACAAAATGGCAGTCCTCCAAGTCCATGGCATTACAGCGAAGATTGGCCAGACAGAGTCTTGATGATGATGGGCAAACTAGCTGTTCACAGTTGCCTGACAAACTCTGGCGTGAGACCACCAATGCCACTTGCATGGGCATTTGGGGTTAGTAATGGACAAGTAGATGGCTGTCCGGATAGTTCATGGGTGTACTAATGCATTCAGATAGTAAGGGGTAATAGTGAGGGGGTTACTACTGCATTAGGTCATTCCTCCTTAGTAAGTTGATTACATTACAAAAAAAGGCTATCAGGGTTATTATGAAAACAGGATACAGAGCACATACTGATATATTGTTCAAGGATTTATTCTTTTTAAAGATAAAAGACCTCTGTGCACTGCTTGACTATATCTTCTGCTACAAATTTATAAATCATTTACTGCCTGATTACTTTTTAACTAATTTATCAGATGATTACCAACATGAGCATTTTACCAGAGCAAGAGGGAATCGTCGTCTACCTGCTGTGAGTCATGAGTTTGCCAGGCAGGCTATTAGTTAAAAATTTCCATATTCCTTCAATAGCATGCCTGATGATATCAAAAGCAAAATTTTCACACATTCTCTCAATTCCTTTAAAACCTTTATTAAAATTAAATTCGTAAATAGTTATTCATCAATATGCACTAGATCAGACTGCTATGTATGTAATACTTGATTTATTTATTTATTATATATATCTTCTTTTTAAAATTATTATTGTTATAATTATTTTTTATTATTATTATTTTTTTTTTTTTATTTATCTTTTTATCATTTAATTCCTCAAATTAGTGACTTTTTCTTATTGAATTTAAGTTCTATTAAATCTCATTAAATAACATTTATCACTGAGAGTGTGGATTCATGCGGCACCATGAGCACAATCTGTTTATAAATAATTTAAATAATTATAATGTAATGGGGGGGGGGGGCCCTCAGCAGCGATGACCAGATCATCTTGGAGGAGTCCCCCAGCTCTACACTGTTTTAATGTGGAAATGATGTAAAAAAAAAAGAAAATAGAGCAAATAAATGTGATCTGAATCTGAATCTGAATCTGGTGTAAGGTTATTTATGATCGGCACCATCATGAGTGTCGTTCAAATAAGGTAAGATTTGACATGTAATGGTGCATATTTCAATGTAATATGTAATGATTGCTACTCAATAAATAAACCTAATTAACCTACTTTACTTAAATTGACCATATATTAATAGAATTATCCATTCATTGAACTATTTCCAGCTTCCTAAGAAGCCAGAATAAACTTTGACGTTATTAGTAATTAATTTGAGACCATGTTTGACTCATGGTTAAACCATTTTCAGGTCAATTTATTGCGGCTAAGCTTTCCATTAATAGCATAAACACAGCTCCTGAGAATTTATGTATCTGTCCATTCCACGGAAAAAGTAATTTAGGGCATTCTTTGCAGATGAGTATGAATATCTCA
This sequence comes from Alitta virens, assembly GCA_932294295.1. Classification (NCBI taxonomy): domain Eukaryota; kingdom Metazoa; phylum Annelida; class Polychaeta; order Phyllodocida; family Nereididae; genus Alitta; species Alitta virens. The sequence goes on along the minus strand of OW028574.1, from coordinate 41,012,445 downwards.
GTGAATAAATAACTATTTCTACTAATGGGAAAAATGCTTGGGCAGCTTAGTTTAATGAAACATGATGAGTGTTTCTTGATCATTATTCAGATCCTTTCTTACCTTAATGATGCAGCCTTGTTCATTGTCATAGAACATGCAGACCACATAATAACATCAACACTGTAATGCTATTGTTCAACACAAAACAAGACAATATGCTATAAGCATGGATATGATTATTCAGCAAAACGTCATTATTTTCTGTTATCTTGGTTGCTCATTTAATGACGTCATATTGCCATTATTTCGTGGCTCATTATATTTGATGCAATGTAATGATTTCAGTAAATTATAAAGAAGGCATTATTGCTAATTTCGTATTCAAAAACCATTGAGAGATATTACGATTCACCAACAAATTATGGTTATTTATTGAAATTGCATATCATTAATACTGTATGTAACGTTTAATATGGTAATTATGATAAAGTGATCGTCGTTATTTTGTCCAATCATGAATTGTAGGGTACAGATCAACCCTGGACTCTATAGCTACGCCCATCATTGTAATGCATCAGAAGTTAGCAGTCTTAATGTGAGGTTGTGCTAAATTTTGGCAATATGGATAATAAAAAGTTCCATTTCAATATACAAAATCATTGGCAATGTAATGAAGCAGAAACATTCACACATATTAAGATTCAGAACAATATTGGTGCTGCCAAAGCCAACAGTAGCTCTGGATTCTTCTTCTGTTGAATTCTTTTTCTATTGAACCACAAAAGAACACTATGCCAGTACAGTAGGCAGACTTCACAAGACTCTTCACAAACAAAACAAAACAGAACTAACACGAGTGGAACAAACCGGATTTCCACATTCGGAAGCAGAAAAGGCAGACAACAGCACCTAACACCAGAACTCATCTGCATTTTGGCACCGAATTTTTCCTCACTGTTTTAATAAGAGACTCGGTGAGCCCCATGCAAATGCACGAAGAAGAGATTGTGTTTGTGAAAGAGTGAGCAACTAGCTCTGTCATCTTGTGAATGCTTCTATTCTCCTCTGCTTTCCCCTATTCTACTCAGATGCAAAGCAACTGGAAACCTTCACACCGAATTCTGAAGTCAGCACTGCGCCAGAAAAATGTTGGTCTACAGTCGTATGCTGTATAGGCACTACAGAATTCTTAGCTTCAGCAATAGTCTGATATATACATGGCCAAATGTGCCACGTGCGTTTTCCATGAGAAGGATAAACGCATGGAAAACGCACGGTTTTTAGCTAATAATAATGAGGCAAAAACCATGCGTTAATCCAAACACATGGAAAACGCACGTATCACAATTGGCCATGTATATATATCTATGTATATTAGTATCTTTTTAAATTCTAGCAATTAATATAAATCTTAATTCATATGTTATTCTGTATCTAGAATCCAATTAAAAGAATGATTTAGACATAACGAGTCAAGTTGAAATTATATCGTTTATCTCTGACATTTGGATCGATCATCTGTTTAATGTGAACATAAATTGATGTTTGTTCAAAGAATTATTTGAATATATATCGAATTAAATTTGCTAAAAACATTATTAGAGAACTATTTTTGGTGACCAGTAGTTTCTAATACTAAAATTGCCATTGAGTCATCTGGAGCCAAATTCGTCTACATTATTTTTTTATGTTAAATGTTTATTTATACCAAAAAAGCTAAGGTTAACAATTGATTGAATTTTCCTAGATCAAATGGAAATTACACCCACATACTTACACATAGAAAAATAACTATAGAACAAATAGGAATTAAATCAAATACTCGATAACCAGTGATAACAAGATCAAGCCTGAGTCATCCAAAAATACAAGACAGTAGAAGGTGAGAATGGGAGACTGTTAATAGCATCCATTTATCAAAGGACAATATGAGTTGATTACTTATTGTACCATAGGTAAAAAAAACTGGAGTTTGTCTGTGACAGAAATATTAAATATAGTTGAGTAACCTCTGATGGATAGATAGATAGATAGATGGATAGATAGATAGATAGATAAATAGACCTGGTAAGTGCAGCCTTCTAATGATGAGATGAGAGATAGGAGGAGTCCACCCATGTTACACATTTACCTCCTGGGTGGGATCTTTTACCTGCCTCAGCATAGAAACTGATTACAACGGACTGGCAATTTAATGTCTCATCCGAACGACAGCTGGGATATTGCTGATGAAGTGTGTCCGGGGCCCGGGATTGAACGTGGGTCCTTCAGAGCCACCCAGCTGCTAAGCAAGACTCATCTATCAGTGACTTCTTCTGGTTGGTTTCATCTTGCCGTCTTGCAGACTTCCTGCATTTATGGCTGAGCGTGTACAGCAATTTAATAAGGCAAACACGCCAAGAAATAGCAAAAGTTTGCTGCAGGACTGTAGATTAAAGGAGACAACTGTCTCATCTTTTAATATAACCTGGTGTTTGCTTGCAATTTGATTAATTTGAAACATGAACGATATTAACCTGGCCCGCCTGCTTGATGCTATCTCATGCTGAGGGAACCAAGTCCTTCCATTGCGTGACTAGCAATTGGCTGACCCTACAGCCCTAGCAGCTTCCACTAGCTATGGCAGTAGCCAGCACTGCAGGGCCAGCAGACACTTGAGCCCCTAGACCCATGGCCAGTGTAACAGTAAACGTCTCTACCAGTTCTTTTCTGCTGTCATTAGGTTTTTATTACTGTCCTCCAGCCTCCCCCTTCTCACTAAATGGCCCCTCCTTTTCCAACAGCAACAAAACAAGGAATTTTAAAAGCAATTATCACGGCACAATGAGGCAGCTAATGCAATAGTAATGTTGAGTCTTGAATAGTAAACGCTTCCTCCAATTCATTCCTATTCATAAACTGTTGAAGTCTTCATTTTAGCAGCAGCAGCAGCTGTCACTCGGAGATTGATAGAGCAGTAGCCTACTGACTGTGATGCTTCATTTACTCGCAAAAATACGTTCAAAGAGTCAATTATTTCTGTCATAAAACGCAGCCAACAAAATAAACAAGACCAACTGGAAAATAGTTCTATTTACTTTTTTCCGCTTACTGCCAATCCTTGTCAGGCGATATCTTAGAATCTAAACACCTCTGTTTTCGTAATGCCAAAACTAAACTAAGCGTAATGTCAGCTAGTGCTTTCTGCAAAAGTAAGTTGAGAAAATGTCTAAAAACTACTCTTGTAGTTGGTTACTCTGACAATGTGAAATTGTGGTAATGAATGCAATGTGAAATATTGACAGGATCCAGATTTCCTGTCATATTATCGGGCATCATCGTATTTACTTACTTTGGTAAAACTTTTTTTTGCCAAAAGTAACTTTATTTCGTCAGAAGTATCAAGTTTTATTTTGAACCGAAATGATATAGTGTTCATGCTCATTCACCTAACATCACTAGGCCAGGGTGGCCTGAAACATGAGCTGATTACTTTTAAAGCATCATTAAATTACAATATACTATAGAATAAATGCAATATACCAGCACCAAACCCATGCATTTGTACGTAGGTATTACATGTACATCCCATTATATTATTAACCAGAATTCTTCCTGAGTTGGATTCGAAGCTTTCTTGTGTAATCTTTAAGATCAGAGATTGCGTAGTAGCTAGAATTTCTGAGATTTTTTTGCAGATGGGAGAGGAAAGCCTTTGAGTAAACTTTCACAGACAGGTATTCAGAGCAGATGAATCTTATTGAAACTAATGAAAAAGTCTGTCAGACTCCAACTAGTTCTGACTGCTTGGGAGTTCCACTCACGTATGTAGAAACCCACGTGCTAGCATTTGGAAGATAGCAAAGGAAACTCCCGCAATAAAGATAGGCAGGTCTTTCTTGTGTGAAACTGCTGCTCTTCAAGGGGGTGATTGGGGGTTAAGAGGCTGGCTGGAGGGTGCTTTTGAGTCCAAGGTCCCAGGGGGGTCATTAACTGTACCCTTGTCTAGTTGCGTCACGTATTTCATCACACAAGTGTTGGCCTCTGTGCATGTTCCAGTGGCCAGTCAAAGCTATTATTTATTGTTGGTTTATCACACCTCAGAGGGAGCCTGTGACCACCCATAAAATGAGTGATGGTCCAGAAAGGCAATGGAGGGCTGGGCTGGGTGCTTGCAACAGCCAAAAGCAAAACCTATTTCAGCGAGTGAGAGACGCCTGACACAAATCTTGGATTGTTCTTGATTATGCCAGGCGGTTATCAGCAGATTATGATTTAGAGATGGAGATTGTTGGAGATTTATCCTGATTATGATGGAGATGACAAGGCAATCTTGCTTGCCATTAGCCCTGTGAGTTTATCACGAGAGAGGCAGGCTGCTGCTCAAGACTGCTCAGGCTGCTCAGATTGTTGAGACTGTTGGAACCTGCCTTTGCTTTGGGCAACAACTACAGCAGCTCATGACGGGCCTGTTTGCACAGTCCACCATTCTTGGCAGATGTCTTCTTCTAGGCTCTCAGTTGTTTGTGCACCTGCTGCTCAGAATTCTGCCTTCGCCTGCTCGCAGCTTGCATTACCTTTCAATGCAGCCAAGACAGATCCGTTGTGACAACAGCCAACAAAGCAGTGCCTACTCGCTCCCATGAATACAGTTCCTTCCTTTTCTTCCTTCTTTCTTCTTCTTTTCTTCTTCTTATCCTCCTTTTCCAATCTATTCTTCTCTAGATCATTCCTATTTTATACCGAGTCATACACAGGACAGTCTTACTATTTTGACTACCCACTATTACCACGATCACTATTGTAAGGCAATATCGGGATCTCCCTCCACAGTAAATTCACATATATTATGATATCATTTATAAATATGTTTTTCTTTTAATAGTTGTTCTTTTGTGGAACTTAAATAAACTATCTTGAATGCTTGGTGCCCCAAAACTATTTAAAATGTCTCATTGCTACTGGGTCTGAAGCCTAGTCAGCTTACAAATGTATATCCACGTGAATATAACCATTGGTGGTCCCAAAGATAACAAGAACGATTCTTCAAATAATCCTAAATGACCATGGTATCAATTATTGGTTTCTGCAGCACTGTCACTTCCCTGATATTCAGGTACAATTCATTAGCAGGTTTTATATGCAGCCATTCACAATTTCCTTGTTTGATTCCCTATATCCTGTCAATGGTATCATTGCCTTTCATGCACATTTTGTATTCACATCTTATTTAATTTTATTCTGGTAATATAAACCACAATTGAGCGAATGCTTTCAGCAATTGTATCGTGACAGAAAAAGCCTTTAAATCCTGACAGAGTTTATTTTCATATTCTACGTAACATTGTAATTTTTCTGTCTATAAACTGATATTTTATATTTCTTTCTAGTATCGAAATATCTGCTATAGGCTAATTTTGCCTTATGCAACACCAGTTTTGTCCTTTTAGACTCAGCTCAGCTCAATCATAATTTATTTATTTATTTGACATGCAAAAATGTACATTGCCCGGCCAAACAGGCCTATATTTCTGCTCTTTGAATCCAGCAAACATGTTACTAATTATATAAGTCAGTTATAATAAAGTAATGATATAATTCATATATATATTACAGAGACCAAAGTCCTTTCATAACTATAATTTCTTACAGCTGCACTCAAACGAAGTTCAACATAACTTGCTTATGAAATTATTGTTTTATTGTGGGTTGACACGCGGCACATATGCATGAAAGCATGCAAAGAAAGCATATGACTTGCACAGGAAGGAAAATAATTCCACGAAGAACATATGAAAGTAAAAAGTTTTCTTTTGACTTCATGCAAGAAGTTATCTCTACCTGTGTATCAATACTTAGCCATATTTGTTACATTATATACCTGTATTTTTCAAGCAAGAGAACTTAGTTTTTACCTACTTTTAACAATATCTTTTTACATTTATTTTTAATACATATGTTGTTATTATCCTAGTTTTTCAGTTACCTTTGACAATGCACCCTACGTATGTTGTCTGTATATATTTCTTCATTACAAGTCTTAACAATGAAATAGGACTTTTTTTATTTGAGAGCAGGCAAACTAGAGGCGGGAAAAGGAGGAAAGTTTGGCTCTTTTTGGCTTTGTATACCTAACAATGGACAGAAGACAATTTCCTCCCGTAACAAGCCCAATACTGGGAATTCGGTGCAAGCTGCTTGCAAACAGACTCGCAATGAAACAGAAATCAATAGTAGAGAAGCAGGGCACTGAAACATACTGTGGTGGAAGTACAGACCCTTGTCGCATGCACACAATTGTGGCAGCAATATATGCTGGTGCCATCATCAAAGAGATTTAGTAATACACCAGGTACAATGTATCTGTCTTGGCTTTCAACCATTTTGTCTCCCTTAAACAGATCCATCTATGACAGAAACACGGAAGTAAAGCTCAGCAGAACCACATCCCTCTATTATGTTTTGTCTCATCATCTTCATCTGGATCCCTGCCAAGTAGATTGTCTAGAGTGCAGAGATCAGCTGCTGCAGCAGCAACTGAAGTCAACGACTTTGAGGACATTGACACTGATGATCTATTCCAACAGACAGGGCTTGTCATTCAGTACCATATTACTTATGGTTAAATAGCATACCTGGCACTGTTTTGTATGTTATTGATCTCTGTGATATGACAGACCATCTAGCAAATACAATACCAGCGCCAAAGAACCAGAACCATATCTATTACATGACCTGGCACATTACAAGGCACACAGAAGTCATTTTCCAATTTTTTTTTTCATCCAGGTTTAAAATGCACAATGTTTTCATACCAGCATCAAAGCTCATATGAGCAGAATGAAATATGCTTTTATAGTTAAGAGCCCAGTCTCTTTATTTTGCCCTTGAAAGTCCTGAGATTCCATGTGGCAAGGGTGGTAACAGTGGGTGAAGATGTCAAACCCCAGTGACCAACACAGGGCTCTGTGCAATGCACACTCTGCAGCTATGCCTGTCAAGCTATTCCATACCTAACACGAATGACCTCACTGGTGAACATGGCATTAAAACTTACTATCCCTCATACACCTTCCCTTTGTTTCACCACATTCACCATACAACCACTATTCTTGATGAATTGCAGACGAAAATGGAAAGTTCACAAGTTGAACTTTTTGAAAAGGACATCGATTTCAGACATGCCCTTTTGGAGTGTCTCTTGTTAAACCTTGTGGCACCAAACTGCTGAATGTCACAAGTAGTTTTTTTGACTGACTGATGATGAAAAATGTGGCTCATTCTGGTGTCTGACTTTTATAGCTAGTCAATTAGAGAAACACAGCAGCCATCCATAACCTGGCCACCACAGCAGTGCATGTATTTGTGTTCGACTGATGCATTTTTGTCTACTGTTAATATTTTGACACCTAGCCATGGAAACTTGGAAGCTTATTTGTACAAGTGTATAATGCACCTTTTTTGCGAATGCATTGAACCACAAATCTTCAGGAAACATTCCAAACGATTGCTGGATCAATATCGCACGGCATAATCGATTATTCCACCATTCTATGCCCTACCATGTACAGTGGACACCTGCAATTAAGACCATCTAACATTCAGACTACCTTCATTTTAAGACCACTTAGTTGGGTCAAAACTATAAATACAGTGTCCGAAAATTCCAAATTAAGACTACCTAATATAAAGACCACTTTAATGATTCCATTTCTACAGGGTGGTCATAATTGTGGTCTTTACTGTATATACATCCTGTAACTACAAGCATATCAGGCTTCTTTACAAGAATATCTTGCACTGTAACTATTCTGCATACTCTCATGCATGATATATCCTTATTATTCATGCACACATTATTCTTCCAATTCACTCTTTAAGGTTGTCATGATTCATTAAGTCATAGCATGTGGATTGAACATGAATAACCAACTGAATTTCAATTCCATCAATTTGATATTGATCTCAGTTTGATGATCTGCCCACCCAAGTGATCTGTACAGAGAACAACAATGGCCTCATTCCTTATAATTCAACCGTCTACCTTGTTGAATAGTCGAGGAAAGCCTTCGTTAAAATTCAAAACCTCATTGATGCAACGTAGTCATGCATGGGATGGAATGAATGTTTACACGCAATTCAAAAAGATGTTTTAATAGAGAAGAATTCTCCTTCCAAACTTTCTGTGGCTTATGAGAGAAATGCGGCTCCACGTTTTAGAAAAGGTACTGGATACCAATTCGTTTTTCTTTCCCATGCTCAACCTCCAAGAAGAAAGTAATACAAACCAATGTAGGTAGGTGGGAAACAAATCCATGTCCCTTTCTGAGTTTTTTTCTTATGATTTGTGTCTTTTTTTTGCTAGAGTGCAAGTACACATGGCATAATTGCTTTGGATTTTGTTTGAACTCCTACATTATTCAAGATGCGTGCACCCAATTCCACTCACAATCTAGAGCCCATTGCTCACAGCACATGGCAAATTGCATCTGAGAAAAGTTTCAAATGGCTTCTGCTTTGATTTCTCCATGGTTGCATGCATGTCGTTAATTTCTGCTTAATTAGCCCAGGGCGTCAGAGATGCTGTCAGGATACTGTGGTCCCCCTGGTTCCAACTGCACCCCACTGGGTCTCTCTTGTCAGCAGCAGCAGCAGCAGCAGCAAACCCACATGCATCTATGCTCCACATCGTCCCAACCTCCCCATCACAACAACCTCAGCCTCACAGCAGCACCAATAGGCCTACCATCGATCCCCACTTACAACCAACATCAACACACTGGCCCAATATCTCCACCTCCTAATTCTCCCACAGTTGCAAATTGCTGAACAGCCAAACTGGACCAACACAATAGTAACTCAGTCTGCAGTGGGGATGTGAGTCAGCTACTGCTGCTGCTGCTGATGCTAATATATGACCAAGACTTCTCCAACAAAATGGAACAAAGCACTGGACTGGCAGTGGTACTGGCAACATACTGGCAACATTTCTCAAATGAGATAAAAGAATGTAGACCAAGCAAAGAATCCAAAACAACCAAGCACCTTTGGCAAGTAAAGAAAAAAACACTTCTACTAAGCTAAATTGTGTATATTGTATCATTAAGTGATGTTAAAATTGGTCTTCATATTAATAGTAAGTTGACATTGTGAAAGTAAGGTAACATTATGAATGAAGTAATTTGTCATCCACAACAACTATGCAGACTTGTTTCTGTACAACTAGTCCGAATTGAGAGGTGACCTTATTTTTGGGATGACCTATTTTCCAGGTTGTAATATACTGTAAAAGAACCCAGGACTTAGAATTACCATCAGCTATCAAACCACTAAACCAATATACGATTCATTGCATACCAGAGAGTATATTCTTAGAAGTCTAACAAGGCACATTTGTGTTTCAACCATCATTAGGCCCTTCAATTTCACTCACCAAAACTTGCTGTTTCACACCACTAGCTGGTATGAGCCATGGCATTCAGAGTTTTGCCAGTCATGTCGTCTAATGAGAGAAAAACATTTTCCCACAGACTGCAACAAGAAGCCTTTAGAAGTTGAATGAGAATTCTATCAAACAGGGACCAGTGTCATCCCATAAATTTCCAATTTGCTTATGAGATTTTGTTGGGAAAACAGTGAAGCGTAATTCCAAAATTTGATAAATTTTTGGGATTTCTGATAAAGGCAGACACGGAACAATGTCTAGAGAAGCACTGCTTATTTCACACCATTTATCAAATTCACAGACAGGTCAAGTACTACGTGGTCATATTTACAGTTGTGTAAGTTGCAGCAACTTTAAAAAAAGCATAAGCTACCTAGAATAGATCTTTATCTCTGGGAAGTCTGTCTCTAGAAGTAAATTATATACCTCTAGACATTTCAAGGACGTATCATTAATTAGTTTCTCATCTGAACCTAATTAGAAATTTGGAATCTTCTAAAAGTCTTCTCATTATTTCAGAGACTTAAAAATAATGTAATCTTCATCTATGAGAAATTTATAGTAACTGAAAGATAATGAGGGTGGTATGAGACGGCAGCAGACCTAAGTAAACAAAACAGCAGAAGAATGAAACAAAAAGAAGCCATAGAAAGCAGACAGCCCCCAAAGGGATAAGGAGAAAAAGCATAAAGAAAGACGAATGTAGAAAACAAAGACAAATACAGAAAATAAACAAGCTTGATTAGATTATTTTGCGGAAGAATACCTTGAAGGGAACGTAATATTCTTGTTTGCAGAGCTGGCTCAGTGGCTGCATTAACCTGAGGGCATGGGCTGCATAGTGGGGGAGGTCCAAAACCTCCTCTCCCATAAATACAGACAATTCTGCCCTAAATGCATTACAAACAATAAGGACACACCTGCCTTTTGTCTGTCTCTGCTGTTCCAGCAGCAGCAGCAGCAGCAGCATCAGTGTTATCTATCTGATGGGTGTTTCTGCTGTTGGTAGGCTACCATGTCAGAGTTGACGCTTCCATTTCCTGTTCATCCAGCACGCTCCAAAAACATCATCAGTGCCAAGATGTTTACCAGGGCAACGACAAAAAACTTGCCTCACTCATGCACCAACACACTTGCAGCATATATAATGCCATCGACTGGAAATTGTGTGTCAATGTTGTCGAAGGTCTTGAACTAACAAGTCAACAATTGGGTTCGTTTGTATCACACATTGAAACCTCTTTTGTGATAAAACAGCAGCTGGTTGGCCAAATGGTTAAGGCATCTACCAATTACACATTAGGCAGCTCTGCTGAAGATCCCGGGTTCAACCCCGGGGCAGGCGCTCTTCGTGAGCTACATCCCAGCTGGATGTCGTTCGCATGAGACATTAAAAGGGAGGTGCCTTGTACTCGGTGTCTATGCTGCAGGTAAAAGACTCCACATTGGGATAATGTGTAACATTGGGTGGACTCCAAGCCTTTTCATCTCATCATTACGTCTGCCTCTGGTAGTTGGTTATATTAGCTGACTAAGCTTCAGACAAGGACCCCGGTAGAGCACCTGCTAGCCGAAGCTTCTGCACCAGTGTAGTATTGTGACAGCTTGACACTGTGGCTGACACTCTGCCTGCACTAGACTCATATTTCTCCTTTCTTGTGAATAAGAATGTGGAAAGAAGAAATACAATAAGGCTCTGCGTCTTACTAAGTCTAATGGTAAAAGGGCGACTACCTGTGTTAATATTAAAATTCCTGAAAAGTTCTGTGGTATTCGGACAAAGATGAAAACAGTGGAAATTGCTCATTTTCCATTCAGATTCACTTAGAAATTTGCTGGAATTTTGTAAACCACATTATTGCTTACAGACAATTTAATATATGTAAATTAGATTAGTTTGCTGCCAATAGGAAATATTTTGGAGAATTAATTCATGACTGGATGTTATGTAAAATGGAGAAATAATGGAATACCAACTTAAGGTAATATCTGCATAAATTGTCATTTTCTAAAATAAAAATAATAAAAATATTAATTCAGGCTGTTAGGATGACTCATTTCTGAGACACTTGAAGAAATATGAAGGTGTCTTTGCCTTAACGATTTTTCCAGCCAGGGTAGCTGTAGCTTATTTTGGGCTGACACTCTGGTGTTCTCTCCTCAAAGAGAATCTAGGTACCTTGTAAATTGACATTCTCCTGCTCTTCACAAGTCTGAATGTGAACAGATTGCTGAGACAATAAGGACATGTGTGTAAGAGCCCAGACCAAGAACAAAAAGTTGCTGACATATATTTTACATAACATAACACCAAAATTTCCAAGAATAGAAATAAAAAGACACAAATGACATTGAAATATGTGGTTTATATAATAGAGCATTTTGCTAATGTTACAATTTTGGTGTAATATGCACATTACACTCATTTATGCCCATTTGCACTCAAATGCAGCTTGCCTATTCCAAGTAAACAGTGGTAAATTAAACAAACACTGCGCAAGTGCAACTACCATATAGATGTGCATCAGCTGAGAGATTATTGCACCTTTCTAAAAGATAATTCGCAACAATATCAATCCATTTACGCCGCAGACGAACACATTGCAGCAACCATACAATATGGATAAAGTTGTTACACAGATGAGTGCATTGATTTGTAATACGCGATTAGCAACACGACCACATGGGTTGCTGCTACATAACAATTGGCTCAGATGGCAATGCACAGATAGATGCCTATCTGGTATTGGGCTTTATGTGAGAGTCATGCGGGCAAATCAATCATATTATGTAGTCTGGCTGGCAGTGTACAAAATGCTTTGCTGGAAATTGTTATGCTGCCCATATTATTGCTGCTACTGTTGCCCACATTAGGGCTGTGGCTTTAGAACAGATCACTATCAATTTAGCTGGCCGCACAGGTGTTGTTGGGCGGCGTGAAAATTCTGGGCTTGGCTGTGGCCACCGTGAGCTTTTATCTAAACGAAGGCCTCCTCAAAACGACCTTTTGTCACGACAATTGAGACTGAAAATCGATCAACGCATACGTATACAACATAGGGCTGCCAATCACTAGAAAAGACTTACAAGCAGACAGATAGATAGATAGACAGATAGATAGATATATAGATAGCTGGATAGACAGATAGACAGATAGATAGTTAGATAGACAGATAGGTAGCTGGATAGATAGATATGTAGATAGCTGGATAGACAGATATATAGCTGGATAGACAGATAGATAGATAGATAGATAGATAGGTAGGTATGTAGGTAGATAGACAGATAGCTGGATAGACAGATAGATAGATAGATAGACAGATTGATAGGTAGGTAGATTGATAGGTAGGTAGGTAGATAGATAGAGAGGAAGATAGATAGATAGGTAGGTAGATAGATAGAGAGGAAGATAGATAGATAGGTAGGTAGATAGATAGAGAGGAAGATAGATTGATAGGTAGGTAGGTAGATAGATAGGTAGGTAGATAGATAGAGAGGAAGATAGATTGATATGACATTCTACACTGTACAGTTGCGGTCATAGGAATGGGTTATTTCTGCGGTGTTCAAAATGCAAGTGTCATAGATGTAAGGGTCATTGTCATAAAAAGTACAAAAGCGCAGCCCACATTAACAACGAAAGACTTGTTAAACTGCAATCCAATACATTTGCCAATTCTGGTAATATAACAACTGTCCTTGTTTTGGGTACAGGTCATTGACCTAGAACTTGGTCCAAAACGCAATTCTTTCATTTAAAAGAAACTGGATCTGTCTCTAGATGCACTCAGTCAGCAGTGACCCAACTGGCGTAGATAATTCTAGCCAGCTGCATGCATGCTCCTGTACAATGGAAGAATCTGTCACATAAACATTGCTTGGTGGTTTGTGGACAGCGCCTGAGTACACTTGATTAGGTCCAGCAATAAAACTACCAGCCATTCTCAAATGGCCATTAAAGCTGTCTTAAAACTTACGAATAGGCATTTTTAGATAATTAATTCATATGAGTGCAGTTTAGTGCAGTTTCTAGGAATGTAAACTTGGCGCACTTGAGTAGATTTTTCTACCACCCGCAGTACAATACAATGCTGGCACCTAGCGCCAATTGTGGATTAGCAGTGACAAGCTCATATATGATATTATACATAATGTACATATACACTGTTGGTGGCACCTGCGACATATTATAGTGTATAATAATCATTGTGTTTGTAAATTGTTACTAATAATTTATTTGTAAAATCTGAACACCTCCCCATTAAGACCAGTCAAGTTTACACTAATAGTGGTCTTCATAGCGAGATTATACAAGACTAAATTGAAGATAAAGTAAGGCAGATTTTGGATGTCAAAACACATCTAGTTGACACCAACGACATTAGAGGCACAAGACCAAGTTCAAAGCTTCTCACTTGACCTAATGCACCATATTACCATATTGTTCTGCGGAATGTCGCAAGCCGCAAACACATGCTTGCTGGCTTTGCTCTGACATTGTGACCAGTCACCTGAACACATTGCTACTGCTGTGGCCCATACTGGCTCACTCTGGCTCTCTCTGGCTCACCCGGCATAATGTGAGTGAATCTGATGATTTCACGGGCGATTTCCAGGTCTTGCAGAGTCTTTGTTCAGACTTTATGGCTTGCTCAAGGTTGCTTTGGATCAGGGCGCATAGGCAGGGTGGTGCTGGCACGAGCCTGATTGAAATTCGACTCATGCCTCTCCGCCACACTGGTCCGTATAGCCTTAATTGAGTGTAAAGGTAGGGCTTCTTTATGTTAGGACGCTCAGATTTGGCAGTTATTAAGAAGCCATGGTATCCCACAGAGGATTAGAAGCTGGGGGGTTGTGGTCTTTCAGTCAAAAAACTTCTTGTCAGCCTCAGACCGTTAGGAGACTCAGTGGTAATCAATCACCAGGTCTCGTGTGTGCTAATATCTTGTACCTGAGTTACGCCACGAAGTCTAATGAGAAAGGGAAAGCCCCTTTGGAAAGCTCACAATAATCTGCCTTTTGGTGTCAAAATCAAGTCCTTTCTGTTTGGTTATGTTTGTTTTTGATTTTTTTTTTTTTTTTTTTCGTGCGGATCTTTATTTGTTTACTTCGTTATTTTTGGAAATTTTAATTTGTGTGTATGTATTAGTTGGGATTTTTTTTTTCACATTATTTGCTTTAGTAACTTGAAGTTTTGTTGCAATGAAGAAATTTTAATCTTATCATCTTTAGAAACAAGCTGAAAGTTTCGTATCTTTCATTGACTTTTTAAATGTATCTTACATTACGGTCTGGTCACTGACCTTTTGCTGTGTTATTGTTATTCTGCCAACCTAAGAGGATAACACACCAATGGTGTCTTTAATTGCTACAAAGTGTTTATCACATTCAAGCTGATGTTCGTAACACATTTGTAAGATTCCTAAACACAATTCTTATGCCCTGAAAATCCCACATACATGCACTATAGCTGTTTAGGAAGGAACTGATTATCTTTCATCTGTCTCTACTTTGACAGTTTGTGATGTGAGTTCTTAGGAAGGACTAATGCAACAGGTAATGCTGGAAATTGCGTTCAATATTCTATGTGCTTAATGTAAGTAGACTCGTCATCTTCCTTGCATTAGCTTTATGGGCTGATCCTGTTTCCTGTACATATCTAAAAGCAATTTGGCAACTGAATTAATCGTGTACAATGTATGTAAGAATATGTCGGCCAATCTAAAACCCTGCACATTGCCTAAACATTAAAGTATTGAAATGGTACTGTAATGGCATGACATGTTGCCCGTTCAGTGTGGTTCAAATCCACACCATTTTACTCAGAACCTGGCCAAATGTGCCACGTGCGTTTTCAATGAGAAGGATAAACGCATGGAAAACGCATGCTTTTTAGCTAATTATAATGAGGCAAAAACCATGCGTTTTCCATGCGTTTATCCAAACGCATGGAAAACGCATGTGGCACAATTGGCCATTTACCATTTTAAACTTATGCTAATGACACTAATGCAATGTTTCAGCTTTGACATTCTATGGGAGTAGACAGATAACATAAAATGTCACAAGTTAGCACTCCTTTTGAGACCCACTTTAAGTCTATAACACAGCAAAGTCATGATGACACATCCACAAAACACACAGTTCATCAACAGAACAGAGAAGGTCTAGATTCAATTCTAATTAATTCGTATCCACGATCTTGTTTAAAGTCATCCACTCTACCCCTAAGCTAACAATCTTCAAAGGCAGGGACAGCAGCTATTGTGTGACAACTACAGACTCTAGAACTAGCTTTGAAGGTGACTGGACTCATATTTTTGAAACGCTATAAGGTTTCTGGCTTCAAACATGAAGGCCGCGAACCAAGGTAAGCAAAGAGGACAAAAAAGTAATCCAAGAGCAGACAACAAGCTTCAGAACTTGGCAGAGAAATTCTATATCTGACCTTCCACATGCCATTTGATATCAAAAGCACCAGTCCCTACCGAATGGGACTTTCATGGCCACCATTTCAGACTGATTCAGTATGAGTAATAACGATATTTATGTTGTTCCCATACAACTAACCTATTTTTCACGTGATATATATAAAGGTGTGGTGTATGGGTGCCATCAAACATTCGTCACATTAGGAAGCTATGAATTTAAAAATAATGACACAGTGTGGAACAAAAATACAAATACATAAAGGTGTGGTGTATGGGTGCCATCAAACATTCGTCACATTAGGAAGCTATGAATTTAAAAATAATGACACAGTGTGGAACAAAAATACAAATACAAATGGTTGGCATATTGGCCTGAGTGTTGGGTGGTCTAGTGGTAACACGCTCGTTTTCTCCTATGAAGGACCCAGATTCAATCCCTGGCCCAGGCATTCTTCATGAGCAACATCCCAGCTTGATGTCGGATGAGACGTTAAATTGGCGGTCCCTTGTACTCAGTGTCTATGCCGAGGCAAATAAAAGATCCCACCCATAGGGTAAACATGTAACATGACTCCTCCTCCTCTCTCTCACCTCATCAATCAACCCTGGATAGCGACAAGAACTTGCCTTAGAGGGCTGCACTTCCATATCTATCTAACTATCTATCTATCTATCTATCAATCATTCTATCTATCTATCTATCTATCTATCTATCTATCTATCTATCTATCTGTCTATCTATCTATCTATCTGCCTTTGATGGTTCTTCAATTTTTAGAAGTGATTTTGGAGACAACTGAAAGACTACACCCATAACGTGTTCTCCAACCCATACCATCTCATCCTCACATCTACCTGTTGGCAATATGAGATTAATAAATACTGTAGAGTATACCTACGGTAACAAAGACCATCCCTGGTGCAGATTTTACTGGTCTCAATCAGGGTCCTAATGACCAGGTGTTAAGAGAGTTAAAATAAGAAGAAAATGGGGTTTAAACAGTCAGGTGTTCATAAAGCGGAGCACACTGTAAAATGGTAAAGACACAATCTTACACAATGAACACCCCCCCCCCCCCACCCTGTGAGTAAAAGTAGTGAATAAGTTATAAATGTAAGCGCATATATTCTAATGCTGTAAATTGGTGAAAGCTCACCATGTGCCCTCTAGCTGCAAGGCCACTCACTAATGTGTTTGCCTGCAGAGCTAGTCCAATTTGAATGGCAGGCAATGATACATTAAGACAAACAACATTAGTGTGTTGCAAACAAGACAGTGTGTGACAAACCTTGGGGTGTGTGACAAGTCATATTGGTAATGCAGCAAAAGAAAAACGGCAGCTACTCTCTCAGCATACAGAAAAAAATGCCATCACACAGGCTTCAAGGTTAAAAACAGTTTGAAAAAGCTTTTCAAGAGATTCTGTTTAAGTTTCAAAGTGCTGTAATTTTGAGTTTATTCGATTATTCAAATCTAAAAAGGATGAGAATCACCGTGCCGTCTGCATAATTTTACAAGATTCAATTAAAATACAACGACAAAAAACAGAAACATCTTTTAAACGGTATGATAATCAGCATCGCGTCACCATAATTCTAAAAAGCAATTTTGACCTTTAAGAGATTTGTGGAGTTTGTTGTTCTTAAATGCAATATTATTACGCACAATTTCTGAACTTAATTGAGTATAATTCTAGTAATACAAGCTAAATTAGTGGTACACGTGGTTAGAAATATCACACAGCAGCTGTCATGTTTGTATTGGAAATGAATCGTTTTACAATTTAATTACCACTTATATAATTGATGGGGTAAAATTTGAATTGAAAACGTCAATGTGGACTGGGCTAGACATATTTCGTGTATGTTTCGTTGTTTCAATGTGTCAATGTCTGAATGCTACTGAGCTTATAGTCAGCTTATACGACCAGACACCAGAGGCAGACGTAATGATGAGATGATACGGCTTGGAGTCCACGCCATGTAAGGTCTTTTACTTGTCTCGGCAAATGAAAGTGTATTAAACTAACCCCAAGAAACGGATGTCTTTCAGATTCTGTGCACTCACAGCACACGTTCATCGGACGAAACCAGGACATTTATGCTGATGACATTGTTTGACATTGTTGGCCCATGGTAGTTAGTCTGATTATAGCAAATCCTATGAAGCAATAAACCCAATGTCATGTTGTCCACCGCATAAAATCCGCCCGGCCCTCGGGTGAATAAAATGGCCATAGCATGGCGTGCACTTGGCCGCCTCATTTGCTTGGATCATTAGGTCGGTTCTAATGGAGAAAATCTTGTATGGCGGAAGTGGGTCTGACCTTCTGGACTCATTAACATGCTCTAAACGCACCCCCGTACGTCACTAAGCCCCCTGTGGTGGCGCCACTGTCGCGCATGACCTGATTGCGTAATCGTCTGACGTATGGAAGTCACGTGACGGCGCCAAAAGCGCTCATTCATTAAGGGCAACTTTGATTGGATTGCAAGAAAAGTTTTGATTGGCTCTCACATATGATGACCTCCAGTGACCTCTCCGTTGATCTAGATGGCCGGTAGGTGTCTCCACCAGTCACAGGTCATTCTGATTGATGCTTTTAGGACCTGACTTAAGCGGCATGGCTGCCAGAGGCTGCAAAAACTTGCAGTGGATTTCTTTACATGGAAAGAATGGCCCCAGGCCATAATAGGATGAACTTTCTCAGAGCAACACCTTTAAGACATTGATCAAAATTCCATCAAGCAAATGACCCCAATATTATTACACAAATGCCTTATTACAAAATGGGACTTCAAGTTATCCCAGCACGCTCCAGCAAAGGACAATGACCTAAAGAATAGCATATGAATACGTCATAGTTCTTTTCAGGCCGCTATAATTAGTGGGCACACTGGGTACTTTAGTCCGCTTATGTGACCAGAAATAGATGTAATGATGAGATGCTACGGCTAAGTGTGCAAATCATTTTACACATTCACCATATGAGTGGAGGGTTTTACTAGCCCAGCATAGACACCGAGTTGAAAATCCTGTGCCTCATTGCTGTTGATGCCATTGGGACTTACCATTGTTATATAATGAATTGTTGGAACATAATGTCAAAGTAAGTTTTCCGTAGTACAATGACCAGATAAGAAAAACAGGCTACACCTTGACTATGCATTAAATGTGTTGAGAATTGTGGGGCTGAGTGAAAAACTATCTGGCTGATGCCTGTGGTCTTAGGTCTTATAAAATACCGAGTTCTTTATCTCCTGTCGACACAATATATGAAAAATGCTGTCTTATACTAAAAGGCAGACTACTCAGACTATTTCACACAGCCCCCAGAACACTGGTGTTTACTTGAAAGAAGCACTTTAATCATATCACTCCTGTGAACTTCCTTTGTAAACAAAGGTATGTAAGATGGGAGCGTTGATTGGTGGCAAGCTGCAGATTGCTTTGATGGTGGGAGGTGAACTTTGGGAGTTGTCTGTTGTAATTCGGTTACGTTCAAGTAAGATTGTGTTTGATTGGTTCAGACATGCAATCGTCTTTCATTGTTGGGGCAGGCGTTTGTTCCAAGCAATTCATTAAAGGACTTTTGACAGGGCGCCCGAGGTAGTTTTGCCCTGCTGCAGTATGCCATGGCAGGATTGGTGGCGCAAGATATTGGTAACCACAGCAGCTAGGTGGCGCTTCTGGTCCTACCGACAGAGGGCGCCCAAGCTGTGGTCATCAATCTCCCACGTGACATGTGGCCAGCTTAGCAGAGCAGCATGGCGCCGGTTACATCCATTCTGCAGCTCCCTGATACTGCACATGAAAGAAGCATTGAAGGCAGCTCAAAGCTTGTGTGCTGGTCAAGCATCACAGTGACCCTTGGTCTGCCCCTCGAGACAGCTTCACTGACAGTCCACTGACAGTCCACTGACAGTCCCCTGACAGTCCCCTGGCACCACAGACAACGCCCTTTGAAAGTCCACTGGCTTCAACTGACAGCAAAGAGACATCTTATGCAGCTGCTGTCCCCATCATGCACCACCAAAAACTCCACCACACCATCCGTTCTCAAATTATTCTATATCAAAATCGGCCCCCCAAATATTGTCACCCAACTAACTCACAAGCCTCCTAGGCATATATATATATACCAATCATAGACCAAAGAATTGCTGTGATTTTCAAGGTTGTCCTAAACCAAAACGTCACTAAAACTGTCTAAAAATTCCTTAGTAAAATCATGTTCTGCAAAATGCAACCAAATAACCTTTCACGAAATTATTTAATGGCTTTGACAGCAATATCGTCAGCTGCAAAACCGTCCTGTGACAAAACGTCCCGAAAACTGTTGATAATATTTTCCACTACAAATCCTTCCTCTTCCCAAAATTTCCTTAAGCGACATTATCGTCCATTGGAAAATGTCCTCTAGCAAATACGTCACCGAAATGCTTTGCAAAATTTCACCAAATTGCACTTAACAAAAACATTTAAATGCATTTGACAGCAATATCGTCCTCTGTAAAACCGTCCGCTGTCAAAACGCCCCTGCGTGCCTCCTTCATACTTGTATGGCACCACGTCCTTTCGCTAATTACACAAACAGCAATCTCCTCGACAAAGCAAGATGATGGAGCCATACAGTGTGACAAACAATGGCCCATTACCTATCCATAATGATGGCACGTTTGTGCAGCTTGGTTTGCTGAGGAGACATGCATTAGGCTCCATGCTGGTTTCATATTGATGTTCTTGCCTGATGCAAATGACAATGCATGAATTCTCTCCATACAACCTCCCTGTCTCCCAATATATTCCACTCTCTGCATCTATTGCTCTGCACTCTGCTCTTGTTTCTCGTGTTTAGAGTGCAACTGGGTAACACAATAGCTCAACTTGGCCAGTAAAAATGTTATGCTTTCTGGTGCCATATGCTGTTATACAACATTTATAAGACGGTGCAATTCAAGATTTCTGAAGACAATGCACATTCTAAGTTTTCCTAAAAAAATGACATCCACTTTACTTCGTATTGTATTGTATTGTATTGTATTGTATTGTATTGTATTGTACAAGATGTATTGTAATTGTATGACAACTGCACATTTTTCGTTGTCATTAAGAATAACTACAGCCACTTTACTTTGTATTGTTTTGTATCAATAACTGGCCATAAGATTGGTCAACCTTTTTGTATGCAATACAGAGGCAGACATGATGATGAGATGACAGTACTTTTAATTCCTCGCTACGTTACCCATTTACCCAATCAGGGTAGTCTTTTTCTTTTTCTTTTTTTTGGGTTAAATATGTATGAGCTCATGCAATTAGGTTGAGTATCAACTAACAGAGCTAGAAATGAAAAAAAAAACACTCATCACTCCTACACATTATTCAAAAGAAAAGTTATGAAATTCCACAAATGCAAATTTATATCACCTAAATATCTACTACAGAGCATTCCATTCTCATAAGCTATTAAAAGTATATAATGGTGTGATTTATCAGAGAAACCACTTCTGACAAGCACCATGCTTAATATCATTTCATCGTGGTAATATTTCATGTAAGAATATGAAAATACTCTGAAGCAGAATGCAGCCTTCATTAAAGGAGAGTGACCAAGGCCACATTTCTGCTCCCAAGATACCATTTCTTTGTTACATAATGATCACAAAAATGCTGGGAAACAAGAATATTGTTATAAGTAAAAAACGCCCTTGGCTATTATTAGGTCGACGAGTAAAAGATATCCTATACTTACATCACATTTCATGTAACCATGTAAGCCTAAGGGGTGAGCAAAAGAAGTTTAAAAATAAAAAATATACCTGCAGTGAAAAAAAAACAGCACTTGTTACGTATGAGAGCAGTTTCTATTCTAAGGAACAGTCTCACTTGAATTTATTTTTTATATAGATGGATAGATAGATAGATAGATTGACAGATAGATAGATCGATAGATAGATAGATAGATAGATAGATATGGCAAGTGCAGCCCTTTTAGGCAAGTTCTTGCCATTGATGGGATGAGAGAGAGGAGGAGTCCGCCCATGTTACACATTTACCCAATGCCTGGATCTTTTACTTGCCTCAGCGTAACCTTAATTACAACCACCCTTGAAAATCTATTAGGTGGTGTGTATATATCACTTGGTCGTTATTCAGTCGTGCGCATGTTTACACTGTAATCACAGTGTTCAAGAGGTCGAATTAAATACTGCTGTCTAAATATTTGGTAGTCTTCATTGTGAACTTATACTGTATTGTAGTTCCACTATAATACCAGAAAAATTATCTGTTTTATTTTATTTTTTTCTCTCCATCTTTTTGCAAAAAGCATATGTGTATCCACAAGATAACTATGGAATCCTTTCGAAAGAAAACAGTTGTGGATGGCATGGAAGGTATGTGCAACTTCGTTAATGATAAATGGGTGTTGTCTTAGAATATTTCTGAAAAAAGTGCTGCAGAATAATATATATCCAAGGACTTAGTAAATCTTATATCAGATTATTTCGTGTGTAATGTGTTTTTAGATGCAATTGACCTTCTTTTTAACTTTGTTTTCAGCACTCAGTTGATGTACATAGTGATGATGCATAAGCTAAGTTTAACCACAAACTAATGATGTTAAAAAAAACTGTATATCCTTGCATGTAAACTTATGCTTAACAGAAAGGCTGAAAGCTGGCCATGATTAACGGCTCCCACCCTCATTAGCAGCCCAGCTTGAGAGACATGGAGCATAAGTCAAAGCCAAGCCCCACCACCACCAGACCACCACCTTCCCACCACCAAACTCCCCTCCTTTACATCTGGAACAAAGCAGAGCTGTTGAAGTGCAGGACATCTGGGCTAGTGTGGCCTAAGCACATCTGCAGGGTTGAAGCAATGCTTGCTTGCATCTGATGGGAGATGCAGACCTACAGCTTGCCAGGATAAAGGCTTTATCGCAGCCGGATTACTTGGTATGATATGCTTGGCAGGGCATGAAACATGGAGGGGTCTCCCTGACAGTTCCATTCTTGCTTGCTACTACCAGTAGCTACTGCTGCTGCTGCTACTGATGCTGCTACTGATGCTGCAGCTAGTAAAGTCATCACCACTTGCTAATGACATCTCAATATCATGTACATTACATGTGTGTGTGTGTTTTTAGCACTTCTGTTGCATGTATCACACACCATATGATATCTTGTGTGCATTATCCAAGATAACACCCATTTTCCACACCTTGATAAGCAATATATCTTGCCATATTGATTGCATTTTGCTAAGTTGCATGCAACCTATATCCTGTCACATGATACGATACATGTATATATTGGCAGGCTGTCAATACACTGCAGTTCCTTGTAGTTAATAAATGAGCTTTAGACGTTCTATCGACTTTGCAAGACAGTTAGATAACACTTTTCAATTAAGCCATTTAATTAGTAAACATCGATGCAGACAGTCTGATTAAATCAGGTGTTCAGTGAAACAGCTCAACTTATAAGCCTCCTAACAATGTATTACACAAACTAACAAGTCTTAACAACATTACCATGCTAATTAATATATTGACTGCTGCATATTATCTTCACGATTCCACATGGTTGCATATTGAGTGGCCTGTATATCAGCATTAATTACAGCATGATGATTCCAGTGTCAGCTTACGTATGTAAGCATATTTAAAGTTGTTAATAACTGCTCATTCATATGGTAGAGCAATTTAACTGAATCAACCAAGTCTGTCAATTATAATTGAGTCACCTAATAAATAAGCTTTTCGATATATTTCTGATTTAATTTGAGTCAAAACCACTCCTAACAAATATGCTTTTCGATATATTTCCAGTTGTATTTTAGACCATTCCACTCCTAATAAATACCCTTTTTGATAGATTTCCATTCAATAAATATGCTTTTCTATACATATTTCCAATTGCATTTAAGTTAATACCATATATAATAAATAAGCTTTTACATAGTAAACTAAAGCACCAATCCACCACATAAGCCAGTGCTGTAAGCTCAATCACCATTAATCTTGCTATCACATTCACACTCGAGTGAGGACGATTACACTAATGTCAACATTCTGGCAATGAGCAGAGCAGCTGGAGTACATACTGCATCCCCTGATGGTCACCTTGACCCTTCAATTAAATCACTCCCGCAGCAATTACAGTGGTCAGTTGGCTCAGGCCACAAGGACATATTGCCTGTTAATGCAACTGCCTTCCCCAACATCCTTCCCATCGCCTCACACAATAGGACAATGGACAATGGCAATGGATGTTGGGCAAACAGCAGCAGCAGCAGCAGCAATGTACATCTAGACAAACAGCAGCGTTCTACGTATATTGTATTTCAGCAATTGACAATTTGACAATACCAGTACCTTTAAAAGCTGAACATTGAATTGCTGCAAGAGACCAATAAATATCTGTCTATCTATCTATCTATCTATCTATCTATCCATCTATCTACCTATCTACCTATCTACTTATCTATCTATCTATCTATCTATCTATCTATCTGGATGGCATGCATATCTGTCTTCCAGGTTGCGATTCTGTCTTTACTATTCTGTTTATTTCTGTCAGGGTGTCTAGGTGTCTAATATTCTGTTCTGCTGTTTTTTTTCTTTTATTTATACTTTCTTCCCTCCTGTCTTACTTTCCCAGAACCATCAACGTATTTAAGAGAAAGTTTGGATAGGGGCTGGCACAACTAGTATGTCAGATGATAAGTAAAAGAAACAAGCTTCGTATCTGAGAGTCTATTATTAAACAGGAGAATGACCCAGCTCACCTGCTAACGTGAAGTTATGTAGTTATGCAGCACCCCTACCTCAGTGTATGTCAGTGGATTGAAGGTGTACTCCAGGGATCTGCTATTTAATCCAATACTAGCAAATGTTTTTTTTTCAAAAGAAATCCGAATGCACTGAGAACTGCAATCAACACAAGGACAGCATTAATTGGCTCACAAGACGTTTTGCCACAAAAGCAATAACCAAATATTGATTTTGTAACTTGTCGAAAGATCTGGTCAATTCTTTTCTGGCTCTTGTTGCGTCAAATTTAAAGTTTTTCCAACAGGATTATGGTTAATAACAACACAAGAGAAATGCAATCTGTATGGCAAGGCCAAATGAATAGGAATATTCCTGACTATGGGGAAAAGAAACACCCCTAATGTTGTTTTTAGGAGATCAATATGATATTGATACATAATTAGTTTATATTGATGCCACCAACGAAATAAGATCAATCGTATAAGATCAATCGTAATAACAATGTTATTGATCCAAGACATCAAGATTAATTGCTTAACATATGGTGTGAGATTAACAGATACCCTTGAGACCTCCTTCATATTTCATTATCTCAATAATCATGCTGGGTCTTGTAACATTTTACAATGTTCCCACAGATTGGATCCTTATGCAATGCTAATTAATTAGTTTTCATAAGCTGTACATTCTTAAAGCAGCATCATTATCACCATGAAAGCAATAGATCACGTTTTCATTGACATGTTGAGAAGGTTATTGCGGTTCATACCACTTTTTTTATAACACATGGAAGATAACATTTACTAAGTATTTATAAATGCAAGTAATACCATGTTAAAATCTCTTAATGAGATGATGCCATTGTGATGGAAACTACATTAGTAACAATTAATTAAGGACTGATTATGATCTTATTGTCTTAATAGTGAAGTAGTGTACAAATAATGGTCTACAGTACTTCTTATGGTATTACATATGTCGTTCAGTTATTTTGACGTAATATCTAAGATATTGGATAGAAACAATTCAGTTACCATATCATTGTTACCATTTCTTAGTTCATGTAAGTTTTCATGCAGCAGATTACTGGAAAACTACAAGAACTAAATTTAGTGACAAAATTACTGTCTTTCCTTTACTTTATGAAAAGGCACAATCTTCACAGCCTTGATTGCAACATGACTAGTAAACATGGGTTCAAATATTTACTGAGCAACAGCAAAAGACTTGGTGGAGCAGACATCTTTATAGGAAGGAATGTCAATAGGGAGGACATTAGGGAAACTGGCAGGAGAACTCCTTAGCTTATTGCTCCATGGATCCAAACAACTGGAGTGCAAGAAAGAATTACTGGAAATAGCCTGAGAGAATTCGCTGGCCACAATACCATCTAGCAGGATCGATGCTTTGCTCATAAAGATGTGGCTGCAGCAGCGGGGAATGTCTTAATTGTCATAGAAGCAAATACCAAGCATAGTTCGCCACATTCACATTGATACATATTGTGCACGGCAGCACACAGTGTGCACTTTGAGATAAAGTGGAATATAAAGTAGCTATGGAAAGTGAGTATGTCACTCCAAATCTGCTTCGAAAACGAAAAATTCCCTTTAATCTTTTTTTTAGGAATTTATATAGTAATTTACAAGCAGAAATACAGCTGTGATTTCATAAAATCATCTAAAAATATTCAGGCATGACCAAAACTTTTTCAAAACGGCTGCAACCATTACACTTTAACTGGAGATCTAAATATAAAACACAGTGTGATATTTGCACCGGCACAAAAACAATACAATAGCAGCAAAATAATTTGGTCCAAAATGTGTGTCTCTATTGTGAGGTGGTTTAATAGTGAGACATTCATACAGTGGATATCAATATAGAGACACTATATTTATGTATATTTAAATAGCTATTTAACTCCTACATTCGAGCGCATATATTGAAATGTAAGAAGAAATGTTATATTGTAATTCCCAGGTCCTTTGGGTGTGGTTCTACTGAATATTCTTATTACACCGAATCAAGGTGTCAGATCTCAGTTGATTTATGTAAAGGAGTAGGTGGTGACCAGCATCGACTTTAGGTCATGTTTTTGTTGTTGACACATAATCAAATGCATGCTTAATAATATAGAGTGGTTCAGTACGGAAAGAATATCCACCTATCCACTGCATTTCAAAGCTGGAAACACAACAAAGCTTCCTGTTGCTCAAAACAATATCTGAGATATGCATGTGTGCTCATTAACCCGCTATGTTCTCGTGATATATGTTAACATAGAAGTTAAGATATAAACATCACTCCAAACAGCTTCTTTTTGATGATGACGTGATGTGAAGCACCTTTCAGTGTGATCTTCTAAGGTTGCCTTCTGTTTGTTTTCATAAGCTTCTTTCTGACTCCAGCAGTTGCTTTTGTATGTCATTCAGGCATACAGGAGAGGAACACCTGGTTCTAAGCTTTTACTGGACAGTGTATACACATCTGATTTGATTACTGGTAAAATCTTGGGGCTTGGGGTTGCTTGTATTGGGTTAATAGTATTATGGAATGTAATTATGTAGGATGGTTAGAATTACGTCAGTTTTTTTTTGGTGAGAAGATTACTCGCTTCATGCAAATACTCATAATCAGCAATGCCAATATGTAATATAGGGAATTTAGGAGTAGCTGCAAGTAGTATAATTGTAGTAACCTGACCCTCTGCAGCTGATGCCATCCCACGATGAGATTCAGCAGCAGCAGCAGCAGCAGCAGCAGCAGCAGCAGCAGCAGCAGCAGCAGCAGAAGACCCAGCTGGTATCAAGTTCGTAATTACCAGAGTAATTATAATCTATAAGGCCCAATTACAAGAAGCTCACACCTTTTAGGAAGATTAAAACAGCATGGTGTGTGAAAATAAGGCCACAAATATTGCATGGAATAACGATCGGAGGAGACTTGTAATAGTGAACAAAGGAAAGCAGGGGGATTAGCACAAGGGCCGTGTAGCTTAGCAGAGGAGATAAACACCACAGCAGCAGCCTGTGGCGTGCGGATAAACGCAGGAAAGCGGTTGAAGGGCAGGGCACATTTCTTGGGCAGCGTAACAGTTCTTGAAGAGGGCTGCTACTACTGCTGCTGCTGCTGCGGAGGCTGGGCTGCTGATGCTGCTGCTGGAAGAGCGAGCTTCTCCAAAGAGCTGTCAAGCCAAGTTACTTGACAGGCATTAGGCCAGTCAGCCACCACTGCTCATCAATATTTCACGGCTGGCCCTTCTCGCTGGGTTGATGTTCACTATGTCAAGCTTCGTCCAGTGCATCTCATGAAATAGACGTGTGGTCTGACTATTGCCTGCAGCATCAGTCGTCCACCCATGCATGTGTGTCCCTTCCTGGTCCCTCTTGTGTCTCTTGGACTGCCTTCCATTTGGCACGGTTGCTGCCCCTTTGAAGACCTCTCACACACCCCCCAAAGCACCCCCACAACCCCGCATTGAGCAGCTCACTGTGCTCAACTGCAGGTCGATCAGTGCATTCATCAATTTGGCGCAGATGAGCAAAGAAGGGAGTCTGCTAGAGTGAGCAATCGCCCTGCCCTCCTTCCAACTCAAATGTCACTTCTCCTCTCACACGGCTTCCCTTCCTCCCAATCCAACTGATGCACAAGACCCTGCAGCAGCAGCAGATGCAGCAGCAGCAGCAGCATCCCCAAAGTTCAAACATACACCACTCCCTCAGACGCAACTCAATAAACCTTCAACCAATACATCATGTTGCCATTACAGACTGAATGAAGAGACGCTCCTTATACAGTATATACTTCTCAAGTGTCCTGGATACAGACAGTGTCAATAAATGCTGTGAAATTACCCACGTCATCACCGTGGCATTTTCTGCATGCATAAGACCAGAAAATAGTATATAGTGCTTCCATACACACTCACCAGTATACGTTTAAGATCAATGTGATATTATTCACTAATTTGGAGCAGATGGGATACTTTTTATCCTCACTATACAGTCCTACGTTCAACTGTAGCCTACCAGGCATACCTGGGCTGAGACAGAAAATATAGTCAGCTCAACTTGAATCCCACATTAACACTGTTAATAATTAATTTACAATATGATTATTGTCATACATGTTTAGACACCACTGCAAACTACCAATTCCTTACATGGAATTCTGATATATACTTTAAAGTAGAAATCTTCATCAT
Source organism: Alitta virens (assembly GCA_932294295.1). Taxonomy (NCBI): domain Eukaryota; kingdom Metazoa; phylum Annelida; class Polychaeta; order Phyllodocida; family Nereididae; genus Alitta; species Alitta virens. Next base: position 40,983,618 of record OW028574.1, on the reverse strand, counting down.
GATGAAGAAATTAAATGGAGTGTTGCCCCCAATCTTTTTTATCCTTTCTGAGACAAATTCCTGGATTTAAAAATATAAATGATTCTTTAGTAAACAACACTGAAGTCCACACACTATACAGGTACATGGCTCATGCCACAAAGAACGTGAGTAGCAACAAGGAACTGCATGCCGTAAATGGCAGACATAAAAATGAGACTGCACAGGGAGACCCCGGCGACCTTCTGGTGTTTTGCACTTCGAAATGTTAAGGGTCATGTAAGCCATAAATTTTCCTTTGTATTCATTGGGGGTCTTTGGGTTCTTTCTGCACTAGTTGACGATGAGGAATGAGCTTTGTCTTTGTCTAAAATTCAAAATACAGTTTGTCTAGCTTAAAAATAAAATTCTAGAATTATAGATTTTATGGTTAACATCGATTTTTGTTTTGTACTACTGGTCTTGAGTATAGTCAGTTTATATGACATGATATGATAAAGCATCAACACGGTATAATATCATGGGGTCTTGCTTAGGCCAGAATTCGAACTAAGAAGCATCAGAAGTTAAAAGTCCTGTGCAATTGTTTAACCACTTCTCGGCATATCTATCTGTTTATACCAATATCTCAATAAAATGCAAAAATACTATAAAAGGCAACAATTTATGACTTATCCCAACATGATTCTTATCCAGTTCTTAGTTTTTCTCTTAAGGTAAAAAGGAAAGTGAAGGAGCGAATTCCTAAACATGCCTTGAGACTCATTAATCACACTCAATCTTAAGGCTCAGGGCCCTACCAACGCAAATAGAAGGAAAGTGCATTGCCAGATCCAAGTGAAGAACCTTCAGTGGGGTGTATTTGCTGAAGTGTAAGCTGGCGCCCTCTGTCAACCCCCACCCTCATCCCAGACCATTCCATTTCTCTCCTGATTTAAACCTAACCGTATCGACATATTGACCCTGGCCTTTAGCCCGCTTTAATCTTGTCCCTTTTCTCTCACTCCATGGCTGTCCTGACATGTTCTTAGCTGCTCAGGGGGGCCTTGTCCCTGTTGCCAACACTCTATTGCATCTTACCCCACTCCAAGTACCCTTTTTACCATTTTCCCACTCTCGTCTGCTCAATGACCGAATCCGCAGACCGCAGTCCGCTTTCCGAGAGAAATTGCCCCGCGTTTTACGTCCAAGCCATTGAGCTAGTTGCTTAACCCATTGGTCAGGAGATTGAGCTGCAGTCAATTGCATTGGTTCGATGTAACAGCCAAAGAAAAAAAACCTTGCCCTTCGGAGTTTATTTGTTACGACTTTCATCAGCACTAAAAGTGTCCGAAAGGCTTATTCGACTACGTGGCAGATGTACTCAATAAAGAACCTTTATTTTGTATTCTTTCAATACATTGGATGTCAGGCAGTGCAAGATTCCTTTCAATCGACATGCTCCACCTAGTGTCATGGCTTTCTTATCCTTAATCAATCAACTTATTGACAAGTTTATCCCATTCCTTTTCTTCAGATCAACTAATTACAATCCAATAATTGGCTCGATAGCGTATTGTTAACAACCTCCAACCTAAGGATCATTACCGCAAAATATTCTCTCTCAATTGTAGGGTGATTTTATTGCAGGATAAATTTCAAAGGGTGCATGCAAATAAGCCCATAATTCTATCTTTTTAAAGAGAGATGGTCCTATTATATAATCTAATTAAGCTCAAATGATTACAATATTACCATTTTACGGTGCCTGTCCCGCATTGCATTAAGACATATTGTTGACCTTGGAGGAATTAGAGACTAATTCCTCCAAGTTTTGACCAACTGTATTGCATGTTTAATTTCAAAGGGTGGGTACAAATAGACCCAAATTTTATTGTTTGGTAGTCTTGTTATATACACCAATTAAGATCAGCTTACAATTTAGACTCGCAAATTGTCCAGTAAAGGGAGTCGTTAGGTATGAGGTTCTTTACAATATCACCATTTTATGGTGCCTGTCCCACATTGTATCAAGACATCTTTTTTGACCAACTGCTTCCAGCAGCCACAGCACAACTACCCACCCACAAAGCTGTGTGCATCTTGTTTCCACCCAAGGTCTGTTCTATCTCAGGAATTATACAGCATTGTATTACCGCCAATGGGGCATGGTATTACTTTCTTTGTCGTCCTCCTTTCACTGTCCAGAGACAATGGAACCGTCCTCGTCTCTAATGAATCGTGAACCTGTCCCCTTCGCCTGGTCATATGATCTTCTTTTGTCTTCGCCTGGTGCCAGACGGGCCACAATTCCCACCCCAGAGTGGCTCCCGACAATTCTCATATCATACTGCAGCACCGAACTCATATTGATATTTCCGCGTCTGTCTAAGTACAGACTGACAGCGTTTGCCTCTCAAACAAAACGCCCAGGGAAAAAATTGAAATCTTTGAAGCCGCACAGAATATCTCTCAGTTGCCTCTTTGCATATGCGCCACCCCAGAATATATATGAGCCCGTTTCTTATATCTTTAAGATTCCAGCATTGGAAAAAAGACCATATTCTACCTCATTCATATAGCACAGCGAGATGTAATGATGCAGATTTTACAGTGACTTTGAGGCAGATTAAAATGTCTCCAAAATCATGATGAATCATAGCCTATATTTATCTCTAGACTTGCAATGTTACAGCTTTGCATTCTCCTTGTAGAAAAACCAGTAAACAAGCATTATTTATGAAAACTGGATAGTGTACTGAAATTGTTAAAAATAAAATCGTGATGATAATAATACGTCGTGTAGGACATACAAATATTGACCAATTGACCATGCTACGATAAATATCTTCTGTATATGCCACGATAATCTTCTCATGTACATTTCACGACAAACGACTTGTATTCTAAATTGTTTTGTTTGTGCCATGATATCACGAAATAAAACTAATATTCCGAACTGCTCTTCACTGATTAACTACTCATAACTACTAAGTTAATATATTAGACCAACACTTATAGTTTTCTTATGTTGTTGTGGTGTTAAATTTAGATGTTGTAAACATTATTTCTGTGTCAGAAACTCATGAGTCCTTCTACAACAAGTACATCTATATTTGAGTGTTCTATGAAAGGATTCTAAAATCACAGAACTGAATGCAAATTGTTCTCAAATTGTGTCAATACAACTTCCAAACATTTATCCCTCCTTTGTGGTAATACCTATATTCAGGACTTAAACTAGACGAATTCATGGTATATTTCATTGCAACAATTGTATGACTAAGTAAAGTATATTCTTATTCTCATTACTCTTAAAGATAGGCTTGTATAACTTTGTATTCCCTTTTAAAATTGTAATTAAATATGCACTAAATGTAGCCAACAAATGAAAGCCATACCATATTACTAAGCTACATCACGAACTATACACATACATCGTACTTAATTGTCAGATATAGCAGAACAACAAAATTAGAAGCAAAATTAACACTAAGGTTTAATTGACAATTTATATAATAATCGTACATATATGAACAAAAAATTGTACGCCACGCAAGTTGATGATGGTGAAAAATTGTATTTAAAACTCATGATATATTTCAGAACTGATTTATAATACTGTGTATTGACTTTTTACGATCTAAATTGTGTGCTAATTTGTTCAACAGAGACTCAAATCTCATAATCATGTAAAAAAATATATACACAAGATTTCGGTAAAACAGTTAACACATGTTGTTTAATGGGTCACTCAGACAGTTCGTGCATATCATGTGTGTACATTAGAAATCTAAGGGGCAGTGGTTGCTGAAATCTTGTATTGTGCTCTGAGCATCCAATAATCCCTGTGGGGTTTAAAGAGTCCGATCACAGCACATCCATCCTGAAGTCTAAACCAGATACTATTCCCAAGCCCATGATTAAATGTCAATCTGGCATTTGAACCCTCATACCACGGTATCTTAATTTGAGATGAGGGACCCAAGTCATTTTCCAAACAACCATGTACCCCCACCCTAGGGAGCATAAGGTCAAGAGTGAACCATGCCCCTCTGTAGATCACCTCTATCAAGGGCTCAGGATCGTAGGCCACTTTTCTTTTGCCCCTTACTTTTCAAATGCAAACGCCGTAGAAGTGACCTCTCGGGCAGTAAGTGCAAGACAAGAGCAGAGAGCTTTTAGTGAAAGCCTTGGCCATATACTGTTCACCTTATACAGTATTAAGCATAGAATAGATCCCTATATATTGTCAAACTAACAGTAAACTACTTGTAACATCAATCTGGTGTCCCTGTAAAATTCAGTCATCGTCACTTACAAATGAAAGTACTGTACTATATATATATATTCCAGACTGTTTCTCTATCACCATAGGTATTTCAAAGAATTTCAAGAGCAGGGATAGGAGTCTTTAATTACTATCAATGTGAATAGCAAATATACCTCTAAAACAAATACTTTTCCAGTTAATTTATCCTGTAAAAAAAGGACAAAAAGAAGCAAAATGTTTGTTTTTGAGGCTTCTAAATACATTTTTCTATCAACCCAGAAATGCTTTATTGTATCACATTATCTCTGATAAAGACAATTTCTGCCATTACTTGGTTCTTTCAGATCATGTTGTGAAATAAATCAAGACAGCAATTACGATATAAAAGCAAGTTGTGACATCTACCAAGTTAAAGAAGCTGATTAGATCAGAAACCGAAAAGCTGAAGAAGCAGTGATATGATTACAATTATTTGGAGATAAAAGATGCTGTAATAGTGTTCTGCCGATTCGAAGGGATAGATCTGCTTGGCATGAGCTGATAAGGAAGGCAGAAATCTTATTAGGCAAGAAATTATCGAGCAAAATTCTTGGGCATCAGCAGCATCAGCAGCATCAGCAGCAGCAGCAAGTGAAATTCGTGGGAAGAAAAAATTGGAGGATTAATTCGAAGGCAGCTGCATCAGGCCCTGGGCCACAAGTCCCCATAGGCTTCAAGTTATCTCTAATACTATAAAATCTAATGCTATCTTGCTAACTAATCTGCCTCAGCAACATTCCATCTTTTTCCCACCATAAGGCGACCATATCAGGCACTGTAAATCTCAATAAGGAAGCGGGCTAGGAGGTTCTTGGTGATAGACCTTTTCATAACTAGTCGTTTGCAGTCTTCTTCTTTTTTTTGCAGCCTGCTATACAGTAAAACTCTGTTGTAAGACCACCTAACAATCAAGACACTTTCACAATTATGACTGAATTTGTGACCACAGCATTTTGGACTGTCTTATTGTTGTATTGTGGGATGTCTTGGTTAGGTGTTCACCCGCTATCCGCAAGGTTGTGGGTTCGAACCCCCACCACGGCATCGAGGAGTTGGGCAGATCCTCTTCAACCCCACCGCAGTCCAGGTGCAATGGGTACTTGGCATAGAGCACCTACAGTGATGGTACTGGTGTGAGCTCTGAAGCCCATGTGGATAACTCTGGGTTTAAGCCTTTGGGAATAGCGTCATTTCACTGAGCAGCCCAGAATTCAACAAGACATAAGTCTTTCTTCACATCTTATAACTCATTTTTCATTTTAGACATAGAAGATCATAACAAGCGTATTCAATAAATATAACTTTCTCAGCGAAATAACATATATCAACTGAATGTCAAGTTGTCAAATATGCATTAAAATGCACTAAAAATACTGCTGCTAGGATGCACTTTGCTTAAGCCAACCACAGTAAAGGGTGGGAACTTTCCTAGCCAATAGAATTGCAGTATTCTGTCGTAGCCACCTGGTGGAAATATCAAAATCCACTATTTAGAAAGACCCTAGATTGTCCTGCCAAGAATGTAATTGGGAAGTCAGTTGAAAAAACTGTTGAGTGATAATCGACTATATAAGCATTGTATGAAAAGCACTACTCATTACAGCATAATCCAAAGTTATTTCTTACACAAAGGTGGTCATAACATAGAGATTTTACTGGGTCATCACAAAAGGCAATATTGGAGGCAGGGACATTTTTCATAATCACTAGCATTGCCAGCAACACCACAGGTCTATGACTGGTGCGGTGCAGAGTATGAGCTGCTGCCAAATGGCTTATGCCTAAGAGTTATGGGGCCCCCCTCTTATTCTTGTAAGGGGAGGGTAAAAGGGGGTGCTCCAATGCCCTCATTATCAACCCCACGTGTCATAAGGAGCAGGAGGATAGGTCCAAATCGATAGGTGGTATTTTCGGTCACCCTCATCTTCAGGGGCGTATATACTTGCCCCAACCAAGGCAAGTGGGATTTTTTGGCTGCCATTACATCTGATATTGATGACCCACAGACTCATATCATCTATAGGGACATCATTATATGCGCATTCTCCTTTATTTTTCATAGCTAGTTATGACATTATGACAGGTCTTCTTTTGCAGGCCAATAGTGAATAATACTACTCAAAGTTGCGTAAGACCAAGAGCGCCATAATCATGCAACAAAAAGTTTTTTTGTTTTTCTTCAAAATTTATTGTTAATTCATTAGCAGTGCAAGATTTCGAAGTATTTATTTGTTGTTCCCATGTAATTTTTTGAATATATTTTAATTAAATTGCTGTCAATGAATTGATCAGATATTTTTCCATTATTTGCTATTGGCCTATTGGTGATGCATAACATCGCCTATTTTTGTTGGCATAAATCTATGAACATGTAGTCAGCTAACTGGTTTAACGTGCATAACGAGCTAAATTAAACTACTTAGTTTTCGTAAACAATTTGTGAGACATTATAGTAAAAAAAACATACTCATCATGTCACGTATGCACTAATCATTTAAAAACAAAATATATCAATATTATATACTAAAAAAGAACCTGACCAGAAAATGTATATTAATTAATGAATCACTCAAATATTTATGCTGAAATTTGCCACATGTGCTGAGGCAAGTGAAAGGCCCTACCCATGAAGTAAAAAGAGATATGTGGAGGTCATAGGACTTATCATCTCATCATTATGTATGCCTCAAACAGTAGCTTATGACTCTAAGCTGAAGGAGCATGAAACCTTTGAAGAATAGAATAGAACAGAATAACATAGAATATAATAGAATAGAATATATAGAATAGAATATAATAGAAAAGTATAGAATAAAATGCAGTACAATACAATACAAGACAAGACGATACTTCTGAAGAAAATACGCTTTTTGCTTCAAAGGACAAAACAGAGCTTAAAAAACGAGTTCACAAATTACCATTCGACCGGTGCACGGTAGGGCTGACCCACATAAAATAATAATGAGAAATTCCCTGTAACGAATCCATTAGATAAGAAAAGAAAACGAAAAAAATCTTCGGGCTTAATGAGTCTGAAAAAATATCCCCTTACTCTCTAATGAGAGGAAAATCCATTCTTTTCCCCAGATATATTGCAGTTTTCTAGACTTGCACTGATGGCCATTATTTAAGAGTAATCTCAGGTGGCCATTAATCACCAACAAAGAAGTTCCCAAGTCAGAAATAGGAAGAAAGCTCTCTGGTATTAACTTGATCTTACTTTATTCCTACTTTAGTTATGTGGAGTTTAATTAAGTTAAAATGTGACTGAGTGTAAGGTTTCTCAAGTCGTAAAGAAGATTGGTAATTTCGGCATAAAATGAAATATGTGACATATAAGGTGTCTATGAAATCAACTAATTAAAATGTAAAGTATAAATTCAACTTTCCACAAAACTGACTTTGCCATACTGATTTAAGCCACAAGTAGACTAGTTCAAGCATGAGTGTTTCTCAACTGCATTGAGCTTTCAGCGCAGTATAACACAAAGTCACATGCCCAGGGACTCATGAATATTTAACCTTAACCATGTACATTTATGATCCCCATAGCAAATGCTGCTGGCTTGTAAATCAGAATAATACAAGCATGTTTATGTACCTTTAGCACCAATAATGCATAGTAAATCAATTCATTTACCATTACTGGTAATTAATCTTTCATTTCAGCACCATAGTAATTTATTATAAGTTCTTTTTATAGAGACAAAATCAGCTATGTCATTAATATTATGACAGAATCTCCCTCCAGTTTGTCAAAACATGTGAATATGCCTTCTGACATTCATTACAATTTGGTACAATATTGTTAAATGCTCTATAACTAATATAGAGGATACCACTGTCTATTAAATGTTCTAATTGTGAATAATCTCCAGTAATACAATTTGCAATGTTTTGAATTTGTTGAATCATTGAAATTGTTTAACAATAATGATTTTAATTCCAATGCTAATTCAATAGAAATCTTTCATAGGCCCCAATTCTGAAGTCCTATCTCAGGCTATCACATTTACCAATTAAATCAATCAATTTAACATTTCTTTCGCTTAGTAGCAACTTGCTAGCTTTAAAACAGTTGTTAGTTTTAAGTACATAAGTCCATATTGTATGTTAGTTTAAAGCATGCGAACGATAGTGTAAACAAAACGGTTTGTCAAAATCCAGTAATTTAAAGTAGATCTTAATAATTACTACAGTAAAATGCCAGTCACTTGAATACAGTCCATTTTAATTATTGTTAGGAACAGTAAATATCTAATATATTATTTTGTTGAAAAAAATACTGGTTAAACACTGAAATAGTCTTTCAGTGATGTTATGCAATGCACACATACATTGTTATATATTGTTTAAACCAGACAGTGGCTTGGTGAAGCAGCAATGAAGCCAGCTATTGGCCTATCAGTGAACGCCTGGGGAAAAGTCATTTACGCAGCTCACACCAGGCTATGGCCCCTCAGGGCTTTTATTTGTAAGTTTTCCTCGTTCAGGGATACTCTTAGTCAGTTCCTAGAAGTTGCCAAATCATCATGTCTCCTCATAAAAATCAGTGTAGGAAAGTTTCTTACATATCCCTGAGTTAAATGAGCTCAGCCTAAACGTTTGAATAAAACAGGCTTCTACATTCGCTTTCATCTGTTCTGCCTTTTTGTCTTGATATATCCAAGTCTTTTAAAGGCATGGCATGTATAGCAAGAAGACGAATGAGGCCAATCCAATGTGTGAGCACAACTTTTTCTTTGCCTTTATTGTGCATAATAACAATTAAAACATGTCTGATGACAAATGTTGCCTAACAAATTAGTAAATATGTCATTCTTATCAAATTTCGATGAAGATGTGCAAATTTCATAATGATTAGTGAAATCAGAGACAAGTTGGTGAAGCTCGAACTGGTGCAACATGGAGACAAGTCTACTGTTGTCTCCATGGTTTATATAAGACAAATCTGTGAGTTTGGTTGGTTTAGCTCAAACGTAATATGTTCATATAAGACAAAATGTCAATTGTTTCAGCTCAAATTATATATGTTCATACATGACAAATCTGTGGTTAATTTTTTTAGCTCAATATTTTCATATTAGACAAATATGTGAGTTTCGCTCCAACTATGTGATGTTCATATTGGACAAGTTTTTTGAGTTTGGAGTTTAACCACAGACAATACCCTCTTGAAGCACTGGGAATCTGCGCATGGAATCCTCTCTCCCCCCCCCCCCCTTTCCCCACTCCAAATTAGATTGGGTTAAGGCTTTCTCGTGTGAGGTGCTATGCGGGGGCTTTGTCAAGATGGCCGCCTGCCCTTCCCAGCCTGCTTTGCGCATCCAGCACTTCCGTGTTTAAATCAGTCAATAGAATTAACTGAGGGCTTACAGAGGCGTCCGAGAGAGCCACTTCAAGCAGATAACCCGAATGTTGGGTCCGTGCAGTAGAGAAGCAACCTCGCAACCAGTCAAAGCGGCTTTGAGATTATCCGGCCTTATCAAAAACGTTCTTTTTGAAGTTGCCACCGACACAGACGCAGCCCAAGCAGTTTTGGATTATCTCAGGCTTCGAGGCCACCCAGTGCTACCCTCAAAGAAATCTAGGTTTAAAACGGTTAAAAACGCCAAAAACAAAAAAAAAAGAAGAGGAAGAAAGAGGTAGGAATAACCAGACATTGAAAAAATAAAGAAAACACATACAAAACTGAAGAGGGTGGGGCTCCCTGGTGCAATCTTTGCAAAATTTCATCATTTAAACAAGAGGGGTATCTTTTACTCCAGTGCAACACTTGTATGAAGAATTTGTAATGGGAGAAAAGCTAAACTCATTAATTTTCAAAATATCCTTCATCTTCAATATTTTTTGACGATATATATCAAATGCGTGAGACAAAATGTTTATTACAGCCAATGATTTAAAAGCTAAACTTCAGAGGACGTCATGCGAGCCCAGGAACCATTAACCAATGGGAGTCCTAGATTCAAATGATGTCACCTGGATTTTAGCTTCCAAGTATATGACATTAAATTTTGTTTCCAACTCTATGAAATTGGCTGTAAAGTTCAGATAACTGTTAAATTTGCAGGTAATCGGTGCATATGACAGAGAAAATAGGTTTGCAGGAAACATTCAACCCAGCAACATAGTTAGATAGAAATATACACTAGAAATAGAGAATGTTGCTTTTAGACATATACCACGAGAGCCATTTGAATTTTCTCAATTAGTATTGTGGTAAATTTGGTGAATTTAGATTAATGCCAATAAATAATGTAAAACCAATGATTAAAGTCAAAACAAGAGTGAGGGACTAAAAAAAGTCAAATTTTTATTTTGCATATTTAAAAAGGATCTTTAAGGGATTACTAGTGAAAATCTAATGACAAAAGAGAGACATTAGAATAATATTTTGCCATCATATTTCATGTGAATAATAAGGATCATATAAAAAAACGGTATAAGACTTGTATAAGTTTACAATTCATGGAACCAGATCTAATCCATGGGAAAGGCTTGGGGAAAAAAGTTTATAATTCCTGGTATTGTTTATGTTGGGATTTTCTTGAGAACAATTACTTTCCAATACTGGACAAAGCCATACCAAGAACATTGGCTCGCGAATGTCAATCCAGAATCATGCTAATTGTGTAAAACTTGAGTTTCTGAGAAATCAGATATCAACACTGCCACCACACCCATGATCACAAAAGTGAAATTAAAGTAATTTAATCAGTCAGCTGTTACATAAGGTTGACATGTGATAAGTCAATACAATAATGACACACCTGTATATATCTATATACATTTAAAGACATACATTATATGTTTTCAGATGCATGCAAATGAGGGGAGCATTTCTCATCACACAAGCCTCAGACGTTTGAAAACCAAACATGCAATTGGTTTCAGATTGTTTTATGCAGATCCACCCTCAACATGCAATCTAAATGAATCCCTCAAGTTTTTGTAAAACAGAAAAATCCTGATATTACACAACTCTTGGATAGCATTCCAAACCGGGACAACGTTGCTTCAACATCGTTCACTGTGGGCCGATGTTGCACCGCTCTTGCACCGATGTCATCGGATCGACATCGGATCGGTTTCGATCCAATGTCGGCTGATGTTTTGCCGACATTAAGCCGACGTGGCATGTGATCTGAGACATACTGGGATACACCTATGGTGTAGAACTCAACTTTAATCATCTCATCATTACGTCTGCCTCTGCGTCAGTTCATATCAGATGATAAGCAACAGAAAAGTGGCATGGGCATAACAAATAATAAATATAAACTATTATACAATACAAATACAATGCTTTTTTTTCATACTTGGTTACTTTATATCAATTATAGGCAAAGTAAGAACACTTCTGAGCAAATCATCTCTTTGAGGAGCAGATGCCCTTCTTAGACAAATTCTAGGAGCTCCCAAAATTTCTGTGACGTTTTCCATACGATATTACGTCAGGAAAATGTTGTTACAGATTTGGAGACTCTTAAGTGCCTCATTACCAGCTAATTCTCAGCCCCCTATACTTTATATACTTCACATTAGTGAGGCAAACAAGCTCAACAGGGTGGGCTCATATTACGTAATTCAATCAGACACTGAATACTGAAAGTTGGCAGCTTCCATGGACATAGTAAACTACATTAAGTGGGATGGGGAGGCTGTTATCTCCTTAGATATATCCCAAAATATAATATTGATGTCCTATAATGTTGGTAAAGTTGGTAAAATCGTTTAATGCAATGTTATGGAATGTGGGGACACTTCAGTGTCTGCACAAAGAAATCGACTTTAAAGAGCACTTCACTAAAAAAACAAAATCCAAAATTTCCACTTGGTCTTACTTTTACAAACATAACTGTTACTAAAAAGTCAAAGCCCAACCTCTCTTTGCAATGCTATTTTTTTGCCACTTTTTCATCATAAAAGCCATTTACTTCCTTCACACAGAAGCAGAGATTACAATGGAGAGTATAGAGCAAAATTCTGATTATTTGGTTCGCCTGTTTTTATCAGCTAGAAAGTTGTGCTTTGCCTTGTGTCTGACATTTTTGTTCATTTTGTGCAAAATGTGCGCAAAAACCAAGTGGAAATTTATCATTGTTTATCATGGATCCTGGTATAGTGTAACTAATTGCTTAAAAAACAATTTTTAGGCAAGCTCTGTATTTTGTTTCACCTTTCGAAATTATAAGACCACTTGATCATATTATTGCAGTATGAAGACAACCTAGCAATAAAAAAAAAAACAGAATTCTAGTATATCTGTTTTTAATTGAGGGAATCTATAGCATATTATAATATGTCAATATCACCGCAGTAATGCGACCACCTCTCCATTGAAGTAATGAGGACCTCATCTAAAACACCATAACATGAGGCCCACAGAGTGTGATTTTAACGGTGAAGTTCTACTGCAGCAAACAGCTCCAAATTCAAAGCTTTTCTTTATCCTCACACATATGTTTTCAATCATAATTAAAAAAAAAACAGGCTTTACATTTTAGGTACCACATGACGCCTTCCTTTGAACAAAATAATATTAAAACTGAGAAGACAAAAATTTATCGAAAATTACATCTATAATAAAAACAAGAATATCATTATCACGGATAATGTGTATAGGACATTTATTTCCCATATAATACAGCTTTTGGAAAGACCAATTACAAGTAGATGTGCCACGTATGTACTGAGATAAGAAAAGAAAATGGAATTGGACTTCAGTGCTTAAATTGCCTTCTGAAAAACACATTCTCCAAAATCTGCATTTCCCCTTATTGTCAGTACATCGTTCTTGTTCAGGAAATTATTCCATTATCGCTCACTCGCCAGACCTACTTTCAGGACGCCAACTGTACTTGAAAGTGCTAGGGCTCTCTTAAAGGAAGCGTTATATTTTCTTGAGCCGAGATTTACGGATTACCGCAAATGTGATCCAATTTGGCTTGCGGGGGTGCTTTAATATTGATGGTGCATTGTTGAACAGGGCCCTGCAGTTCTTAATTAAGGCCAGGGGAGACAGCTCGCTACAGGAAAAGTGGAGGGGAAAGGGGGGCACCCTCAATTAAACCTTCTCCCTAAGGTAATGAGCAGAAGACCTAGTAATGTGGATGTGCACCTCATCACGCAGATTATTCTGCTGACATTTTCAAACTTTGATTAATTTTGAATAATCGGAGAAAAGAATAACATTTTCGTCCACTTAACGCAATTGTAATTTTGGCATTGTAGATTTTTAAAGCGCACATAAACAAAATGACACGCATGTTATTCTGCTGAAATTTTAATACTTTGATTAGTTTGAAATAATAAGAAAAGCTAATATTCTTTGTCCACCTAATAATGCAAAAGGCATTGTTGTAGATTTAAAAACAATTTTTTTGTCAATTCTGATGAGAGACACACTTCTACTGAATTCATTTGTTATCTGCACGATGATAGATGTTTCTTCCTTCTTCTTTTTTAGCCATGAAATTTCGATATTTTTGATCATGCTTTTAAATTGCAAAGTTGACAATTTCTATTGCAATTGTTAACTTAAGTCAATGATACATTTTTAATTAGGCAAAAAAAAAAAGAAGAAGATAGGATGAAAAGAAAAAACTGGGACCACACACATATCGATGTTACCCTATATGGTAAGTTCAACTAAAAAAACTTTCATATTTGCTTGTGGAATCAATAATTTTTCTGCTCCTCATTATTCAGTGTCACTGGAAACTCCATTGGTGCAAATATCAATCAATTATATTTGATGTGAGATGCATCACTATAACACAACACCCAGCCTCCATTCTGCCTATCTGATAAGCCTATGTGTTTGCCAGAGGCTGATGTTATCACACAGCATATACCTGCAGTTTATTTATGCCACTGTGAAAGTGATATGACACCAAACACCAGTCGATTATAATGTGTAATCACCCAGAAAACTGGTAGAGCCGATTTGAAGGTGTAATTGATTCCTACTCCAAATATTGCCACACGATTTCATTTTTGTACACAGAATTCATATATTTTTTACTGTACATATCATGATATATGCCAATAGTGTCAGCTTCATGTGGAATCATCTGGCTTTTTATACTATGTCATACGATCAGTTTGGTTTTTATTATTAAGCCTTTCATGTAGACGTTTTCCATGTTTTTTCCTACTGCAATTTCTTATCGTTTGATCTATGATTCATTCAGATGTTTTTCCCAAATTAAGTCACATTTTTCACCTAATAGACCGGATATCAATGATGCGGTCGGTGGCCAATTGGTCAACAAGACTGCTAATAATCATAATATGAATCAGGAGATGTTATACATTTTGAAAATGTCTAGCCATTTTGACTGACAAGTTAGTCATCTTCATCTAACCTGTTAGTCAGCCTGACTGTAGTCAGTCTCTTGTAGATCGACATGATTTGACTAAGAAGTTTCAATCATTATGTCAAAAGTAAGTTGAAAAATGTTTTAAAATTTTTGTCTAAATGTCTAATCAATTACTCAAGAGATTTTTGTTTTGTGTTCTACTTCCTTCGTTCGTTCCTTCGTTCTTTCCTTCCTTCCCTTATCCCTTTCCTTCTTACATTCTCCCTTCTCTGTTTATCTTAAATTGGGCTTTGTTTGCACATCCTGTCATTTTCATTGGTCAGTGTAAGCATTAGGTCTGTTAGCAAACGTATTTCTTCATTGATTATGTCCGAGGCAAACATGACAGTTATTCATGAGGACAAAATGTGGTGAATGACAACACTGCAAGAATCAATGGAGCCAAGACAATGCACTGTGGAAATATGACATGATCAATGTTTAGTCTGTATTAAAGGAAGCTACAACCTCACCAAAGTCCTCTCGATATGATGTCGCAGCAATGTGGAAAACCAACTAAAATTCTACAGTTTTTCCAACTAAAATTCTACAGTTTATTCCACTTAAGTTTTGCGGTGTTTCTGGGAATTTGCAGCATATTTCAAGAGTGGCATGAGAAGCTATATAGGAAAATCAGTGCATTTCAAAATTATCAAAGAATGGCATATCATTGCTGTCCTGAGCTTTAACTGCTAAAATAAGCTAGGAAAACCAGTGTATTGCCAACAATGCAGGAAATTATTTTGGGTTTTCACAGCATATTTAAGAGTAGTTTGCAGGCCCAAAATCAACAATGGATGACATATCATTAAAGTGTATTTAACTGAAGTACACAATCAATGTCGATGTTTTCTAAAAGAAGCTAGGAAAACCAGTGCATTGCAGAAAATGATTTTCCCTTTTTCACATAATTTTAAGGGTAGGTTTTCATGGGCCAAAATCATGGCATATCATAATGTGTATTTAAAATAAGTACACCAGTAATCATTACTGATGTTTTACTAGGAAGAATCTAGGGACACCAGTGCATTGCAGAAAATGCAGGGGAATTATTTTGCGTTTTCACATCTTCTTCAAGGGTATTTTTGATGGGCCAAAACAGCGAGAGAATGACATGTCATTACTTTGTTGCCGCAGTGAAATACACCAGAATGACGCATGCTAATATGACAATGACACTTCTATTAATGGCAAATGTGGCCTGTCATTATCAAAGTGTTTTCCCCACAAAGCGTGGTTTGTGGATAGAAAGCAGGGTGTGACAAGTCAGCATCCCTTAAATGCGCTTCTCATGATGAATAATATGTTTGTCACACACAGCCAAGAGCATCATGATTGATCTGCTTTCAGGATAAAAAGTATCTCCTGTATAGAACATACTTTTTTTACCTACTGTAAAATACCTTACAACAAATACTGCATAGAGTACCAGTAAATCCACCCTAGAATGACTATAAATCGATAAAAAAATAAGTATAGACATTTTAGAAAAAACTAAACATGAATATATAGAAATATAGTCAGATAGAAAATTGACGTTATCTCAAATACATTCATACATACACCCACATGCCATGCCACATTGGCTCGACTTGGTTTCGACGTTGGATTGACATTGGCTCCAGTACTGTAACGTTGCTGCAATGTTGCCACAACATCAGCACTAATTGGCCTAACGTTGACTTATTTCGTCATAAAATTTCAAGTGCCACTGGTCTGAAGCTAAGTTGACTAATGACAGCTGTCAGAGACAATGCAATGATGGGATGACATGACGCGGAGTCCACATCTGAATGGCACCTTGAGCTCAACATCTAATGTAATACACCTCAAGCCTAAATTTAGCCTTAACAGAGTGTGAAGCCGTGTAATCGAACACAGGACTGCCAAAGGAGTTAACCACTAAAATCTGCGGACAGACGATATACACTGGATATCTACAGCGCACCGGTCAAAAACACTCTATTCGATTGGGCCTAAATAGTAGTCGCCTACCAAAACCAGCCTACCAAAACCAGCAGCATATTTGACACTAACATAATCTGGCAGGAAAGCCTTACATGAGACAGTGTATCCGAAGCAGCCACGTATGAGAATGAAAGGACAGTAGGTCTTCGCATATAGTGTGCATCAGTCTGCATGACACTATGACACAAAGACCCCATGACAGATATGACAGGATGACAAAGTACACTTATTAGGCAAGTCAGAAGCAGCATCAACAACAGCAGCAGCAGCAATGGTGTATTGCAAGTGTATGCAGTGTGAGCCATTCATAAACAGGCCGAAATGTCCCTTCACTGGCGTTCTTACTTTCTCTATACAGGCTTTTGTGTGCATTCTTTTGGAGACTTTCTTTAGTGTGCCATCTTAGAATAATATGCTCCTAAATAAATGACATATACTATTATTATGTCTGGTTGGAGCGATATTACGTCAACGTTGAACCGACCTGGCCAACATAAGGCTGATGTGGAACTAATGAAGTATTTTATCTGGGATGTGAAGGAAGGAAAAACTAGAACTGGACAGTATACATTGCATCAATCATTCCACATAAAGAGAATTTAATTATATTTTTCAGAGCAAAATAGTTCATACATTTACTAAAACATATATTACCCAAAATATAGCTGTACCTAATGCATGCCTATTGGGGCGATGTCAGACCAACGTTGAACCGACCTGGCCAACATTGGGCCAACGTTGAGCAGATATGGCATGTAGGAGTTATCTGGGATAAAAAAAAAACCAAGAACTAGACATTATTCATTGTACACATCATTTTAAATAATGAAGTTACGCATACGATTCACGTAATTGTCCAATACTGTTCAGTATATATTTAAGAGAAAAATAGTACATTTCTGTTGTAAATGTCAGCTCTCTGTTTCTGGTTGGAAATACCTCAGACAAAATACTATCAAATTACTGTCAGGCTCATAGGACAGCCCTCCTTTAAAATTTGATTATGGGACTATATTTGAACCACTTAAGAGCCCTCAATAATTCACACAACTTGAGGCTGAGTGGATCTAGGCTTTGCAGCAGCAATACAGAACAGAAGTGGAACACTGTGTCAGATGTGATACAACATCATGACAGATGCAAATATGACAGCACATGACACATGGCAGTATGACGAGATGCAATCTACAGGAGTTATC
The DNA here is from genome assembly GCA_932294295.1 of Alitta virens. Lineage (NCBI taxonomy): Eukaryota > Metazoa > Annelida > Polychaeta > Phyllodocida > Nereididae > Alitta > Alitta virens. The sequence goes on along the minus strand of OW028574.1, from coordinate 40,965,814 downwards.
GCCTGCAAGACAAGATAACATACAGGGCTACCATGTCTTGTGTCATTGTCATACGTTGTGTCAGTGTCATGTATAAGAAGTGTTCTGTGCAATGCCCATGTGTCATAAAGACAATTTGGTCATTATGACATGTCAGAATTCAAAGGACAGTGTCTCTTAAGCGGTGACCTTAGAGGTCATTTACTCATTAATGGAATAAAATGGGTCAACCTCCTGAATATCAAAGTTAAGCCTTATCTCCCAAGCACAGAATGGCCACATTATTCACCACAGAAGAGCAGAATCTGATAATGATACCATCACTGCATGTGTAGTACAGCCACACAATTAAAGGACCCCAGTTGGCGTAGAGTTAACAGGCCTTAATAATGAGATAGTCTGAACATGGAGACAAGAGTACTCTTGACTCCATGGTCTGAATGGCTATGAAACAAGCACTAAGAATCTCTTTCAGTTTCGTTAGTTTGAACAACCTTTAGACAATCTGACTGTGTCTGGAGACCCCATAGCTTTTTGATTAACAATTAAAACAACTTATTTCGCCTTAGGCAATGGCATACGTGTCAATAGTCACAATGAAGAATTCTTACTCAAAGAAATCTCACTGTATTGATTTTCTGCCTCTGTCTGTGCAATGTCTGTCTTTCTTTCTGTGTGTCTGTTTGTCTGGTCTTCTTCGTGTCTGTCTATCTGTCTGCCCATACCTCACTCTCTGAACGAAAAAGTCACACTTTCAAAGAGCACCAAAAAACATGTACATGTATTTGCCATTTTACGATAAGGTAGCACATCGACTTTTTACCAGGAATTCACACTATGCAAATGTCATATGCAGCTAGTCAACACATACTCCAAGAAAAAAAAACCATAAAAGACACATAAATGTTCTACTACAGTAAAACCAATGGAGTGTGAATGTGTGATAAACAAACACATCGAAAATGTCAATGAACAGATCAGGAAGTGCACTATTCCAGCTTATTAGCGAGCATTCAAGTCTAGACTTCCAAAATAGTGTTTGAAGGTTTTTTTTATATACTTGATGGACATTTACATACATAATACAATTGTAATGACAATAATGATTAGACCAAGTCTATCAACCACCAAGTAGGGACACAACTGAGTTTTTTTTTTTTTAAACTTTCTTGAAAGTTGGTCTCTTAAATTAATTATAAAAATATAAGTAAACTTACAAAGTATGTAATTGATGATAATTAAATGATGATGATGTAATGAATATACAACAAACTGACATTAAATCCAATGACAATAGTGCACTTATGTTAATCATATAATGGCCTGAATTTAGCTCATGCTGCAAGTTGAGAGCATCTAAATTCTACTGCAATTGACTAGATTCGATGCTGTTGGTGTAGCTTATCAGTGTAAGTATATAATGGTTTGCAAACTAATTACAAGAAACTTCACGCGTTAAAGCTAATAAGCTAATCCAGGCAACATGACAATGCATGATGACATGACAGTACATGTACAGAAGTGTAGAAAACAAGAAATAGTTCTTACAGTGGGCGAAAAAGTAGGTGTATTACATGACAGGCGACGGAAATAATAGATAAGTTTTGCTGTCAAAATAGCGTGTTAGCGGACACCTTATGTCAAGATGTATGGGGGTAATATTAGCAAATAGAGCATAAGTTGTAATGCCAACTTGACAAGTGTGACAGCCAGTATTAAAGGCACGACAGCTCTGTAGCCTGGGGTAACTTTTGAAGAACATTCAGAAATAGATCTGACAGCAGACCCTGGGGGTGTATATAAGACATGTCATGGAATGTGTTGCCATTAGAGTTCATCTGTCTGAATAACAATACACGAGAAGGCTTAATGACACAATGACAGCTGTCATAAACATGACACATACATTTATTACAAGCATTGCAAAGTAACACCCCCAAAAAACAAGAAATTGTCACCTATACAAAATTACAATGACAGCCGCCAAGAACATGTCATGAACATGACACATACATTTATAACAACAACATAACACCCCCCCCCCCCCTCAAAAGACAAGAAATTGTTATCTAGAGGGAGACCCCTCCCCCTTCTTTTCTGATAACAAGCACGCCTCTCTGAAACCTTGTGGCCAGGCCTGATTGAATTCTTCTACAACAGTATACTGTGTATTGATTTCACCCCTTAATACCCCCAATTAGGGCCAGTAATCAGACTTGCCCCTTCTAACCAACCCCACTTGTACCCACAACCACTCAATTAGTCTTATAAATGGGGGGCCATGCTAATCTCTCCACAATGCAACAACGAAATAATTGCTTACTATCCAAAAGAGAACACTAATTGCAACAACCATCCATGGTCTCTGAAAACTCATTTTATGAGATTTTCCTATAAAATCTAAATTCCATTTTCCACCCTACACATCCCATTACCATCACATGACATCACATGACACATGACATCGTAATTACAGTTGATCCAATTAAGCCTTAATATGACGTCATTTCACTTCACATGTCATCCACTGGAGCAACTAGCATCTTAATTTGAATAAATATTTGCAGACGGCAGTTGTGTATGCCGTTGATAATTAACAATTCGGTTCAGTTAGATTGCATAAATCATAAAATCATAGGACGAAGTTGCTGATGGAAGTTGAGGACAGAGCTACTACCAGAAAATGAGTTGGATTGCTGCGTGAATCAGTGGCATGGGAAGCAACAGAAGTCATGTGTAGAAGTCACGTCAGAGGAAATATATCATAGAAAGAAGCACGAGACTTACTAAACCAGAGAGATATACTGATCAACTAAACCAGAGCGATATACTGATCAACAGATTAACCTAATCAGAAAAAGGAGAGTATTGACAGAACTACTTGGACAGACAGAGCAATGTTAAGGAAAGAACAGTTACAGGCTGAGATAGTGGCTGAGATACTGGCAGAACCAAAGATACAGAACATAATCATATGATAATGGCCACCTATGGCCACCGAAAGTACGGTGGAACCTTGCCATTTAGACAAGCCTTGGCACATATTTTACTGGTCGTAATGGCAAGGTTATCTTAATATAGAGGTATGATATTGTAACCTGGGTCCCAAGATGTGTGGTCTTAATGGTGAGGTGGTCTTAAAGAGAGGTTCCAATAAACAAATATAACAAAGCAACGATTATAAATAAAACTGACAACCGCAATTTATACACAAACCACCAGAAAAAGACAAATCTATTGTGTTCTATTTCAGCCATTTCTGCAACATCCGGTCCATGTGAAATGTAATTGTCTCCAGATTATTCCATTACAACAATGTCCAAGGCTAGTTCCGGTCCTACCACCCCCAGCAGCAGCTGCGAATCACCAAACCACCAGAAGGAACACGAAAGGAACAAGGATAAATACAAGTAGCATTCCCAGCTGTTATGTAATCAAGGACCAGTGCTTTGATCCGACCATGAGATCGTAATAGTATTAGGCCTGAGCTAATTCCTTTTCTGAGTGGGGCGTAATATTGGTTCAGTGGATTGAGTGCAGTGGGGTGGCCTGAAGGTCCGGCATTCAATTTCCTGTTGGTAGCGGCCTACTGAACCTGCAGGCACAGGGGGTGCCATCCATGCAATGCATAATAACTGCATATGAAAGGTTGTATAGACTTGGAAATGATTATAAAATGACTCATACTTTACAGGATTCAAGCTTTAGGATATGCGCAGATTAATTATCTCTGCCAATATCCTACATATACTGTAAATAAGTATTTCAAAATTCTGCATTAGTAGAACTTCAAGGCAGTGCAAATTATGCAAGGCAACTGATATGGATGTCATCCACGTTTTGAAAATCCCAGCTATAAACATGAAGTGTTTGCTAGTCTATCCATGTGTAAAAAGGGATTATTAAAACATCCACAGGCGCCCATATTGGCAGAATTGAATGCTCAGAGATGTAATCTCACTGAAGTGATGGAAATGGCTCCTGGTGCAGTTGAATCAAATCATAAAACCTTTTTCACTGGTTTGATTTATCCACATGATATTTCCATGCATAAATCTATCCGGGATGTGTTTAATACTGCCACATGAAAGAGACATTTTGTGTTTAAATGCTGAAATGAACCTATTCAAAAATGCAAAAATGAACTAGATTATGATAAGACACACGGATGATACAGAAGACCCAAAGCAAATACAACTTCAGCAAATATCAATATTTCAGATGATGGAAAAGTACATGTTCAGTTAATCTATAGAAGTCCTCGATGAAACTCAAATGCTAATCACTTATAACCATGCCAAATGACATAATACCGTGATTAAATGTTCTGTATTATCGTGCCAATGACAGCTAATCAAAATGTAGAATTACCTTGGCAATGAAATTTATTATATAATATATTTGTTGCCAAGGTAATCAAAGTAATGAGAACTTTAAATGGCATAATCTTTGTTAGAATGTTATATAATTGGATTTTGTGCAAAATTTACTTGCCTTAAGAAGAGGTGCTCGTAATGGCGGGGTGACAATATGTACTGGCAGGAACATAGTACAAATTTGGAGGTTCTAATAGGGTGGTAGTTCTTATAGGTGGTAGTTTTATATTGAGGTGGTTCTGAGGCTGGGTATCTCTGTACTACATTTTGTCTGCTTACAGTATCTAGCACAACATACTGGTTGAGTTTTTGGATTTTTGTGGCATTTTTTCATTGTAAGGAGTTGAGAACTAACTTTTGCTGTGTGAGCATCTTAGCTGAGGTTACACACAATAATCTCCTTTTGTCATCCATCTTGCCTTGTTTTGAGGTGTTTGTGTTTTTAGTCCATGCAGTGTTGTCAGGCTAGAGGCGAGTTTGCTTGGCTGTTGGTTGAAATTATTTGTTTTGGTGGACGTTAGGTAAACTGTGTGAGAGAAGCTAGGCTTAGCCATATTGTCAAAGGTGTAGGTTCAAACTAACTTCAGGATGTTGCTGCTGCTGATGCTGCTGATGGTGCTGATACTCCTGCTGATGCTGCAAGACAGCATTGGAGCTTTGAAACAGAACCCCCTTTCTCTCCTCCACACTGAAGAGTGTTTGTTTAGCGTGCCGCCACGTTCTGCTTGCTGCTCTCCAGCAATGGAGGTTTTGTGTTTATAACATTTCCTCTTCTTCTCCCACCCAAAGATCTCCCACAACGAAAGCTAAATGCCACAGGTCCTAGGTGTCTATCCCTTCATCCTATCTTCCATTTTATCCTTCAGGTATCCTTCAGTTCATCCTTCAGTTTATCCTTTAGTTTATCTGCTCTCTGCTTCCACATATCCAGCCCTACATTGTGTGCAGTTATCAGATAAAAGTTATCTCCAAATTCCAACATTTTTGCATGGATTCCCAGCGCATTTCTCCATCTCAAGCCCCGACAGGTCTCCAGACTTGATACAGGTTACACCCAGGTGATGTTAAGTGTCTGTTGGGTTGTCTAACAAAGTGTTACCATACTCTTTCTATTGGCTAAACATTGTGCCATTCAGAGTCGATATTATCTTGTATTATTATATATCAATTTTGTGTTACCAAAGTATTATGTTGTGAAAAGTACTCCAACACATATTGTAGGCAGCTAGCTAGATAAATAGATAGATAGATAGATAGATAGAAAGTCCGACAGACAGACAGACAGATAGATAGATAGATAGATAGATAGATAGACAGATAGACAGATAGATAGATAGATAGACAGATAGATAGATAGATAGTTAGATTGATAGATGGATAGATGGATTGATAGATAGATGTATATATAGATAGATAGATAGATAGTAGATAGTTGTATGATTCCCTACAGATTGACTTTTATGAAGCTGGTGTGTATGCACTTTTTATACTGCATTACTTTGTAACTTAATTAATTTTTGGCCCCATGCCTTTTTGCCCTTCACCTTGGAGTAATTTGCTTCTGCTCCTGTGTGGGTGGTTTTAAACATCATATCATTCATGGTATCATTCGTATTATGATTGCATACTTCATGTTGGGCCATTACTTATCTTGGTAGATTGCAGATGAAATTTAGCTTTTCATATCTCACATTATCTGTAGTCATCAGTCAAGGTGGAAGGTGAGATAGTACAGGGGTACTTCAATAATTTGGTTAGATTCTGGCATGTTCATTGGTACCCCCATACTGTGTAGTATCAGTGGTGACGTCTGGTAAGGGTCATAGGTAGCAGAAATTATTGTGATATTTCCGTGCATGATTATTCTATCATGTGAGGAATATGAAATGGGTTGTGTACAGGTCTCATGGTCTAATACCTGTTGGATAGAGTTACAGCCATTTCCCAGCATCTCAGCATGATCCCGCTATATGTATGCTACTGACCTTCCAGCTTCATCTATCCCACAGGGTATATGCAGCATACCCCAAGCAAATAGATGGTTATGATAGCTAACATGCCTTTGTTACAGTATATGAGGCGTGTTATACGCAATACGTGATGCACTTTTATTAATCTACCTGCTGCTGTAAACAGTATATATTACTCCAGATATGAAGAGTTTTTCACATAGCTACAATAGTTTCTGAGATATCTAATGCAATAGTTTTTGTGGTCTGACAGGAATGAGTGTATATGATTATTTTATCATACTCATACTTCTATTGAGGCATTCTATGGCGAACAAAATTTACATTATATTAATGACTTGAATGGAGTTGACATCACTTATATTTGTACCTTGGTTTATACTTTCTATTGGTTTTATATGTTTCTGTTACCTTAAAATTGTAACTACCTTTCTACTATTGTATCGATCTTTTACATTACGTTTAATGGAGCATCTCTGAAACTAAGATGACTTGTCATATCGGCTAAACATCGGCCAATGCCGGTCAGTGTCGGTCAACGTCAGCCAACTTCGGACCGACCGGGAGAACAGCCTTTTCGATGATATGTAACCCTAGTAAAATATACTTTAATAATTAAATTTATAAACGATAAATATTACAGTTTCTGTACTGCTGTAATTGTAATATTGCTGTAACTTTGCAATGCCATATCATAACATGTCCCACACCATAGAGTTTGAAACTCTAGAGGGGAAGTATAACCCAACATTGATGGAGCTAGCAATGGAGACATACAGTGTATGGATGGCAAGGGAATGATGACGATGGCAATTAGAGTTGCTGATGATGGTAATGGCAACCATCCATCATCTGTTACTGATGGCACCTCGCTGGTTATGGTGGTTGCTGCAGCTGCAGACATTGGTCTTTGGAATCTAATGCATGGTTGAGATGCATGTTTTTGGAGTTATATACATTGTATACTGTAAGGAAGCTATGGGAAATACAGTAGAAGCACCATTAAAGTCAATGGAAAATAAATTAAAATAACCATTAAAAGATTTGAAAACAGTAGAATCACTATTAAGAGCCTTGAAAATACAGTAGGATCACCATTAAGAGCCTTGAAAATGAAATGGAATCCTTGAGAGCTATAATGAATCACTATTACGCAGGCCAGTTTACCTGTCAAAGGTCCCAGGTTCAATTCCCATCCTGTGCACTCTTCTTGAACCACATCTCAGCTGGGTGTCGATTGCTTGATACATTAAATTGAATTGTGCTTGGTCTCTATGCAGAGGCAAGTAAAATACCCCACCCATGTAGTAGATGCGTAACGTGGTGTGGACTGTGATCATTACACTGTAGGTCTGCCCTTGACAGGTGGTCATACAATGTATAAGCTGGCTTAAATACCTTCAGACCAGTAGTACTGAAACATTGAGACATGATGAGATGGTCTGAAGTTGAGGACTCGCTTTATACCGAAATGATAGCCATAAGAACAGACTCATGCCATTAGTCCAGGTACTTCTGCAACATTGTATCAAAGTGATGCTGAGTTTCACCTTCCCCGAAACCATATAAGGCACGAAATTACACGCTATGACACTTTCAGGACCAACCAGTGAGCCAAATGTTAGCAATTTGGATATATGTGATACTGAAACTGCAAAAAAAGTATGCCATTCTTAGTCATAAAACCTACACAATGTACTAGCAGTTTGGACCAGAACAGAGCATTTTGGAAAGCTGAAAGGTGTGTACTTGATGCAAGGATAGTGTTTTCCAATAGACATTCACAGATAAAGACGCCTTATTGGCACCCCAAAATGTTGGTCGATAACAATAACGTATCAATAACCTAATAACAACTTTCTACTAACTGCTATAAATGCAAGTCATCATGACATAAGTCAATTTAGATTGAATATTGTCATGTTGCTCATGCAGAACAAGTTACTTTGAAAGTGTATACCTGTTAATATCATGCAATAAGTCAATCTCCGGGGAAAGAGACAGCAAAGTTTGTGTACCATCTAGTCTAATTAGCAGACTTGTGGAGCCAAGTTAATGTTACAAATTCAATGTCGATGAAACAAGACACTTTAACATTGTTGAGTACATTACCATGACAGGTGAAACAATGAATTGTCTATTTCTATTAACGCATATCATTATAAACAGCACAGGTGAACTGTCATTTGGTGCTCAACTGGCGACTCAAATTTCCTGAAGACACGACGGCAGAAACATCAGATGACAGGCTAACGTCATGGCAGTCAAGATGCGTTTGTCATAGACTAATTGGTCCTTTTGCTGCTGCATCTCTGGTTGCTGCTGCTGCTGCTGCTGCTGCTGCTGCAGGTAGCCAGCATCCCTGCAAGCAACATCCTTAGTTTGTCCACCACCAGATAATGGATTGTCTTTTTCCATCAGAGACCACGGACCACAGCCAAAAGGTCACTCTATAGGTCAGTGTATAGCAGTTGAACTTGGTTGACATTGCAATTTGCACAAAGACCAGTCAAAACACAAACTGCAAACTGTTTGTATAAAGCATACTGAAAACGAAGACTGTATTGGCAGTAATGTTTTCAATACAGCTGTTTACTCAAAGCGAAAACTATTGGCAGTAATGTTCAAGACCCTTTCTTTAGAGATCACTGATATCAGTAAAAAGACTTGAAGTGTCATCCATGACTACCTTATAAGTATTGTATTCAGACAACATTCTCTGTAAAAAGAGCGACATATTTGTTTACCTTTTGTGTGAGACAAGTTCACATACGACTCCTTTCAGTAATTCTAACAAAGTGCCATATGTGACTACTGTTAGTACGTTTGACAGTCAATGCCTTATTGTACAATGTACATATTGTAACAATGATTCCACAATGGTGTTTTCAATCTTTACAATACCTCACAGTAAAAGTCAATGGTAACCATGACGACCATTATACATTACTTACAATACTTATAAACGCACAACAGTACACAGCGGAAGAAGAACTCCGCCCGGGTGGGTTTGCTGATTTTCAATGTCTTTGATAACAATGATCATCAGCCACGTCACAATACCCCACAAAGTTCAAACTGGTTAGCATGGAAACCAAAACTGTTTGTCACATCCTATAATGCTTCTTAAGATGCGATTTGAAGAATTCATTGCTCACATCGCATTTTTAACCCACATGGTGTAGGCTTCGTATCAAGATTACAAAGGCTACTGCATGAATAACTTGACAAACTGGCAAACCTTTTAGCTTATGACACACGTAGGTGGCATATTCTCCTACTTATATGTACACTGTATAGTTCTTTTATACGCAACACCCACATAGATATAACAGTTCATTACCTTTGTGTATATGGCATGATGAGTGAGTGGTTCTACATACAGTTGAGCTATACAATTTCGACATGAATGTGTCATTAAAGTGGTCTTAATATCGAGGTGAGCTTAGTTGTGAAGCTTTTGTACATTGTAATCACAGATTTGGACCAAATTTGACCTCAATAAAAAGGTGGTCTTTATACAGGGGTTTTAATTGTGAAGCTAGAGGCCAAACTGTGTAAATAGTTTTCATATTTTTCATTGGATCACATCAAATGTGCTGGAATAAATAATTTAAAGGCTAAAGTAAACCACACGTGATTCCAGAAATGAAACATGGTAAAACCAGGATTTCATTATGTTAATTCCACAATAAATCTAATATTCTTTCATCACGCGATATAAATGAGTTACCTCACAAAGGTTTGTGTGGCATCAAACAAGGAGGTACCTCTCCTTGTGTTTTTGTCTCTTTCTGTCTCTCGTTTGCTTTGGCCAATCAGAGATAGCTTCATTGTTGTGGTGGCTTTTGAGGTTTTTGTTTTCTTTCCCAAGTCATCAATATTTCTTTCCCACAGATAGAAAACAAGCCAGAGTTCTTACAGCGTGATACAGCCTCATTTCTTAAGCTTCTGTAATTTCGAGAACTGCATCACCTTGTGTAACACCACCTAATCAATTGTGTGGTCACATTTTCAGCTAAAAGAGACTTTAACTCATTTCTTTCCAATCTAGTAAATTGCATTTTACACTTTAGCAATTACCCCCTAATCCCCCCTACTCATTTTCTCACTCTCTAAATTGTGTAGTCACATCTCACTCAGCTTCTGTCCTTAAATAGGACTTTTCTTTTAATTTAAGGTCTACTTTTGCCTCAAACTGCAGTCTACAGCGAAACCTCACAATGAAGACAACTAATTGAAATCAATAAAGTGGTCTTAATATAGAGCTTTCTGACATTGTAACCCAATACAAGGTCCTACAATATGGTGGACCATACTGTCCATAATATGTGGTCTAAATTGGGAAGTTGCACTGTACGTTATTTCAAATCTATAACAACTACCATCCTGTATATTTGCTTTTGATTTATCCCATCATATTTAACTTTCCTTGTAATCCTATGGTAATGATAATCCTTTGAAGTGGAGTCGTGGTTCTAAATCAATTTAATTCCTCCTTCGATCTGTTTTAATCCTGGCTAAATCAATTTTCCGCTGCTTAATTTTGCTCATATTCTGGTTCTCTGTGCCATGTGCAACATTGGGATCAATGCCACTCAGCCAATGACATCAGCTGAGTTTTTTTGGCAACAGTTCAATAGCGATGAATGGCAAGAAATGCCAAGAAGTGCCAAGAAAACGGAACACTCACCTGCTTTGTGGCATTGTTTGGCCTGTTCATCTGTGCAGCTGGAGCCTAAAAACGAAAACACGAAGAAATTAGAAAATTGATACTTTTGAAAAGAAATATCGATCTTTGACAAAATCAAAAGGCAACACAATCTGTGGCATCCGATTGGGTAATAATCTTGAACAGCTCAAAGCTGAATGATGTAAGATGACATAACAATCCAAATGTTTACGCTCATATCATGTGGTAATATGACATATTCGAAAAACTGTAACGTGACAAAAAATATACTAAAATACATGGATTAAAATTGGATGAACTGTACAGATGATTAATGTAAAATCGCAAAATTAAAAGCACCTGAAGGAACACTGATAAGCTGACGAGCCCTCATAATGAGAGTGTGTGTTGTACAGATAAAATTCTGTCAAAGACCACGAAATGCAGAGGCAAGATCAATGCCGCACGTGTATGTCAACAGCGCGCGCTGGCTGTAAACTGCAGACCAGTGAGAATAGCGGACGCTCCGCCCCCAAAATCTGCCCTCCCAGCTCTTTAGAGCAAGCCTCTCACACTCTAAGCCTAATCTGCATGTTTATAAAAAGCTCACATGATAAGCCAGCTATTCAGCAAGTTTGCTTGGCTCACAAGGGCTAATTTGTTGGCAGTGAGATATTTTTCCAGGGAGTAAAAAAGAGCCAAGTCTCCACATGATGCCCTTGTGTTGACGGGTAACATGATGGGGGTACTTTTATTACCCCAATCTCTCTTTTCCCCATTTCTGTGTTTCCTACCCATTCTCTCTCCTTGTAACCTTCTACCCTCCCTGTCTATCTGAGTCTGTTTGTCTCATTATACATTAGTATTTTCTTGTGTAAAATATTCAATATTCCTCGAATAAAAATATAGCAAACCCTTACCATTCAGACCACCCTTAAATATATATTTAAACATCTCAATATTGAGGTGGTTTTGATTGTGGATAAGTAACACTAAGTAAAAATATATAGGACCTCTATTCATGTTCTTAATAGCCAGGTAATTGTATAATCTTGGATGAACTACAGTAGTTCATCCAAGGTATCATAAGGTCTCAATGAGAGTCTATATAACTATAACCATCAACTTTTTCTATCTAGCCACTATATAGCCATCTATTTGGGCATATTGCTGCTCTATGGCTGTCTGTCCATCCTAACTTTCTAAAGATATATTGACAAGTCTTTGCTACTTCAATAACATTGACCAAGTGAGCTGCATGAATAGACCAGACTGCTCCAGGTGTTTCATATTCACTGTTGTGCCTCACTTGTAAATCTGAATATTCAAATGTCAAATCAAGGGATTTGCCTCATAACTTAGATATTTGAAACATTTACTCATAACCCATGTTACTGTGTAACTGCAATACATCGATATTTTGTTAACACATTCTTTAATATAATCTATAACTATTTTCATCTTATACTAGACTTACATCTTTTGATCTCTATAATTCGACCTACTTCTTACATTTTCTACTTAATACTATCATTTCGATAAATCAATTAGGCCTGGTATAATTTTATTATAATTTAACAAGATTAAATAATCATAACGGTAAAATACTTTTTTATTCATATTTATAGTATAAAAAAAAAATATAAAAAATAAAATAAATAAAATTAAAAAAACAAGTATAAAATGTTGCAGGTAAAATACATCAATAGAAATGGAAAATAGCAAATTTAATTAGTCTCAATGATCTTGAGAATTTCGTTGAATGAATCAATGAAATCATACATTAAATGAAAGGTATTGTAAACTGCAAATACATCCCACTGGATGATAGCAACTACAAACAAAGCCAAGAATGCTGTATTTTTTTCTCTTTTCCCACACAGCACTCCTGAAGATCTCCACTAAAAATCAGCAATGTTTACCCAACACTTGGGTCATTGTGTAATTTGGATGGGTCATAGTAACAATTCACCCAGGCCCACATTCCAGGGAAACTAATTGTTCAAACGTTCGCTAAAACTGTGTGTGGTGGAGTATAATATTACCAGGATTGATTGGAAATTATACTATTATAACTTTATTAATAACCAGTGCAATTTCTGAATATTGTTACTAAAATATGGAAACAGAGTAAGGGGCTCAGTTCATTTCTTTTTTTTTTTTTTACATAATGAGTGAAATCTATAAGCCACCTCCCTATTAAGACCATCGAATTTCATGTATTTTTGGAGTTTGACACAAATATTTGCCAAAACGTTATATATCTCAAAATATGAAAATAAATGCACAATAAAAACGGCTACATTTGTCAAAACTGATCCAAAATTTGCACAATTATAATATCTACTAAAAGTGCTTTCAATGCATGGTCCTTATTAATTAATTAACCATTCATTCACTCATGAAAGTCCCTTTACACCGACCATACATTTGTTGATGAGGCGACCTTTAAGACCACTGATGCCTAGAACCAAAGTTTTAATAGAGAAAAATAAAAGGCTCTATGAATTAATCAACATTCAGCTAAAGATAATCCATCATTCTTGGCTAAGAATTGAATCCAGGTCTAGGATGGAACAGTTGGGCATTTTAACCAACCAGCAGATGTAAAGAGGAAACTAGCTTGGTCAAAACAACGAAGTGTACTTCCGTGACATTAAAGTATACTGTGATCAACTGAAAAACTGAAATATTATCATATTTGATAACCTTGATTTTCAGTCAATTTGGCTTTCAGCGAAAACATTGATTTTGATACTTTTTGAAGTGTGCTTTTATATAAGGAGTGATCACACTGTTCAAAATGTGTTTGAACAAACTTTCCAAAGTCGTACACACTACAAAGAAAGTGTATCTCACCTGATCGATAATGCGTAATGATGCTATACTAAAATAATGATGCTGTACTGAGTTAGCTTTTTTTTCTGTAAATTGAATAACCTAGCTATCACCTTCTTATCAGTACATTTTCAGCACCCAAATCTGGCAGTCTCACAACTTTTTTTACCTGGCACATAGGTGAGTTGACGAATAGATAATGACTGTTATATTTCATAATTGTATGAAAATGCAAAACTGATAAGTTAGGCCTATTCAAGCATTTAAATCAGACTAAAAAAAGCCCATTTCAAGTAAAATATAAATGCAAAATTACCATGGAAACAGCACTATATAGTGAAACAGTGTCAAGTTTTATATAATAATTCCACTAAATTCATAATTTTTAATAATAGATAAACAAAACAATAATTTTTAACAACTAAAAATTTGGTAGCCTTATCCCATTATATAATATACTGTTGCCATGGTAACCTTTTTGTGCGAATAAATCAGAGCATAAACTTTAAGATAACATAATATTAGAACACAAGTTGGATTGTACAGAAACAACTCTCGTATGAGAAAGGAAGACAAAAGGTCAGAGGAAACCCCACAAAGCTATGACGTCACAGAGCATTTCTTTTCGAGCGGGGAGCAATGGCTTATCCAGTCAAGCAGCGGTTGTCCGCTGGGTCCGATTTATGCATCCGCATTTTATTGACTTTCGCGGACTGAGAATGGCGGGACGCAGACTAATTTCCTCCAACACGAATCCTCACTTAAATCTGGACTGCAATGATATAGGAATATATTGCATATGACAAATCGAAGTAAAGAGAAAATAAATCACCCAAAACAGCCATTTCCACCCTAAGTTATGAGTTTTCGTGCTTGGGTTTCAAATAAACATCCTACAACTTCACCAAGGTGCTTTGTGGGATTTTTCTGTGAGGCAATAAAGTTAAATGAAACCAAATATATTTTCTTCCAAGTGCACTGAAGGACATATCTGTATAAAATATATATTCGTCACAGCTCTTTTTCCTGGTTATATGATTGATTTACTTTAAATACTGAAATGCCTAGAATAACAACTGTAAAATGGTAAAGAAACGTATCATTATTAAAAAAGCATTTACCCATAAATATAAAAATGGTGTTTACTAGAAAAACCCAAATGAACCTCATAAACATTTAAGGTAGGTGTTCTGTTGTTTTTTAAATATAGTAAAAATAAATATTAGTTTATTCATCAGTCCAAAATGACTAAAATTTCAGCCTTCTGTTAATGAACTTTGTCATTTTGACTACTTGCTACTAAAATGGGTGTGGTATTGAAAGTTTGAAATATATGACTGCCTTCATTCTGACAATCTTTTAGAGTTTACCTACATCCTAGAATAAAGTTTAGATTAGATGGCATGTTGTGTGCTATCACGGAATGCAAAGCTATCGAATCATTTGACTTCCAGATTTACACTTGTTCAAGGAAATCAGGATTCAGCAGTCTTCTTGGTTGGGTCATTTCCTAATGAATAACCAATGAACACATGAGTTTGGATGGCGCCCAACAGAGTCATTAAAAGCATACTACTCATTCTAAGCCTGTGCCACAGAATTGTAAGTGAGGAAATTAGTGTGCACCAGATTACACTGAAATGATTGAGGATGTTTGTAAAGGCAAAAACGGCGAGTAAATATATTCGAAGTAACAGAGAAGCAATTGAGATTGAAAGGAGGGACAGACAGAAAGTGAGAGACAATGAAAATAGATATACAGACATTGAGGAGAATCCAGTTTAGATACCATGGGTTTATTGTTTGACGTAGGTTACAAATGTTATGTTGGTCCAATACCCAGATAGCATGACAGATTAGATCAATGTTGTACCAACTTTGACTGGTGTCAGCCCCGACGTTGGCCAGTGTCAGCCGACGTCAGCCCAGCATTGAGCCAATGTTGGGCAGATTCGGCATGGTATCAGAGAAACACAGGAAGAGAAATATTAAGACTTATTATTATCCTGATAGCATTCCAAACTGGCAGACATCAGGCCAACATTGCCGTCATCGGTTGACTTGGGCCTGACGATGGTGACACAACCCAGGCCGATGTCAGCCCAGTTTGTCATATTGTATGCATAGGAAAAATGAAGATTGAAGATAAGTTCAAAGAGAGTGAACATTGGCCCATGTTGGTCAAGCATCGCCTGATAACATGCTATGTTGGCCCAATGTTGGTCCGATGTTGGTCTGACATCGGCCACATACAATGTAGTGTCGACGTCAATCCGATGTCACAAGTTATCAGGCGCTTGGCTGACTAAAAAAGAGTTAAATCTGGTCTGCTACTTAAAGTTACCTGTCATTTAACAAATATTTTTCTCATATTTTATTCACTCGGTGGGACATTTCTACCTGCAAAAGTATTCGATTTAATAGAATGCTTGCATGTCTGAAAAGATGCTGTTTAAAGCCAAGGAAAACTATGACCTGAAGAGGTCAATGAAAACAGTATTTTTGAAGGTTCAGCTTAACATCCAACATCGGCCAGACAAGGGCAAGATGTTGGCCAACGATGACCAACATTGACACGATGTCGACCCAATCTGGAATGCTACATTCATGCTATGACAAATGAGATCACCATAAAGACAACATAAAGAGCATTAGCAAAAAGTAAGCAATGAGGAAAGATAAAAATCTTATATAAATATAACGGATAACCAAAAAAGTAGAAAAAAAAAACGGAACACTTAGAGAAACATAAAGATGAAAGGTGCATAAGACATTCATGACCCCATTATTATGATTATCTGACCCAAAAATCGAAGTTTGTGCAGAGGTAACATAATGCCAACATGATGCCAATCGCTCGGTGGAAAAGCTATGCAAAGATGCAGCAGCAGGAATGCAGAAAAGATGCGGGCAAAGATGGAAGGATGCGCCAGCATAATAAGACAATATTAAAGAAACTATTGAAACAGGTTCAGCATAAATGCAAGAGCTGCAAAGTGTATTGATTGTGCGAAGCAGGGAACACTAAAGTACGACAAGAAAATATCAAAATCTCTAAAAGTAAAAAAAGAAAGATAAAATAAAAGAGACAACTCGAGTGACATATAACATAACTGCAATTGCTTGGAGCGAAATGTGTTGCAGAAAAGACAAGTGCAGTTAATATCAAGAGATTCAAAGACATTTCCTTTATTGCATGCAGTTTGGTGTTGCTCTAGGGATTCAAAACATTTACATATGAAACCGTTGCAGTAAATTCATAGGAAACATCCTGCAGCGTTTTTGAAAGCGCTCAGACATTGCGAGACAATTTCACCCTGCAGGAATGTATTTATGTGTAAGGTGACTTCACAGATATTCCTTTGTTCTCGTTCACGTTATTCACGTCGTTCTCGAGACCTCGCGAGATTATGAGGCGAGACTTATTTCCGCAGTAGGTCAGTGCACTCAGCGGGCCCTAGGCTGTCCAGTATTTGACCCCCGAAGGTCAGGGCACTGCAGAGAGCACCACTAGCACCATGGAGGCTTCTTGCAGCCTCTTGTATAATGGTTTTTGCGTGTCTTTTTCTTCTTCTAGCTTAAAGCTACCCAACACTTAAGCTGATGACCTCTGCAGCTAAATGCTTTATCTTTTTTGAAATCTTTTAGCAGATTTTTTCTTTACAGACATACTTATCCAAGCAATGCATCAAAATGCGTATTTTGTAATAATTTCTGCATATATGGTTGTGAAAATAATATCTATACAAAGTCTAGTTGTCAATACAATAGAACTGTTAATATGGACGATTTTTTAAAAATATATGTAGGCCCCTTAATACAAGTTTTACAGAGTAAAGTCATGGACTAAATTTATTTTAGAATGGACATTAATCAAAATCTAAATTATTATTTTAATGATGAAGAAACACCTCGTTCGATAAAAGATATACATCAGTTAGTTGTAAGAAAGGTTGTATCCATAAAACTATATTGTAACTGACTCAAAATTAATTTTTCATAACTTTCTTTCATTGTATACAATTCCAGTGTTCCCCGACTGTGTGCCTGACTCTGTCGTATGAAAACCTGGCTGTCACTCATTGCTTTATTCGATTGTAGCGTGATCACATGACCATTGTTGACACCTGATCAATGATAACATGACCATCACATGACCAGTCAGCTTGAAACCTTGATAGCGTTCACAACTCACGACATTCCTAAAATGCCAGCTTCAAATTTCAAATGTGGGCTTTTTGGTGAAAATTCCGTTTCACAAGCATCACATGGTTAAATGAACGATCAAAATTTTATCAGAAAATCAAAATTTGGTTCATCTAGCTACTTATTATGCTATGAAGCAGCGATAATATCCCACACGAAGTTGTCAATCAAATCTCCATTTTGCCAATAAGACACAAAAGAACAGATATTACCTGATTGACATTTTCACACGATTTCAGTTTCAAAGCACTCAAATGCTAAGCTATTGGCCCATTCTACATGCCTCTGAAGTCCTTTATTAACTTTAATTGTATCTAACAGTCTATTAGTTGCTTATTTCTTGGTTTGAGAATAAATTCAAGCTGTATTCTATCAAAGACAAGTTCAATTGACCATAACAAATTTTCTTTATGAAATATTTAATTCTATTCTATGGGGAACGTATGAAGGAACATTTTCTAATGTAGGCTAAGATACGTTCTTTTCTGTTCTATTCTGGGCTAATAGTGAAGTATGAGAGAAATCTTTCAAAAGTTCTATTCTATTCTATTCTATTCTATTCTATTCTATTCTATTCTGATTGTGAAGTATCAAAGAATATTTTCAGAAGTAGGCTAAATTCTATTCTATTTTATTCTATTCTATTCTATTCTATTCTGATTGTGAAGTATCAATGAATATTCTTTGAAGTAGGCTAAATTATATTCTATTCTGTTCTATTCTATTCTGATTGTAAAGTATCAAAGAATATTTTCAGAAGTAGGCTAAATTATATTTTATTCTGTTCTATTCTATTCTGATTGTGAAGTATCAAAGAATATTTTCAGAAGTAGGCTAAATTCTATTATATTATATTTTATTTTATTCTGATTGTGAAAAGTATCAAAGAATATTTTTCAGCAGTAGGCTAAATTCTATTATATTATATTCTATTCTATTCTGATTGTGAAAAGTATCAAAGAATATTTTTCAGCAGTAGGCTAAATTCTATTCTATTCTGTTCTATTCTATTCTGATTGTGAAGTATCAAAGAATATTCTTAGAAGTAGGCCAAATTCTATTATATTCTATTCTATTTTATTCTATTCCTTGCTTAACTCCTGGGCCACTCATGAGTTATGATGGCTTAATCCCATCCTCTGCTTGTCCATTAGGCTTGCTATTCTGACAGCCAAGTTGCTGATGTCAAAAGTAATAACCATATAGCTGTAGAGACGAGAATGTGTGCATGCTGGTTTTTTTTAATGTTTTGATTCAGAGAAAATTCAAAGTGACATGAAAGAGGCAACTTTTGTTTGAGTCAATCTAGGCGAGTTTTATTGTGTGTTTTCCTTAAAATGCCAATCTCTGTGGCTTCTAACAAAAACATTTGCAGAAATATTGAGATATAAAGGAAACACATAAAGAAAACAAGAATACTCAAAGAGGCCACACTGGGGTAAGGAGAAAGTGTTTATTTTTCATTATCAATCGCCACGCTTGACTGAGCGAGAATAGGGGAAAAAGGCATGTACTGGTAACCCTGGTAGCAATATAGCACAGGAAGGACCCCATTGGCTACTAAAGTTCTCTATCTCCTCTACAGGAAACCTCAGTGTGAGGTCATCGATTTTTGTAGAAAAGACAGGGAGAACTAGGAACCTTTTTAATTAAATAGCAGAATGGCAAGTATAAGAAAAATAAGAAGACAAAATCACTATTTATCAGTACAATAGATGATATTCAATAATTAAAAATTATAATAGATATATTGAGTACCGAATGATATATTGGTATTTGCAACCTAGTTTCATTCTTGCATTTATTATAAGGAATACTACTGTTTTATAATATTATGCTCATATAAATGAATAAACTACACACACGTAATATGAGCTACATTGATATATATGTAAATCAATAAAAATACATATATATATATATATATATATATATATATATATATATATAAAAGACTAGCTCTGAATTACAATGTAATCCTATTAATACTATTTTCTAAAACAGTTTATAAATTCATAACATGATCCAAACATTGTTTAAATCATTTACAATTTTTTCCTTTGTAATTTCGCTGTCATATCCTTCACTTATTAAATTCAATAATCATCTTTAGATATTTCTTGACATATTTCTTGACATTTGTAGAGTTTTCTATATATATATATTTTTTTTTTGCCATCCGGACAAGTGACACCTTTAAATTTTAGTCAACTTGTCTTAGCAATGCACTAAACTTGCTGCACCTGACATTAATTGTAGCTGCAGGGCTTATATCCAAAACATTCATAAATAACCGACACCTTTACAGGTAACCAGTTTTTTGTCCAAAAATGTCATGCCCTTAAGATAGGGTGTCTCAAAGTGTTCCTTTTGTGGTTTTCAAACGTATCTTACACAATACTGATTTCGAAGTGAAAATTAGCTACGAAATGATATTAAGTTCATTTTTGCACTTTGATAAAGTTGGCTTACAAATGCTAGGCTAACGTAAAATGTGTTGCGGACACTTGACACCATTTTTTTTTGGCAAAGGTTAATTATTCATCCTAGATAAATGTTATTTTGCAAGAATGCCTACATTATAATTGCGAAAAAAAAAAACAGCAACAAAATTCATTAACCCATAAAAGCTTATTATAAAATTAACAAAGCATGGTGCGGATTCCAAGCCTTATCGTCTCATCATCACGTCTGTTTCTGGCAGCTGGTTATATAAGCGACATTGAATTTGACAGCAGACATTAGGCTTAGTAAACAAAAAAAAGCTTTAAAATTTCTTGTGGGTTAAGTTTTTGTCATTGATTCATTCACAATAGAATCAGCCGGGCTTTTTCAATATGTTATCACTCTCAATACCAAAAAAAAAAAAAAATAAATAAAAATTGAAAGCAAACTGAGCTGATACACTTTATCATTCATTTCCCTGGCTCCTGATTACTTCCCATAACATTCTTTGTTTTCACAGACCAGTTGACATTTCTTTCACGTTAATCTGTAAACATTGCGTATCTTTGACATTTGCTTCTTATTTTTGCCCATCTTTTTTGCTAACATGGCTTATCTGTGTGAAAGTTGGTCTTTGGTAAAAGATGCGCTGTGTTACAATGCAATTCTGGTAAACAAAATAACGTAAACAGCCTTTTGTTGGAGCACTGCACGTTGATGGTGATGCATGAAGACGCTGTGACGTAACCCTCTAGTGACGTCAAGGTGACGTCAGGCAGCAGCAATGGCGTCTCCATTTAACGTCAAAAATTGACGTACGCAGCCTTGTGGCTGGAGTGTGGTGTAGGATGATGCTGTGACGCGTCTTTCGGACAAATTTAGGTCTTATTTTCAAAAAGCAACGCCGCAAACGTGATTCCAGCGTTGTTATTTTGAGACCTTTTGGCGCGCGCCAGTGCATCGTCTTGCAGCAGACGACAGTAAAACAAAAGGCGCGAATTGAATGAGCCTGTGTTTCCCTGGGATTTGTTGACTAAGAACACAAAGTTTGAGATAGCTCTGCTGTTTACCCAACACTTCAACAACTGCAATACGAGAGACAAATCTCGCCTTACGAGATCTTTAGACGCCATATTATGCTTCGGTACAGTGGAAACCCGTTTTAAGACCACAGGTCTGGAAGTTAGCACTGGAATTGGTACCTAGGGTTATTGCTCTATTACAAATATATTACCATAGTAATCAAGACCACCTCACTATTAAGACCAGTAAATTTGCACAAATATATGGGATGGTAATACCCTGATACTGTGCTGACAATATGCCAATTTTCAATAAGCCAATCTTCCTAACATTGGCTAACATACAATATGATAGGATCTGGCTAATGGTTAGGTTTTACTGTATTTCCATATTAACTGGTTAAAGCAGACGTATGTGTAGGCCTACATTCTGAGCATTTGTGCGGCTTCACCGTGAAGTAATTTTGGGAAGACGTGTGTCAGGGTGGTTTCATGTTGGGAAGAGGGGGTAGTCTAATGACATATACACCCAAATCCCATAAAAGGATGTTGATTGACAGGCCTAAGGGAATTGTTCCAGCACAGCCCCAGCCTCTCATGTTGCTACAGACTTTCCTTTGTACACTGGTTCGTTTAAAAGCCTGTGCTACACAATATTCCCCTTATATTAACAATAAGCGGGGACACCATGTCTGTCGTAACACACGCAGCCAAGAGGACAGATACAGTGTATATCACCAAATGAAATTACCATACTAACTGAAACATATTTCCAATCAGGCACAGATGATGTTAAATTTAAGATTTGGAATTTAATACACAAGTATGTCATTGCCAATGAATACGTCCATGTAAGGCACGAATAAAAAAACAAGGATAGATAGATAGATAAATAGATAGATAGATAGATAGATAGATAGATAGATAGATAGATAGATAGATAAATAGATAGATAGATATATAGATAGATAGATAGATGGATAGATGGATAGATATAGATTGAGATAGATTGAGATAGATAGAGAGATAGAGAGAGACTGACTGACTGCCTGACTGCCTGACTGACTGACTGACGTGCGTGCTGACTGACTGACTATCTGACTGACTCACTCATTCATTCATTTCAACCATGTAAGAAGCAACCTTAATGCTATAGATCTATATTACTATGCATTCTACAGAGCAAACTAAAGTAGAAGTTTGAACCTAGGTCAGCAAGATGATTAACCACTTGACCACTATGCTGTTGCTTTTGTTCTTTTGCTTTAAGTGATAAAACATTTTTCATAAACATGACTAGCACAACATCTATTTGCTATATCGATAATTGGCAGAACCAACGAACCAAAAATCTAGAAAATGCCAAACATCTTTGATATGAAAATATCAACAAGTTTCCATTTTATTTCCTGTAATATTACACCGTTCATTCTGCACTTAAAATTCATGTCGTTGGGACATAATATTAGTAATTGGCACATCAATCATGATATTAAATATCAGTAACAGGCTGGCATTATCCTTTTCCTTGTAATAGATTAGGTTTTTTGGCATTGGAGTGGGCCATTTGTCAAAACATTCCGTTTTATCCAATTCTGAATAGCTTGTCAGCGTTTGTCACGTTAAACAGATCACATAGAGTTAAGTAATATTGCTCGGAGCAATGAGCTTATTTAAAGCAATGTCCCCTAAGAAATGTTGCCAAGAAATTACACAGAACAGCTGACACAGTAAGTACTGTTCTCTGTACTATGACCACTTTGATGTATTATGTATGATTATGAAATGATTATGAAATAGTTATGAAATAGTGATGAAATGTAAAAGTCATTTTACGACAAACTGATTTTGCCAGCAATAGCTTTGATGTCATAGGTTTTTATACAAAGAGTGTCTATGCTGAGGTGAGTAAAAGACCCCACCCATAAGGCAAATGTGTAACATGGTGTGGACTTCAAACATTATCATATCATCATAATGTTGAGGCAAGTAAAATACCTCATCCATGGGGTAAATGTATGACTTGGTGTGGACTTTGCCATCTCCTCATTATGTCTGTCCCCTGACGACTGGTCATATAGGCATGAATAAATAAAAAATAAATAAATCCAATCAGATTCAAACTTTGATGGCCTGAATTCTTGAGAGGTGGCCTCAGCAACGAGTAAAAGTAATTTTTATATTTCCAATGCAATTATTCTATGCCTTTTCATAATATAAGCAACCGAACTGTTGTAAAATGACCTTGTATTAAGCAGAGAATATCCTTATTATCAACTATGGAATCTGCCAGTAAAATTGATGACATGTGGCAGATTGGACGTTTCTAAATGTAGTCGGAATGACCATCGATAATGCATTAATGACATTTCCTATATGTGGCGCTACATCCCCTGGCGAGGTGGTCATTCCGGCTACATCAAATCTGTGATTAACAGAAATCCTTACCGTTATTATTCTATGATGGATAAAAATAATGGCAAATCACCTTTCTCTAAAACTTACGTCAAATTGGGTTGGTCCTTCTAGAATGAACTGCCGGACAAGGCCGAATCGACCACTAATGGCCTCACGCCGTTAAGCATGGAAATTTATGATCAAAGGTCGCTACTGAAATATAGCCTATGCATACTAATGTGAAACGCAATGCATGTCCTTATTTACCTAAATATCCTGATACAGGACATAAGCCAAGGTCAGCACGAAATCATTATTTTTATGTTGTGTGTTGTATGATGGCATTTTGCATAAGTTTTGTTATGAGGTCAATTATACAAATGTTTTTATGTGATTATTTGTCGTTTGTTACAAAATTGCTGCCTTGCTACCGTATACTTAATTTTGACCTTAAAAGACCAACCACAGGTCTATATGTATACGCTCATTAAAAAAACATAAGTTGCTTACTCGATCAATACTGGTTTAGCATAAACATGAATACAGCTGTTTACTGTAAAAAAAAAAATTACATACTAGATTTGAGTCAAGGAGCTGAAAAAACAAGTTTAATCCCATAACTCAATATACAACAATCACATTCGTTTGACAAGATAAGGTTGAGTAGAAACCATAAAATTAGAAGTAAAACGTTTTGCTACAGTGGCAAACCATGGAGACATGGGCAAACTAATCAACTTTCAAATTTGGATTAATCATTCCAAGAGGTAGGGCTCTGGCAGATGGGTGGCTGGGTGGATTAGGGCTTTAAGTCCTGTATTTCTGGACCTATTTGGCTAATTAGGACAGGCAGGCACCATGGCAATGAGATGAAGGATGAAACAGTCATCCAACTTTGGCTCAACTGGGAGTCAAACATGGGACACAGTGGTTGGAAGCCCAGTGCGCTACCACTGAGCTAGGCTGCCACTCCGCAGTAGGGAACTGGTACTATCAAAGAATGAATTGAAGATACATGTAAATTATCAGGTTCAGAATTGACTCAAGCCTACACTGTAGCTCACACATATGCATGTACCTGAAGATTGGTGTCTTTCACTTGACTTTGCATATGCACAACTTGTGAGGACACTCCATATACTATTGAAACTAAACCATTCAAAACCATCAAATTAACAAACTAGGTGCAATTATAACCAAAACTAGTTGGCCTCCTCCATAAATTAACATAATTAATTCAGAGTACTGACGTCATTAATTTTATCTCTTAGGTAATGACGTAATGTGTTTGTTTTAAAGACAGTGACGCAAAGTGTTTGTTAAGTATAATGCTTGTTAAGTATAATGCTACTGACGTAAACATTTTGTTTATAAGTTCTTCCTACAAACGACAATAGCTTAGAACAGGCATGCACTCCAAAGGCATGAAGTTATTGTCTTTTTCTTGTTTGTAACTTAATATTACGCATGCTTGCATGGAGTGATAACCAGAAAAACCACAGTTTACCATGAACTAAACCAATTTCTCACCAGACTTCCACAATATGACGCTGCTATTTTTGTTAACATTGTTTTGTTTTCTTGGGAACTGCCACGATTGTTAAGAATCGCTGCAGTTTGGCTTCTTCGGGCAAGTAGACTAAAAATACCATCTAGGGAACATTGCATCATTTTCCCAAAAAAGATGCGGCCCTAAGCTGCAGAAGTTGCATCTGAGAATAGCAGCTGCAATTTAAATCCATCATTATATGCATATAATGCAAAATCCTAGCATTTATAATGTCTCACAAAAGCTTCACTTGAATAAAATGCAGCTGGACTGGGACATTATTGAATTGCCAGTTTATGCTTGTAAATGAAATTTTATATTAGGATGAATGAAACATTCTTATTGTTTCTGTGAACTGTCATGCTTTCTCCACATAAAAGAAACATTTGTAGTTCATTCTCATTCATACGAATTCAACATTAAAGAACGAGTGTAAAATAACCAGCTGGATAATAATTTAAAATTGAATTTAAATGAATTCCATTCTTTATTCTAGCAAAATCTACTCGACATGATACCAACAGGCATATTTTGTCCATTTCCTAAATACAATATAATAAATATTTTATTTTGAGAACTTTTCAGCTAACTTGAAAAGATCAAACCAATGGGGTAAATGTGTAACATGGCGTGGACGACAAGCCTTTTCATCTCATCATTACGTCTGCCTCTGGCATCTGGTTAGATAAGCTGACTAAGCTTTGGACTAGTGACATTGTAGGTCCGTCAAATACCACCTGTGTACACCCAATTTACCTTCAAATAGTTCAATATATCAATATTCATGACCTGTCCCTCTGATTTGTTCTTGAAAACTACCTCTAGACCGCCTGGGCCCACTTCCTCTATTTTCGCCCAGCTTCCAAGGCCTCGTATTGGTTTTAACCTGATTACAGCTTCGCATTGCATGCTGGGACCACTTCTATTTTACGAGCATCTTTGTGACAATTCAGCTCAAGGCTTTGCCCAATGTAACGGCCTTGGAGGTGTGAAATTCGGGGATAGAAGTCTCTACTTTGTTTTCTCCAAGAATTAGTTTTCTCTCTTTCTCTCTCTCTCTCTCTTTTCTTTCCTAGCTTTCCGTTTATAATTTGTAGCACTTTTCACCACACGAGACGTTACAATTGGAGGCGCCATTTAATCGGTGACTCTGCTGAGGCAAATAAAAGACCCCACCCATGGGGTAAATGTGTAACACGGCATGAATAAACTGACTGAGCTTCAGCCCCAAAAATAATTTCGTTTTTAAAGTCAAGTTAATAAGTTAATTTTGGAAATATTTCATGCAGATAGTTGCAATATTGAGATGATAAGATTGGATTCGAACCCTGGACCTTCAGAAGAGCTGAAATGCCTTAACCACAAAATAACGCCGAAAATCCAACTTCCATAGGGCGAAATGACATTTTATTCTTGGAAATTTCAATATATTTCACAAGATGTATTTGAAAAGTGTTGAATTATCGTGAACGATATAAATGGCAAATTATATGACATTATCGAGACAACATCTCCAGCTACAAAACTTTCCCAACGGGTTTAAATACAAATAATCCCTCGAAATTCCTAAAAATAGCCACAGGTATAATTCATAGGAATGAATAAATAAAGAGCAAAACAAAAATATTTTTCGAATACGTATGGTGCAATGGGAAAAAGTGGGACACCTTGAGTCACTTGATAAAGTCTTTATACAAAGCCAAACAAAAAGTTATTAAGAATCATAATAAAGTTACTACAAACTTAACCTTTCCATATACTAGATTTTGAAAATATACTTTGATACCAACAGTGGTACAAGGTGCCCTACTCTTCCTAACATACCCCTCTCTTGCCAATAACCCTTATACAGTGTATGACCAGAAGGAATTTCCCAAAACATAACACCAAGCTTTACTAGGCCTGCAACCTATAAAGCCAATGGCGACAGTGCTATCCAAAGGGGGTTTTTACAGCACTCATACACCATGCCCTGGCTGTTACTCAGGGTACCCATGGAGCCCCGAATGTTATTTTAGGGTATGTTGTTGCAGGATGAAAATGGCTGACTGAACATCACAATAGCAGTGAGGAGATGACTGTCTGTGTTATGTTTTTGGAGATAATTTGAGAATGGCTTTTATACATTTCATTGCTGTATTTTAAAAACAAAACGGACAGCATTATAATGTAAAAATAGGCAAAATGTGGATACTACCCTACCCTACCCTACCCTACCCTATCCTATCCTACCCTATCCTATCCTATCCTATCATAAGCAGCATTTTCCTAGCTTTTTCTTTTGGATTGTATCATATCTTATCCTTACTCTATCATATCATATCATATCATATCATATCATATCACATCCTATCGTAGCATATCCTATCCTATCCTCAAAAGCTTTCCCCTTGCTTTACCTATAGCATCATATCATATCGTATCCTTAAAAGCTTTTTCCTAGCTTTACCTATAGCATTGTATCGTATCATATCCTTGAAAGCTTTTTCCTAGCTTTATCATATCGTATCCTTGAAAGCTTTTTCCTAGCTTTATCGTCTCGTATCCTTAAAAGCTTTTTCCTAGCTTTACCTATAGCATTGTTTCATATCATATCCTTGAAAGCTTTTTCTTAGCTTTATCATATCGTATCCTTGAAAGCTTTTTCCTAGCTTTATCATATCGTATCCTTGAAAGCTTTTTCCTAGCTTTATCGTCTCGTATCCTTGAAAGCTTTTCCCTAGCTTTATCATATCGTATCCTTGAAAGCTTTTTCCTAGCTTTATCGTCTCATATCCTTGAAAGCTTTTTCCTAGCTTTACCTATAGCATCATATCATATCATATCCTTGAAAGCTTTTTCCTAGCTTTATCGTCTCGTATCCTTGAAAGCTTTTTCTTAGCTTTATCGTCTCGTATCCTTGAAAGCTTTTTCTTAGCTTTATCGTCTCGTATCCTTAAAAGCCTTTTCCTCATATCGTATCCTATCCTGCCCTATCCTATCCTACATCACACTGAGCCTTCATGAAACAAAAACAAAAGATGTAATACATGAATACTCCATCATAATCAACTGCAGCCTGAGTATTGCATATACTTGGTTGTTGTCGGAGGGGTAGCAGTGGGTAGGGTGTCCTTTTGACTTGGTGTCAAATGTAATGGAGAGAGGGTTTAAAAATGCACAAATGCCCCCAATTTGACAGATTGGGCCAGGATGGGGAGTGACAGCCTATCAATTGTACTCATGTTTCTGGAGGATGCGTAAATCTTGCATGAACAAAGAAAGAGGCCATCATGTGTAACAGAGTTTCCTGTCTCAACTTCTACATATTGTGAGTAATGCACTAGTTATGCGTAAAGGCTGGTATCTAGATTGTGCATGTGGTTATAATGAATCAGTGTATAATAATACTGTATATATGAGGTAAACATGGTCAGGAATAGCTGGTATATATTAGACTGAAACAGTATGCAATCAATGTGAGTTCATTGAATTGCTGTTAAAACAACTTAAACTTCACTTTTAAGGTCCCACTGTGGGGGTTTTATTGTAGGCGCTTGTGCTATTGAAGTACATTTCATAAAACACAGCTGTTGTTAAATTGAAAATCTCAAATATTTTTTGGTATTGGTAACATCCGTGATGTAATACAAGTTGTTATGCAAACACTTGTATGACAGGTGAATTTTATATAAAACACAACAATGACCCTTGTGGTAAATACATAAATTCTTTAGCATGCTCTTATTCAAACCAAATGCAATTCATTTCTATCGTACATGCATGTGCCAATAACACAATATTATTGACAGCTGATGACAAATATGCTATTCTAGAAATAGATCTTCACAATGTAGGGAAGTATTGTTTTGCTGCAGTGAGAACTTCCTACAGTGCATGCTGAAAAAACAAAGGTCTCAGCAGAACGAGATAAGAAAGTACAAAGGCTGTGTGTGGCGGACAAGTGAAAGTCCCCGGGGGGCTCTCCCCCCACCTGCCTGCTCCCCCGAACTACTAAGCCACGATCAAGGAGCATAATTCATGTCTCAATATTGCTGGAAGCTGTAACTTACTGGTGTTCTGTGCACCCTGGCCACTGCTTAACGTCGTTGTCATTGCGAAGTACATGGTGTTGCCGTTGCTGCCGAATTTGGTGTAACTACATCCAGAACACAGATGATACTCTGATTCAACTCAAAATATGAATAACTTCACCGAGTTTACCCTGCTTGATACACCAAAGCAGTCATGCCTCGGTGCCTCCCATACAATGTCGCCAATCTATTTCACCCCCTCCTACCCCTTAATGGTTTTATTCCCTCGTTCGTGACCCTATTCAGAGTATATTTGAACAAGAAAAACAGTCACCTACCTCCAAATTTTTTCTCGTCAGATCATATGATTTTTAGCCTATCAAAGAAACACCTTGCCAAACAAGGTCAACTGCTCTCCATTAACAAGCAATTGACATCTATCTATCTGTCTATCTATCTATCCATCTATCTATCTATCTATCCAGCCATCTATCTATCTATCTATCCATCTATCTACCTATCTATCTATCTATCCATCTATCTACCTATCTATCTATCTATCTATCCAGCCATCTATCTATCTATCCATCTATCTATCCATCTATCTATCTATCTATCTATCTATCCAGCCATCTATCTATCTATCTATCTATCTATCCATCTACCTATCTATCTATCTATCCAGCCATCTATCTATCTATCTATCTATCTATCTATCTATCTATCTATCCATCTATCCATCTATCCATCTATCTACCTATCTATCCATCTATCTACCTATCTATCTATCTATCTATCCATCTATCTACCTACCTACCTACCTCTATCATACATAACAGACATGCATAGTAAGACTATAAATACAGAACTTGTATTTCAGTCAACAAATAATCAATTACATTGACATGATAAATGTCAAAGTAATTTAAAGATAGCTCTTAATATCAATACAGTTTTGTTTTGTAGAGACACATTCAGACATAAAAAGTTTTATCAGATCATCAGATCATCAAAGCAGACATGGGTAAATCATTGAACAAATATATCAATCACTCATGTTTTAGTTTCCTTCAAACATACATGCAAACATTTGTCTACCCGGCTCAAGTGCGCCACAGCAGGTAGAAATAAAACTATTTTACGAGTAAACAAAGCTAAACGAAGTTACAAGCTATGATCATGCAATATTTGTATTATCTTTTTGATATCATGTGCAATGTACATGTCAAATAACTTTTTTGTGTTTTCTCGTGTTATAGCAATAAGCTGAGATTTGCAACTTCTTCGGGGTGTCACACATGCATTTGATCGCATAACTGCACAGTATCATAAATGTCATATTTATTTTCCATTCACAGAATTTTGTTTAGTGTAAGTAATACCGAGGTGGCCTTAATAGTGAGCTGAAATACATACTACATCCATGAGCTTAGCTACATCCCTGACACGAGACAGTGACTTGGAGGTGCCTTGTACTCGGTGTCTATGCTGAGGCAAGAGAAAGACCCACCCAAGTAGTGAATGTGTAACATGGATGGGATTCCAAGCTTTATCATCACATCATTACGTCTGCATCGGGGAGCTGGTCATATAAGCTGACTAAGCTTCAGACCATGCAGTAGCATTCAGACAAGACAGTCCAGCTCAAAACAGTGTGTGACCATTCGCTGAGTTCAAATCTGAATTATTTTTAAGAGCCAAGCAAAGAAATAATTTGCTTGAGTAAGTCTATATCTATCTATCTATCTATCTATCTATCTTTCTATCTTTCTTTCTTTTTCTTTCTTTCTATCTATCTATCTTTCTATCTATCTATCTATCTATCTATCTTTCTATCTTTCTATCTATCTATCTTTCTATCTATCTATCTATCTATCTATCTATCTTTCTATCTTTCTATCTTTCTTTCTATCTATCTATCTATCTATCTTTCTATCTATCTATCTATCTTTCTATCTATCTATCTATCTTTCTATCTATCTATCTCATTTGCTTACGTAATGTTCATAAGTGAACCTTACATTAAACAAATAAGAAATGAAAACTGACTTTAACTGAAAAACTTATTCGCTGGAAATAGTTTTGACTGGGTTACGTAACTATTAATTGGCAAACAATTTAATTGACTTGACAGGTAAACCATAACAATTTCGAACGAAGAGTTCAATGACAAATAAATTTAAGAAAATGGGAAAGAAAAACAAAGGAAGATAAAACTAAAGAAAGAATGAAAAAAAAGAAGAAAGAAATCCAATCCTCCAAGGTGAATAAAAATACATATAAATGTCTGTCTACTAAAACTCGCGTGGTTTATATTAATTCCTTATATGGAATTGAACAAATTTGAATAGAGGTCAGAGACCACATGGGAGTTGTTCACAATGACTTTCCAGGGAGGGTAAATGTAATACACTAAACAGTTTTGCACCAATACATCTTCTGTAATACCAGTGCAATTTTTTAATTTCTATATTTATGTTTTCTTTTTCCTTCGACCTTTTTTTTTCTGTATATAGATCACTATGAGTTTGCTTAAAATTCATTGGTCAAACATTTTGCAGATGTGTTTTCGCTCTAACTGTTGCGCTGTCTGTCTGTCTGTCTCTAGCTGGCGGGGGTATCTGTCTGTCTGTGTGTCTAACTGTAAAAACACTCTCCCTGTGACAGTCACATTTATGGCAGTGTCACATTTGTGACAGTGAGGCCATTTATGTTACACTAAACTAGAGGGACTTAGAGCCAGGTAAGCCGCTAACACAAATTAACCCTGTGGACAGGGATTGATTGATGGAACCAGATGAGCAGGACTTGATGCAATTTCCACTGATTTCTTGATCCCTCCATTCGGACAATAATCAATTATTGATTGCGGACTGACCACTTGACCGGCTTGACCTATCTGACTGGACACAGTTATTGCTAAGTCTATGGATCCCAGCTTTGTTGCTCTGCTAATCTGCCTTGATATAGACTGGCTCCATAGATACTGTGGTTGCAAGGGCAATAAATAGATGACTAGACAGACTGACAGAAGCCAAGGATATATTGGCCAGTGCGTAAAATTAAAGTATTCTGTAAACAAGGGAAATGTTTGTCTGTAACAGATATGTGTGGTTTTATGCATTGTTCAGATGTTTTAAATTCACAAGGTGGGTGGGTGGATTGGGGCTTTAGGTCTTGTATTTCTGCACCTGATGGGTTAATTAGGACAGGCAGGGACCATGGCAATGAGATGAATGATGAAACAGCCATCCTACTTAGGCTTGACCAGGAATTGAACCCCGGACCCAGTGGTTGGAAGCCCAGCGCTCTACTGGTAAAATTCAAATGTTCCATTCAGGCTTAATGAAAAAGTTGTATATTTCTATAGTTAGTTCTATGCATATACAGTTAAACCTGTGTTAAGCGGTCACCCATAGACATGAATAAATATGGTCGTTTAAGATAAGTGACGGTTTAATAGAGGGTAAAATAATGAAATCACTGTTTGGGGGGGGGGGGGGGGGTTTGTATATAGTGACCGTTTACAGCAGGTGGTCGCTCTATACTGGTGGTCGTAAGGACAGGTGTAACTGTATAAATGATAATATCACGTCTACTTTGCATTACGAAACCTCGCTACTAAGACAACCTTTGATACAAATTCGCAGTACTTAATTAAGAGGTGGCCGTAATTTTGAGGTAGAATATTTGGAAATCATAGAGCTGTTTCTTGTATGCCACTACTAAATAAAACTATTAATTCGACGAGATAAACATCTAATTATAAAGCATATTTCAAGATGTCTTTTTTTGGGCACAGGTTATAAATTTTCAGAGCAGCTGCATTGGGCAAGACTTTAGATTAATGAGTTTCCTAAATAGTATTTCAATTTCCTTACAAGAATGGTGACAACCTACTTTCTGCCAAGCTGAAGACCTATTTGATCAGCAAATATCGTTGTTTCTTTAGTCAGACAGCCAGTCAGTCGGTTAGTCAGTCATTCAGCCAGCCAGCCAGTCAGCCAGTCAGTCAGCTGTCAGCTGGTCAGTCAGTCAGTCAGTTAGTCAGTTGTCAGTCAGCTAGTCACTTAGCCAGTCAATCAGTCACTCAGCCAGCCAGTCATTCATTTAGTCAGTCAGTCAGTCAGTCAGTTGTCAGTCAGCTAGTCAGTCAGACAGTCAATCAGTCAGCCATCCATTCAGCCAGTCAATCAGCCAGCCAGTCATTCAGTCAGTCAGTCAGTCATTTTGAATTAGTGGGATTTTTGTTTCCTCTATGTACTGTTGTGACATTACTTGAATTGTGCATGAATTGCAAATGTATACACAATATCCTTCAATAGAGAAACTGCATGTTCCTGTGAGAACGCCACATCCCATTCAAGGGACACCATCTTATCTCACATGTTACGACACTCGAAACACTGTTCCCGATTGTTCACGACTGTTCACGACATCTGATTTGCGACAGTAGCAACGCCATTAGTGCAGTTCATTGCTATGGCAACGGCGTTGGCTTTTTTGGCAGGGAGGACTGGCCCGGGGACATGGAGGCGAGCCCTGTCTCATCAGTATTCCTTGCACCTAGGGCTTGGGTCATTCTTATTGTTCAAGACAACCTGACATTACTCAATCAATCCGTTATTAGCTCCACCAGGGAGGGGTTATTCCCCATGCCAAACTGCATGATCTTTGGCTTGGGTTATGATGCAAAGCGTGAAATGGTTTTATATGGACAAATGGCCAGGGACTGAAGAAAGAGAAATTACTAATATAGATTTAAGAAGGCAAATTATCCGTGTAAATGAATACATGAGAAATAAACACTGGAAACAGTAAAGATTTAGTGAATTACATATAATAGTATAAGGAAAATAGAAAATATATGAAGTATACATTTTTAGACCAATATATAGACAACATTTGGTTGACTAAGTTAATTGTTTGTCAAAAGCCAAGAAAATGTAAACACATTTATTTGCAAAAAATCAGGCATTTTATTTTGATCTAAATTAAGAAAAAAATCAGTATATATTTTTATTAATGTACAATACATATAAATTTGCACATGATAAGTCCTCACATTGTATTCCAAAGTAATACTTTATATTGAGAATCATTTTAGAGTACTCAAACTAGTAATTCTAATTGTCATTTGAATGACTGAATAGTCAAGATCAGTTAAATACTATATCGTACATTACCATTTGCAATTATGCAAAATCATTCTAAATATAATATATTATTTGCATTTTATATATTCTATTTTAAGTGTATATTAGGCTATAAAGTTTTTTCATGTTCTTTTTTTCTTTTTATATCTATTTTTTGTATTTTACAGTTTTGCTTAATAGGGCCATATTGTAAAAAAAAAGGTGCTTTTTAACTACATATGTCTACCCTGTTTAAATATATTTTATAAATAGATGAAAAAATAAAAATGATAGATACAGTAAAGTCTTGCCATTAAGACACAATTGGCGTTAATTAGTCAATAATAATGACGGAGTGGTCATAATTTTGTGATCTTAATGGCGAAGTGGTCTTTTAAATGTAGCCAAGCAAGCATGGCCCTCATTGGCGTCCGAGTTC
Organism: Alitta virens; assembly: GCA_932294295.1. Classification (NCBI taxonomy): domain Eukaryota; kingdom Metazoa; phylum Annelida; class Polychaeta; order Phyllodocida; family Nereididae; genus Alitta; species Alitta virens. Next base: position 40,930,773 of record OW028574.1, on the reverse strand, counting down.
TCAGAATGAGGTAATCTTAACATGAGGTGATGTGAGGTCATAGTACCCTTGAGAATATGGATTTCAACTAATGAAAGTATTGTGCTATACCAATACTATTTATTTATAATCAGTACATTATTGTCTTGTATATATGAGTAACTTATACAGACAGACCAAATATTGAATATTTTTTTATGTATTATCTACAGTATACTTATATGCAAGTCACTCTAATAAAAATTATTGAAATCTTGAATCTTGTACTAGCATACAATTGGCATAATTATACACATAGTACATCACATGTATAGCCACCCAACGAAAAACTATCTATAAATTGATTTCTTTAATGGACTCGCATTATATTTGCAGTTCATTGATTATAATCTGGTGCAATCTCTGTGTAAATAACACAAAACCAAAAACATAATCCACCTGGATATGAGAAAAACGATGTGGTGCAGGTTGGTCAATAATTTCCTTCATATATGTTTATTACCAACAGCCAGGAATGCATAAATAATAAATGTATCTAAGTGGTGGATTGTCATTTATAAATTACTTATACCAATTCAATTATTTAGATCAATTATGAGAAATAAGACCAATATAATTGTTTTTGGCCATGAATCTATGAGTTAGAGCTTGCCAAATCAGAAATTCGTTTTATTAATCAAACAAAAATACACAACATATGTCCGTCTATTGATCAACTGCATCAATATTGGCCTGTGCATTTTTTTTATGTAAAGCTGCGCTGGTTTTGAATATTAAAATGAATTAATCAAGCTGGGCCAGTATGCACGTATGGGACATTGGCGTATTGTGAAATATTAACACGGCATCATAAATTGTTTCATTGAAAGTATTGCTTATATATCTGTGGAAGATAGCTTCTGTCCAGTTTTTGTCATTTAGTCCTTGAACCACATATAATGAGACACCAGAAAAAAAATTCTTAATTTTTTAAAAATACTTCTGAAGACTACAAATTGTCTATTACAGTGAAATCTCACTTTAAGAACCTCATTATTGATATTGAAGTGGTCTTAAATTTGAAGTAGACTACAATGTTTTAATAGAGAGGTGGCCTAATAGTGAGGCATCTTTCCAGTGTACTCCAAAATATGACTGACTGACTGACTGGCTGGCTGACTGGCTGACTGACTGACTGACTGATTATTTTGAATAAATGTGAAAAATTACATGTATCATATGTATTTCAGGTAAAATAATCCATCTTTACACTTCATTATCTTGTCCTACCATTCCTTGCACCTGACACTCATTTAAATGTATGTACCGTGACCTCTGACCTTGATCCTAGTCCAAATACACAGACAGCGATTATAACTGTCTAAAACACGTCAAGAATGCAACCGATGGCTTTTTAGCTGCAGGCAAATTGAAATGAATATACTTCCAGAAATTTCTGTAAGAACAATGCAAATTTGAACCCCAAAGGAAATTTCAATTTCAATTCATAGGATACTTATTAAGAAAATTACAAGGGTACTTCATATTAGGATTACCTCACTTTTAAGACCACCTGCTGTTATTATCAACCTCACCCTTTAGAAAATTTCACAAAATAAACAGCAGAAATACTGACAAAGCTAAATTTGTTTTTGATTTTGATGTAATCTATATCATCTTTAAGGCAAGTGAAATTTTGACCCCATTATATATTTTCCAGTATAATTATGCTATGTTATAATGATATAGTTATGCTATGCCATATGCATGCAGCATCCTTATACCATTCCCTTGTGCTGTATGCTATGCTAAATGCTATTACAAATGCTATGCTATATGCTATGCTAAATGCTATGCTATGCTATATGCTATGGATCCTTATTTTTCCTTGTGCACTATAAAAACTATGAACAGTAAACAAAATGTAATAAAACCTGTAATTCAAAATGTCATATTAAGCTGTTATACATATTTTTGTAAGAACATGGCTAAAATTATAAATAGCCATATTCAGCTGGAAGGTATTGTAAATACGTAACGAGTGAACCTGGACATGAAATAGCCACAAAAAATGGCCACCAGCATTTGGTATTTGTTTTCCACCTGCGTCTCTTTATTGCCTTTGGTCATTTGTCTTATTTCAACTTTGCGATCAGTGTCTTGTCACACCACTGGCTGACAGTTACACTTAAGCATGTATGAATATTGGCAAGACGTTATTCGGAATAACATTCTATAATAGATAGCCTAGTGGTAAAGATGCAATTCAGCTCTTGTGAAGGTCCCGAGCTCGATTTTCCAAAAAGGCATTATGGACAATAGCCTTGAAAGCTGCAGGATGACTATATATATCTATATTTTTATCCGTCTATCTATCTATCTATCTATCTATCTATCACTCTATCTATCTATCTATCTATCTATCTATCTATCTATCACTCTATCTATCTATCTATCTATCTATCTATCTATCTATCTATCACTCTATCTATCTATCTATCTATCACTCTATCTATCTATCTATCTATCACTCTATCTATCTATCTATCACTCTATCTATCTATCTATCTATCTATCTATCTATCACTCTATCTATCTATCACTCTATCTATCTATCTTTCTATCTTTCTATCTATGATCTGTCTATGCTCAAGTATTCTTATAGTATGGTGTTGGTATATTATTTTAATCATTGATGATGTGAAGCTGCCCCACCCCCATGACAGCTTTAAAGAGGCAGACATCATGATGAGATGCAACACTGCGGGATGGCGTCACTCATGAATTGAAATTTATGGCTGCCCTCATAACAGCTGGTTACATAAAGTGTTATTTGAACAATGCATTGCACACAATCAGCCCACATAAATTGAACTTGCACATCCTTTGTTTCAATGCATTAATAACCCCCTGTTTGTTCCCTAAATTAGGGCACTGACAGTTCTATAGGATATGGTTAACCTCAAGTATAAATATCTCAAGCTATTTTGGCCGATGTCGTTGTCACCTCATTTTTGTTTAAAATAACATTAAAATATCCGTGTTATCTTCAATAAATATTCAACTATTTCAATGAATTATTCAGTTAAATATTGACACTAATATATTTAATAATGAAAGTGAAATATGTTATGGATCTATCTGCACATTTGCCATGAAATGATTTTGTAAAACTTTGGAAGTCCAAGTGTGAATATATACAGACGACCCTCGCTGCTAAAACCACTAAAAGTGCCAAATTTACTGGCCTTTATGATGAGGTGGTCTTAATAGCGAGGTAGATTACATGTTAAATGTATAATTGAGTCTAGAAAGCAATGGTCGTATCTCTTAAAATGTAAAGTAGCCTTAACAGAGTTATTACACATTTTTTTTATTTGTTGCTATCTTTTAAAAATGTAACTACCATAACCTGCCAAACATGTAAATACAATATTTAAGAATAGAAAATAATACATTTTAATAAATTAAACATAATTTGTTGTTATTCCAATTAGACTAGAATTAAATTCACTTACGTTCACTGTTAATTGTCACTGTTGGATTCATGTTTTTGAAATGAAGAAACCTAACAATTCTATCTGTCTGTAAGTCAGTAATTGCTAATAATCAATCAGTTTAATCCACGATTGTATAATGTTCTTATACCATCTATCTATAAGGTCTGCACATTCTTTGGCAGCAGGGCTAATAATGATATCAATGTTATATAGTTCAACCAGGATATTGCCAGCCCCGGAATAGCTTAATATGGTCACTAAATACACAAGTTTTATCGCCACCATGTAAATTCATGCAACCAGCATGCTGTAATATAATTATCATAATTCAGTAGTTGCATAGGATGATATTGTATTTAAATACGCATTCAATTTCTTTCTCCAAAAATTTGGTTATATAAGGACCCATAACAATAACCACCCCAATATTAAGGTAATTTCAAAACAATAAGTATGCATTAAAATAATTTTATTGTCTTAAAATGTTGTCCTTTTTTTTTTTTTTTTTTAAGAATTATCCACTTCGATAATTATAACTTGTACTTAGTGCCTATGCTGAGGCAACTAAAAGACCCCAACCAAGGAGTAAATGTGGAACATGGTGTGGACTCAAATAAGCTGACTAAGCTTCGGACCCAGTAGCATTGCGATGCAGATATAGACCAGCTCAATGATTCCCAAATTTGTCCTAATCACGGAGTTTTATAGAGTTACTGCACTGAAGGTCTACGCAGGGGCAAGTAAAAATCCCCACCCATGGGGTAATCGTGTATTGTATGTCACCGTCACGTGGAAAATATCAGAAGTTCTCTCACCATTCAACTCTCGTGATTGGCAAGTTCTCGTGTTACAAAGCTACACTACACAGCAAAATTACAACAAAATAAAATACCTTATTGTTGTTAATATTTGCTTGAAAGTACTAATAAATTACATGGGGTTACTTGGTAATCATGGATTTCTTGTTTAATTCATGCAAATTTGATATTTTGAAATTATTTGCAGGCAACAACACACAATTACAGATTTTTAAATTTCTTCAGGACCTATTTTATTATTATTTTTTTACTATCTTCATGAAAAAAAGTGTTTGTCAGAAATGTTGTATTACACGTATTTCACCTAGAGCTAGTATTTTTTTTCTACATTCCTGAGAAAATCGCCATTACCAGTTTTTTTACGAGTTTTTACCTGTTCTTAACATAGACATAATAAATGATTATTTTAATTATCTTCTCTTTTCAGAATAATTCCTCCATAATTATGAAATATGAAACACCATATGATACTACTTGGAATGTCAGATGCCTTTTTTTCTTATAACCATTAGCTAGTCCATTCTGAAACACTTATCTACCATTTAGTGTCAAATTCCACTCATTAAATTGACATGTAGACAGTGAAAATTCTTTTATTAGATCATTAAATTATTATGAAGTTAAGGATACGCTAATATAATCTAACAAACATGCTAATCTGAAAAGTACCTTAAAATTATTCTCTTAAGGCTTTAAGTATATAGACTAACTGTAACATATTGCATAACAACACACACTTGTCATTGATCTTATAATAATATTTTATCGATCTTAATATGATTCATTATGTCAATAAGGCTGCGCCAAATAAGCTTTTATTCCGTATTTAGCTGCTATTTTTACTTACATATACAAAAGAAAAGTGTTAGGCTTACTTTATAATTAATGTAAATATTTTCGCTTTTATGCACATAACGGCTATATTTAGAATGCATACAAATGTTAAAATCGCACAGTGCGAAATTTATAATGATAGAAATAGAGAAATGTTATTAAAGAATATGTAAAATAAATTCAGATTCATTTAAATGCGCTTTGTACTTCGCTAGTATTTGCCATGAAATTTTCTAAAATGTGCAAAAAGTTGTAATTGGGCAATAGAGATTTTTTTTTACAAGATTATGTTATGAAATTCTACACAAATCTGATTATTTCATTAACTACACATTGCAATTTTCTGGTTTTTTGACCGGAAACATTTTGCATGATTATCTTCTAATTGACATGATATGCGCCCCCAGATAGCATTCCAAATCGGCCCAGCATCGTGCTATCTGGGCCAGATTCCATGATCATGATTCATTATAAAGAATTCCCAGAATGACACAAGCAACATTACTTGAATATGTGACTTATAAAATCTTAAAAAAAAATTCAGTATTCATAAAACGCACTGCTATACTCCTTATTACGACCACCTCGCCATTAAGAACACCATGGTTTGGGCTTATCCGTGTCCTGCTAATGTATTTTACCTGGCTATGCCGACTACCTCGCCATTAAGACCACCGAATATTTTATACAATTCTTTCAAAAGCAAAGGTGGACTTAGTAGCAAAATATATATATCGCAATTATAAGGAATATTATAGTTTAAAAAATGTATTTTCTTACTTGTTATGTACAATATAGTTTTAATGGGAATGGCAAACATTCAGTCTATTACCCGTTTTATATTGTTATTAAATGAAAAATTTTGATATTTATACATTTTGTATGTTTTATGGAATTCTATTACAAATTTCCGCAGAAATGTGAAATTATATATGCTCGAAATTCCAATACAGTAAAAATTCACGGAATTCATGATATAGCATCTCTTTCATGGGAGAGATTCGGAGGTTGGTGAAAAAACATCTCTTTTGTACTTATTGTATTTTTGCACCAAGCAAAAGCTCAGAACATCAAAGGCATTTCTGGGAACACACAGCAAAAGTTGAACTTCACACAGAATTTCCGCTTCTTTGTGCTTTGTTTGGGACAGTATGAAAGTGCGATTCTGTGGATTTTTGGAACTTTCTCTGTTGCAACTTTGTCACAGTGACAGAAGAGCTGTAATTACCTAAAACCTCAGCTGTGCTGTCCTTTTTGTGGACAGGAAAGGATTACAGCCGACACAGATGGATGGAAGCAATGATATATGTTTCTGTTTTGCTTTAAGTTCGCAAAGTCTGCAATATTGTACTTTTGAAATAACACCCGCTATTCCTACAATATAATTAGTATATATCTTATTAAATAATTATCCTACTCACCAGTGTGTTGAAAAGACAGCCATAAAAACAAAACGGGTATAAAAGTCCTAGAGTCCAGCCAGTTGTCCATTTTGACGGTTAATGAGACCAGTTTTTCCCCTACAGGATCCTGCAGTCCAACCGACCGTGCAATCAGCGTACCAGAGTGCGTTGCATTGTTAAGACGCGACGTAATACGTCCACAGTTACGCCATGTCCCTTATGAAGTCAGCGTCTTGGATTCTATTGATTGTAACAGTGCTCTTTTGATGTGCATCCGAAAGAAAGAGTGGCTCCAGAAAGTATATACGGCTAGAGATGTCCAGTCCAAAGCTACTGCTCACTGCTCATCTTTAAGAAGTTACACGCACGAGCATTGAGGCTCCTAGTGTCCATACTGGCCAGTGGCCTGCTGCTTAGCATTTTGTGTGCGGTAATTAGATGGCCAAGCACCAACAACAATAACACATGAGGTTCATTGGTTGTATTAACAGTAGCTGTCCATTGCAGATTTGTTTTGGTGTAGACTAAAATCCCATTGGTGGTTTTTGCAGGAGAACTGCCAGTGTACTGCTTGCTATCCACCCTGCATGGACAGTCCACGATCAATGCATGACTGAAGCATCTCCAGTGCACTGGCGTATGCGGATGTCCTGATCCAGAGCTCTGCTGCTGCTGCTGATGCTGCTGCTGCTGTTCCAAGGATGTTGCTGCTGCTCCAGCAAGGGATGCTCTCACGGTCCTGCAGCAGTTCACTCATCCAGTCAGTCCATAGCGTTCGATTGAATCGGCTGCTTTTACACTAGATGGCGCCCTAATCAGGGAGTCCAGCAGGAGTCTGACCACGGTGAAGACTTAATCCCCACTTATAGGCCCTACATCTCAATTAATAATCACCCCGCCGCCCTATCCCATCCCCATGACTCTAAATTATGCTAGTTAACTGCTACAAATAACTCAATCAGTCAGTGGGTTGCATCCAGCAAGAAAATCTCAATCCAGAATTATTTGCCAACAAAATTAAAGCCTATACTGTGAATTCTGATGTCAAAAGTCCCTCGGGTATTACAATTTTGATTCTATGTGTTTCTTAGAATCAATATTACTGTACAACACACGAATATCTTAATACATACATATTGTACACAGCCTAGCATCTCGCCATAAAGACCACCTTTGCAATCACTGAAGTGGTCTCGATATTGAGGTGGTCCTAATTCTGGAACATTCCATATCATATTATTAGGTTGGATCCAGAAAAATGGTCTTACAACCAAGGTGCTCCTATAAAACGTGGTCTTAATAATGGTGTTCCTGGTATAATGATTTATAATATGCCAGCAAAGAGTCATTAGATCACCAGATATTTTCTTGTACTGAACCAAATTTGAGCCATATTACCATTGGATATTTTATATCTGACAAATATGACATCCTGGCAAATGTCAGACTTGGCATGAAGAATAGATAATCCCATTCCTTCCCCTTAGGTGAAGTAATACTTGCCAAGATATAGAACTGTGTGAGTAAAGTACTTATATTTACTCATAGCCAAGGAAAACATAATACTCAGCCAAAGTTTACTGAGGAATCATCTATGATAATCTCAGATTTTTTTGTGTAGGAATAATTGTTTATCCACGATTAAACCAGATGTACAGAATCTTTTGGCAGCACTGAGGGCAGTATTGTAACACCTCGCCTTGCGACCACTTCAAAATTAAGACCATTAAATGTTTGTTACCTAAATGTGATGTTTGGTAAGTTAATGGTTACTAAATCAGAAACGTTTGACAGACAAGGTTAACAGGGTAATGTCATATTATAATTAGTCTCTAATAGTAGATTATAGGCACGTGCAATTACGCAATGCGATTTGAGAATTGTGATTAAACACGTTGGCTTGCATGGTTAAAATTGAGTACTTTCTAAGTAGGAAATTTATTGACTTTTAAGCATTATGTATAGATGTTCTGAAATAAATAAATTGACATTTTGTGAAATGCAATACAATGTATTTTGTCACCTGGAAGCTATCAAATTCGATCTACATCACGTTTCAGAATATCATAATTATACAGCAGTTTCATCACCATGGCAACCTGCAAGATGATGCTCGAACATAGTGTACTTTATTCATTGCAATCATTGAAACCAGAAATATGACAATGGCAGCAAATGAACAAAAAAAACAAAAAAAAAGATATTAAAAAAAAAAATTAATACACATCTGTACACCGGAATTTCTTTTGTAATTTTCCGATCCATTAACTCACAATATTGCAGTGCAATTTTAGGGCATTGAGTGCATGAAATGAGACCCCAAACATTTGATGTGCCTCGTATGCAGAGGGTCTTGCACTGAGGTCCTCCCAACACCTAGATTTATTCGAAATGGCCTGGAAACTTAGGAAGGTTCTCCTTATGCAAGATGCTATTTTTGGCCTCAGTTTTGTCTATATCTTTCCTGCATCAGACGTATGTCAAAGATACGAGGCAACCTCAAAGGATTAGTTGCCTACTGAGAGATGCTGCAAAGAAATGATGGATAAAAAAACAGCATCTGTCTGAGGATGCAATGCACATATATATGTTGCTGCTGCTGCTGCTGCTGCTTTAATAACACTGGCCTCTTGACTTACTTAGCAGGACCTAAAGAATTATTCTGTTGAATTATGAATAGATAGAGAATGTAACTAGCTCCCTGCACAGAAATATTATCTTGTATTTCCTATGAGGGGCATAATGCCTAATGAATATATTTATTAGGAAAGTTTGGGAAAGTGGCACTATTATTATCAGATACATATTGCATAATTATATACTCCTGAAAAAAACAAAATCCAAACCAAAGCTGAGAAATAAAAAAGGACCTACAAAGTGAAGAATATTAAAGAAAGCATAGCTTAAAATCATAATAATCAAGCCTACTGATTTTATTTGTCAAGTAAGATGCTTGTGCAACAGATTATGGAAATATAAGCAATGACATTCTGTAAAATGTCGAGCGAGAACAAAACTAAATTGTTTTGTTAACTTAGTTAATTACAATGCACTTAAAACTTTTTTTCAAAATAGAAAAGTTTTTTTTTTAATGAAAAATCAAGTTACCGAGGATATCTTACAAAATCTGGTTTTGGCACTTTCATAATTGCCACATTTATGGTTATATTTATATTCATTACACGAGCAAAAGACACAATGTCAAGTGCATGCGTAAGTTCACATGATGAGCAGCTGCCAAAGATGACTTCCATTTTGAGGCACCTTTCCCTTGACTCTACCAGGCACCAAAAACATGGCGTCTGTGCAGAATATCAATGAACTACAATCCTGGAAATTCATACAATATAAGAGTTGTGTTTCGTTGCATGATAAAACATCGATTTAGTGGATTTGTTTGTGTACTTGTCTTCAATTAATTTATACATAAATATGTTGATTAAAGTGTCGAATTAATCCCATTCTGTTTGTTTACGAACAGTAAATATGGTGCATTTTTGGTGCAGGTGTAGATGTCATGATGAGATGATAATGCTTGGACACCATTTCACGGTACACAATAACTATATAATTGGTTTTTTTTACTTGTCCCATAACATAATTAGTGCTACTGTAATGTTTCTGAGAGGAATCGGACCTGGGACCTCATACGCAGGAAGAGAGAGCGTTGACCATGACACCAATGAGCCACTCGTTAGTGCGAGGGTAACACCCCGCTAACACCATCACACTACATGGCCAAACGTGCCACATGCGTTTTCCATGCATTTGGATAAACGCTTGGAAAACGCATGGTTTTTGCCTCATTATAATTAGCTAAAAACCTTTGCGTTTTCCATGCGTTTATCCTTCTCATGGAAAACGCACGTGGCACATTTAGCCATGTAGGAAGGCATTTATCTGACTATTCATACTTGCATTGTCCCCTAGGACTTTTACAGGAGCAGTTGTGTGTCTTTACCATGGTAGCATCTTGCTGGTGCCATATTGGTTTTTTTTTTAATATTCATCCTTTCTTTCTCATGTTTGTATCCCTTTCTCAACACTTAAAATTGACAGAAAACCAATATGCAGTATTACTGATCGGAGTTGGTAATATATTCTGGATAGGACATATTGCTAGCTCAGGCCAATACAAGCTCATATTGGTTGTCGTCCTCCATTCTCTGTGCATGTTGATTGGTTGTTTAATTATTGTTGGAGAATACTAAATTCAGTTACACTTTTCAAAATATATCAGTCAAAACTCATGCCAATGTAAAATAAATGTCACTACCTGTCACTACCTGTTAAGCGTAATTAATTGAAGTCTGCATAAAGAAATTTCTGTCCTTTCCGACAGAGACTTCACAATTAATTATTGATGTGCAGCTGCTCTACGTTGGTGAGGGAGTTTTTATTTCATTATTATTATTCTTTCTTTCAATTTAAAAAAGAATAATTTCAGGAACCATGCATGTCTTTTTTCCCCAGTCTTACCATGTTCTGTAGTCTGTCATAAAAGTCATATAATTAGTTTTTTTTTTTTTCCTATTCTACCCGTCATAGCAGACATGTGGTGCAGTGGTTTGGAATAAGGTCATCTCCTGAGAAAGTCCTGGGTTCAGAGCCGGGTACTTTCCATGAGCTGGTTGTTGTTGCCGTAGGGCGGGGGGCCTAGCTCAGAGGTAGCGCTCTGGGCTTCCAACCGCTGGGTCCCGGGTTCCATTCCCGGTCGGGCCTAAGTTGGATGGCTGTTTCATCCTTCGTCTCATTGCCATGGTTTCTGCCCGTCCTAATTAGCCCAACTGGTGCAAAAATACAGGACGTAAAGCCCGAATCACCCACCCACCCTTGGTGTTGCCGTAACATGTAAAGCACAGAGACCATGTATAATGTACAGTTCTACACCTTTAACAATCCAGTCTGGGATTTAAGATTTGAATTGGACCCCTGATCAGATTAATTCAACATGTTATAGATATTTTCTACCCCCACATCTTATCTAATAACACAACAGCTCTTATGTACAGTTAGTTTCATAAAATACATGGCGTTTATCCTTCTCATGAAAAACGCACCTGGCACATTTGGTCATGTACGGTCGACTCTATATAGCTGTAAAGATAAGATAAGATAAGATACAATTTTATTTTACATTAGACTATTAAAATAACATAAACATTAGCCATCGTCTATTTGTCGATAAAAACACAGCAATATGTATAGCAATACAATTTGTAGGGAGAGTTAAATCATATAAAACAATTGCATTAAAATCACTTTGAGTACAAAAAATCATCAACATATCATGTCCTCAAATCACATAGGCTGCAACATGTAGGACCACTCCAGGATTGTAACATAAATTTACATTTTTAACATCACATTTGCACTTCAGGTCATGAGGTAGCAGGTTCCAGAAGTGAGCTCCATATTAGCTGAAGGAGTTTCTTCCGTATCTTATTGTCTTAAATCTGGGCTGGAGCTTGCATTTGTCTCTAAAGTTTTGATGCGGGACTTTGGATTGACATAATTCCTTCATAAAAGGAGGATTAAGTTCGTTCAGGCTTTTTAAAACTTCCATGGCAATTGTTCTGAGTTGCTGTAGCAACCTATTCCAGACTGTAGCTATAACTGGTAAATCCAGCCGCTTCTGTCTACTCCTAGCTTATAGTCGGCTTACGGAAAAAATATGGCTTTGAGAATGTAAGCAACTTATCGAGTTTATGATAAATATGTGCATTTAGATCGGGCTTTAAATTGCCAGCTATAGCCAGACAGTTCTATTTAAGTGGCAGGTAGCATCATATAGCAGAAGTTGTCTAGGTTCAATTTGACAGGCCGTTTATAATGAAAAAAACTGTATAGCAGCTTAGCCAAACAATGTATCAATGTCTCAACACCACTGGGTCTGAAGCTTAGTCAGCTTATATGACCAGCTGCTAGATGCAGACGTAATGATGAGATGATAGGCTTAGAGTCCACACTAGCGTACACATTGCCATAGGTGGGCTCTTTTACTTGCCTCAGCGTAGAGTGCCCAGGTTGGGGATTGAACCAGGGACCTTGCTTAAACCATCAGGCCACCCAGATGCTTGATTGAGCAAAATGGGCGCTGGGCAGGGTGCCTATCTTGTTTGTCAACAATAATAATTTTCTTCGGGTAAAAAAAGCCATTAGATTTTATGTGAGGAAGTTTGAATTTCTCTTTTGCATGTAAAAACACATCACAAAGACAAACAATGACTTAAAAGAGGTCTTTGAATGAACTAATATACATGCATGTCGATTTTAAGAGGCGGAGTAGAATCACCATGAATTTCAAATTCAACGAATTCAAAAGAACCACTAGAGCAATATGTTTGTAGTGTTTTTCAGGAAAATGAAAATTCTAAAAGTTTTAATCTTTAGATTGGAATGATGTTCAAGCGGAGTGTTGTCTGATCATCACAGCTGAGGTTTAATTCCAATCCCTGTTTAGAATTCTGCTGAATAAAGGCTATTGATAAACATGAGGTTTAACACAAAGAAGCACTCATAGATGACATCAATAGTGGATTGCTTCAGTTCTGTTTTGCTTTGGTTTTAAATGCACGTTTTCTGAATGTGTTCTTCTTTTGGCACGTTTTATTTTTGCTTAGTTTGGTTATTAATATTTTTATTTGGCATTCATTTATTTATTCATTCATTTATTTACAAATATTGTTTACAAGGGTGAAAATGCTCAGTTAGTAAAAACAGTTTTTCAGCAATGTCCCCATGAATACCTACAATATTTACAAATAAGAGTCATAAAAATAAATCTATATCATATATTAAAATAATATGTAAAATAAAATAATTAAAGCATCAAACGTTAGATTAACTTTAAAAAGCATAAATTCTGGTGAGATATTTGATGTGACAAAGTAAAACATGTTGAACATGAGCAGTGAAATATCTTTCAGGCAACATGGCAACAACTACACCCTTGGCAGTCCTGTCCAAGCATGAGCCTCTCTCAAGTCCCTGGGGAGTATCTGCAATCGCCATCACTGACTATATATATAGCATAGTACTAAGAAGGATTTAACTATTTGTGTAATCGGATATAGATTACAATGCGGTATATTCTTGAGATTTAACGTTAGAATATATTTTTAACCCCGGCCTCGACACAAGACTGGTTTCTGTTATAGACCCAGCTTGTAATCAAGAAAATGCTACATTTGTCACTCTTTTGCTTGTTGAAACACAGTATGGACCCCAAGGCTAGTCATGTCATCATTTGCCTGCCTCTGGCAGCTGGTTATAAACAGCTGTGTGTGTGTGTGTGTGTGTGTGTGATTATGGCTTTACATCCTGTATTTCTGCACCAGTTGGGCTAATTAGGACAGGCAGAGACCTTGGCAATGAGACGAAGGATGAAACAGCCATCCAACTTAGGCTCGACCGGGTATCAAATCCGGGACCCCGCGGTTGGAAGCCCAGAGCGCTACCTCTGATCTAGGGCCCCGCCCTGGTTATAAACAGCTAAAATTCAGATCTTTTTCACTAAAAACAGCATCACACAAATGCGTGTTCTGAACTTCTGTAGCCTTATAGCGAAGTGGCCAAAATAGTAAGAAATAGTAGGCTCTGAATAACATTTAGTCTGTGTCCGTTACTAGTACATGTACATGTGGTATTAGCTTTAATTAGTACATGCACGTTCATGGGATTGACATACAACTGATCAGATTACTGATGTACACTTGTTCGATAAGAACGTAGGCTGATTTGACTTAGAAATCAGATACACCAAGTTAGAAAATGCCAAACAGAACAGAAATATACACTGCGTGCCAAGTTATTAGGCAGGTGACATTTTTATATTTAAAAAACTATGTCTTTGTGAAATAAGATATTTGGTGCTGATGAATCATTGGAGTGGAGCAAAAATATGATAGCAATTCAAACCTGGAACACCATGTTTTGTTTAAATCACAAGTAAATGAAAAATTGGGTGTGCCAAGTTATTGCAGATTTTTTAATTGACACAATTCGCTAGTCAAGATTAACCCCATCACTCATTTGGAGCAGTCTCCTGCGCAGACTTTCTCATGTCATTGCAACGTCATTCCACTAGGTGGAGTTAAGCGAAGGGCGATAGCCCCGAGGGTTTGCCAGATTTCGGACGGAGCAACGATCCCGGTGGGGGAGAAAGGAATTTTACTGTGTGCATTAGTTCATTTTAAGCATAAGAATACAAAACCACACCTCACTTTGCTTAATAACACGATCCAAGGTCAGATTTGGCGATAATTAAAGAACTACTTTATTCGCAGCTTAATTCAACAGACACAGTAATTGTCCTCCTAGCAATGTTGCAAATTCACATAGTCTGCATTTGGAGGCAAACTGATGTTCTAGGTCAAAAATAGTTAATTTCAAGAAAAGTTTAGGTGTATGAGGTAATATGAAAATACACGTCAGGTCAAATAAATATGAATATTAGTATTACAGGTGACAGGGTCAAAATTGATTGTAAGTGAGGAAAGAATCATTGAAAAGGCCAATCATAATTAGTTGTTGAATTTCCTGCAGCTGCAACCAATAAAATTGTAAATTTATAAAATAGCGCTCAATCTTGCATATTGTGTCAAGTGTTTTACTTATTATGCTATATTTTTCAAAGAAGTCATGCAGCTGATAATACGCACCAACTTCATGCAATCAAAGTAAAATGTTATCCTGCTGCTCTAGAGAATATGGGGAGACCAGTACCCACTTCCTGGCAGAACATACCCCTCCTGCCAAGAGGTTGGGTCATCTTAAATTTTGTATTATAACAGTTTTGCTATTAGAAATAGAATATAAACGGAATTATTTACTTTTTTTTCTTTTATAGACAATGAGTGATTTCTGGGACAGCGCTGCCTCATTTTCATGTGACACCTCTGCCATAATGGCTTCGTGTAGTACTGTTGATGTGTCCTTGCTGTACTCCTTAATCTGAACTAGTCTTCACACTAATTTCCACATATTATCATTCCATATCTTTGAAATGTATAGCCAAATTAAGGAAATACATGTTCTATAAGCTCTGATATGGCAATATATTTACAATTGTAATGTTTCCAGCTGCCAGGAAATTTGAAAACACATTGTAAATGGCATTTTCATTAATTATTTTATCACAATCTATATTTGTGACCACAGTCACCAGTAAATGAGTATTTACTAATATTCATATCTATTGCACTCCACAGTATATTTTCATATTACCCCATCCACCTGAACCTTTCCTGAAATTAGCTATTTTATGAGAAACATGCTTAATTTGACCTAGACCATCATATTACCTTCCAACTGAGTTTGTTAATCTTGACTGGCAAATTGTGTCAATTAAAAAGTCTGCGTAATAACTTGGTACACCAAATTTCATTTATTTTGGTTTTAAGTAAATATATGGTGTTCCAGGTTTGAATTGCTGTGACATATTTTTCCTCAACCTCCCTTATGATTCATCCACACCAAATACCTAATCCACAAAGACGTAGTTTTTGATATGTCTAAAAATGTCACCTGCGTAATAACTTGGCACGCAATGTATATGGATGTCTCTGTGACACCACATTCTTAAAACTCCACTGTCGGTCAAAATTACTATTTTCTAAAACTTCATCAAATGATTGAAAATCATATTTTATCAAGGCACACTAAATATGTGCAATAGTGAATCTATCAGGCATTAATTAATTACAAAAAATAAATGATACACTGAAAGAAATCAAGACCAAAACATCGAAATACAATGGAAATGGCATCATCACCCATTGTTGATTATTGTGACGTCATCACTTGGTTTGTTTACATATTGGATTTTTTGATGGCCTGAAAATTGACATACTAGATTAAGTTTATTTATCTTATAGAGAGATAGTGAACCCAGCAAGGCTCTGGATGTAGGTAATCAGTATTAAGAAGAGAATGAGCTGAATGCAATAGATTTTGGTGTACATCTTCATGTCTCAGATGTAACCATTGTATAATTGTAGTGTAGCATTTGGAAATTGTGGATGTACAAAGAACATGCTGTGCCTGTAAGTTTGCCAAATGCTTGATAAAAGACACTGGAAACTTTCAACATGTTGTTTCATTTTCAAGACCATTTCTTGTCCCGAGTCACTAAAAGCATCATGGTCTAGTTCATAGAAACAACGCAAGGGGGCGCTACAGAAAGACTTGTGTTATTCAGTGCCATCTTGTGTTTATTCCAACAACAACTCTTTCAAATTTTAATATCTTATATTATTTCACAATGAAATGAACCAAGAGAAGCAAAATTATGATGTGTATGAATGAAAACAAAAAACAAAACAAAACCAAACAATGCAGCAATGTTTTGTTAAGAATTAAAAAGGAATGATTAACATGGTGTATACAAATATAATAAATGAAGTATATAAAAATAGTGTGCGATAAGTTCAAGGCCATATGTTTAAACATATTTATCTGCGACCACGCTTAGCGGGAGCGGGTTTCTTATAAACTTTGAGTCTGTAGAGAAGAGCTGCGAAAGCCCCAAGATCTATCAGGTTATCATCACCCAAAGAAGATTTGATGAAAAATTCAATTTCTTTCTCTTCGAGACACTTTCCATCGGCTGTCTTCATGCACCGAAGACCAGCTCTGGCTTCTTCTGGATCTGGAAAAAATAAAAGTGGATTAGATAAATGTAGTTTTGACGAGCGTTTTGTTTTGGCTTAATAAACTTAGCATAAATCACAATATAAGAAATAACACTATTTCAGAGGGCCCTATGCTGTTTGAGTGGCCCGAGCTGATGTCCAGCAGCCCAAGGGCTAGAAAAGCAGCACGAGAGGAGCGAGGGCTGCTGGGCAAGCCTGAGGGCTGCTGGAAATCAAGCGAGGGCCACTCAAACAGCATAGTGCACGAATGACAATAATGTTATATTCAATATTGGCCTACTGCCAACTTTGATACGCTCTACAGTAGCCCTCAAAATTTAGTTATTCACCAGGTAACAGCCTTGCATAGTGATAATAATATAAATTGGCATTTTAATATGAGATATATAAAATATATCGGTTTGTCACATTATTAGTGACCTAGAATTAGCCTTGAAAAAAAAAAAATTATTCAGGAGTGGAACAAATCAAGAATTGCAAATTTGTGTCCAAAGGTGAGATGTAATACGGAAAAAATGAAAAATAAACAAAAATGGAAGAAGTGGTTTTTGCCTAATACTTTCATGAATACTTGCTTATATATCAATTACAGACATCTGACATCTTGCATTTCAATATAAGTTTATGTTGCAATTTTTTTCACGAGTTTATCTATTAAATAGAATCATATATTAGATGGTCATAGTATATATATAATTCACGAGACCATAGACCTTTTTTTCACAATGGTAAGTGATAATGAATAAATTTGTAACTTACCAAGTTTGCCACTCCTGTCTACATCAAGTATTTCAAACTTAGCAACCATGTCTGTAGCTCTGCAATTGAAAGAGAGAGAAACTCAAGAATTGAAAATACTACTGCTGATTTCATTGCCATGGTAACAAGTGAATTTAAAATAAACAATAATCAAACTGGTGAAGATCAAACCGTTCACCTTGCAGTGTTAGCTGATGTTCAACTAACGTTGGACAAATTGTAATTTTTGCGTTAGTTGAATGTTTCCATGGCAACAAAAACTGCAGATTTTATGGTCATACATTGCATATACAAGCCATGCACAAGGCAACATAATTTATACGTGATCATAATAATTATATGCTTACATTACGTAAATTGAAAAATAAAACTTTAATATTATGCAGACACTTGCTAGGAAGCAATTTTGGGGCCACTCCAAATCACACCTTGTAAATTCCATCTTACCAACTGCAGAGACTTTTTTTTACTGTTTGTCTAAACATTCTGACTCACAGTTTCCAGCAAATATACTTGAGTTACTTTAGAACAAGATGGGTAGAGCTGCTCAGTGTTGTTGGAATTCTTCAAGTTCGCCTTAACTTGGCAAAGCATTCTTTACTTATTTGTTTAATAAAGTAAAATATGCTCACCCAAACCTGTTAAATTAGCAAACAGAAATGAAGAGGATTATGATTTTGAAGAATTGTTGTTAGAACAAAATTCATAATAGAACAGACAACAAAATACAAATGGAAGAAATTATCAAAACAAACATTCAAACGAAAATCAGACAGACATGTAGAAAAGAGATGGATAGATAGATCGATAGATAGATAGATAGATACATAGTTAAAGATATATATATATATATATATATATATATATATATATATATATATATATATATATATATATATTGATAGATAGATAGTTAGGTAGATAGATAGATAGATGGATAGATAGATAGATAGATAGATAGATAGATAGATAGATAGATAGATAGATAGATAGATCTATATAGATTACCTTTCATAGATCGATAGAATAGAAAACGGAATAGACGGAATAGACGGAATAGACGGAATACATGGAATAGACGGAATAGACAGAATAGACAGAATAGACAGAAAAGTCAGAACAGCCAGAAAGAATAGACAGAATAGATAGATAGCATATACTTACGTATTTCCGATGATTTGGTAAAACTGCTGGAATTCCCAAATACTCATGACTTCATTCCTGTCTTTATCAAATGTGTTGAACATTGTCTCAGCCTGTTGGTGTGTAAGTCCAAACTCCTGAGTCAGCATGTACAAAGCATCTTGTTTATTGAGTCTTCTAGCTTGGCTGTCTTCTGTGCTCATGTACTTCTCAAAGATATTAGCAATCTGTTGGCTGTAAACAGGAAAAAATATAAAAAGAAATTTAATACCAGCCGGCAGATTACAGTATGGATAAAAAGAAATCAACTCAGTATAACAGATCTGCCCAGTAATAAACATAGAGCAGTAGTATTTTCTTAAGAAAATATTAAAAATATATCATTATGTGTTGCCATAGAGGGATCCCTGTTCACTATATTTCATAGTTTTGGGCATACTGTACTTATTTTACCAAATTCGTGTTTATGATATACTAACCATTTAGAGTACCAGTAAGCTAGACTAAGAATATATCAGGGTACAATTTGATAATATCATGGGGAGTGGGCAAACAGTCTCCCAATAGTAGTGATTATGAAAACTTCGTTTGTCACATCTTTTTATTTACGTTGTTTATAAAAAAAGCAGCAATTTCTTTTCATAGATATATGCTGAACACATAGCAGAAAGTCACTCAAAAGGGGTGCTATGTTCATTGGTAAATTCAAAATTGAAACCAAGGTCATTCTTTAATATGTTTAAAACAGGTAGCACCATTAGGTAAAACTGTTTGGCTATTAAAAGCACACATATATCATGTATATACAAAGAAAAATAAACGAAGAATACAAATTCAGCAATACACAGAATTAATAAATACTCTTAGGTCTAATATTTAAAAAAACACAACATGATATTGTTGTGATATATTATGTACTTACGGAATTTTTCCTCTCGGTAGAATGTTAGCCATATTTATTTTTTTTTGTGCTGGCTCTGCAAGAAAATGTTTAAGATGATGTAAATATAGTAACCAAGCAAAGAAACGGGCGATAAACCACTGCAGTCAACAACCTAACCCTCCCCCTGCATAGACTAAGCATAGTGCGTTGCAACAGAGCTTCATCTTCACTTCCTGAACATTCCTAGAGCATAACATCATCCTACTAGGATTTTTGGGGGCTCGATGATCAAATAGTTAGCACTGTAGGGGATTATTTGACTCTAATCAGTGATAAACTCGTAGTTATGAAAAACTACACGATTTCTCAATTGATGAAGTAAATCATTTCAAAATTTTGAGCATACCTAAACTAAACAAAATGTTATTATAACAAAATAAAAAAACAGAGGATTTCATATAATGATATTAAGCAGAACTTTGCTTGTCCATAATTTAATAAATAATGAAATTCCATCACAATGACTTCTAGAGTTTTAATATTTCTTCTATTACTGAATGCTGCACCAAGATGTTTATAAATACCAGCAAACAGTAAACAGTTGATAAGCTAAGAGTTCAGATTTCACCTGGGCTAATGATAAAATAACTCTGTAGTATGTTAGATCATCTAGCACTGTAACTTTTATAAATATATAGTAACAAATAAAACACCAGTGGAACTAATCAGCTAATCAATTTAAAGTTTGAGAAAATTGATATTTCAAAATTTCAATCTTAAATTAGGACTCTACAATGGAACAGTTAGCATCACCCTAGGGAATCACTGGACTCTAGAAATTCTTTGCATCATAATCAGTTAATTTTGGACCAAGTCAAGATTTACTTACAATTCATATAGTCTTAACAAAGACTGTTCTTAATTTCAGGGTTCCACTTTAAGAATACCTGATATATTTTCATACATCCCAGATAGCATTCCAAATCGCATCGATGTCAGCGCGATATCGGCGACGTCAAAACGATGTAGAAATGACGCTGGCCCGATTTGGAATGCTACATCGTATCTGGGATGTACATGTAAATATATATTAATTGCCCTGTTGGAACTCTATTATTAAAGTGATTATGAAAATGGTAACACTCTAAATAATGTAACATAACATTCCACTCACCTTAGCTTAGTTAGTATACAACCTTCCAACTCAGCCTGAGTCTGTAGAATGTGCTAATCTGACAGCTGTTGGGGGTGTTTATATAGGAGTTATACCAGTGCTGCCTCAGCAGCAAAGATCCACTCAGAGGGGTAAAGGAAGCTACGCTGTCTGGTAGGTGGGGTGGGGTGTGGGGGGTAACAGATAAGTCATCAAATTATCGCTGACTTCTGCTGTCCAGGTGTATATTTTTGGCTACTATGAGTCAATGACTTAATGCAAGAACAATTTGTAAGGAAGAACATGAGACTACTTCCTTTGTTAGTCATACATTACTGTTTTAAGAAGTACCTGAATTATAGTAATTCATAATGACGTACTGTTTAGACATCCGCAGTTGATTGAAACATAGGGACTTGTCAACAAGGGTTTTTTTTTCCCACCGGACTACGGGTTTACATTATATGATAAACTTTAAAAAAGATATTTTATATAATCTAATCTATTATATATTTTTCAAATTGATGTAATTGGTTTTTCAGCTACACAAGTTATTCATGATATTAGGTTGTGACAATTATGGTAAAGATGTATCTTGTTGCTATATTAGCAGTTCAACAACAAACATATTTCATGGTTCTCCTAAATAAATGTTTTTTCTGGATACTGACAGCATGGACAGCAACGATGGCACTGATTCTGGGGATTGCAGTTGCCAATTCTGATGATCTTCCTGTTTATTTATTAGCAAATATCCATCTCAAATCACCGTTCACAGTGCTCCTGAATAAACTCCAGGGTTAAAAAAAATGACCAAAAATTCTGTCAGTGCACGATTTTAATATATGGTCTAACCTTCATTTTAATGATAAAAGTAAAATAATCTGTTAGGAACATTTTAAGATATGAAAATTTTAAGTTTTTGGTTTATCACACCCCAGTGTACTTTATGGTATCTGGGTTTAGGAAACTGAAACTTAATTTTTACACCATAAAATGGAAGTACATGCTCAGATAATCATTACAAACAGTGATAAACCCAAAACTTAAAATTGAAATATCTTAACATTTTTCCCAACAGATTTGTTAACTTTTAGCATCAAAATGAAGGTTAGACCATATACTAAAATCTTACATTAACAGAATTTTTGGTCAATATTTTAAACCCTGGAGTTATTCAGGAGCACTGTGAGTTAATTAGTTCACTTGGTTCATGGGGACAAGACTCCATGCTTGATTATATAGATGATGATATTCAATTCATACTACCCAGATAGCATTTCAAATCGGGCCAGCGTAGTTTCTACATCGGCCACCATCATTGCAACATTGTTTGGACATCGCCGACATCGTGCCGACACAGAAACGATTTGGAACGCTATCTGGGTAGGACTATGCACATTTGAGAATTTACCAAAAGAGAAATAACAAAAAAGCGGAAAATAGCCTGTTTTCAGTAAATATCTTGACATCATTTGTAGCAATGGTTACATTCCAAAAAGTAACTACCCACAAGATTTATAAATAATCATGGCACTCTGATAACTTTCTTTGTAAACTTTTTCAAAATGTTTCTAAAACAACTTCTGGAATGGTCAAACATAACCTGTCTGATCACCTGCCTTACTTAACCTGTTTACAATATCTGAATATTAAAAATATATTTTCCAAAATATATAAATATCAGGAACAAATCAACCTAATCAATTGAAGAACTTAACAACTACCTATTTCAGCAAAATGTGACAAAACTGGACCCTAATTGTCATTGTCATAAATCAGATAATCATCTCCAATCATCATCTAACCAACCTACCAGGGGCATGTATCAAACATCAGATATTCTGAAGGTTTCTTGCACCATATTTCTGTGAAGTTGGTGAAGGGGCATTACTAACATCAGCTGTGTGTGATAAGCTTTAGAAAAAAGCAAAAAACAGGGCTGCATCTCTCTTTCAGCATCGGATAAACAGATAAACCTCATGTCTGATGATAAGAGTTGGAAATCAGCCAATTTGGAAAAGGAGAAATTTGTTTATTACATTCAGTTTAAAAACTTTAGTAGAGTACATGAGGCATATGGGCACTTCAAATCTTTCCTCCCTGCAAATTAAACTCAAAATTTATTTGATTGGTTTCCTAATCAACTTGTTCTAATCTAGCTGCTTTTTTACTAAAAATAAAATCTGCCATTTCCCAGCATAGGCCTGAAGTAACATTTATGGGATTCCCACACAAATCTTCTTTTATACATCATAATTGTTGTTTTTTGTTGTTGCCTAAATTGTCATTCATACTTCTACTCGTGAGAATGTAATGAGCTGTATTACACCAGATCACACAAAAGTGAATTTTATTGTTGACAATGCACAGGAAAGTCAGAACTGCATAAGTAGATGACGGCTTTTATGATACATTTTATACAAATGACAACATCATGAACATTTGATCAGCTTTCACTGAAATGTTAATCCATTTCTTTATTCATTTTCTCAGATGCACCAACATCTGCAGTTGGAAATTATTACTATCGATAACATACATAATATGCCTGTCCTTCAGGTTTAACCTCAACTTTAGAAAACCCTGCTGCCTTCATCATTTCTTCACCTTTTTCAATTCCCCATGCTGTTCCTAATCCCATTCCATCTTCATTCAATGACACCACCATGCAATGAAAGAGAGATGGGCCATACCCAAGAGGTGCAAATTCATTGTCAACATTGTCCGCAATATCAGAATGCATATTTATATCTACTATTAAAGCAGCACAACCAGGTTTGAGAATGCGGTGAATTTCACTCAAAAATTTGTCTGGTTGTGGAAGATCATGAACCACGTCATAAACATTAACATAATCAAAACGATTCGTCCAATCAGCGGGCATGTTACAACAGTCTTGAATAGCAAAATGGACGTTGGTGAGTCCAAGCGCATGGGCTTTTTGTTGGGCAAATCTGATTGCATCTTCTGAGATGTCATGGCCGTAGACTTGAGTTTTAGGAAATCTTTTAGCAAACTTAATCACAACCGCTCCAGTACTGCAGCCGAGGTCACACATTTCTATGCCTTCCTCTGAAACAAAATTGATATAATTTTTATTTTTATTACTTCATAGTTCCTCCATGATGTACAACAATTGATATAAACCATTTTGTCATATAAAATTAAAAAAACTTTCTGTGAATTTCATTAAAATATTGATTTATGTTAGTCCTGTAAATGCTTATACAATTCTAGATTCAGCATTTTGAAGCACTGTGTTCTGCATAATTAGCACAAAAACCTTACCAAGTTTATCCAGCAATCCAGGCACCATATTGATTGCCTTCATCATTGCATCATCAGTGAATGTATTGTTCATAACTGATTCTCTCCATTGATGAAGCAAAGGGTATCTGGAGTAGGGGACACCTTCAAAAGCCACGAAAGTTCACCAAATAATTTACAGGCAAAACACATTGCAATGGCAACTTTAGGTGTACACAAATCATGACCTATTTACTTAACCACAATTCTCCATGTGGGTAGATATAGATATAATATAGATAGTTGCTGCTTTCTGCATATTATACAACTAATTTTTAGCTGTCAGTTATAATGTCATTATAAGTAAACCATCTTTGTGATACTTTTGCTATCTTAATGGTAAATTATTCTTAAATGTGTAACATACACAAGCAACATTTATAGACAAAACTGGTAATAGAGAGAAAGGCATATCTAATACATTTGGTGAAAAAAATCAATAACGGTTAATTTTCAAATTAAAAAAGTGTTCTTAATTCAGATTTGTTGCGGTTATTTAGTCGTGAAGTGGTCATATTTGGTAGGTTCCATCATCAGTATCATATATATTTTTTTATCCCATACCTTTTGGACCATTCATTTTGAAGCATTCGATGACATCCTCACTGACCCTGGCACACATGCCCACCATCATGCTGAAGGAAGTACCATTACTGGTACTTGAGGAGGACAGGACTGGCACTCTGTGAGCAGGTATTGAATATTTGTCTTTGGACAATTCTATGATACCCCCACATACCACCAAGCCTAGCCATTCCTTGACATATCTGAAAAAGAACATTTAGAATGGTTGTATTATGCTATTTATGTCACACTGCAAATTATAAGCATATGCTAATGCAGACGATTATCTTGGACAGCCTATATGATGTGATAATAGCAGCTTGGGGGCTAATGGTTAAGGCATTCACTAATTCCATGGGTACATTGCCCAGCTCTGCTGAAGGTCCTGGGTTCGTCCCCTGGCCCGGGCACTCTTCATGAGTCTCATCCCAGCTGGATGTCAATCGCATGAGATGTTAAATTAGAGGTGCCTTGTACTCAGTGCCTGTGCTAAGGCAAATAAAATGGGGTAAATGTGTAACATGAGTAGTAATGACAGTACTAGGCCTTAAAATATAGTACTAAAACGTACACCAGAGGACAGTAAAAGCGTCCTACGTAGTACCTAATTGTACACCAGATGTCTGTAATGTTCTACGACATGTGCTGACATCTAGTGTGACGAGAACAATAGATATAATAGGAAAAAGATAGGTTGAGTTTTAGAACAGGACAAAAGAATATATATATTATATATAGTATTGGTGGTGTCATCTGGAACATGTGTGAGTGTGCTTTAACCTATCAGTCTGGACAGCACTGCTTTTGACAAACAGCTTAGACTGGAGTAGTCCTACATACATTCATTTAAAATGGCGTTAATCTACCGTTGGATTCTTGTTGGACATACAGCATGTCAAAGTGGAGTTACACACAGCTATACACTTTACGATAACAAAGAACAATTTACATCATTGGTTGCCTGTAGAATTAGTAGCAGACAGTTTGTTCGTACAGATACCATCTACAGTGTGTTGGAATATACTACTCGAATTCTTTGTCAGCCACCAGTGATCGGTGGTTTAATGCCCTATGCTTACGAAGGGTTAGAGGCTGGCCAGTCTGATGAGGGAGATGATTCATCTGCAGAATCTGAAGACTCTGATAATAGTATTGATATTACGAAACCATTAGCAGAATCTGAAGACTCTGATAATAGTATTGATATTACGAAACCATGGATTCGCTGGGAGTTATACAGAAAAGCCCGATGTGGCAATGACAGCCATTATATCTTGCATCGCGCTAATCACCAACTCAATCTGAATATGATGGAGTGTATATATGAATTTTCAGAGTATTTTGTAACTGAAGTATGCTGTTACCAACCTCAATGGAGACTGCATATCTATTGTATGTAACTTCCTGTGTGTAAGATACATGATTATTATTAGTATGTTAGTAATGTTTGTATAAATTGCATATAATTTGTAACTTGTGTAAATAGGTTGTACTATGTAGGACATATATATATATATATATATATATATATACAATATAACTGTGCAGTGACATGTAACACTTACCATGCAGCATTTGTTGAAGATCACATGGGCTGATGTATAAAAAATAGTGTTAGATGTCATAAGAGTTACCATGGTGAATGGACCAATCAGAAGCTGTATATACAAATAGGTAGTAGAAATAAGGTGGTAGGGGTACTGCGATTGAAGCACTCTTCCGGTGTACATGAATACATTAACATGGATATTTTGATGAAACATGCTGCTGTGATAATAGGCACAATCGATGGTGCCGAAGCCTTAACTACATTGAAGGACAATGGATACCTCAACTGGTCATCGTATCTGACATTGCGAGACTACGAAGATAGTGAAATGCAGACTTTGAAATTGGTGGACATGCTGGTTGTGCAGGAAAATCACAAGGCTATAGCGAAACTTTTTGAAATCATTCGTATCAGCTACCCTGATTTATGTAGCATGATTCCTGAAATATCTTATGGACAAAGATATTCCGTCTATATCGGACACAATGATTTTTTGAAAGTAATGGTCAATGATGGTAATGTGACAGTGGACATAATGAAAATGGAGGCAAGTACATATGCATTTCAGTATGTATAGGGTTTAGTGACCGATTGATATATGTTTACAAACTATAATATGTATCTCATTTTCTTATACAGACATATGATGACAAAGCTGAACACGCATGCGTATGCCTAAATCTTCAGAGATGGTCAGCACTGATGCAGACAGTGGATGTTGTCAAATGTGCTATAGGTACAAATCATCAAGTGCATTTGGGAGGAGGCTATTACATTGAAACATTTTTTAACAGTGACAATGTACACATTACCAAGTATGATAAACAAGAGGATGGTATATGTAGTATTAGTCTTGCTCAAAGCATAGTGCTAACCAGATATCAGTTTATAACAATTTCAGAGAATTTTGACAAAATTCAAGATGTTACTCCAGAGCTTAGTTTGATAATACCCTGTTATATGAATGAAGATCACCAAAATCAAATGGGTTATGCCATGTGTCCAGAATGTAGTCCTTTTGGCGATGAAGACTGTTGAGATTATGTGAATATATGTAAATATTGTTGTGTATACAATAAATGGATGTTTACATAATACAAGGTGGTTGTTTATATATAACTCTGTGAATATAATAATACTGTGTATTAATCAACAAGATGGCTTAGTGCATAACATTGCGAAATGGTCATTATCATGTGACATCATGTAATCTGAAGTGCAGCCTGATTGGCCCTTATCACGTGACAATACACAATCGCATGTGCAATCTTATTAAGATTCTGTAAGAACTTTTAAGGGTCAGTTAACATTGAGACATGGAAGCTAGCAGAAACACCCTGTCTACTCAGAGCTCTGTATCATCAGACAAATGGTATATTCTTGGAAGAACTCTACCTAAGAGTGAAATAGTGTTTCTGAGTCAGGTGTTAATTTTGTACACAGTTATTATAGCCTCACTTGTGAATCTCTCTTTAGGGAGTACATCTGAAACGTGGCTCATTTTGGTAAGTACGAGTCTTGGAGCAATCTTGCCAAATCCCCAGTTGCTACCAACCCCACAGTTGCGTAAAATAACTGAAATACAATACCCACACTGTGCACCAGCTGAAAGGAATACAGTTGTATAATAATGGATGATAAAGAATTGGACGAATATCTGTCAAAAGTGTACTATTCACCAAGATCTCCAGCAAGTTATTATGGAGCAGACAGACTTTGGGATTATATTAAAACAAGAGAAGATTTACCACCCAATCTCCATTTTGATGGAGTTAAACGATGGCTGAAGGAACAGACCACACACACAATTCACAGCAAACCTACAACCCATTTTGCTACTGAAAGGATTATTGTGGAATATCCAGACATGCAGTGGGATTGTGACCTACTACAACTCACAGGGCTGTCAGAATATAACAATGGTTATAAATATTTGCTTGTATGTATTGATCTATTTTCTAGATATCTATGGGCACAGCCTTTGAAAAGTAAGAGAGCTGCTGAGGTAGCAAATATGTTTGAGAATGTCATATCACAAGGGAGGAAGTGTGAAATTATTCGCACTGATCAAGGAAAGGAATTTACAGGAACAGCCTTTCAAGAATTACTGAAAAAGGAAGGTATTTCACACATGCGTGCATATGGTGTCCATAAAGCCAACTATGCTGAACGTGTCAACAGGACAATTGAAGACAGATTATACAAATACTTCTATGAAAAACAGACATTTAAATATATTGATATATTGGATGATATCATATGGTCATATAACCACACCAAACACTCCAGTATAGGTATTGCTCCAGCAGAAGTCAATAGTGGGAATATAAATGATATTTATCAGCGTGTATATGTCCCTGAACTTAATAAAAGAGCCCAGCATCAACCGCACCATTCATTCAATGTGGGAGACTTGGTGAGGTTAAGCCATACAAACGGGCCATTTGATCGTGGTTATCAAGAGCATTGGACTGAAGAACTGTTTAAGGTTTATCAAAGTCTTCCATCACATCCTCCAAGATACAAAGTTCAGGATCTTGCAGATGAACATATAAAGGGGTCGTTCTATGAGGAGGAACTGCTCAAGGTCAATGTGTCAAATCCCGAACTCATAGTATACAAAATAGAGAGAGTTCTTTCAACCCGAAGAATTGGGAAAAAACAGTTAAGCCTCATCAAGTGGTACGGTTACAGTGACAAATTTAATAGCTACATTCCTACAGAGGATATTCAAGAGTACTTAGGAAAATAATGTATCTGTACATCTCCAGTGATCAGAGCGAAAATGTGTTCTCAGGCAATTCTCCCACGGCATTCAGAATCAAACTCCCACGGCGGATAGATCTGAAGCCCCCAGACATTTGGACCATTGCAATATTGGATATTGACTTACCTCCACTGGCAGAGAAGTACAAACCTAGATATATCACAGTTAATACCAACGTATGTAAACCCAGTTTTATGAACAGCTCACAGGCACCTATTTTGCAAAGAATGTACTATCACCAGTTGCAGCAAAAAGGTTCCTATATCTTTGATCACCCTCGATATATACCTGTCACTGCAGACTCTTTGGATGCATTGAGCATCTACTTATTGGATGACAAGGGTGAGGAGCCATCATTTAAAGGTGGACATTCATGTTGTACACTACACATTGATACATCACAACAGTAATGGCAACTACCAGTTATTATGCCACAGATGGAGGGTTTGATTATGAAACATTTGCAGACCATTTTCTGAAGCAAGCAGAGGGTGAAAATAAACCACTGCTTGTACACAATATGACTAATATGGCTACTTTCAGTAAGTCAGACAATGGGGGGCGTGGACGTATTGTTCTTATTAACACAAGGAAAAACAAAGAAAAACTGGCAGAGGGAGGTACTATTGCCAAACTTGAGGTAATTGACCCTACTGAAGGTGCACGGAGAAGAGCTGTTGCAGAAGTTCATAATAAAGAGCGGGGTAGCACTGCTAACCTTCATTCAAGAGCAAGCAAGAGGAAGAGGAAGACATCATTAACATCACAGAGGAAGAAAAAAGCTACAGTAAAGCAAGACACTAGTTCTTCAGGTGACATTTTTGACGATTAATTTGGTTGGAAGAATATCAGAAGAATGAGCGAAACACTTCTGGCAGATGCCTATGTAGGGTATCCTGAGGAACTTGCTATTTTTGAAAAGCCTATTCAGAATGTGGGTGTTAAGAGATGTCACTGCACTACTTACTACCCTGTAAATGATTTTTCCAATCAAGGTGTTATACAATTTTCTGTGCAAAATAATTCCTCATCATATATAGATTTAAAGAAAACTCTGCTTAATATAACATGCAAGATTGTTGCACGCAATGGTGATATGGTAAAAACCCCTGCAAGACCAGCAACAAAGCCTGCTACTGAAACCACTGATGAGTCTGCTGCAGAGGCTACAGCCGTTGCTGCTGAACAAGGTGTTAAAAGAGGCATTGTGGGAGTGGTGAACAATTTCATGCACAGTATGTTCAGTCGCGTGGACGTCGCACTGCAAAATAAAGTGCTCACTCATGCTGACCAGGCATATCCTTATTTAGCATACATTAAGGCTTTGCTGTATACCCCAAAAGAACAACAGGAATCATCACTACAGACACAGATGTATTTTAAAGACACACCCCCTAATCTGCATGACAATAATTGGTTTTTTGGAGACAATGCAGCCTTGAAAACCAGAAGCAAGTTTTTTGACAATTCCAAGGAAGTTGATATGAGTGGTCATCTATATAGTGATGTCCTTGACATCAACAGGTTTATCCCTTATGGCATACCTCTAAATGTAACATTGTATCCTAGTTCACCAGAGTTTTGTCTGATGTCACCAGACGCTGGTACAGCTCAATACAAGGTGGTCATAACCAAAGCATCATTAAGTGTTTGTATGGTTGATGTAAATCCTGTAATATTGACCTCACATGCTGCTACTTTACAAAAAAAACCTGCGGTATTTCCATACACTAAAACAGAGGTTAAAAAATTTACTTTAGCACGTGGTGTATTTAGTGGAGAAGTAAATGACCCTTTTTCTGGTGCAGTGCCCCATGAAATGGTGTGTGCTCTTGTATCAGATTCTGCCAATCATGGTCAGATAAAAGAGAATCCTTTTCTCTTTGAACACAATCACCTCAATTTCATTCAAGTTACTGTTGATGGGCAAGATATGACACAGGCCCCAATTCAACCTCGTTATGGTGATGAACCTGAAGATGGTCTGTATATTGATGCCTATGGTTCCCTGTGTGGTATTAATGGTATAGATGAGAGTGCACCCATATCACGCAAAGAATTCCCTGAAGGTTTCTGTTTCTATAGATTTGTCTCTGAAGCTATTCCTAGCGGTAATGATGATGTCATACCATTAAAACGTCGAGGAAATATGAGAGTGTCTGTAAAATTTGAAAAGAAGCTTACACAACCAACAACATTAATTATATTTGCAAAATTTCCTGCCGCTCTCAAAATTGACAAAAACAGGGCAGTACATGAAGTTTAAGTAGTCGTTATTGTGACACTGTGGAGACAAGTTCAGAGCAAGTAAGGTCTTCATAACTTAACACTATGGAAGCATATACACAATGTGGTATGCCCTTTGATTTACCTAAAACACTATTGGTCATTGGAGCGTCCCAGTCTGGAAAAACGTTTTTCATTCAGCAGTTATTACTGCAGAATAAGCAGATGTTTACACCAGCACCAAGTAAAATTATTTACTGCTATACATCATGGCAAGAAAAATATGATGTCTTGGAGAAGGCATTGGGTGAAATGATTCAATTTAGAACAGATATTCCCAGCAGTGAAGAACTGACAGCAATTTGGCAAGAAACTCATAAGGAAACACTTTTGATTCTTGATGATAAAATGAGTTGTCTTAATGACAGTCTATCGGGACATTCAGTAGTAGACATAGTATGCGTACTGTGTCACCATTGCCATGTGTCATGCATTATAACACTTCAAAATCTTTTTCATGCTAGTAAGACAGTGCGAGAGATAAGTCTTAATTCACAATATATATGTCTGTTTAGGAATAATAGAAGTGCAAGACAGGTACACACCCTAGGTAGCCAAGCCTTTCCTGGTCAAACGCAATATTTTATGGGTAGTTATGACCTAGCAACTGCCAAGAATTATGGTTACATGATTGTAGATTTATCATCAAATATTGACGCTAGACTGAGATTGAGAAGTGCCGTATTTCCAGGCGAAGAAACGATCGTATATCTCCCAAAGAAATGAACACCATCAAGGAGAATATTATATTTCTGCAAGCTGTGGGCAGTCTACCTGAACCTCAAGTTAAAGAACTATTGGCAACTGCTGATAAGGGACAGTTGATTGCTATAGCTGAGGTATTTAAAAATGTTCTTGGGAGGGTAATCAGGCTCCCAATGGAGTATAAAGACAAGCTTACTAAGGACAGAGACATCATTCGGTCCATCGCGGACAACAAAGTCTCACATAAGGAGCGACTGGAAACTCTTGTCAATTCATCTTACATAGTGTCTTTGCTCATAAAAGCTGTACTCAAAAGACTTCTCACTTTAGCAAAATAACAATGGCTGAGGAACATATAGTGATACCTCGTGAGCGCTACAATAGACTCATGCAACAGGTGAACAAGAAAAACGCTGGAGATGTAAATATAGAAAACACACATCACAGCACTGCAGTAACAAAACACAGTGAGGAACCGGTTGAAAAAGAAACGTCTGATGTAGAGAACCCCCAACTTAGGACAAGAACTGATGTTACAATGGATAAAACTGAGGAAAATACTAATGTACAACCGCCAGGAATAACTCCAGAAGAATTCCAACGTCTACTCAAGAAAAGACCAAAAAAGCAATTTGAAGAACATAAAAAGAAAGGTGTGAAAAAACGAACAGTGAAAGCTGTAAAAAAAACTAAAATGAATGATTCTGGTAAAAAACGAAAAGTTAATAAAATTGTAAGAAGAATAAAACAAAAGTGGTTGAAATTTGAGTAACTATATGTGATGTAAGATGAAGTATTATTCTTCATTATTATTATTACAAAATACATATATATATATATATATAATACTGTTAAGTTATTATTATTGACTCTGTAGTAATTATATGTACATCATGATCAGATAATGAATAAATGCTTTGCAAACGTCTGGCTAAGTTTTGTTTATTATTTAAAACATCAGTCAAAGTGCTGACATTTGTATTCGATATATCTGAATAGAATTTATTTGAAATAGAACAATTGACCTTCTACATGTACAAATTCACTGCACATTAGTGTTTTGTTGAGATAAATACATGCAACAATGACTATACATTAGTGTTTGTTGAGATAAGCAAGGATATGTTACAGTCTTGACCCCTGTAATTTAAAAGAAGTGACCCCACAAAATAAAAAGAAATGGTAATGTAAGTCGTAGTTTGGGGTACTGCGTATAATTATTAACATTTAGATTACATGAATTGAGGACGTGTTCTTTCTCTTACACCCTATTGGGCTACAGACACTGTGAAGGTGGCTCCCTCTAGGGAGCGTACATGTTCATTGGTTAATAAAGATGTATCTAACATATATAAGGGTGTGCGGTCTTTACTCTGCCTCTATTACTTCAACTGTAGTTTGAACTTTCGTTTTTAGATTACTACTATTATTACTAGTAGTAATTATTCATTTTTAAAAGTGAAAGATGACCAAGATATATTACAGTACCAGTGGTACAAGAGTTAGAGGCAAGTTCCTCTGGTTCAGAGAGTTGGGACACCGCAAATTCATGGTCCTACAACGGTATCAAGGCCGTGTGAAGTTGCACATCAGAAATTATGTGTTGGAAGAAGAAGAGTTCATCCTCATCCCATCAAAAAGGGGGGTTGCTATGGACAAACAGCAGACTCGGGACTTCATGGCGTCCATAGGAGATTTGCTCAAAGTGATCAAAAAAGTAAGTATGAGTTCTTATTAATTAAAGTATATGAAGTGATATGTAACATTATATTAAGTACATTTGGTCATTTAATGCTAACCAGCGAAGAATCAAACTCTTTCATCTGATCATGATTGTAGAATATACCTGTATATGCCTATAAATGTACATTGAACTCTTTATGTCAAATTACCCATTATGACCAAACCAGTAATGTCAAATTGGGCCATTAATTCGACCCTAGTATATATAAAACTGAACATGCATTGTTATGGTCATTATAGGGTAAAGCAGATGAAAGCGATGAAGAGCTGTCTAATGACGATGCCGAAGATACTGGTGACGATGACGAAACACCTGTGGACGATGACATGCCAGTTGATGACTCATCCAATGATGCCAAAAAAGCCTTCATTCCTGCAGAGCTTAATGTTCATATTGGAAAAAATCTCTTCGCTGTTGCAAAGAAGGAATATGGTTGCGTAGACATACGCCATTACTTCTTCACAAACAGTTCCTTGAAGTCATTGCACCCTACAAGAAAGGGCGTCAATTTGAGTAGCTATGAATTCGCTACACTAATCAAGGAACTTCCAGCGCTAGAAGTAAAATGGGCTGGTCTGAAAGTTCTTACAGAATGCTCATTAACACATGCATGTAGCATACAGCAGATGAAATGCGCTCATTGCACGCCGTCTCCCGCAAATAATGAAACAGATGGGGCTACGAAAGTGGCTCATGCAGATGATCTTGAGGCAAAAGATCAACAGAAGCACCCAAAAGCATCGGGAAGTCCTGACAAAAGGAGGCGCATGTCACCTGTAATTATTAACGATGCTAATGATGGCAGCTCCACAGAGGAGAATGCAAACTCGCCTATTTTGATTGCCTCTGATGCGGGTGGTTTGTTTGACATGCCTAACATCTCCGGGGGTACACCCAAAAAAAGCAAAATCACTCTATCTAAAAAGGAGACCCCCAAAATACGTAAACTAACACGCGCAATCATGTGATTTGTCTATGTGTGTTGGTATGCATGTAATTAGATAATATCAAGTTTATTGTTTAACGTTAATTATGAACCACTAAAATCATCAGTGTATAGTTAATTATTATTATGTGAACCAAGTGTATAGTTTACGATTATGTTATGTAACATTAAATGTGTAATGTGATGAATTGTAACAGTTAATATATTAATATTAGTAATTTGATGAATACAATGAACTTGTTACCAATATTATTATATATCATACTTATAAATCAGGGTGAACTGTATCAAGCATCCAACAATGTAGTGCCTGTTATAATTGTAGACTGCTTTGAACAGTTATATATGTTTGCTTCAGTAATAAACAATTACCAAGTTCAGAAAAGCGCTGGTGAATTGACAATTCGGTGTTGTTGTTATTGTAGTTTTTAATACAGAATATTATTTAGATATATATATATATATATATATATATATATGTGTATTACTTTTCATTACTTCTACCACCAACTTGGTCATACTTTTGTTGTCATACCTAAAGTCATCTGAGAGTCCTACTTACACATGATATAATATCTCTATGTGTATTACTCTTCATTACTTCTACCACCAACTTGGTCATAATTTTGTTGTCATACCTAAAGTCATCTGAGAGTCCTACTTACACATGATATAATATCTCTATGTGTATTACTCTTCATTACTTCTACCACCAACTTGGTCATACTTTTGTTGTCATACCTAAAGTCATCTGAGAGTCCTACTTACACATGATATAATATCTCTATGTGTATTACTCTTCATTACTTCTACCACCAACTTGGTCATAATTTTGTTGTCATACCTAAAGTCATCTGAGAGTCCTACTTACACATGATATAATATCTCTATGTGTATTACTCTTCATTACTTCTACCACCAACTTGGTCATAATTTTTTTGTCATACCTAAAGTCATCTGAGAGTCCTACTTACACATGATATAATATCTCTATGTGTATTACTCTT
This sequence comes from Alitta virens, assembly GCA_932294295.1. Lineage (NCBI taxonomy): Eukaryota > Metazoa > Annelida > Polychaeta > Phyllodocida > Nereididae > Alitta > Alitta virens. Next base: position 40,894,790 of record OW028574.1, on the reverse strand, counting down.
CATTACTTCTACCACCAACTTGGTCATAATTTTGTTGTCATACCTAAAGTCATCTGAGAGTCCTACTTACACATGATATAATATCTCTATGTGTATTACTCTTCATTACTTCTACCACCAACTTGGTCATAATTTTTTTGTCATACCTAAAGTCATCTGAGAGTCCTACTTACACATGATATAATATCTCTATGTGTATTACTCTTCATTACTTCTACCACCAACTTGGTCATAATTTTGTTGTCATACCTAAAGTCATCTGAGAGTCCTACTTACACATGATATAATATCTCTATGTGTATTACTCTTCATTACTTCTACCACCAACTTGGTCATACTTTTGTTGTCATACCTAAAGTCATCTGAGAGTCCTACTTACACATGATATAATATCTCTATGTGTATTACTCTTCATTACTTCTACCACCAACTTGGTCATAATTTTGTTGTCATACCTAAAGTCATCTGAGAGTCCTACTTACACATGATATAATATCTCTATGTGTATTACTCTTCATTACTTCTACCACCAACTTGGTCATAATTTTTTTGTCATACCTAAAGTCATCTGAGAGTCCTACTTACACATGATATAATATCTCTATGTGTATTACTCTTCATTACTTCTACCACCAACTTGGTCATAATTTTTTTGTCATACCTAAAGTCATCTGAGAGTCCTACTTACACATGATATAATATCTCTATGTGTATTACTCTTCATTACTTCTACCACCAACTTGGTCATAATTTTTTTGTCATACCTAAAGTCATCTGAGAGTCCTACTTACACATGATATAATATCTCTATGTGTATTACTCTTCATTACTTCTACCACCAACTTGGTCATAATTTTGTTGTCATACCTAAAGTCATCTGAGAGTCCTACTTACACATGATATAATATCTCTATGTGTATTACTCTTCATTACTTCTACCACCAACTTGGTCATAATTTTGTTGTCATACCTAAAGTCATCTGAGAGTCCTACTTACACATGATATAATATCTCTATGTGTATTACTCTTCATTACTTCTACCACCAACTTGGTCATAATTTTGTTGTCATACCTAAAGTCATCTGAGAGTCCTACTTACACATGATATAATATCTCTATGTGTATTACTCTTCATTACTTCTACCACCAACTTGGTCATAATTTTTTTGTCATACCTAAAGTCATCTGAGAGTCCTACTTACACATGATATAATATCTCTATGTGTATTACTCTTCATTACTTCTACTACCAACTTGGTTATAATTATTGTTATCATTCCTTATAGTCATGCGCAGTTGAGTCATGCATAATATAATTAGTGTCATTCAATCTACTATAATTATTGTTATCATTCCTAAAAGTCATGTGCAGTTGAGTCATGTATAATATAATTAGTGTCATTCAATCTACTAAAGGTTACGTAACATAATATAATTTGTTATCATTCAGTCTAAATGATTACATGTAATTCAAGTGGTTATTAGTCATAATAAACAATGTTTACACATGTGCATGAAAACGTTGTGTGTTAGCAATATAAAGTAAAGAATATTTACAATGACAATATATTGGTCTTATGTAACAAACCACTTAGGTGTTTAAAATAGATAATTAGGTAACACATATTTCTATTAAGATTGAATTAAATAACACAAAAGTGTCATTTGGATACATAAAGTATACATGTCTGACATGTTCACAATTTTGCTATCGTCTGTGACATTATGGTCGCTATGCAGTGGCTATGATTTCCACTGCGGCCCCTGCATATGCACACCCCTTGAAGAACATACATTTTTAGCCAACTGTACAGGTGCTCCAGATTTGGCTGAGATACTTACAGCAACCTTTCCAAAGGTTATCCAGAGGGGATTGGTGATCATAGATGTGAGGGGTACAGTTATGTGTGCTGCAGATGCCCCTGATGACCACGATTACCCTTATGAGGTGATATTTTATAGTAACACATCACCTGAAGACAGCAGTACACTTCAGGAAACCACCTATTTTGATGGTGGTGCTACTGGGTCACCCACAGGCACAATTCTTGGGGGCATAGCATTGTGCTTTGTAGTTGTATGCATCATAGCCATATCATGTGTATTGTATAAAGTGAGTATACTCATTATTCTTGTTTCTTAATATAGTTATAGTCTGTCGAAGTATTGTTTTCTTAATATTTATAGTTGGCACATTCTTATAACAGTGATTATAGTTTATTGATTATTTTATATATATATTAAAGCCTTACAGGGTCGGCATGCTTTATGCTGTGTAAATATGTATATTAACAAGGCCTGTGTTACTGCACTAGCTGTTTATATATATTAAAGCCTTACGGGGTCAGTATACTATGCTGTGTAAATTGTGTGTATATTTATTCATTAAAAACTTTTACAAACGATCTGTGTGATTTACTACACTATAAATATATATAGCGATAACCAGTGAGCTAAATACGTACTGATGCATGTGGCACCATCTATAACCAGAATTAACTGAAGTGTAAAGTGGTGAACCATAAACATACACTCTGAATGATGTGTATACATGGTGCAGGAGCCAAGATCTTCGTCACACTTATTAATTCATCGTCTACGCTGATCCTTCAGCAAGTGCTGAGGTCAAAAATCTCTCAGCACTATAAAGCATCCTGTCTACATCCTGTCTCGATAACGGCTAAGGCTACTACACCTTTTGTATATTATTACAATAATGTTTTAAAAAAGCTTGTAATATATGTGCATTATTTAATAGCATCGACTTATCTTAGATAATGATCAACTTAAATGCATATAATAACACATAACACTAGTTAAGTATAAAATAATAACCAAATATGTTATTCTGTTCAACTAAAATGTCATAAAACAACAATGTATCAGCTATATAATAAACACTGTAATTGGTAAGAATTCATTAAGAAGACATCAAATTGTATGATAGTACAAACACTGTACCAGATATATATTACATATAATAATAAACATATATGTTATTCTGTTCAACTAAAACATGTCATAAACAACAATGTATCAGCTATATAATAAACACTGTAATTGGTAAGACATCAACTGTATGGTAGCCAGCTTTAAGGTATACAAACACTGTACCAGATATATATTATATTGTTATTGTTAATTAATTACATGAAAGACGTCACTTGTGTAGAAGTGGATGCAGCGTCCTCAAACTCATCGCTAAATGCGGGCCTCCGGCTTACACGTGACTGTGTGCGGTAATTAGGATTGTATATGCTGGTATCTTCATTCTTATTTCTTCGTTTCCTGCGGATCACACGTACAACTGCGAATACTACCTATAATGATATAACACAAACAATAATAATGGCAGCGTTACACACATATAAATATATATATTAATGGCAACAGTAATCACTAGTCACCTTTACACACATGTATACTGTGAGGATGATTAATAAGCATGTGTCAATTGATATTTCAGTCTTGAAATTCAAGAGCCAGCTCCATTTAGTTGGGACAGTGAGACATGCAGCTGCTGCAGCAGCTGCAGCAGAATCATAAGGTCGAGCGCCACCTGGTGTTGTTAACTGCTCTACCCCTGTTACAGTGGTGGATTCCTGAAATATAGTACTGTGGTGTATCCTGACAGTTGAAGCCCTCACATGCATGGAACTTGATGCTAAAACCTCAGCGTGTTTAGTTGTAGCTACCAAATTTGTGGTATATAATATCCTACCAGTAGTGGAATCTAGAGTGGAATTGAAGACCTTCGGTGCCCCAGATGTATCAGGCGTTGTAATTTCCATAGCATCAACAGTATTTGCATCTGTAATGATATCAATATACTCATAATATATAATTATGATGATGTATAATAAACAGTGACAAATACACACCTAAAGTTATCATATGTGTACACAGAACTTTGTACAATTAACACAACTAACCTGTACTGATTGCTGAACACACCACTGGCAGCTGAGGGACTGCATCATTGCAGAACACTGTACCAGTCATATCAATGATACCTATCATCATATTCAGCTTTGTAGGGAAATGTGGAATTGGTCTCAAAAAAGTGGATTTCCTACATGTTACAATAACTTTGCCATTAACGCCATAACTACATAAACAAAGGTCAAACTGATTTGCTTCAGGCATTGATCCACACGAAAACGAATAATCCGCCTTACATGCATGTATAATACACAAGGCAAACGTAATGAATCCTGTAAGTGAGGCCATTTCACTTCATGAACTGTTCTTGCAAATCCTAGGTACTTGTGTGCAGACATAATTCTTATCACAACTTTTTTGTTACACTGTCAAAGCGTGATGCATAATCCAATATTCATGACTTGTGCGCAGGCATATTCTTATCACCACTGTTTGTCTGTTGCACTGCCAAAGCTTGATATATAATCCAATATTCACGGAGAGTAGGCCAAATGTATCAAAAACGCATCTTTTCTGATATGGCAATGTTATGCGCTAATGCCTCAACGATAACATTGTATTATGATTGCTTAGTGTAATATTCATGGAACTGAGAGTTGGCAGATATCAGAAAACATATCATTTACAAATTGTTGGCAGACATGTCATTACACATTAACACAGCATTGATAATATACACTGGCTACGTATTGATAATATATACACTGGCTACTCATTGATAATATACACTGGTGTGCATAGCTATATACATACACATGTACATAATGTTTATATATATATATATATTATATACATACAATCAATACCCATATGGAAACGTTTTGAAACTGTCTAGTGCAACAACACGCTTTGTAAACACCTTTTTAAATGTTTTGGTGTATGGTCTGTTGTAGACGATACCTAAATGTTTCACCCTACATATCTGTTTTGAAGGTGGTAATTTAATTGTTTCAATTGTATCCAGTAAAACCTCTTTCATTGAATCAAAATCAATGAATTGACTGTTCACATAATTAAGGGTGATTCCTTTAACTTTGGTGACACTCTCACCATTATTAAGCTTGTAGCTATAGCTCTTTGGACCTGTTGATATATATGCTGTGATATGTGTGTTACAAGGTAACTCATCAGTGAGGTCCCCCAGAAGGTCCCCTGTTTCCAAGAGATCTTTTTGATGTTTGTTTTGCACAAATATAACAGAATCTGTATCAAAATACAGAGTTTGTTCACATGTCTTTTCTAATATACCAAATAGGTGTAGACGGGCAAGTGATGTTGTAAATGTCCCAATGATTTCATTTGTAAAGGTGTTTTCCTCCTCAAATGATTCTGTACATTTCAGTTCGACCACTATCACTTCAGGTGTGATAATGTGGAAGTTTGTTACCTCTTTGGTAGGGTCATTTCTGATTTTTGTGTATTCTACCTTGGACTTAATATATTGTGTTCGGGGGAGGTCACCCCTCTGTATAAACTTACCCCATAACGTATTGGCGTAAAGCTTCGAAACCATCCTAAGTGATGGATTGTACTGTATCTTCCTTTTATCAAGAAGTATCCCCTGCTTGTCATGATAATATTGTATATAGTTATCTCTATCTTCCTCGGTCTCAACCCAGCTGGGGTAACCGGAAGCTTCCTGCTTTACCTTCAGGAACATTTTGACATAATCCTGAAATATATTACAGCCTATATCATGTGTAGTTTGAGGATAGTGATAAATCTCATATATTTTCACTATTTTATAACCATGTTGAACGGCTACCTTGACTTCTTCTGTTGTCCATGTACCCACAATTGCTCTGTCACCGTCAGTGCAAACACAAGGTTCTACACTCTCCAACCTTGCACACTGTGAGCACAGGGGAAATTTCAATTTACCGTTACACCTTACAGGTAGTACTGGTATGAAAAGCTTTCTTGGTGGGACCACTTTAAGTTTCACCAACCCATAATAGGTTTTTAGTGTGTAGTCCATTTTGGACTGTTCTGTTATGATATCTGGGTGACACGTAGGGTACTCTGTATTAACGTTTACGTAACTATAGAGAGAAGTCACGTCATAGAATTTGATCAGCTCATCATCTGTGGCCTCATGTAAAAGGGATACTGGTGATACACGCCCCCCAAAGAAACTGTCGCGTATCTTCAAGGGCGTCACAAGATCCACAGAGTTCACAAATGCTTTCATGACTTTGCTATGTTTAACCATTTTGTCAAACTCACATTCCCATATGTGCACAACTTTATAACCTTTGTCACCTATTTCTTTAAGTCTAGTCAGCGTTCTCTGATAAATCTTCTCAAGAGTGGCACCTGTGCGGGGGTCACGTGCATGTCTATCTTTCCGACATGTATGACCATGCCAGCGACACCCTAAAAACTCATAAACTGTATCTGACCCTTCACGCTTTCCATCACAGTGATAATTAGTCCCTGGAATTCTGAACTCACCACCATTACGACTGTGGTGAATGACACATTCTGACACTTTCGCCACCCATTCGAGCCATGCCACAGCCTTGTGACTGTCATTGGGGTGCTTAGTGTAGCCTCTGGCAGGTATCTGTGGAATGGGGGAACTTAAGAATTTAGTTTTCACAATCTGTTCACTGTCAATGTCAACCCCTTTGATACTCCATTGACCTTTTTTCAATATAGCCACCTCATGCGTTCCGTCAATGAGTTCCACTTCATGCTCCTCATGGAGAAGCATCTCTCGCACTATTTGCATAGCACTTGATGCTATTGTAGCATGTGCAAAAGGATCTACTCCTTTTGCATCTTGTGCTGTCATGTCCATCAAAAGTGCACGGAATTTTGTGCAAGTTTCCCTTAATATGGTAACATCTGATCGTGTGTATGCAAGTATTTCTGTTTGGAAATTAAACACTTTATCTGTCTGCTTCTCATGCCACTCCATGAATATTTCTCGGTCTTTCTTAGACATATACTGTACACCATAATAGCTGGGGTCAGGAAAGGGACCAATGTAATTCTGATTACTCTTTGTATTCAGATAATGTGGAAAATCTCCCTTTTTCAGTTCAGTCTGCAGCCCTAGTGCAGCAGGTAATTTTTTTAAAGCCATAGGCAGGAAATTTAAGCTATCAATACACCGTATATCAACACCTTTTTTGATAGTCATGGTCATGATTTTGCTCCCTGCATAGACAACTTCAGGAAAAACCCCATTATTGATACAGTGGTTCAGGAGGAAATGCGAATCAAATGATTTTGCATTGTGTGCTATGGCTACAAACCCTTTGTGTTGTGGGGTGAGAAGCCACTTACAGAAAGCATCACATGTATCAGTACCCTTAAAGATCATTTCCCTTTGCCCACATAGTTGGTTAGAACATGATGCTCTAAGGAATCCATCTTTATTCTGTGTGCTACACTTACTGCAGCGGTGTCCACAATTTGCACATTTTGATTCCGCTGTGAATGTGTCGTCTTTGCAAATGTCACAAGCGCTCTGACACACCAGGTAATTAGGTACATGTCTCTCCAACCCACAATATCCTCTTTTACAGTTAACACATTTCCTACACCTTACACACATCTGCTCTGGAAGACAATCACTGCACTCGCTTTTAGGTCTGTTCAAGTAACCCTTATCACATGTTATGCGCTCATCTTGTGACGTTTCAAAATCATAGTAAATGAAACGTCCATCTGTTGTTTTAGGTTTCTTTATTCTATAATAACATAGATGTTCACCTACCACATACTCCTGGCAGCAGAAGCAGTACCATTCGTGACACATATGCTTAGCAGCATCACGTTTGGTTTTGTCAAGAATTTTATAGCACTTTAGACATCTGTAGTAGGTATCACATAGGGACAATCTCTCCTCACCTTTATTGACACCTGCATTGTACACTCTGCTTTCTTGATGACGTAAGTAACATTGCATACTTCTACACACCATGTTACACCTGTCACAAACCATTGAATCATCCCTATAACGACACTTGTCTGTGTTGCACGTAGCACATACTGATTCACAACTATGTCGCCATTTTTCACTATAAGTTGTTAAGCACTCTTCACAGAATTTTTTATAGACAAAAAAGCCCTTGATGTTAACAATGCTGTGATAATGCTGATCTTTCAAATACAGATAAATTTTTTTTTTCCTCTCAGTTTTACCTGTGTACACTATTTCTTCGCCAATATCGCCAGACACTACAACTATTTGTACATTAAGACAATCTTCAAACTTATACAAATCGTGTACAGGTACTGAGACATCATTTGGTAAACCTGCTTCCTTGAGCAGTTTCAACGCTTGACTACGTTGTGTATGCGGTTTCCTACACATTGTAGAATTCTTGTGCACAAACTTGTTAAACTTAGCTTGAGGCATTTTATTCAACTTTGCCATACATGTGACTATAGCGCGTGCTGCGCATATAAACTCATTAGGTACTTCAGGAATGGTCACCATACTCCTCTTTTGCTTTATTGAACACTGGTCAGACAATGTATCAACATTTACTATGGCTCTTCGCCCTCCACCAGAATCGGAGGCCTCCATTACTCCTACATTGACCTCGAATGTATCGTCTACAGTTAAGTCTTTGTTGGACTGTAGAACAGCTTCAAATCTGTATTCCATAACAAAACAATGGTCAGGAATACACAAAAACATTTGTAATGTACTAATATATAATAATAATAATAATAATATATATATATTACTCACCTCTCCATTATCACTTCAGATGTAATATTATGTTGGGGTTGACAGTGAATAGTTATTTCTTTGTCTAACCCTATGTGTCTGATTGATAACCGTGCTTTGTCATTGGGGTTTGGATGGTTGGCTCTCACTCTGTCCATTACACTACCAAACATAGCACCCAGGTCATTTGTGATGTCAAGTAATTTCTTCCCTTGATAGTTATTGTTAAATTTGGCTTTGAAAGTAACTTCTTCCACGCCATATTTTCGGGCTCTTCTCTCATTGATCTGTTCAATCCTATAAGGAACAGTATCCTCATCCTCATCCTCCTCATACTCCTTGTCATGCGATATGACACGACGTTTTGCAGGTGGCTCTTCAGACATGTTTGTTGTCATACAAATTGTTAAAAATCCACTGTGACATCTTTCTTACTTAATATACATAATGCTATGCCCTGGGAGACTTTATACACACGTGTCCATTACAGCTGATGTGTATCCATGGAAAGATTTCTCATTGCAATGCTCAGATCCATGCAAAGATTATACTTCATCCTTTCACCCAATCATATACAGTAGACAGTCTACAGAGCTGTACCATTGGTTACTTTTATCTCCCTATTTGATTTTTTTTGGGACTGTGCATGCTTTGTACATGTGTGGCCTGTGGCCATACTCTACATACCGAGTTTTTGATTCACATTGTATCATATATAATACATTTATATATATTCTATTTGCACGTTTATGCACAAGGTGGCCACGTACAATTCATCAGATCAAATCTATAGTGCTTTTACTGACATCTGGTGTATCTTTTCAATACTACTTAGACATCTGGTGTACAATTAGGTACTACGTAGGACGCTTTTACTGTCCTCTGGTGTACGTTTTAGTACTATATTTTAAGGCCTAGTACTGTCATTACTACTAACATGGTGTGGACTCCAAGCCATATCATCTCATCATTTTGTCTGCCTCTGGCAGCTGGTCATACCAGCTGACTTAGCTTCCGATCCATTAGCATTGAGACATAGACGTAATGCATAATTCATGATATGTGCGATATCATGTATCAGTTATCAGCTAGAGGACTAACGATATCAAGTTAATAAACAACAGACAGACAAATCTACTAATCTGATTGAAAAATTAAAATTACATACCTTTCCTTCAGATTCAATGCATTAGCAATATCTTGACAAGTTAGGGGCTTATCACTCTTGATCATGTAATCAAAGATTCCCAATCTTGTACCAATTTCAACGCCCATAACGATGTATGATTGATTGTATGCTTTGCTTAGTTTACCAACAAATGATGCTGTGTCTTCCGCAGCCATTTCAAAATACTAAGCCTTCTTTTACAAATAACAACACCCGGTTTAGCTTAATAAATCAATGAACTATAGTCCACAAACTAGGCAAAAAATTGATGTCAACTGTTGCTGAGGTTGTGCATGTGGTTTCTCTTATCAAAAGGAGGGCAAGCAGTGACCTCGTGGCTCACATATTCAGTGACCCACATCATGTGGCACTAGGGCAGAGTACAGGTGCACCAATATGTCAATCTGCTGACAACATAGATAAACAAATGATAAACTTCCACAGCAAAAGCAAGATATATTTTATACCTCACATAGATAAACTTCCACAGCAAAGCTCGGTATTACATAATAAGTTAAAACACTGACCAGCTACATATTGAGGTGTAATTTATTTCCAATACATATTGTGTATCATATATACCTGCACCCATCATGCCATGACACTGTTACTAGAACCATGTAACCAAGATAGCATTCCAAATCGTTTCAAAATCGACACGGTGACACATCGCGTATTAATACGATGTTGTAACGGCAGTGGCCTACAAGGAACCGATTAAAGGCCGATTTGGAATAGCAGGAATGCTATCTGGGAAGGAAAGCTTCAAATAAAAAGATTAAATTACATTATATTGGCAATTGCTGTAAGAAAATGTTAGCATACACAACTGTTGAGGCTAGCATTACAAAGGGATCCATTAAACCATGCAATATTGCTTTAATGCAAATATGGGCTTTTTTCCTGCCACCAGGTTATGCGAAACATGTATAGATAGCCTGGAAATTGCCCTCTAAGGTTTTCAAGTTTATCTTGGTAAACCCCGCCGCGTTCATTAATTCTTGAGCTTTTTCGATGCCCCAGGCGGCTCCAAGGCCCATCCCATCATCATTCAAAGACACCACCATGCAATGAAAGAGAGAAGCCCCATATATTTCCGGAGCGTATGGGATATCTAAATTGTCCTTGATTTCTGAATGCATGTTGATATCTGTGATTGATGCGGGAGAACCTGGTTTGAGCACACGACAAATTTCACTCAGAAATTTGTCCGTTTGGGGAACATCATGAGCCACATCATAAACATAGACATAATCAAAACTATCCGACAAATCAGCAGGCAGGTTGCAACAATCTTGAACAGCAAAATGGATGTTGTTAATTCCAAGCTTCTCCGCCTTCTCCTGAGCAAATTTGATTGCATCCTCTCCGATGTCATATCCATAGACTTGTGTCTTGGGGAATCTTTTGGCAAAGTGGAATGAAACTGCTCCTGTACTGCACCCAAAGTCTGCCATTTTTATACCTGCATCTGAAACAAACAGCAAGTTTCAAACTTCTATAATTATTACATTACATTAATTTTAACAATCAATCGCTGTATCCTCATGATATCCTGTGACATTGACTCCCCATTCCAACTTTGTGGTCTAGTGAGCTCCATCTCAGATGGATGTCAAACTGGAAGCTGTCATTGACAAGAATGGCTAAATTTATTACAAAAACTTTGTTTACAATAATAGGTTAATAAAACATTATAGATTTGTTTCAGGATTGAAATTTACCCAGTGTGGGTTTTGTTATTGAATACTAGATTCGAAAAATGTACACAAAATATTTTTTCAATATCTAGTAAGAATGATGTGCAGTAATCATGCTTCGTAATGCAGAGTATATACATTTTATGGTTATGGTTACATGTTTTATCATATGTAGTACATGCCCTTATACAACACAAAGTGACTTTCTACTATTTTCAATGGCCAGGTTAATGAGCCATATCCTGCCATTTGTATGATTATCTTCATTCAGGGGAATTTCCTGTGTAGCTTAGCGGTTAACTCCCTATTTTTACGTTTTGCAATTATCCAATGGGTAGGTCCGACAAATGCAGTACACTGCATATAATCTTTATGTGAGATTATCTGTTGTTAGCAAAGTGAAAAAAAAAGCTGCATAAATATTTCATATGATCAGTCAAATAATTATTGATCCATGTAGAGTTGAATGGGCTAATTGTAAATGTTGAATTGTGGTATCAGCTATGAGAGCTTGAATTTACTTTCATACATATTTTGTAGAATATGAAAGTGATAATTATTAATGCCTTCATAAATTCTAGCAATTGGGATAAGAAAGTAAGCAGGTAGATTGTTTAAGAATCATCAAATACCATTAAAACGTCTTCTGAAAAGCAGACCATCCCAGTGAGTCCACTGCGGCACATATATTTTTTGATGATAAGAATATAATGCAAATTTAACTGATTGAGAATTTACCAAGTTTTTCCAGAAGTCCAGGCACTTCCTTGACCGCAATCAGCATCTCATCCTCTGTGTACACGCTGTTCATTAGAACTTCTCTCCATGGATGAAACATTGGATACTTTGAATAGGGAATGCCTGTTGGGACGAATTAATAAACAAATATTCAGCTTGATATTTTCAATAATCAGGTTCCTGCATCTGACCTTTTTACAGCAGATTTCATATACTTGGAAACTAAAATCCAGAGGATGTCATATAATTCTAGGATTCCCACTAGCTGACAGACTTCTTGGTCAATGGAAGTTCTGGATTCATATGATATCCTCTGAAATTTAGTTTCTAATTGTATATTAAGTTCTGCTGTACGTGTCTGGCTTTATCAATTACTGACGTTATTTGTCTTTATGTTACTGACATTATTTCTGATTTTGTTTAAACTGTGTCATGGACAGCATCTGTCTGTTACATAATATATTATTATTGGGCAATATTGGCCTTTGCCTTATTTTGTCAATTTACGACATTGCCTTTTTATTTGCAAATAGATCAATTTCAGACATTTTATACCAATATGCCTTTTTCTAATATTCTATGGCACTTGTCTGATGAAACACACTTTAATGAGTTTCCATATGTGTCTTGCAATTTAACCGTAGTTTTTATGGTAATATAATTGTAAATTTGATACGCTGCTTGTTATTGTAAATCTTTTACAGCAAGATACATTGAATCTACCCTACGGCATAATGTAAAATTTACAGCTAAGGCAAAGAAAATGGCATTCTACGGATTTATCCAGTAAATTGCTGTGAAATACACCAAATCCACCATACGGCATGTCACCATATTATAACTTTATGGTAGTGATCATTACAACTAAACAGATGCATGTGCTGTAGATTTTATGGTAAACATCTGTTTGTTCTATATTATGTCAGACCAACATGTTACCATAATTTTTGCAGAAAAATACTGTGCAAGATACTTAATACCATGGAGACAAGAGTACTCTTGTCTCCATGGTTAATACTGTGCAAGACAGCTAAATAACATAAAAACTACAGGGAAATTTTTTACAGATGTTACGCTGATGACTAGCAGATGTACACTGCAGTATGTTATGTGGATATCATTCTGATATTCCGCAGTCCATTTGTTGTAATTATTTCTTTCCTGAAATTCTATTTTCCCCTTTCATCTTGTTTCTCAACAACTTACCCTTTCCCTCAATATTTCTGATTTTCCTCCCTCAAAATTCATATCAGTCACGATTCGTTCTTACCTGATCCAAGATAACACACTAGACTGGCTCAGCATCAGCATAATTGCTTGAAACAATGATGTCCCAATATGGAATGCTATCTGAGCTACAGTGTATTCTTCAATGTTCCCATTTTCAATCAATATTCTTAATTTTATGACCTCAAAATTCAAGTACCTTTTGGACCATCCAACTTGAAGCATTCCACAAGGTCATTGGTGACATTACCACAGATGCTCATGAGCCAGCAGAAGACAGCGCCATTAGTGGGGCTTGTGGTGGACAGCGTAGACACACGATGAGGTGGGATGGAAAACTGCCCATCCGAAACGTTCACAATTCCCCCAGTGACAACAATACCCAGCCATTCTCTTACATACCTGTCAAGCAGGATAGATGCAAGCAAATGAAGAAAGTGTTATAGTTAGTCTGAGACATACATGTCTACACTATACATAGGCCTATGTGTATTCATACTTATAATGTACAAGAGTATGTGGTATGATTTCAAGACCCATTACATAAATGGACCTTACACATATGTATTTAAATAAAATGCCTTTATATTTTGTGAATCTACCTGCATCATGTTAAACTTACCTACCTGGTATATATATATGTATATATAACAAAAAAAGAAAAATCATACCTCTCCTTGAGGTTCAGTCCAGCAGCTATCTCCTTGCTGGTTAGAGGTTTATCACATTTGATCATGTAATCAAAGAGACCCAACCTGTACCCAAGTTCAACTCCCATAGCAATGAATCCATGGTTGACGATTGTGCCCAATTTTCCAGCAAATGTTGTTTCATCTTCAGCAGCCATTCTGAATGTGTCAATACCTATCCTCTGTCAATGCCTAATGCTAATCAAATCCTGTAAATACATAGATTTCTGTATAATTCACAATGGGGTCAGTTCAGCCACACTGACTCAATTGATATTATCAGTATCCCTCATTTGCAACAATATTTCTAAAATGCATCTTCTGCAGGTGCGATGGACCTCAGTGCTGCATATTCAAGCTTTTTAAATAATAAAACATCGTTTTAATGGAAGTAAAATCACATATTTGGTATGAAAATGCTTCCAAAGAAGATTCTCACAGTGAAATTTTAGATCATTGTCCTAATTAGCTCACCAGTTGCAGAAATACAGGACATAAAACCCTACTCACCCATCCACCCACACACCTCAGAAATTGAGAAAATTATTTTTGTTTATTTTTTGGCTAGGCCATTTTTGGGTTTTTGGCCAATTTTTGGCTTATGTAAGACAGTGGGCCAAGCTGCTAGTGGCCAAAAGTGGGCTGCACTGACGTTGAGCCAGCAATGGGCCAACGTTAGTCCAATGCTAGGCCGACTTTGAGTTGACATGTTTTTGGCCATCAGTAGGCCTATATGTATCTTGACAGTGAGGCTGACCTGTTGTTGACCAAATGTAGGATGAAATGACACTGGGCCAACATTAGGCCAAGGTCAGACTGACTTTTGGCTTACATATCATTTCGCCAATGATGGGCCTATGTAACAGTGGGCTAACCTGCTGTTGGCCACAAGTGAGCCACACTGACATTAGACCAACATTGAGCCAATGTTAGACTGGCTGGTCTGCACAAACCTGACCGACACAACACCAGGGCCAAAATGTGAACCGCCATTGAACTAACAGTGTATATATATTTGGTCGGCAGTAATTCCAGTGGCCTTGGGGGAGGTTTTGAATGCCCTCTACTTGTTATGATATGGGACTCCTATAGCTGAAAGATCACCCCTTGTGATTTGGAGATTTACATTGCCAGGTCTGAACACAAAACATCTATATTCAGACCTAATTTAGTTTTGTCCCAACAAAAGAATCATTGTCTGACAAAAAAGTTTTTTTCTTTTTCTTACCATGACCCTTTAGAAGCTCCGTAACATACCTTCTGAGAGCAACTGCACATATGTTTTTTACCTTGTAGACTGAGATCTAAAGAGCAATTAGTTATTCATAAAGTTTGTGGAAATCATGGCGGAAGTGATTTAAATGCTGTTTTTTCTTCTTATTGACTGTATATTTACAAGAAGAAATAAATTTTGTAAAAAACTAACTATACATGGAAATGAATAATCTATGAATACAAATTTATGTACTTTCATAATGTCTGCTCCCTGACACCTGTAATCACGTGATCAGCCACCATTTTGACAACTCTTCTCGCTTTGAAAATGCCGACGGCATTTTTAGAGTAAATATTGGAGTTACACAACTGAAAGTGTGCTCAAATTTAAACTTTTAGTCAGCTATCCAATCATACCAAAAGGATTTCTGTCCAAGAAACGAGGTGAGCGCTAAATTGTGCTGAAACTTCGTCTCAGCAATCTTAAGAAAAGATAGAGGCGGCTCCTGGGCTTTGCTCTCCTGGTCTAACAATGAACGTGCATATACCCAGACAGCTTTTGACGTCGGCCTCATGTGATGAGCCATGTACATGAAATAAATTTCTGAGCGAGGAACTGAGGGCTGGCTTAAACCACCCTCAATTACAAACAGTAAATGAGGGGTTGGCTAAAACCACCCTCGATTACAAACAGTAAATGATGGGTTGGCTAAAACCACCCTCGATTACAAACAGTAAATGAGGGGTTGGCTAAAACTACCCTCGATTACAAACAGTAAATGAGGGGTTGGCTAAAACCACCTTGGATTACAAACAGTAAATGAGGGGTTGGCTAAAACCACCCTCAATTACAAACAGTAAATGAGGGGTTGGCTAAAAACCACCCTGGATTAGAAACAGTAAATGAGGGGTTGGCTAAAACCACCCTGGATTAGAAACAGTAAATGAGGGGTTGGCTAAAACCACCCTGGATAACAAACAGTAAATGAGGGGTTGGCTAAAACCACCCTTGAGTCGGGCCAACATTGGGCATATCGTACTGATGTAGCATTTTATCGGCGTATATTTTGTTTGTTATAGTTCAATTGAAAACATTTTAAGTGATGAGCAAATAACTTTGAAATATATTCATCAGTTAAGCAAATATAAGTTTTGTCTGAATTCACAGCTGTTTCAATATTAGATTGGCCATGCCGCCATAAGCATGGTGATGACCTTCTGTCCAGAAACACTTCACTGAATTAATTGATTGATAAAATATTTTTATTCAGGGTAACAATTCAGATAAAAATGCTGTTTACAGTTGCACTGAGATAACAATAAAATCAAATATGATATAAGAATGACATTTAAAAAGAATACTGAATGCTCCACTGACCTTGTTTTATTATCAAAGTCTCCTTTTATTCACTATACTCTTGTGAACCTGTCAAAATAAAGAGGAATTAAAAGGTTAACATGACCATGAAATCCCATGTGGCACCTCTGCACTGAAAATCTTTGCACTAAAATATTACAGCCAATTTTATAGACTTGGGAGTTCTGGATTTACCTGACATAATCTGTTTAGCTTCCAAGTATCTGAGATTAGTTTACAGGTCCATTTGGCTGTAACCATGCATGCATGGTGTCTAAATGACTGACCTTTCTTTTGATTAACAAGATAGTCAGGTTTATCTAAGAACTTATTAATCAGTTTTAGTCGATGTCATATGAAATGAAAAACTTAGTCATCATGACTAATGACATATATAACATTGACTAAGGCTGACTTAGTTTGTTACATAAATCTGACTAACCAGTTAGTCAAATTCGGGTCGGTCATTCCAGACAGTCTGTTAGTTGAAGTATCTAACCTAGACATATATTCATTATCTATCTACACATGTATTAACTGCCTCTGTATTGAAATACCGATGGAACAAATTTCACTTTGTGACCGATAAATAATATTGTATCATAAAAGGTTTGCTGTTTCGTGCTGAGGCATGTAAAAGGCCTCCATCCATGGGGTTTATGTGTAACACGGTGTGCACTCCAAAGCCTTATGAATCTCATCATTACATCTGCCTCTGGCAGCTGAACATATAATTGACTATAAGTTTAGACCATTAGTATTGAGAAATGGTGTGCTACATAATGATAATGTAGTAGTAGGAGACAATTTGCTGTTGATAAACAATCAAAATCAACATAAATCTGTGAATATTGGCTCAGATGCATACCTGGTTTGCTGACACTCAATAGTAAGCCATGAACAATGTGAAGAAAGAACAGCGATGCACATGGCAGGCTGTAGCTCCTCCAAAAATCAATAACTGCAGCTTTAATAACTCATTTGTTGTATATTTTGTGTAAATATAACATAAAAAAAATGATTTGTTTGCATAGTAATAGTTTGCATGAAAGGACTAATAGTGTAAAGACCCAGCTGGTATAACTTGTATAATATCCATCAAACATTTGATTATAGTTAACTAAAAACACTATGTTTGCACCTTGGGTAGCTCCCCAGACAGCATAACAGAGGCTTAGCGAAAGGGTGATGTGTCAGAACTCACCCCCACTCCCTTTGCACACAAATTGAATGCAGAATTGCAAGAGGTAGCCTAATGATAGACCCATGAAAGCTTAGCCTAAACACTGACAAAATTAACATAGCCCTAATATTTAAGTATTGATAATTTGATATATAGTTTCTTCGATTTCTGGCTACGCTCCTGCCAGGTCGGCCGGACATAAGTCAGACTTGTTATTGTCATACAGATTGACCTGTTAACTTGGATTTATAGTCTTATTTATGTATAATGTATGCTACATCTCACTGAGTAATTTCCCTTAATGTTACACAATATGTTCTTTAATAAAGTAAATCTCGAAAGTGATTGATTTATTGCCAACTTACTATACTATATCATCAATCAAACATATACACTGAATGCATCCTACCTTCAACAACTTGCAGCAAACAAAATAGACGTGTGCAGGCAGTGACTGACCAACTTTTCTGAACTACAAACCTACATTATACAAAACCACACAGAGAAAAATCAGTGGTTATTGCCACCACAGGTTTAGTGCAGTGTGCAGAGTAAATATTTGTACAATGTATATATTGTAATAGCTCTTTATTGGAATCCTTTCACTATTTGTATAAATATAAGTCTGCCTGAGCATATATACAGTGGTCTTATGTTTTTGATGGCTGTTGTGAATTAATGAAAACAAAGATATGTGATTTCCAATGATCTTTTTTAATTGATACATGAAATAAGAATGGCTTTATTTACGATATTCGTTAGGGTGCATCAGGTGCCCCACCTTTCTCAGAATTTGATGTATATGTGATATTTTAGGAGGCTTGGGCCCCTACGCATGTGCAAAAGATTTTGCATAAAAAAATGCCAATGTGAACAACCTTCTCCAAGGGGTTCTTTATTTGCAGCATTGCCCTCAATGAAGATTTTATTAAAAACCATATATCTCTGCAACTATTAATCATAGAGCTATGAAAATAGGCTCAAATGTGCAGAGGTAAGATACCATACTATAGTTACTGTATTATATATTATTATTATATAAGATGCACTTACACTAGGACTCATATGGAATTGTCCGTATGTCGCCGAAATCACCCCAAAACACCCCACGCAATGCCGATAGACATTCCTGATTAATTGGCTATTCAAAACACAAACAAGACAATGTAATGGCAAAAAAGTTTAATCTGCCTAAATGATAACCAACTACAAGAAACATAGATTTAAGTTCAACTAATCAACACAATTAGATAAACAATAGTACAATGCAATTATTGATAATTAAAAAGAGATAAAATTCCAAGTCCATAGTTAGGTAACAAGTAGAAAAATGAAATTGTATTAAAAAATAAAAAATTAGTGTGAAAGTCTAAAAATCAAAGTAAGGTCATAATTAACATTAGATAACATTTCTGCAGCTGGATGATCTCCTGGACCAGCTGTGCAACAGACTCCAGACTTTTGCAAAATGGGGTGATACAAATTGATGAGACACATTAGACATATAAGGCAAGTAATATAGTTTACACACATTAGAGTGTTCAGCTGACCTTAAAGCTGATATGCGAAGGGCTTGACCAGGGGTGTGTAGTCGGCTGATGCTGTCAGCAATGTTGTTATCAGCTCCCCTGATGTAATGACCTACTATCGAGATATTATAATGTGTGGCTAGATTACGTTTGCTATTAATAATATGACAGGTCATCATATTGTCAGTATAAAGGTCAAGCTGGTATCCAGCATACACAGGAACCCAGCGAACTGTGGCCTCCACTGCCATAGCTAATTGCTTAATAATAATGTGTGAATTGGAAAAGCTTGGTCTATCCAGGATCCAATTTATTTAAGTCCAATCATCCAGGCAGAAGGCTCCACCACCAACAGTTGAACTATCCGTAAAAATGGAAACGCAGGCTCTATGCTCCCATAGCAAGCGGACATTATGGTCTTGATTAAGGCAAGCAAGCCACCCGGTCAGGTCTGACCTAATGTCTGTATTCAAATGCATTTTATGTCGAGGCAAATGAAGCAGGCTGATGGCCTTGAAAATGCTGGCCATAAAAGCTCTGCCCCAAGGGTGTAAATTTGCAGCCCAGTTTAAGCAACCGCCCAGGCTTTGCAGTTGAGTCATTGAAAGTCTCTGTTTTTCCAAAACATCCAAAATGTAGGACTTTAAATCCAATGCTTTGTCAGGGTATAAACGTAAAGATCCTTTGACTGTGTCAATCCTAATCAAGGAAGGTCAAGCTCTGGCTTGGATCTTGTACTTTTTTCCAGTTAATCCTCAGACCCAACTTACGTAGCAGTTGAATCAATGCATTCAGAGCCAGAGAACATCCAGTCTTTGTGGGGGCTTGTTTAAGAAAATCATCCAGATAGCAGCTAACATTGAAGCCCTATCTGAGCATCATACGCTGGATACTCTGTGTCAGTCTGTTGAATATGGCAGGGCTTTTTCTTGCACCAAAAGGAAGCCTGCAATCTGCCAGGTATGTAGGATGGTTGTCCTGCATAAAGTCCAGGACAGACCTGTCAGGGTCTGCTCATCTTACAGATCTATAAGCCCACTGAAGATCTAAGGTGGCCAGGTAAGATCCAGGGGTGCAGTGACGCATTGCTTCATCAACAGTGATATATTTGCATGGATCTTTGCAAGCAAAGTCATTGAGACTATTGGGGTGTGGTCAGGACAAGTCATGGATAAGCCTAATATCATCATTAGGTTTGGGGCCTGCTGCAAGGGCAGAGACTAGAGTGGGGGCCTGGGGAAGCACTGCATAATTTCCATCTTGTATTTCTTCAATTATACTAGTCTCTACCTTGTCCTTATTGGCTGCATCTAAAGCACTTGGGTGATTAGCAGTGTAAGCAGGGGGTACATCCTTGGGGTCGCCATCAATAAGTGAAAAGCCATTAATTAAGCCATTAAGAATAAAATCTTCGTCATGATCATGTGCCAGCGCATCCTCCTAGTCCTGGAAGTGAGCCCTTATGCCATGAGAGCAATTTAAAAGTTTTTTGGGGCTTCTTGATCAGGGGTCCATTTATGGCTGCACTCTGAATGATCTGCAAAGCATGTACGACATACATGGGCATACCTGCAGTTGGGCAGCTGGCATCCATTCACTCCATTTCTGACAGATAATTCCAGATTTAGGATCACATGGCTGTAGGATTTTGTTGGCAGCAGATTTCTTCCTGATATCAATGGATGGGGAGTCCACAGGCCTCTGTAAGCGGCTGGTCATCAACACCTGACTGCCCCTGCCCCACTTAAAGCTTAGCTCATGTTGCTCCTCTCTATAGTCCTTGTCATACGAAAGTACATTTGTCCAATTAAATGACTGAGCAAAGACAGCCACTTGGATCAAATAATTCACATAATCCATTGAATGCTCCAGATTGATGCCATCCTTAATGACCATGGCTCTGAGGATACATAGTGCCCCTTCCATGTATTGGGGTGCTGTAAGTTTTTCATGCTGCAGTTTTCTAGTGGCTGTAGATTTGAACTCCACACCACCTAATGTCACTGAAGCGGTCTCCTCAGCCCTAGATAAGCTCGAAATGAAGTCCACCACATGTCTTTTCTTTGTAGAAAAGGTATCCCTTCCAAACTGATATGGGTCATAAAACCCTGAGGTCTGGGGTGAAGCAGGATCAACCTGGCTGGAAGTTGCAGCAAAGGTAACCCCTAGTGATGCATTGCGCAATAGGTTGGCCACTTCATGAGCGGACAATGATGATCCATTTTGTAGGGCCGAGAGTGGGTCCTGAGATGCAGTGCTGGGTCCTGGTTCTGAGACCTGTGTGGTCCGATGCTGTGTTGGATCCTTCCTGCCTCGGTTGATGTCCTGCTTGCCACGAGTTAATTCCTGGACAGCCTCCACCAGCATCAGTAATTGTGCAGGGACATTGGCCAAAGACTTGCCAAAGTACTGCTGCACTTTGTCTTTGTCCAGCCTGTTGATGGTCTTGTACGATTTAAAGCCCTTGGACTCAAGCAATTTTATGGTTTTATTAAAAGTTTTATTTCCTGTATACATATACAAAGAGACGGTATATACAGGTGGAGACACCCCTAAGAACACTAAAGCACTAAAAACACACACTGACTAAGATATTTGGTGTACAACAAGCTTGTGGATAATACACTAAAATTTTAATTCACTGGGATGAGTAGTTGTTAAGAAATGCTGAGTTAATGCAGTGTATGGTATTTCTATACACATGCCACAGCAAGCCGTGAATATAGCTTACATAATTTTGTTGACCACAATTTTTATTTTCATTTTATAGCATATTTGTGGGTTTTATGTAATGACTGAAAAAAAAAACAAAGGGCCTGTATTTTCTTTAACCATATATAATCTGCCAAAAATGCTTTGATTTTCGTAGGAAAAGTTTCTGATTATAGATCACAACACCTGTATATTGTCTATAGGCCTAGTCCATTCAGGCATACAGTAAATTCACTGGAAATAGAAATTTGTTTATATGTTAACAGATATATTTTTATTTTCATGGTATGTCATACATGTATGATTCATATACTTTTTGTAGTTTTCGACAATTTTTTATCCATGACTGGGGGCCTAATAAAATGAATTGAACGACAGGTAAAAGCCTCCAGTTACCCCATCTTTCAACCCGACCATCTTTGAAAGTCTGTATCTCTGTTCGACAACTTACAACTATTAAGGCACACTAAGTCAAGGTTTTCAGCTTTTAATGGATATTGTCTGATCTATGGCTCTTTACGGCTTCTTGAGTTATCAAATGATTAAGATAACATGTTTCACAAATATTAGTTCCAATCTGGCTAATTTTAGTCCATAACTTATTTAATAATAGGGCTAGAAATATTGTGAAAACCCTTTTAGAATCCTGGGATCATGCGGCATTCACTGGCAGTAATGTTAAAAATATATAATAAGAAATAAAGAACATCAACTTTGAAATTTAGGGAGTTAATTGCTGCTGATGCAGGGCATCTCAGATGAGGGATGTGCTCACCTGCTCACTGAAGCGCAGTGTGAACATCGAAGAAGCAATGTATTTAAGGAAACAGCAGGGGTCCTTGGGCAAGCCCTGGGTGAATTTGACTCCTCTTATTACTTTCGAAGTGTCCTATCCTTCTCTAGGTCATCCAAGGTTACATCTTCACGACTTTTGTCTTTTTTTTTGGAATACTTATCTTACAGCATCACTGTGTTCTGGATGAGGTTAATACTGACAAGTCTTTCGTTTTGTGTCATTAAACATGCGTTATTTACCAGTTAAAATACATAAATTTGCATTGCCTTCATGCATGTCAGCCATGATGAAATATGGGGTAACTG
This sequence comes from Alitta virens, assembly GCA_932294295.1. Lineage (NCBI taxonomy): Eukaryota > Metazoa > Annelida > Polychaeta > Phyllodocida > Nereididae > Alitta > Alitta virens. The sequence continues at coordinate 40,871,538 of OW028574.1, read as the reverse complement.
CATCCGCTTTGCCCCAGTGAAGGCTTGTCCATGCATTCTGGTTTTCATAATGGCTGACCTTTATGTCAAAAAATGTCAGTTTACATGAATATAGCTCTCTATTTATCCAAGGACAAACTTGCTGACCAAAGAGAGAGATAGTTTACATGTTTATTTGCCAGTTGGCTACTGTAGAATTCGTGGAATGCACTTCCGATCAATTCCACTTCTAAGCCTTATATATTACATGGTGGCAGCGTAGAGGAACTTTCTCTCCTTCATTCTACCAGTGCCTGCTCATGTGTTGTGACCGTTAACCTGCGTAATGGCGTTGTCAGGGAACTTAGCTCCAATTCCCTCCGTGAACTGGGACGCTCCCAACCTGCCGGAAGCATGGCGGAAATTCGAACAGCATGCTAGACTCACCTTTGCTGGCCCATTGAGTGGAAAAACAGAAGAATAACATGTCAGCTACTTGCTCATCTGGGTTGGTGAGAAAGGCAGGGATATCTACAACACTTGGTCCAATGTCAGCGGCCAACAGTAAGCTATTAAAATCTTACTTCACGCAATTTGAAGCACATGTCAAGCCCCAAACGAATGTCGTATTCGCCCGCTACAAGTTTCACAAGAGAATTCAAGAATCTACAGACTCATTTGACAAGTTTGCACTGATTTGAAGCTACTCGTGAAAGACTGTGAGTACGACAAACCAGACGAAATGGTGCGAGATCGAATTGTGTTCGGAATTAACTCCCAACTGGTGTGTCAATTACTACTCAAGGAAGGCTCAAAATTAACTCTCGAACAAGCTGTTGAAATTGCACATGCTCATGAACTGACAGACCCAACTGCGCACTATGTCCAGCGCAGATTTCAATGGTGCTAGTGGAAATAATTCTGAGACCGTGAACGTGAATGCAATCGCTCGCCCAGGCAGAATCCGCCAAATACGCAACTGCTACCTCTGTGGACGTGACCACGCCAGGAAACAATGCCCGGCGTGGGGCGCTAAGCGTGATAAATGTGGCAAGAAGAAGCATTTCAAGGCTCAATGTGAAATTGCATCAAAATACTGGAAGAATCAGACAAGATCCTCGTCTCGAGATTCAAGACGCCGTGACAAGCACAAGAAAAGCAAGAAATCCAAAGACAAAAGCCATATCCGCAAAATTAAGATGGACAGCAGTGAAAGTGAATTTTTCTCAATACAGTCCTTAACATGCACAAAAAGTATCTCCAAAGTCAGTGAACAGCTCAGGACAAAGCTAAGAGTCAAGGGCACTAAGGCAAATTGGATGCCAAGGACGGGTACTGGAGCATCCAACTAGATGAGCAGTCAAGTCTCCTTACCGCATTTAGCTCTCCGGCATCCAATCGGCGATACAAATTTAACAGACTTCCCTTCGGTATCAACATTTCTCAAGATCTCTTCCAAGAGGAAATGGACCAAATTACGCGGGATCTCCCAGGCGTAATCTCAATCGCTGATGATTTGTGTGTCTACGGTGTGGACGAAAGTGAACACGATCCTAATCTACACAGTCTCATGCTTAAAGCCCTCTCATGCGGCCTTTTGTTCAACAAGAAAAAGTGTTTTATCAAAGTTCCAAAAATCACCTTCTTCGGCTCAGTCTACAGCCGTAATGGCGTCGAGCCCGATCCCGCGAGGACCCAAGAGATCCAGGACCTTGCACCCCCTACATGCAAGCAGAAAGTCATGTCGTTTCTCGGAATGATCCAATACCTGTCCCCTTTCATTTCCCACCTCAGTGAACTTACCGCTCCTCTACGTGATCTAACTAAGAAGGACACTGAATTCACATGGACAGCTACTCATCAAAAAGCTTTCGAAAAGCTCAAATCCACTGTCGCCGACACTACAGTTCTGTGCTACTTCAATCCAGTTTCCCACCAAACTGCAAGTGGACGCAAGCAAACTTGGTCTTGGTGCTGCTCTCATTCAAGTAAATCCGGCTGAACCAGAGAAGGAACGAATAGTCGCGTTTGCTTCCAAAAGCCTGTCCGAAGTGGAATCTCGCTATGCCAATATAGAGCGCGAACTTCTCGCAGTGGTTTTTGGAGTCGAGAAATTTCATACCTATGTGTATGGAGCCAAAGTGGTAGTAGAAAGTGACAAGTGACTCACCCAGCTGCACAACCATGCCCACCAAGGCATCCAAAAAACGCAAATGCTGGCCCGGAAATGTGTCTACTGGCCGAACGTAAACAAAGATATCGCGGATGCTGTCGGACTGTGCGTTACTTGTAACACCTACAAAAATAGCCTACAACCAGAGCCAATGTATTTAAGAGAGCTGCCCAGCGGGCCATGGGAGTTTCTCGCTAAATAACCTGTTCGAATGCATTAAAAAGAAATATCTGTTATTGTGCGATTACTATAGTAAATTTAGCATGGTGAGGGAGCTCAGAAGTGAAAGCAGCAACTGTGTCATCGGCCTGCTGAAAGCAATCTTCTCAGAACATGGTATCCCTCTGCAACTGTATACAGACAATGGACCATGTTATAGTAGCCAGCAGTTCAAGGACTTCGCTGCAAAATATAGATTTGACCATGTAACATCAAGCCCGCATTATCCTTAAAGCAATGGATTCGCCGAGAGAATGGTGGGCACCGTAAAGGGCACCCTTGAGTGCTGTGCTGATGCAGGGGAGGACCCAGAGCTCGCCCTACTCCTCTTGCGTACGACACCGGTCGCCAGCAACCTGCCATCTCCAGCTGAGCTGTTGTACGACCGCCCCATACGCTCGACCTTACCATCGTCGGTAAAACTCAAACCGAACAACGGGAGTGCAAAGGCAGTGCTGCGACAACGACAACAAACTCAGAAGCAGTATTTCGACTTTAAGACCAGACCATTAAAGCAGCTGACAACCGGCTATCCAGTAATGCTGCAATCGCAAATGACTTAAAGTGGCAACCAGCCACTGTCGTAACACCGACGAAAGAACTGCATTCATATATCGTCCAGGATACCAATGGCACCAGATAACGCAGGAACCGTAGATTCCTTCGTGAACTACCTCGAAAGCAAGATGATCTGATCAACACAGCAGCAGAACCCGGTAGCGAGGCATCCCCATGAAGGCAAACGAAAAACATGTGACAATTAACGAGAGCCCCTCTGTCAAAGAAGCGCAGCCGGCCAAACCAAGAAGATCAAGCCAAAATGCAAAAGCACCAACAAGATTAATCCATGAGATGAAGTAAAAATAAAAGGGACTCTTTATCCAAAGTGACTTTCTATGGACTGTAACTTTTTTTCATGTTTTCCAACCCGTTACAAATGTGAGACATCTTCCTGAGGTCATCTGTAGAGTCACAGTGTTGATGGTTTTTGTATTCTAGTTTTCTTAGAGTAAGAGTAAAATTGTTTGTTCTAGTATTTGCATAGCATTTCATCATTGTTCGTTTTAAATCAGTCATGACAAAAATATTGTAGGATAATACTTTGTAATCTTATAGTTGCATAGTTGATGTTTGGCATAAAGATTTTGTTATACTAAATAAGTAAAAGAGGCAAAATTGCTCTTACCTAGGGTAAATTAAATCAGATCAACGTATACATGTCAAAAGCAAGTCGAAGTAACAATACGGTAAAATGTCAAATGGCTTAGCCTTTATTGTGATACATTCAGCTTTATTTTCGTAAGAAGGGAGATGTCGTATTGGCGCCAAACTGGCGTATGTATATCTAGGTCACAAATAAAAGTAGTTCCGTCCGGCCTCAAACATGGCGTCCACGTGCTTATTTACTGTCTGATCAATTCCACTTCCAAGCCTTATATAGGACATTAATACGGAATATTACACTCCCCTTCTCTTGTATTATGGTTCCGGCATTAAAATTAGGCTCACTTGATAATTAAGCCGAAAACGGAACCTTCATTTCAACTTTTGTTTTACCTATGTGGTGCCACTCAGCTCCACATTTGCCCATTATGTTGCTGTAAACAGTATAAAAAAAACAAAAAACAGAGAGATGGTAAGAGAGGTAAATATGAACTAATTAGAAAAAAAAGCATTGATCTATCACAAGCCAAGCAATTGCAAGTTTTGTACCCCCTGTCTTCAGGTAATTTCTCTAGTTAAACACGTCAGGTGAGAAGGCCAAGACAAAATTTAAAAGTTGGGCCGTTCTGCATATAGGTCAAGGGCCAAAGCTCCAGGCCAAGGGAAAAGTTGTTTGTTAGAAATCTGACACAGCATAGAGGATTTGATAATTATATGCTAGAATATACATGAAGCTCACCATACCGTCATCTCAATTGCTAATTTATTCTGTTTGCTGACATACAATACTGACACTTGACAGTTCCTTACATTTAGGAATGCTGGACTTATCTGAACACTACATGTCAGTAAAATTCTTCTCAGACTGCATTGCCGTGCTGCTTATATAATTTACTGTTCATTTAATGATGCTGTAAGAAAGCAATGGAAAGGGGTGTCAAAGCCTCTATGTCAAGTAATAACAAACCTTTTTTAATTTTTTATAGAGTTTGCTTTTGATTTTTTTTGCACCACAAAACAATATATACAGATTCGTTCACTGCGGACTACAGGCTATACTTCAAATGTAAGAGAATTAATCTTGATAAGTAAGACAATCCATAGCTTCAGTTATGACCTAAAAATTCAGTGTTCAGTCGTGGAGGTATATATACTGTCATGGTCAGTCCATGGAGCGATTTTCCTGTTGTCATGTTGTGAATCCAAAAAAATATTGTGAGTTAGAAAATATAAAAAATTTTCATATTCTAAAAATGAATTGAGAAATTGGGCCTTGTCATTTCATTGAAGTTCATTGCAGATAATAATGGACCATTTGGTCTCATACAAGAAAGATAAGGTACATGATAAGAGTCAAAATAACACACTGCATATGCCCAACAGTTTGTGAAGTGGCCACCACTGACCTGTATATCATTGGTGGCAACCCCCCATTACCTCCCTCTCTAGTGCCCTGCAATAAAGATACTGATACCTAACGTCTGTTCTTAAAGGGCCCAGAAATTGTATGGGGTGAAAAAGGGGTAAAACAAGGTTTGCGCAAAGCCCCGAAGGCCCAGGCAAGTCGGCGACAGTCTCCACATCTCGCCGCAACTCAATTAGAGCTAATTAGGCAGGCTATGGGGGGTAAGCGCAACGCCCCGCTACTATCCGTGACAAGGGTTGATTCCACTGACTTGTATATCTGGACAGTGCACCCCACTATGGCCATATGACTGGGGGTGAAGCCACACAAGGGTAATTAGTGGCCATCTTAGCACTCCCTACTCACCCCATGTTCACCCCTTGTGTCCTTATAGTTTTTCTCACCTTTTTTTGTTTATTGCACCAATTTCACGCTAATTTTTGATGATATGCCTCATTGTGCAGCCTGGGGATGCAACAATGTTCAAAGTAAAGACAGTGGGAAGTCATTTCATCAGTGAGTATCTTGTTAATGTCTGTTTTATAACACTAAATGTGTGTATTTAAGATATAACACGTGCAGTTACCCCAAATCTAAGGTCATGACAAGTTGTTGCATGAGTGAATCATGGTCTTGTAAATAAGAGTGAAAGTAAAAATCTAGAAGCTGCACAGAATATTTTCTAAATAATATTATGTCACATGTTTTCAGAACTAACCTAAATCAGCTTTGTGTATTACGACTGTCAATAAGTAACTGTCTTAGCAGGTCCTTGATTCCCATTTACAAATGTATTTATGATATAACTGAAGAAAAAAAAAACACCATTGTTCATCATAATGAATTGAAAAAGTATTTAAGAATCCTTGCACATGTGTATTGTTATAGATTTCCAAAGGCTGAGGCAAGAAGGAAAGAATGGGTAGTTCAGCTGAGGAGGAAAGATTATTGGCCATCAAACAAGGCTGTCATTTGCTGTGATCACTTCACTGATGATTGTTTTGACAGAACTGGACAATCAGTGCGTCTTAAACCCAATGCCAAACCTACAATCTTCACTTTTCCAGGGCATCTGCAGAAAGTGAGTTATAATAAGCAAAAAGATGGGAAGCATAATTACAAAAATATAAAATTAAAGTCAGTTTCTAACTGTCTGTTTTTATTTGTTGCATTTAATAGCCAACAAAACCACTTAAGCCACCACCAGTGAGAAGCCAAGTGAAGGAAGGTCCTCCAAATGAAGAAATAAGGGACATCAACATCATCTTCAAATGATCATCAGTACTGCATGTCAAGCCCCAAGTCCCTCAAAAGAAAACTCCACTCAACTCTGAACCTGGTGACATCATGCAAGAAGAAAATAAAGTTGGATCAGCAAACAATAGAAGACTAAAAAAGAAAGTGGAATCCCTCCAGTCTGTTGTCGATTCGGTGAAGGACAAATGCATGATTTCAGAATCCGGTATTGAGATGCTAGAGAGATCTTTTTCAGGTGTGCCATTAGAAGAATGAAACGCATCCTGGGCAATTCTAAGAAAATATTGCATGCTAAGTACCACCCAATGTTGAAAGCATTTGCACTAACACTTCAGTTCTATTCCACCAAGGCTTACAATTATGTAAGGGAAACATTTAATTTGGCCTTGCCAGACCAATCAACATTATGACGATGGTATAGTAGCATCAATGGCAAACCAGGGTTTAGTGATGAGGTGATGTGTTCCCTCAAAAGTAAGGCTGATGAAGCCAAGGCAAACAACAAGCCACTACTTTGTTCTCTTATGATTGATGAGATGGCCATAAGGAAACATGTTGAATTTGATGGCAATGAAATGATTGGTTATGTAGAAAAATTGTAGATTTTGGTACAGGTATTATTGATGACACAGCTCCATTAGCCACTGAGGCCCTTGTATTTATGGTTGTTTGCATGAATGGATCATGGAAGGTACCAGTTGCTTACTTTCTTATCAAAGGTTTATCTGGGTCAGAAAGGGCTAATCTTGTGTATTTCAAAACTGAATGATGTTGGTGTTACAGTTGTTTCTTTAACTTGTGACGGTCCCTCCTGCCACTTTTCAATGGTAAAGGCATTATGTGCTTCCATGGATCCTGAAAATCTGAGACCCAACTTTGATCATCCTTCAGTTTCAGGGAAGCGTGTCCATGTTTTGTTAGACGTTTGGCACATGCTGAAACTAGTCAGGAACACTCTTGGATCATGTGGCATTGTGAAAGATGGTGCAGGGGAGAAGGCAGAATGGAGAGTCTGAGGGATTTCACTTAGTAAACATTAATTAAGACCTGCCCACGTGGCATGGAAGTCACAAAAAATGAAAGTCAACCTTGCTGCACAAACTTTCAGTGCCAGTGTGGCAAATGCAATCGATTTTTCTAGAGATCCACTAAACTTAAAAGAATTTCATAACAGCGAGGCTACTTGCAAATTCATTCATAGGTTTGACAAACTTTTTGATATTTTGAACTCTAGAAATCCCTTAGGCAAAGGTTACAAGGCACCCCTAATACAAGAAAATGAAACCATGATGTTGGGATTCTTGAATGAAGCTTACGATTACATTCAGAATCTGCAGGAGCCCACTGGAAAGCCAATGATCAAAAGTTCTAGGAAAACTGGTTTTGTAGGGTTTTTGGCTGCCATAAACATTGATAAAAAGTGTGGAAGCTATGTATCATGAGTATGTGAAAACACCAGAATCACCATTGTCTTATTTGTTGTGCTACAAATTCAGCCAAGACCACCTTGAATTGTATTTTGCAGCAGTCAGGGCTTCAGGGGGATTCAATAATAATCCTACTGTTCGGCACTATCAGGCCTCTTTTAAAAGAATGCTGTTGCGTCATGAAATCAAATCAGTTAATGGAAATTGTCAGGCTCAGGATTTGACAACGTCACTTTTTGTGACAGAGCCCAATATTAGACAAGCTGTACCTGACAAATCTGGTGATATTAATGTATCACGAAGACACAATATTTTGTTAACACCTGATGATACTGAAGATATTGACGACCTCCCTGACTGCATTCCTGAAATGCCATCATTGTCTTTCTTCAAAGAAGCGGTCATTGGTTACATTGGTGGGTTTGTAGCACTCTCAGTCATGAAAAGGATCCACTGCCTGCAATGCCAGGAAGCATTGACCACTGCATCATTTTCCACACTTGAGCCCTACCACAGCCTCATTCAGATCAAAAATAGAGGTGCACTAACCAAGCCTTCTGATAGTGTTATCAAGATATGTATGGTGACAGAAAAGTTTCTTCAAAGGCTTATTATCTCCTCCAAAAGTAATGTACCAAGGGGTAGTGGAATTACTGATGCAATATCAGTTGCTGTTCTAGGAGAAACTGCACTTGTAGTATTTGACATTTGTACAATCACATGTTTGATTCCGAGGGTCATAATAATCATGTGTGCTCTGATAAAATGTGTGTCATCTTGTTATGTAAAAGTGAGACTGAATCACATTGCAAAAAGTGCAGCTGCTCAAGCCACTGGTAAATGTGTCCGAAAAACACTAGGCAAAATGATCTTATTCAAAAACCAGTAAGTGTTCAATTCAATACTGCATTCATACTTTCATACTACAGTAATATGCAATTGACTTTATTGTTGTACAAATGTGTCTACTCATTAATTGATACAAGCTTATTGTTACTTTTTAACTTAGTTATATTAATTTTGAGTTGCCGAACTTCCCAGTGCCATGACACTGTTTTCATGTCTTATTGTTATGTATTGTACATTTTATTTGAAGAATCTTACATTATATATTTAAGATTACAGGATTTAATATTGATTTATCTACAATTGTATTGAGTGTGTTTTTTAAATAATGGTATTGTATTGCTGATTTATCAGAATATTCACAAAGAAAGGTTTATCTTGATAAGTGAATAAACACTTAGTTTATGCAAAATTTGCTTCTCATGTCTTCATTGTTTAGCTGTTACAAAAAATTTAAAATCTATGTATTTTTTAATATTTAAACTTATCTTAACTTAAATCTAATTTTTATATCATCTCATCAGCAGCAGTTTGTCATTTTAGCCAAGACCTGAGAGGAGGTACCAAAGGATACAATGCAATCATTGCAATTGCATCATATTGTTTCACTATGAAACTCTTTACAGGTTAGGTCCTTTGTGCAACCTGCATCGCGTCTTATCTTAACTTAGCTTAACTTAGTTTAACTTAGCTTAACTTAGCTTAACTTAGCTTAAATTAGCTTAAATTAGCTTAAATTATCTTATCTATCTTATCTAGCTTTATATTATCTTATCTTACCTTCCATCTCATCAGCAAAGTAAAGCATTAACTGCCATGACTTGGGCACCATTCTGCCATGGTTTGGAAATACAACATTGTCATTATGATCAATGTTATTAATTAGAAAAAATAAATAAATGTTAAAATTTAAAAGTGTGACAACCAGCCCAGTCTCCCCTATAAATCAATAAACATAACATTGATATTGTATTGTTCTTTATTCACCTTTCCTAGCTGTAATGTATCCAAGCTTCTTTTGTAGTTTTTTGTAAATGTTTGTCCGAGGAAGTTTACCTGGTCACTTCCTCTGCGATGGCTAAGTTCCGCCGGTACCTCCGGGTCCGTCCCTTCAGGGCGGATATGCCCATCCTCCTGGATTGTCTGCTTGAGGAACTGGGGCCTGGTGCCCAACAGGGAGACGTCCTCCACGCTGTGGCAAGGAAGCCATGGTCTCCCAGGCTTCCACGTCACTCCTAGCCTCCCCCAGGGCCGATACCCCGCCTGGGGTAGTCCGCCCCTTCAGCCCCATCACCCCGGTGAACAGCCCCAGTTACCCTGAGGAAGAGGAAATTGATTTGGGCTTGCCAACAGCATCCTGTAGGCCGTGCCCCCCCAGAGCCCATAGCCCAGTCCACTCCCAGTTCCCAGGGAAAATTCGCCCTGGCCGCTCCCATGGAAAGCCCCCATCAGGGGCTGCCCATCCCTCCTTTTCCTCTGGAAAGAATACGGCCCCCTCCTGCAACTCCAGAGGCCCCCGAGAAGGAGAACCGAGGGCCCAGTGCAATGGAGACCCCAGGAGTCTTCAAATGCGAGCAGTGTGAAAAAAACGGTGACGACTAAGAAGGCTCTAAAAAGCTTTATGGGGTATCAATGCAGGTCCACCTTCCTATACGATTGGAAGGGCAACTTCGAGTGCCACCTGAGGCTCTCCCATGGGATGCGACGGGGAGAGTCCGAAGGGATTGCGGCCACCACCCCTATCCTAGTGGTGAGCAGCGTGAACTCTGATGGGACCTTGCCCCCCAGTCCCCTGCAGCCAGGTCACCCGGATACCACTCCCAAGGACACCCCCAGGAAGCCCCTCTCCTCACCAACTGTGCTGGTCGTCCCAAGGACACAGGTGCCGTCCTTGATGGAGCTCCCTCTCACCTGGGCCCAGGCAACGGCCCGAGAGACTCCTGTGACCCAAACTTCGGCCTCAGCTGCCAGCCCTGTCCTTCCCCTGGGTAGGGGCAAGGCCCTAACGATGACAGCAATGACGCCGGAACACTCAGGAAGTGCCCCCCTTCTCAAGACCCCTGGCTCCGCCCCAACCATCCCCTTGGGATCCTGGCTCCGTCCGACAGGACAGTTGGGCCAATGCGGTCCCTCTCAACTACTAGAAAAGCCCCAGTCAACTGGGAGACCAAGTACGGCAACTTGGTGGGGGATCTGCATAAAGCTCGAGCCCAGACGGCGGACAACTTCCGCGAGCTGGAGGCTGCCAGGAGGGAGCTCTGGGCCGAGAGGGAGAAACGGACCAAGGCCGAGATGAAGGACAGTGCCCTCCATGCAGATCTTCAGACGGAGAAGGAAAAACGGGCCGGTGCAGAGAGTCAGGTGGACGCTCTCCTGGCCGAGGTGCAACGCCTCACCTCCGACAGAGTAAGATTCTGGGAGGAGATCAGCTGCAAGATCTGAACAGGGGCCTCCCCAGTCACGGCCCCAGACACCATGATACCAACCCTGCAAGCCCACCAACATGACTTTGGATTAGATGGACGTAGTGGACTAACCACCTGGGATACGCCCCTGAAACGGATTATATAAAGCTCATATGTGTGCAAGAAGATTTGCTTCGAACTTTGACATTTGTGACGCATTGCTGTCAAATTTTTAAAATGGAACTTTATTTTGTTCAGTAAGAGCATTGTGCTTGCCTTGGGCAAGAAGACTACCCAGTGACCTTATTTTTGACATTCGTAAAGATAAGTTGATATCCATTTATTTCGTTGTTTCCATTTATTTGATAAATGTGTCTGTCTGATCCCAGTAATGTTGGGAGAATGTAATGAGGATTGTGAAATTTGGTTGTCCATGTCCATGGATTGTTTTTGTCATTGTGATTTGACTGTTTATTGATCATGTTTCCTTGATCGCCAGCCACACATCCTCTATATTGTTAGATCTTGAAGAATAGGAGTTTACGAATATTCTAAAGTTACAATTGTATTGTGAAAGTTAAGATTGTATTAACTCCAGGTATTGGGTGTACTAGAGGTCTCCATCGCTCATCCGAAGGCATGAGGACATGCCTTCTCATCGGGAGGATGTGATGTGATGACCTGCATCCCGTTAGATTTTTAAATTCATATATAGACCGTTGACCTGGAATGTGGAGCATGTAACTGCCACAGCGTGGACCCCAAGTGACGGGGGTCGCTGGCGTCCTGCAAGACGTAGCGCAGTAGCGCATTCAGTAAGGTCTTAGCAGTGTTTCAGATAGGACGTGGGGCTGGGGCAGGGGTAATAAATATGTGAACTTGAATCCTTGTCTTGGTCTGAGTCAATCCCAGAGGGACCTTACAATACTAAGCCTTCTCTTACAAATAACAACACTCAGTGCTTGTTTTAGCTTAATGATAAATCAAAATAAACTATAGTCCACAAACTAGGCAAAAAATTGATGTCAACTGTTGTTGAGGTTGAGCATGTGGTTTCTCTTATCAAAAGTAGGGCAAGCAGTGACCTCGTAGCTCACATATTCAGTAACCCATATCATGAGGCATTAGGGCAGAGGGCAGAGAAGGTGCACCAATACGTCAATCTGTGCTATCTGCTGGCAAGATATATTTTATACCTCACATAGATTGAAACTTCCACAGCAAAGCTCGGTATTACATTACAAGTTAAAACACTGACCAGTTACATATCGAGGTGTAATTTATTTCCAATACATATTGTGTATCATATATACCTGCACCCATCATGCCATGACACAGTTACAAGAACCATGTACCCCAGATAGCATTCAAAATCATTTCAAAATCGACACAGTGTCATGAAATCGTGATGTTAACAAGGAAACAATGCTGGGCCAATTTGGAATAGCAGGAATGCTATCTGGAAAGGAAAGCTTCAAAATAAAAAGATTAATTTACATTATATTGGCAATTGCTGTAAGAAAATGAACGTTAGCATACAAAACTGATCCATTCAAACATGCAATATTGCTTTAATGCAAATATGGGCTTTTTTCCTGCCACCAGTTTATGTGTAACATGTATAGATAACCCAGAAAGTGCTCTCTAAGGTTTTCAAGTTTATCTTGGTGAACCTCGCCGCGTTAATTAATTCTTGAGCTTTTTCGATGCCCCAGGCGCATCCAAGGCCCATCCCATCATCATTCAAAGACACCACCATGCAATGAAAGAGAGAAACCCCATATATTTCCGGAGCGTATGGGATATCTAAATTGTCTTAGATTTCTGAATGCATGTTGACATCTGTGATTGATGCAGGACAACCAGGTTTGAGCACTCGACAAATTTCATTCAAAAATTTGTCCGTTTGGGGAACATCATGAGCCACATCACAAACATAGACATAATCAAAACTATCCGACAAATCAGCAGGCAGTTTGCAACAGTCTTGAACAGCAAAATGGATGTTGTTAATTCCAAGCTTCTCCACCTTCTCCTGAGCAAATTTGATTGCATCCTCTCCGATGTCATATCCATAGACTTGTGTCTTGGGGAATCTTTTGGCAAAGTGGAATGAAACTGCTCCTGTACTGCACCCAAAGTCTGCCATTTTTATACCTGCATCTGAAACAAACAGCAAGTTTCAAACTTCTATAATTATTACATTACATTAATTTTAACAATCAATCGCTGTATCCTCATGATATCCTGTGACATTGACTCCCCATTCCAACTTCGTGGCCTAGTGAGCTACATCTCAGATGGATGTCAATGAATTGAGTCTGGAAGCTGTCATTGACATGAACGGCTGAATTTATTAAAAAAACTTTGTTTGCAATCATAGGTTAATAAAACATTATAGATTTGTTTCAGGATTGAAAATTTACCCATAACAACCTGCAGTGTGGGTATTTGTTATTGAATACAAGATTCGAAAAATATACACACAATTTTTTTCAATATCTGGTAAGATAGCTTGTGTGACGAAAGTTGGTTATGATTGATGTGCAGTATACTTCCTAATGCAGAGTATATATATTTATGGTTATGGTTACACATTTTATCATATGTATTACATGCCCTCATACAACACAAAGTGAATTTCTACTATTTTCCATGGCCAAGTTAATGAACCATATCCTTCCATTTGTATGATTATCTTCATTCGGGGGAATTTCCTGTGTAGCTTAGCGGTTAACTCCCTATTTTTACATTTTGCAAAATATCCAATGGGTAGGTCCGACAAATGCAGTACACTGCATATAATCTTTATGTGAGATTATCTGTTGTTAGCAAAGTGCAAAAAAAGCTGCATAAATATTTCATATGATCAGTCAAATAATTATTGATCCGTGTAGAGTTGAATGGGCTAATTGTAAATGTTGAATTGTGGTATCAGCTATGAAAGCTTGAATTTACTTTCATACATATTTTGTAGAATATGAAAGTGATATTAATGCCTGCATAAATTCTAGCACTCGTGGTAAGAAAGTAAGCACAAAGGTAGATTGTTTAAGAATCATCAAATACCATTAAAACATCGTCTGAAAAGCAGACCATCCCAGTGAGTCCACTGCGGCACATATATTTTTTGATGATAACAATATAATGCAAATTTAACTGATTGAGAATTTAAGTTTTTCCAGAAGTCCGGGCACTTCCTTGACCGCACTCAGCATCTCATCCTCTGTGTACACGCTGTTCATTAAAACTTCTCTCCATGGATGAAACATTGGATACTTTGAATAGGGAATGCCTGTTGGGACGAATTAATAAACAAATATTCAGCTTGATATTTTCAATAATCAGGGTCCCTGCATCTGACCTTTTTACAGCAGATTTCATATACTTGGAAACTAAACTCCAGAGGACGTCATATAATTCTAGGATTCCCACTAGCTGACTTCTTGGTCAATGAAAGTTCTGGATTCATATGATGTCCTCTGAAATTTAGTTCCCAATTGTGTAAGTTCTGCTGTACGTGTCTGGTTTTATCAATTACTGACGTTTTTTGTCTTTATGTTACTGACATTATTTCTGATTTTATTTAAACTGTGTCAAGGACGGCATCTGTCTGTTACATAATATATTATTATTGGGCAATATTGGCCTTTGCCTTATTTTGTCAATTTACGACATTGCCTTTTTAGATTTGTCTTTTTTTTGCAAAAAGATTAATTTCAGACATTTTATACCTATTTGCCTTTTTCTGATACTCTATGGCACTTGTCTGATGTTACCCAGACACACTTTAATGAGTTTCGCTGTGTGTCTTGCAATTTAACGGTAGTTTTTATGGTAAAATACTTGTAAATCTTTTACAGCAAGATGCATTGAATCTACCCTACGGCATAATGTAAGATTTACAGCTAAGGCAAAGAAAATGGCATTCTACTGTAATTTATCCAGTAAATTGCTGTGAAATACACCAAATCCACCATACAGTATGTCACCATATTATGATTTTATGGTAGTGATCATTACAACTTAACAGATGCATGTGCTGTAGATTTTATGGTAAACATCTGTTTGTTCTATATTACGTCAGACCAACATGTTACCATAATTATTGCAGAAAAATACTGTGCAAGATAGTTAATACTGTGCAAAAAAGCTAAATAACGTAAAAACTACAGGGACATTTTTTACAGATGTTACGCTTATGTCTAGCAGATGTACACTGCAGTATGTTATGTGGATATCATTCTGTTATTCCGCAGTCCATTTGTTGTAATTGTTTCTTTCCTGAAATTCTATTTGCCCCCTTTAATACTTCTTCATCTTGTTTCTCAACAACTTACCCTTTCCTTCAATATTTCTGATTTTCCTCCCTCAAAATTCATATCTGTAATCAGTCGCGATTCGTTCTTACCTGATCCAAGACAACACATAAGACTAGCTCAGCATCGGCTCGACGTCAACCCACATTTGCGTTGATGTAGGCCCAATGTGCCGATGTTGAAACAATGTTGTCCCAATTCTCTTAGCCCCTTCAATGTTCCCATTTTCATCAATATTCCTCATTTTATGACCTAAAAATTCAAGTACCTTTCGGACCATCCAACTTGAAGCATTCCACAAGGTCATTGGTAACATTACCACAGATGCTCATGAGCCAGCAGAAGACAGCACCATTAGTGGGGCTTGGGGTGGACAGCGTAGACACACGGTGAGGTGGGATGGAAAACTGCCCATCCGAAACATTCACAATTCCCCCAGTGACGACAATACCCAGCCATTCTCTTACATACCTGAAGAAAATGTATATAGTTAGTCTGAGACATACCTGTCTACAACATATATAGGCCTATTTATTCATAATTTCATACTTATAATGTACAAGAGTATGTGGTATGATTTCCAGACCAATTACTCCACATAAACGACCCTTACACATATGTATTTTGGCCCAAAAAAAAAAAATAAATAAAATGCCTTTATATTTTGTGAATCTACCTGCATCAAGTTAAAATTATATATATATATATATATATATATATATATGTTAAACTTACCATTGGATAAAAGCCTATATATAACAAAAAAAGAAAAATCATACCTCTCCTTGAGGTTCAGTCCAGCAGCTTGGTTAGAGGTTTATCACATTTGATCATGTAATCAAAGAGACCCAACCTGTACCCAATTCCAACTCCCATTGCAATGAATCCATGGTTGACGATTGTGCCCAATTTTCCAGCAAATGTTGTTTCATCTTCAGCAGCCATTCTGAATGTGTCAATACCTCTGACAATGCCTAATGCTGATCAAATCCTGTAAATACATAGATTTCTGTATAATTCACAAAGTGGTCAGTTCAGCCACACTGTCTCAATTGATATTATCTGTATCCCTCGTTTGCAACAATATTTATAAAATGTATCATCTGCAGGTGCGCTGGACTTCAGCGCTGCATATTCAAGCTTTTTCAATAATAATACATTGCTTTAATGGAAGTAAAATCACATACTTGGTATTAAAATGCTTCCAAAGAAGATTCTCACAGTGAAAGATCATATCTCTATGACACTCAGAAGCTGAGATTACTCATTGCTATGGTCCCTGCCTGTCCTAATTAGCTCACCAGTTGCAGAAATACAGGACATAAAACCCTACTCACCCAACCACCCACCCACTCACCTCAGATATTGAGAAAATTATTTTTGTTTATTTTTCGGCTAGGCTAACTTTTGGTTTTTGGCCAATTGTGTAAGACAGTTGGTCAAGCTGCTATTGGCCAAAAGTGGGCTGCACTGACATTGAGCCAGCAATGGGCCAACGTTAGGCCAATGCTAGGCCGACTTTGAGTTGACATGTTTTAGGCCATCGGTAGGTGGCGTAGGCCTATTTGTATCTTGACAGTGAGGCTGACCTGTCATTGACCAAATGTATTATGAAATGACACTGGGCCTACATTGACATTAGATGTTAGACTGACTGGTCTGCACAAACATGACCGACACAACACCAGGGCCAAAATGTGAACCGACATTGAACTAACAGTGTATATATATTTGGTCGGCAGTAATTCCAGTGGTCTTGGCAAGGGTTTTGAGTGCCCTCTACTTGTTATGAAATTGGACTCCTATAGCTGAAAGATCACCCATTGTGATTTGGAGATTTACATCGCCAGGTCCGAACAAAAAACATCTATATTCAGACCTAATTTAGTTTTGTCCCAACAAAAGAATCATTGTCTGACAAAAAAGTTTTTTTTCTTTTTCTTACCATGACCCTTTAGAAGCTCCGTAACATACCTTCTGAGAGCAATTGTACATATGTTTTTTACCTTATAGACCGAGATCTAAGGAGCAGTTATTTATTCATAAAATTAGTGGAAATCTTATTGACCGTATATTTACAAGAAGAAATAAATTTGGTGTAAAAACTAACTATAAATGGAAATGAATAATCTATGAGTACAAATTTATGTATTTTCATAACGTCTGCTCCCTGATGCCTGTAATCACGTGATCAGCCGCCTACTTGACAGCTCCTCTTGCTTCGAAAATGCCGACGGCGTTTTTAGAGTAAATATTGGAGTTACACAACTGAAAGGGTGCTCAAATGTAGAACGTTTAGTCAGCTATCCAATCATACCAAAAGAATTTCTGTACAACGAACGAGGTGAGCGCTATATCACTATACTTCGTCTCAGCAATCTTAAGAAAAGATAGGGGTGGCTCCTGGGCTTTGCTATCCTGGTCTAACAATGGAAGTGCATATACCCAGACAGCTTTTGGTATTGTATTGACGTCGGCCTTATGTGATGAGCCATGCACATGAAATAAATTTCTGAGCGACATCATCTGGAGTTTAGCTTCCAAGTCTCTGAGATTGGTTTCCAGGTCCATGAATTTGGCTGTAACCATGCATGCACGGTGTCTAAATGACTGACCTTTCTTTTGACTAACAAGATAGTCAGGTTTATCTAAGAACTTATCAATCAGTCTTAGTCGATGTCATGTGAAGTGAAAAACTTAGTTATCATGACTATTGACATATATACCATTGACTAAGGCTGACTTAAGCTACTGTCACACTGGGCTGTTTTAGCCGTAGTGAACCTGTAGAGTGACGTAACGGTTATGTAACAGCTTTTTCCGCCGGGATGGCGACAGATTCTGGCAGCAAAAAGGGGCGGGGCAGCACTCGCCGGGTTCTACGGATTATCCGCCGGGTTCTACAGGTGACCAGGCGGGTTCTACGGGTGACTCGCGGGTTCTACGGGTGACTCGGCGGGTTCTACGGGTTACTCGCCGAGTTGTAGGAGTAAGCCGGCGGGTAGTAGGAGTAACTCGACGGCTTCCAGGAGTATACTTTAAAAGGCTGCTGCTGCTCCTCTAATATTAGTCCGATTTTCGTCAAATAAGACTGAATTGTAGTATAGTTCATACTGATTCCATTCGTGTTTTTGGATCGAAAATATATCAAATATTAAGCGAGTTATTCGTCTGAGAAGGTAGCTAGGTTGGAGGAGGCAAACAGTGGTGCTCTCGCAGACGTCCGCGTCCTGACTGTATCAATGCTGAGCGCTTCTTTAAAAGGCTGCTGCTCCCCTAATATTATTTTAGTCAAATAAAGACTGGATTGTAGTATAATATAGGTGTTTTTGGATTGAAGATAGACCAATTATTAAGCGAGATATTCGTCTGAGAAGGCGGTTGTCTGGCGGCCGCTGCTGCTCCATTATTATTAATCCGATTTTCGTCAAATAAATATTGAATTATAGTAGAGTTCATACTAATTCCACACAGAATTTCAGATTGAAAATAGACCAAATATTAAGCGAGATATTCATCTGAGAAGGCAGTTCTCTGGCGGCGGCACGGTGCTCTGTGTATGCTCATGACTTGAATGGTGTGGTCAATAGTTTTGACCATTATATATATACATTGTTTGGATGAGCTTTATTGCAATTAATTTCTACTCATTCTGCCAACTGGCCAATGGGAAGGACTTTTCCTTTGGTTTTGTAAAGTCAATTAACCTATATATGTAATAGCAATCTGCCTTGACCATTATGTCAATTGCTATTAGCATTTTGAATAATACAAAGAATGGGGTAAGTCATGCTTTTTCATCATTGATCACAAGCATTAATTGAAATTCTGAATTTCAACTGATTCCTGTTTATTATGCATATTAAAGAGGGAGATTGTTTTGATCTTGGATGGAACATGCAATATCAATTTTAATTCCAGTTGGATTATTTTCAGAAACAACAAGAACGAAATATTGATAATTGATTACTCTAAACTAGAGTATCCATAGACATCTTTATCAAGTCGGAATTTTATTGGCAACAAGCCAACAAACATTGTTTTATTTTCGTTTTTTATTGATTACGAATTAATGAATTATTGATAGTAACATATTATTAGGTGAAGATCTTATAACTATCTGTCTATCTACATATCCACATATCTATACTCTATGAGGTATTACTAACTTTATTAACAAGAATATTCTTGTTTGTGCCTAGTATACTCCATTAATTTTCCCCACCTTAACTATTATATAAATTCTACACATTTCCCTGAATAATTCAGTCTTTATTTGACGAAAATCGGATATGTAGATAGACAGATAGTTTAGAGAGACAGATAGATTGATATGCTTATTATATAATATAGAATATCTAGCTAATATATATACAAATATAATCATTGCCTGGTAATTACAATAAAATACTTTGTTTTTAATTAATGAAAGCAATTACATCTTTTTGTAATCGTGAATGACAATCAAGACAATGTCATATTACTGTGACATCTTTGAAAGAAATGACAGGTCAAAGAACCCCAATTTAGGCAATTAGGCAATTGACACATGTATTGAGCATTTGCTGTATTCTCTACACCCATTCTTTGTATCATTCAAAATGCTAATAGCAATTGACATAACGGTCATGGCAGTTGGCAGAATGAGTATAAATGAATTGCAATAAAGCTCATCCAAACAATGTATATATATCATGGTCAAAAAGATGGACCACACCATTCAAGTCATGACCATACATAGAGCTCCTTGACTGCCGCCAGACTGCTGCCTTCTCAGACGAATATCTCGCTTAATATTTCGATCCGAAACATGTATGGAATCAGTATGAAATATACTACAATTCAGTCCTTATTTGACGAAAATCGGACGAATATTAGAGGAGCAGCAGCCTTTTAAAGTATATACAACCCCCCTACCTGCCTACGCTGATGCTGGTAGCAAACAGCCGGCGGGTTACCCATGGAAGCCGGCGGGCAACCCCTGAACATGCCGCCGGCTTTACTACGGGTGAAATTAGTGACGGACAATTCGCTGGCTTCTACGGGTCACCCGCCGGCTTCTACGGGTCACCCGCTGGCTTCTACGGGTCACCCGCCGGCTTCTACGGGTATTTATTATTTTTTTGGACAACCGGGAGATTTCTACGGTTGTGCCAAGCATGGCACAACCGGCTACCGGGGCCGGGTTTCCCGGCTTGGCCACGGGTCCCACGGGTGCTTGCCGGGTATCCACGGGTAGCCCATTTAGAGCCGCCGGCTTGGAGCCGGGTAGCGCGTTGCGTAACAATTGCGTAATACTACGGGTTCACTACGGCTAAATCGCCCAGTGTGACAGGGGCTTTAGTTTGTTACATAAATCTGACTAACAATTAGTTAAATTTGGGTCGGTCATTCCAGACAGTATGTTAGTCGAAGTATCTAACCTAGACATGTATTCATTATCTATCTACACATGTATTAACTGCCTCTGTATTGAAATACCGATGGAACAAATTTCACTTTGTGACCGATAAATAATATCGTATCATAAAAGGTTTGCTGTTTTGTGCTGAGTCATGTAAAAGGCCCCCATCCATAGGGTTTGTGTGTAACATGGTGTGCACTCCAAAGCCTTATGAATCTCATCATTACATCTGCCTCTGGCAGCTGATCATATAATTGACTATAAGTTTAGACCATTAGTATTGAGACATGGTGTGCCACATAATGATAGTGTAGTAGTAGGAGACAATTTGCTGTTGATAAACAGTCAAAATCAATGTAAATCTGTGAATATTGGCTCAGATATTGGCTCAGAAAGAACAGCGATGCACATGGCAGGCAGCTCCTCCGAAAATCAATAACTGCAGCTTTAATAACTCATTTGTTGTATATTTTGTGTTAATATAACATTAAAAAAATGATTTGCTTGCGTAGTAATAGTTTGCAGCTGGTATAACTTGTATAATATCCATCAAACATTTGATTATAGTTAAATAAAACACTATGTTTGCACCTTGCATGGTAGCTCCCCAGACAACATAACAGAGGCTTAGCGAAAGGGTGATGTGTCAGAACCCACACCCCCCCCCCCCTTTGCACACAAATTGAATGCAGAATTGCAAGATGTAGCCTAATGATAGTCCCATGAAAGCTTAGCATAAACACTGACAAAATTAATATAGCCCTAAGATTTAAGTATTGATAATTTGATATATAGTTTCTTACTTCGATTTCTGGCTACGCTCCTGCCACGTCGGCCGGACATGAGTCAGACTTGTTATTATCATACAGAATGTACCTGTAAACTTGGATTTCTAGTCTTATTTATGAATAATGTATGCTACATCTCACTGAGTAATTTCCCTTAATGTTACACAATATGTTCTTTAATAAAGTAAATCTCGAAAGTGATTGATTTATTGCCAACTTACTATATATTATCAATCAAACATATACACTGAATGCATCCTACCTTCAACAACTTGCAGCAAACAAATTGCGCAGCAAATAGACGTGTGCAGGCAGTGACTGACCGACTTTTCTGCACTACAAACATACATCATACAAAAATAACACAGAGAAAGAACAGTGGTTATCAGAGTATATATTAATACAATGTATACAGACAAATAGGTCAAATTTGACCTAAAAAAGTGTCAATCAAATGTATCTTTCTATCCATCTATCTATCTACTGTCTGCTTGATAACTAAGTGTGAAACATATTATATTTTAATAAATATAATAGCTCTTTATTGGAATCCTTTCACTATTTGTATAAATATAAGTCCGCCTGAGCATATATACAGTGGTCTTATGTTTTTGATGGCTGTTGTGAATTAATGAAAACAAAGATATGTGATTTCCAATGATCTTTTTTAATTGATACATGAAATAAGAATGGCTTTATTTACGATATTCGTTAGGGTGCATCAGGTGCCCCACCTTTCTCAGAATTTGATGTATATGTGATATTTTAGAAGGCTGGGGCCCCTACGCATGTGCAAAAGATTTCGCATAAAAAAAGGCTAATGGGAACAACCTCCTCCGAGGGGTTCTTTATTTGTAGCATTGCCCTCAATGAAGATTTTATTAAAAACCATATATCTCTGCAACTATTAATCATAGAACTGTGAAAATAGGCTCAAATGTGCAGAATATAGTAGGGTAAGATACCATAATATAGTTACTGTATTATATATTATCATTATATAAGATGCACTTATGAATATGTACCGTATTACTTATACTCTCTCTACTTTATGTTATGTTATGTTATACTTAAGGACCATGACCATTGTTCGTTAATGATAGTCGTATGATCATCACGTGAAGAAAGTCTGTTATGTGTATTCGTTATGATTTATTAATTTGTTTACTTCACCTAGTAAACTTTGTCAGGGGCGAATGCTACTTCTCCTCACAAGACCAGTGCGGGGAAAGGGAGAGGAGAGACCGAGATAGAGACATAAGAGAGCACAACGAGAGACATACGATCATAGGACTCCCTGCTGGGACCTGGCTCTCGTCTATCTTCTCGCATGGATAATCTAACTACAGCATCATCATAATTAAATAAATTGTATAAAACGGACAATAACAGAACTTGGATTTAAATTGCACCATCAAAATGTGTTAGTCAGATTTACTATAACACAGAATATCCACTTTCCTATTTGCTTTCAAGACATAATTAAGTTGTCATGCTTCAGGATTTTTGGTTATTTACCAAAAACTGTTCTTATATAAAAAAATATATATATCAAGGTGATGCTGAAAGACAAACAATATTCACAATCTTGAAGAAAACATGTCATTATTGTATTGTACCCACACTTATCTCTCCATCACATTCCGAACACTTTCTTATTTGAAAGTAGATTGCAGAAAGTTTATTGTCATTTTTACAATCCAGTCAGTAAAAACAGTTTTTGGTCAATAACTTAAATTCCTGAATCCTGACACCTCAACTATGTATTTTAGACCAACAGAAATGTGGGTATTTTGTACATTTTAAGCTTATTTTCATCACTCTATGATTACTAGTTAAGGAGATATGGCATTTTAAACAAAACAGCCATTGACCGCAATGCTGCGTGCTGTTCCCATTGGATTTTTCAGTAGAAATGTTTTGCACATATCAGTGTAGTACAACTTTTGGAAAAACAGGAGGTAACTGATGCACCCTATTGGACGGTGTGTTTATTGAAATTTGTGTTTAATTCAGTTGGTGTTGAACAATGATATTAATTCCCTTGACAATTTGCAATGGAAACAAAAGTGCCCATGTGCGAAGACAAACATTTGTTACCAAAACCATTCAAACAAAATTGGAAAACTAAACAAACAAACATACATCAACAATCACCATATGTGTGTGCCTTTTTTTCATAATTTTCTCTATTTGTACTCCATGAAGTATGATTAAACATAATATATAATGTACGCATCAGTATGTCCTACTCTCGAAAGTTACACGATGTTTTTCTGAAAATGTTTATAACATTTAAAGTTATACATTCAAGTTTCAAAACCATTCCGGAAATATTGTCAAATAAAGAGCATGCAAAATAACATGCAGCAAAGTCACTGTTTTCCATAATTGTTAGTTTCATGTTCCATCTCAGGTAACATCTTCAATGTTAAATATTGGAATTCTTTTTAGATATTTCCGTCAGGTGGGTACGAGTAGAATTGTGTAATCCTATTGGTTGCAGAGCCTCTATCCCTATCTAGATTCTGATTAGTTGAAGCAAAAGGACCCCATTATTTCTAGTGCATTTTAATGTATACTTAATGCCTTATGTTTGAATGAATTTTCTTGTATTAGGTAAGTTGGGTTTATTGAATCTAATGGCAACACTAGTCTTGCACTGAAAAAAAATTGAGTTATAACAGAAGAAGGACTTATGTGGCGTCACAGTTTTGAGGTATTGTGTGAAAATGGTCTATTGGCAATGAGTTGGCATTGTTCCCTCAAATTGGCCCAATGTCGATTTTAGGCTGGAAAGTCGTAAGGGGCGGCGTCTGTTTAGCAAAAGCAAGTAAAATTAGCCTGGAAACTTTGTTCTTCTGTTTTTACGTCTACCTTAGAAAACCCAGCCGCTTCCATCAATTCTTGGGCTTTCTCAATTCCCCAGGCAGCTCCGAGGCCCATTCCGTCCTTGTCAAGAGACACGACCATGCAGTGAAACAGCGAAACACCGTAGATCATGGGCGCGTATGGAATTGAGACATTTTGAGCAATATCTGTGTGTGTATGGATGTCGATGATTGTTGCTGCACAACCAGGTTTGAGAACACGACAAATTTCACTCAGAAATTTCGTAGATTGTGGAACATCATGAACCACATCATAAACATGAACATAATCCCAACGATCTGACCAATCAGCAGGCAAGCTGCAACAGTCTTGAATAGCAAAATGAACATTCTTCACACCCAGTTCACTAGCTTTGCTTTTGGCGATCTTCAGAGCATCTTCGGAAATATCGTAGCCATAAACCTGGGTTTTAGGAAACCGTTGGGCAAGTCTGAGTGTTATTACTCCTGTACTGCAGCCGAAGTCACACATGTCGGTGCCTTTCTCTGAAATAGAAAATGAAAAGAAATCATGAAATTAAACCATTCATATTTTGTGGCCCATGATTTTATTTACGATACAATAACACATTTTTGTTAATGTTGACATGAATGAAAGACAAGTTCTAACATGTGACAGGCCAAGTAATTCTGAAGCCAGGTTATGTTATATTTATAAATATGTGAACTATTCTGTAAGGTCCTATTATATGCGAAAGGTAATTTTGTCCTTGAAATTGGTGATCATAACACATCATGCTATATATGCCATTGGTACTTGAAAATACTTTGGCACCCTTTCGTGATATTCAAAGCAATTGGCAGTGAAAGTCATTGAAGTGAAATGGCAGTCACCTCAGTACACCAGTCACACACAGATGAACTCCGAGCAATATTATCTAAATTTCATTCATGTTTCACTAGTTTTTACCTTAAAAAAAAATAGACAAATACATATATACCCCAGATAGCATTCCAAATCGATCCAGCATCGTTTCTATATAGGCCACTGTCGTTACAACATCGTATTAACATTGTCAACATCACGCCAACGTTGGAACGATTTGGAATGCTATCTGGGACTGAAAAGTATTTTTGTAGTTGGAAACATGCGTCCTCAGCGGATTAGTGTGGACAAAGGTGGAGCACTGAAAATTTTCCATGCTGCTCTTTCTCTCTCTCTATTATCCGCGACAGTTATCAGAGACCTTCAGGCCCTTTTGGGAGTCTCACTTCTTAATTTTTTCATTTACTGTTACCAAAGAGTCAAAGGTTGAAATAATGTGTAGTTAGGGCATTGGGCCTTTGAACAAGAGCATCACCTTCTTATTTAGTATAGTCATGTTTGGATTATTCCAATTCGTATTTAGATAGAAAATGTTTGAATTTATGAAAATCAGATGAGAACTGACGAAGATATAAAATAAAACGTACAATTATATTATAAAGTTAGATTGCGAGAATTGCCTGTACTCATTGAATTCACGATTTCTAGCATGACGCTGGCGGCTGCCTGCCAATCCAAGCGCAGCATGGCTGGCTAACTGTTATACATGAGGATTTGTCCATTGGCGTACATAATGCTAAATTATATTGGTGAGTTGTACAAAGTATAATACACAGTACAATACATTGTAAAATAACTGATAAAAATAATGAGGTGGTAATAGAATCATTGTGGTAATTTGCAAGTACCCAGATAGGCTCATCGTCAGGCACTCCATGGGTCTACGACTCTCGTTATTATGAGGCAGTTTGTCAGAATAATAAAGCTCACTTACCAAGTTTTTCCAGAAGTCCAGGTATCTGTTTGATACTAGTCATCATTTCATCTTCGGTGTACAAACAGTTCATTGTGGAATCCCTCCAAGGGTGGAACATTGGATACTTCGAATATGGCAAACCTGCCAAACAGAATTTAGCACATGTAAAAATACCAGGTACCCACCCTGGTGATAATAGTGTAACAATTTCTTTTGAAAACAAAATACATTGAAAACAAAGGTCCTGAAAAAAGTTTCCTCACTGTTGCATGAATGTATTTTATTGAATTGAATTATCTGCATGTAATGTGCTCCAAAACAGAGTTTAATAAAATGCTCACGATAGATCAGGCCAGAATTTGAACGACATTCAGGATGTTGAGCCAACATTGAGCAAACGTGGCACCCATATATCGATTATATCATGCCAAGTCACCCCCTTGTTGGCCCGACGTCCGCTATATGTGGGTAACACTGGGCCAATGTTTAGTACTCACAACAAAAGCATAACAAAGCTAAACATTATGGTAAGATAGTATAATAAACAGGTTAAACAGGGTTAATCCATATTTAATGTAGACATGGCCTACAAAAAGCTTGCGCACTGTGTTACTGTTGTGAAACCAATATTGACAACAGAATATCAGTTATTCTTGGGAGGCCAATAACCCTAGGGTTTCGGCCTAAAGGGTGATGTGATCACGTGTTATCTGGGATAGTTTATATCTGGAATGACTCTGTGTTCATCTGATTTACCTTTGGGACCATCCAGCTTGAAGCATTCCATGAGGTCATCAGTGACACCGGCACAAATGCTCGTCAGCCAGCTGTAGAAAGTTGAGTTGGAGGGGCTTGTGGAGGACAAGACAGGCACACGATGAGGTGGGATGGAATAACGTCCATCAGACACATCCACGACTCCACCGCAAACTACCAAGCCAAGCCATTCTCTGACATATCTATTTTAAAAGTATAGTATAAAACATATTTACAGCAGGCTAGATTTTTCTTTTAAGAAAAAGAATCTACTAATTATGACTTTATAGTTTCATTCATTAACCATATAATAATTAGGCTTCACAAATGTTAAAAATATACTGATTATCCATGGTTGTCGATGAAATGGGGGGACTTTCAGGTCAACAGGGAGAGCTACATGCCGGTCCTAATAACAAAGAAAATACCAAGAAGCGTCACTCCCCATACTTCACACGGTAAACGCTGCACCTACTTCCCCCAGAATTCCCAGTGCGCCAGGAATTCTGGTGGTAGCATTTAAAACTTCAACGTGGATAATAAAGTTTATTCAGAAACGTTCTGACCAGTACCTAGTTTTGTCAATTTAACATTACAGTATATTAAAGTATAATTTTCACATAATCTTAGTGTCGTAATGAGCGAATGGAGCAATATATTTACCAATTGAAAAAGGTCAACACAGTTCGAGCTCTGTGGTTCAACATTGAAGATCTTAATGCTACGATGACGTCACAATCTGCCAGTATGATGTCATTCAATTGAGGCAATTCATGACATCATCAGCTCAGTTATCCAGAATGCCTAGCGCATCTAATTACGTGAGTGCGTGATCAGGGTAATCTGTGCTAATAACCTTTGTGTGATGACGTCACTAGACCTGTACAATCTGGTCATTGAGTGCATTGATGATGTCACAATGGTAGTGAGGACCGGCATAACAATATAGCTCGCCAGGGCTGTTGATTGAAAAATCTCCATTATTAGTCTGTCTACCAGAAAAGTGGTTACATTGGAAAACAATCAAACTTTTTCAGTCTTTCTAAGTGCTTCTGAAACGTTATTGTTTGTAGATTCAAGCCGTGAGAAACCATTGAATATCTGCAGCCAACCCAGACTGTTTATGAAACACGGTAACCAACATTTTAGGATAATCCCTCTGTTGGTGAATTGCTTTTGGACTGTTGTTTCACAAACCAAAGCAATCTACGTCACACAAGCATTTTATTTAGTTATTTTTGGTACTTTCCAAACTCACTGTGTAACCACATATATGCTAGGCACTCTAAGGCCAGCCTTCTTTCCCGACAAAATTTGGGAATAAAAAAACAACCACACCTTGTCACTGATCTGTCAAACTGGTCAATGACGAGGTGTGGTTTTCCTGTAGCATCTCATGCAAATGCCAGGGTTGTGGTTGATTGGTAAAATTAATGTCTTGCACTAGTACACACGAAAACAGTGCATTAGTTATCTCTTGGCACTTTCTCTATGTTAGTGTTCATTTTTGTAGAATATTTTATGACAACAGGTTCAAATGGACTTGAAATGGTTGATATATAGGGTTAGGGTTAGTTAACTCAAGTTTATCACAAGGATTATCAATTTCAACAGTTACCGCAAAATAACATTACTATTTCAAGACCTACCTTTCCTTGAAGCCCATGCCATCTGCAATTTCTTTACTGGTCTGCGGTTGAGCACATTTGATAATGTAATCAAAGAGACCCAACCTTGAGCCAAGTTCAATTCCCATTGCAAGAAACCCATGGTTCAACACCATGCCTAGCTTCCCTGCAAATGCCGTAGTATCCTCTGTAGCCATCTTGCAAATATTAGCCCAAATTTGATGAATATATTGGATCAAATGAAACAAAAGTTGTGCAGATTCCAAGGCTTGCCACACCTGAGGTAGAAGCTCGAATGCTATATATGGCTGACTGCTTGTCGACCCCTATGCTGCAGCCTACAGGTGGAATGGCCTATATATCACACTGCCAGGGAAGTGATTGACAGTTGGCCAATACACAACAAAACATTGTGCTAGTACCCAAACCTTGCCAAAATATTTTTTGGGTATACCAAAATACATTATATTCAATGAAATTCAATGAAAGATTACGTGTCAAATATATAATCAAAATGTTGTACTAACATGAACATATTATATATATTTTTTATAAATTTAAACCGATATAGACAAAACAAATTTATGCCCATATGTGGCGGCCATTAAAAATTAAATTTTATCAAATATTTTACAAGTTTTAAGTTCTAGCACAATAACAATAACATTTGGTTCAGATAAGCAGGGGTTTGGGGGCGGTAGTCCCCAAGAAAAAGCAAAAATAAACGCTGTCTTTACCGTGAAGATGAAACCGCCGTCCTAACTACATTAGTTTGTGACGTCATACTTACATTTCAAGCATTTTTACGTCATAGGCTGGCATTGGGGCTTGTTAAATATGGTCATAAATCTGGGTCCGCTATACTGCACTTTTTCCAAACTACTTTCCACTAAATTTTCGAAAAAGATGGTGTGAACATTACTGTCAAGTTCAAGCAAAACAACATACAGTTTTCATATTATTACAGTAATATTTTTATTACGCATGATATATATAGTACTCACAACAAAAGCATCACAAAAGCTAAACTTTATGGTAGTATAGTATAATAAACATATTAAACAGGGTTAATCCATATTTAATGTAGACATGGCCTACAAAAAGCTTGCGCACCGTGTTACTGTTGTGAAATCAATTTTGACCACAGAATATCAGTTATTCTTGGGAGGCCAATAACCCTAGGGTTTCGGCCTAAACTATCTACATATCTACGTTTTTTTTTATATATATTCTGCTATGCTGGAGGTTATATAATGAAATTAATATCATAAAATGCAATTAACATCAGAAGGCACAAGACACAAGAAAGACAGACTGGTAAGCCGAATAACAAGTGAAAATATCCCAGACAACATATGCCACTTCCAGACAACATATCAGTTTACCTAGTTAAACAAAATGATTGGTTAAACTATGTATCTGATAGGCTAAGTATAGACTTAATAAATTGTCTTATAGAAAAACCAGAGAAATGGATTCATATTTTTTTAGTTAAGGCAATTTTTCTGAATTGCCTGTTTGTCAGAACATATAATTATTTTGTAATTTCATTTTTTGACTTTGAATACCATAAGCCAGCCTGCAGACTATACGAGAAATTGATTATTTATTTTGGATGATTAAACAAGCATAACATGTACATAATTAGGTCGCTGGGCTGTGAGGCGACGACACACAGTGATATGCCAATTCGGCTCCCTGTCAGCCAACATTGGTCCAACCTTGGAGAAATTAGCATGCCCTAATGAAAGTCTGTATTTCCTCAGATTTCACAAGTTTACTTGGATTTTGGTACCATGGCAATACTTTAATGTATTTAATTTATTCCCACGTAAAAGCAAGTTTTGTAATCTACAATTAGAAACTACTCCTGTGAAAATCAAATCATTTTTGGTGGAGATATGGTTATAAGAAGACAAAGATGACTGACTGATTTAAGAATGTGTCTTTTACACTATTTAAAACCCACAAATACCAACACCATCAAATTATGATTATGCTAAGATGAAAGTAAAATTTCTGGCCAGTAAAATGATATTACCTATATTTATGGCTTGCTGTGACATGTCTACTAAATATCAAAATAAACAACACACACTTAATTGGCATTAACACTGCAATTACTTAGTAACTATGCATCTGAGTGAATTAAAATTTAAGTGTATTATCCATAAGGTTGTTGTCCAACAAATACCATACTCGGCAACCAAATTACATATATCATGGAGTATAAATAAAAGTGCTTGAAAATATGTATATTTCATGCATATTGTTGCACAATTGCCCCCTAATTAATGGCGGGTCTTTTGGTCATTAAGATTTAGGCGAGACAGTGATTCTACCTTTGATGTACCTCAGTATTCCCTCCTGGTCTAATTTCTCCAAGGTCCAACATTGGTCCAACATTGGTCCAACATTGGTCCGACATTGGTCCGACATTGGTCCCACATTGGTCCCACATTGGTCCCACATTGGTCCCACATTGGTCCCACATTGGTCCCACACTGGTATATAACTATAATACATTGGCGCAACATTTGCCAACTTCAGCCTGACGTTAACCTTATCTGGCATACTATCTGGGTGAGCCACCCAGATAGCATTCCAAATCGGGCCAGCGTTGTTTCTATATCAGATGCTGTCGGTACATATCTCCGGCATTGCGCCAATGTTGATACGATTCCAACAAATTGTACCTAGTTACCATTCTGTAAAATTTTTATAACTTTAAGAAAAAAATATGAAAAGAACATTCTTACTACAAATTAAGCATGTTCTGATAACATTTTGAAAACATTGCTCTTATTGTAGTTACATTCATCATTTGATCTGGAATTTGAAGTTTTAACACCATGAGCCAACATCCAAGGGACAATATTGGAATGTAAGGAATCCAGATAACATGCGACATTGGCTAGACATCGGCATGACATCTAATCGGCCGATGATGACCAACGTTGGTTTGATGTCAACCACATCTGGCATGTTCTCCCCTGATAACATGTCGAATGTTGGCCTGATGCTGGCCCAATGTTGGCCTGATGCTGGCCCAATGTTGGTCAGTATGATGTTGACCTGATCTGTTATGCTGTCTGGGGAGAACATTCTGTGCTTTTTGAACATTCATTATACTATTAAATACTCTGATTATCAGCCTATTTCTACTCGCGATGTGGATGTTACAGAAGTTCCATCAAGTTTTTCCCTCTTGATGCCTTCCTTCATCTTGCTAATGATATAACTGAACACTATGCGCCATGTTTGTTCCACTTCGTCAGTGAAGACTTCCTGCAAGACTTCCCTCATCCCAAACTTGATGGCAGGCCACAGTCTCTAAAATAAAAAATTAATATTATATTCCCTAGATAGCATTCCAAATCTTAAAGACATCGGGGCGACATTTGCGACATAGATTCAGATTCAGATAAATTTAATTGCAATTTACGTAAAAAAAAATTTGCATAAAAATAACAACAAATTACATTGAGGCAGGAGACCCCACTAAGAAAACTTGAGTTTTTGCTGCCGTGGGGCCACCTAGAGAGATTTTATTGCGTTATATAAGAAAAGTGTAAAAAAACTGCTCCCATCAGTGTTGGTTTTGAACATGACTAACTTCCTATTGAGAAGATAAGTACATAAATTAACATAATGAGTTAATTACATTGCTTATATGATGCCACTACGCAATTTTTTATAAACTTCTTGAAACCATCTAAATTTGGTGTATTTAGTTTTTCTCCATAAACTATGGCATATCATTAGGGTTTTAATGTACCTATACTTAAAACTCTGTCTTGCAAACTCATGGCTAATTTGTAGAGGTCTCAATTGGTTTCTCAGTCGAGTTTAATAATTATGGGGATCATCTCTATACACTGGTAATAGATCAATAAGATACGAGGGTTAAACATTAATAAATCGTTTATGACATAATTTCTGGTCATGCAGTGCACAAATATCATAAAATTTAAGAAGTTTTAGTTTCTTAAATAAGCAACTAGTATGGCAGTTGTATTTGATGTTAGTAAGAAACACAGATATATGCTGACATTACCATCCCCAAAGGATTACACCATAACAAAATGAGAGAATTATATGTATGTAACAGGGGTTGAATGGCAATGTATGTTTTAATCTATTAATAATACAAACTGTTTTTGCTAATTTCTTTGTGATCATGTCACAGTGACTCATCCAATTAAGATGCTTATCAATCATTATATCTAGATAATTAAATTCATCAACAAACTCTATAATGCAATATTCTATTTGTAGGATAGGATGTTTAATTCTTCTTTGCGTGGTATGAAAAATCATAGCTTTAGTCTTGCTATTGTTGATAGACATTTTGTTAGCCTTCAACATAGAAACGATTCTGGGCCGATTTGGAATGCTACCTGGGTTGTACATAAAATTGTAGATCTTATTCAATTTGTGCAGCGTTGGGAATGAGTGCACTCATCCTTCTGTGAAATGTGTCACGGTGAATGAAAATAATAAATGTCAGTCCCACCCAATCGGGGAAGTTCTGAATTTGTTTGTTGTCAGCTTATTTTTAGGCCTTCTAATCCTTAAGATACTCTTTAGATATAAACATCAAGCTAATTTGAACTAACAGCATGTGGACAGTGATCACTGGCGGATCCAGCCCTGCTTCTACGGGGGGGGGGGGAGCCTATGGGGGGGGGAGAAGCCTGATTGAAAGAGGTTCCTGTGGGTCATTTCATATAAAATATATAGTAATTAAGGCTGCTACGGGGGGGGGGGGGCATTGGGGCCCCCTTTGGATCAGCCAGTGATGATGCATCACAGCTGTGTATTCTCTTAAGGACAGAGTCACAGAGGTCATTGCCCTTTAAGTCTGTCCTATGTGTCATCTGTCTTTCCTTTCTGGCTGAAAGTCCTGCAGTTCCTGGTCTTTTGATCTGTCTTCTCTGATCACTGCTTCTACACTCTGTCATGCAATAGCAAATTGTCTCACTTTGTGTTTTTGTCAATTCTGCTCAGATGGGGTAAGGCACAGTTTTAAGACATTGCATGATGTTCGACATTGCATGATGTTCATTGCATCCAAAAAAATAAAAATAACACTTCAGTGCTTTTAAATATCTAGAATGTTTTGGTCGTTAAAGTCTTGCCGGATCTATTGCAATTGATGTTTTACCATCAGTTCAATTACCTTTCCAGAGTATAATCTCGGAAATTATTAAGAAGCCATATTTCGATTTTCTATGCTCGACGTCAACCCGCCCTCGAAGGTCTTGGGCCTCCACATGGCGAGGGTAGAAGCACTTGGGGTAAAGTCCTCTATCCCCAGTGGCAAAAACAGGACAGTGCGCATTGCACAAACTGCTCCAGCTATCCAACGCAGACAATTATTGATTTTGTGCATGCTTCTGGTTTCTACTACCAACTATAGATAATCAATCTTACCCTAGAGAGCCTCTACATAGCCCACTCAGGTGCTGATGAGGCGTTAAACAATAACACTAACTAATCGACGTCAACCCAGCTTTTGGTCAAACATTGGTCTTGATTTAATAATTTTAACATCTTAAATAAGCAAAATATTAAATTAGATTACATCTTATAAAAGTATACAAACTGGCAAATAGTGAGGTTTGACGCTGTATCCTGCATGGATCTGACCCAGTGTTACAAGAATGCTGGAAAGTAAAGCTGAGTCTTCCAAACATTCTACAGCGGCTCCTAAAGCTTCCATGACAACAGAGGCGTGCTTCTTCAACAAATACTCGTCCATTGTGACATCATCACTCAACATGGCTCCGTCATGCACCGCAAGGTTCAAGAACAAGTGCTTAACGTCTTTGTCCATCTTGAATAATCTGAAATAAAAAATGTATTGTAATTTAAACACATACCCCAAATAAATAAACAAGCAATATTAAAAAAAAAAGTGAAAGAACTTTTTAAAAAGCTGCCATTAGTGATTACACTTAATTTAAGGGGCATTCACACTGTCACGGATGGGCATGGCAAGTGAGCGCGGATGACCAAAGCTTTTTACTCTTGATCATCCTTGTCCATACGTAATTCACACGCCGAGCAATGCACGGATACTCTATTAATCCGTAAAACGCTCCTGGTAGCGTTAGATAATCCGTGACGATCCAATTAGAGGGCAAAATTTTTTAAACATGCTTAAAAATTTGATGGACGTTGTACGAGTAAAATTGTTTACCTTTATACAGGAATTGCTCTGGAGTTACTCGGCGAGTATTCTACGTACCTTCTACGTACGTCCGTGGCCATTCGCGACCACTCGTGCTAACTTGAGTGTACACAGAGGAGGCTGGCTATCCGTGTTTACTTGCCATCCACTCGTGTCCACTCTTTTACAGCTCGCAGAATGCTCGTGAAACGCTCGGCGGACCTCAGTGCCGCTGCCCATCGTCTTCCTATTGTCCATCCGCCCTGGCATCGTGCCCACCCGTAGACCTCTCCTCATTCACTCTTAAACCACTCACATAAGCGATCTACAAGTGCCTTACGGATGACTCATTGATGCTCGGCAACAGATACTCGCCGAGCGCTCGACGGCTAGTTCACACTGTCACGATTAATGGAGCCGAGTGACCACGGATGGCAAAAAGGACTATATGTACAGCATTGTACGGCTTATCATTGCAGAGCCAAGAAAAAATTTAATTTACAAGCTTTTAATATAGTTGATGATAAATCTTGCACACTGTAGTAGGTACACATTGTCTAAATCTACTAATCTGACGCTCAATTAGTATATAAAGACACGCTACCAAAGGCAAAAATGATGACGATATGCTAAGGCCTGGAGTCCACACCATATGTCATCTGCCAGTGGCCAAGACATTACCATTTCATGCATTGAGAATCCAACTCAGGATTTAGAAAAGAGCTAGCGACCACCCTAACCATTAGGCCATCGAACTGGCTATATCGGTCGCAAAAAAAGTACTCAACATTCTAAATTGCAGGAGAATTTGCACCGAAAGCCCAAATAAGCAATCACATCATTAATGATAGTATTTCGATCGTTTCTGAACCCCTTTGAGTAGAATACACGATAAGACATACGGGTAATTGGCCCAGAATCAATATAAATTTGGTGTGGTCATTCTGTATTAAAGGGGGGAGCCACCTGTCTGATTGGCACTTGCACAAGATCATATGACTTATCTTAGGTCAAATGACAAAAACAGGCCTTAAGTCACGTAGTATAGGCACCATAAGGTTCTAAGAAAAAAGAAAGAAAGAAAATAAAGTAAAAGAAAGAAAATATAGACAGATAGATAGATAGATGTTTTATCTTTTGATCTTTTTTTTTCCTCCTTTCTTTGAAACGAGATTGGATTTAAGCCATTTTATGTTTCAAGAAAATATGGCATTTCCGAATTGTGAGACACGCAAATTTTGAAGTTTTCTTCATGTAATTGGACGAGTCTCGTGCAGAATTCCCATTAAAACGTCACGTATTAAATTTTTACTTCACAAGTTCATTCTAAAATAAGATCATTGAAACTGACCAAATGGTAAAAATTATACGCAAGATAGATTTAATTTTTTTAATGTGCCATACAGGATGCTCAATTCAGCAATAGCTGTATTAATAAACCAATGTATTTTCGTAAACGTATTCCTAGTCAAATGAAAAAAGTAAACATAACACCATAAAAAGAAAGATTTAAGCTAAACAAAGATAATTACTAATCGGTAAATGTACTACCCATCTTGTCGAAAATCCCTGAAACGATTCTGTATAATAAAATTTATGAATGCCTGACACTCTTGTTTCACAGCTACCTGTCAGGGTTTAGGAAAGGGCACAGTTGTCAAAATATATTGATTAGTATGATTGAAGATTGGCGCCAATCACTAGACAGGAATAACAGGTGGGGATATTGCATGCCTCATGGACTTCTCATAGCTAAGCTTTTAGGATCTGGCTTTGACACAAATGCTTTTGAATTAATGAAATCTTACACAACAAAGAGACAGCAAAGGGTAAAAATAGGGAAAAATTCTCAGAATGGCTAAATAACATCAAAGGAGTCCCACAAGGTTCTATTCTAGGGCCATTATTATTCAACATATTTCCGAATGTTTTTCTGTATTACAGCTTCAACAGCAAAGTTTACAACTATGCAGATGACAATACACTCTGCTGTGCAGATTCAACATTAATGCCCTGAAAACGCAGCTGCAAAATGATCGTGTACATGCAGTTCGTGAGAAACATACTGAAGATCGCAAGGAAACACAGATTCTGAATATAAATATGGACTCTTTATTTCTTTACACAGTCGTGCAGAAGTAGCCTTTTACTTAGAATAGCAGATTGTATGTCATATTCTGCTTGAATAAATAAACTATGCATAAATACAATTTGAGAGGAAAACAGGTTAAAACAGCGCGAAGGCTTCCTTGCTTCCGAGACATTAACGACCGGAAGTTATGCATTAGAGCCCCCTAGCGGAAGCACTTGGATTTAATGTTCCTTTTGAAATGGGATAATGTCAAAGTCTCGTTCACACTGCTTCACACAGCAGGTATTACTCCTGCAGTGAACTGGCATGTTCTGGCCTGGGGGGTGTGAACCTCTCATCCTTGACCGGTCTGAGAAATCCAGGATGGCGTTCAACATGGTCGGCGTTGGTCGCCTTAAGTAAATTTGGCTATATCTTTGTCCCTAATTACGCTGTGGCAAAGTATGAAATATGGAAATAGGGGTTTCCAGGGTTTAGGAAGTCAAATCTGTTTTCAGAATGTCTATTGGATGGTATTTTTTTCCGTCTATGGCATCAAAAATGCTTAATTATTTCAGAAAAAAAAAAATACTTTTAAATATAGGTAAACTATTCCTTACCAACATTTTTGTTGAAATAACCTGAATATTAGTAAAAACGGTCTCATCAAGATTTTTTTCTAAGAAAAACATGTCGGGTACATTCTTTTTGGCATGCTTTATATGGTTTGGTTTTTGGAATGCTGTTTAAGTTCCTGCATAGAAATTTAGTAGTGTAGTTTGTATGAGTGGGTTGTCAAGACTTGATGTGCATCGTATGGTGCCCCGTAGATGCTTACGTAATGACCAGTTGTTTGTACATGTATCATGGTCGTGGTGCTTTCTCACAAGCATGTCATAAAATGTGAAGCATACTCAAATTTAAATGCAAGTGTGTTTCTGTGAAAAAAATATCGCAGAATCAAGAACCATTTTAATAGCAAGCAAGCTATATTACAATGATCTTTATGGAAAATAAGAAACAGACCTTGCTGGTATCCCCAATTTGAAAATATCCTATTGCAAAAACTATGTATCTAAATAAATCTTCATCAAACACTAGTATCAACTTAAAATTCAAAGACTCAAACGCATCAAAAACTAAATTAATAAAAAAGAAAAGAAAAAAGAACTTCATCGTTCTCAGACCTCACAGACTTTTTTTTACCCGAATTGTAAAGTCAAAGGGACTCGAAAAGCCCTGGAAGATGGCACCCAGCATATGACTGTCAGTCAGCTGTGTCTGAGTTTGAGCAGAAACATTACAAGGGGCATCTTCTTGAAAAATGTAAAGAATGTGAAGATGAATGGGCATATGATGTAATATTTGTATTGAGGGTGCTGTAAGTGATTTATAGGCTGCAGAAGCTAGGTATCACAGACTGCAGTTTGTATATGTAAAGGCATATAGTATGCATGTTTTTGCCAATTACACTAATGTGTTTATCCTCTTTTGTCACCTTATGCACCAAGGTAATATTATTTGGAATGTTAAAATGACAAATCCAGTCAATAGCGCAGCAGTTATAATCATCAATCCAACTTTACAAAAACACAGTGAGTTTTGGCAGGCATTATTGATTATAGATCTCTTGATTTAGTACATCAAAGCCATAATAAGAAAACTAAGCGTGAAATGGACTTCGCCATCTTGGATTCATAGATATGCTCACGGGTGGGAGGTTCACACCTTACAATAAAAATCAGATAAGACCTGTAGATGAACAATCAAGAGAGAAAAAAAAATTAACCGGACCTTTTGCGTCCCACTGCCCCACTGCCAGACTACATTAGTTTATATATAGTTCATTTGATAACACCTAGGGCCCTACACAAAGATCTACTGCATTTTTCTGATCTGGATAAATATAGCATATATTTCATATAAGTTTAAATTTCACAATAAGTCGTAATTCTGGCCCCAGCTGAGCCCTAAGGTAGTAAAAGCAAATACAACGCATTGAAGTGAAATTTGTGAAGGCAAATTTGCGTTTTAACAAGCACCTTTGTGTTAGACTGTTGAGTAATTATCTCATATGTATTTTTATTCTGTATTTTTTATTTATTAATTTTTTTGGGAAACACTCACTACATCCATCTTGCTTTAAGAGTTGACCCAAACAATACAATACATTTAAATTTGTTCATAATACCAATATATTTATTGTTTATTCATTTTGCTTGTTGGGTGTAACCCTATGTGTTAATAAACTTTCTTGTATCTATCTTGTATTTTGTGTAGTATTGAATAATCCTGCATAATTGTTCAGTCTTAATTTGTTAAATAGGCTTGACAAAACATTTTTTGTTTATTGACTAATTATATGTACCATCATAATCCATCATGCCATGCCCGCGCATTCAAAATTCTCAATGAATAAAAATTGGTGCACGCGCATTTGAAACTTAGTTGATTTTCAATGACTCATGAAAAAAGTTAACTGGTTGAAAAGTCGGATTATTTGGTCTTAAATTGATTGGCAGGTATGCAACTTAAGAAACAACCCTTAAAGGCTTAACACGCGAATGACCCACTTTAAAATAACTAGTTAAATGGATAATGCCATATCACACACATTTTGAATTCCGTTAAAATGACACAAGAAGAAAAAGAAAGAAAGAAGGAAAGAAAGAAAGAAAGGAAGAAAGAAAGAAACACCACTTCGGCAGGGAATAAATTAACATGGAAATTTGGGTATGACCAGACAGAGCATTCAGACAAAAGTTTCTCATTAACGTTAGAAATTTATCAACAAACACACATGTAGATTACTTTACAATAACAAAGACTTTGATGTCAAGCCAGTTGTGACTGGCCGGGCTGCCCCCCCCCCCTCCCCCCCCTCCCCTCGGCCAGATTTCCTCCAGTTTTCAGAGGGACAAGCAATTAACCAAATGTATACTTCTTTGAGCGTTTATCCAAAGATACATTAAACTCATACAAATGTGTTTTAAAAGTCATTCTTACGATTTTAGTTTGGACTGACTTAAATTTTACAGCTACAGACGTGCAGGAGACCTCTAAACATAGGCCAATAAGAGCATCGATCTGTCGTACATCCTGTTAATTTTGGCAAATGTTTCATAATGTTCCTTTTGTTTCCGGATCCTTAAAATGTTTTTTGGCACGTGTTGGGATCGCACCAACTAGCATCGTTCAGACACGTGCAAGGCATTTATTTAAGGCATATCGTCCTTAACACAATATAGATTGTAATCAATTGATCAAATTAGTCCTCAGAGTATCTGTGTATTTGATGAATGCAATGAAATAAATTATTCATTCAAAAGATCGAGAGTACTGATTTTCGTAATATTAAGTTAGTTTTTCTTGGATTATAATCTTTAATTTTTTTTGCATTTGATAAAAAAAAAATATATATATATATATATTAATAGATATAAGTACAAGATTGAGTCATCATTATGACGTCAATGTCTGAAACGCTTCTTGATTTTTTTTTCTGTTTTTAACAGTTAACATACAGCATGAGATATGAAAGTGTCTCAAATTTGAATATAGTAAAGCTTGACTTGAGAAATGTTTAAAAAAGGTCAGTTGTAGCTGGAACTTTTATTATGACCTCATCATCGTTTATTTAGATAGATATATTAAAAAAAGTACCTTTGTCTTAATTTGTTCGTTTGTACTGTGACATGTCACGAACGTCATCAAACAGACAATTAATGTATGCATGATTACTCAACCAAAATACTATAAAAATAGATTTAAGGAAATCTGACAACAGGGCTTCTGCTTCTTTTCCTCAAGAAAATTTTTTAGAGAATAATACCTAAAAAAAAAATTTAAAAAAAAAAGCCCTTTTAAGAGTAACTTTTAGAAACTTTTAAACTATTTTACTGAAACTATTCTGCTCGAACTAACCTTGAGAATATGATCATACCAGTCTCTTGCATGTCATCTGACATGAGTTCCCATGTTGTGCGAACTATCTGCATCTGTCTGTCTGTCAGCTTCCTTTTCAACTGTTCATCCTTTACATCTCTCCACTGAGAAACTGCACAGCCCATGTTAAGTCGTTTTATGGTAAACTGAAGTTGCTGAATTGTAGGTAGTCCTAGCAGTTGTTGCTTGGTTAGTTGGTAAGGATAAATAGCATCTACTTTTGTTATTTGGTAGTATCACATGGTATCAAATTGATATGCGTTAAAAAATACCAAAATGTCTATTAGCCTTAAAATTGTGATAAGGTGATGATCAATTCTTAAGCTGTTCTGGTTTTAACTGTTTAACTGTTGGATGAAGTACAGCTCCTTGTCATAGTCAAAAAATTACGTAGAATTTCAAAAAAATATTCAACTACTCTTCAGATTAACAAGCTGTTTCCTGAAATACATGTTCTGTTTCATCAAGTATGAATTCCTAGCATATTTTCAATATTAAAATAAACAGTGGTGAATGAATGTTATCCCATTTTGAAATGCTTAGAAGTAAATATCCAGTCTTTTTTGATCTAGTAGATGAAATGAAATACTACAGATAAACCATTTAAAGTGTCTTAATGGAACAAAAATCCATCTGTTTATCAGTGGAGTTTGTATCACAGCTTCCAGTGTGGCAACAGTTGCTTGAATGATACATAAGAGTTAGCCTGGCCTTGCACTGCAGGTCCGCATCACTTATAGATGCCAAGCAGCATCCTATTGGCTGCAGCTTTTAAAGAAATGGCACTGCAGCATCAACTTCCATCAAGAGCCATCGCAGATAATGGACTGTAGGCGGGTGAAGCTTCCGTTTAATTTAGTTTAGATGGACTGCACACCAATTAAAATGATGACCTAAGCCTAAGAGCTTCACACAGACACATTAACTGGCTTTGACCAACATGACAATAATGGCCGCTTAATTGGAATGATTGTCAATAAACATGTTTCCAGGAAGCATCCTATCCTGAATGTTTTTATTACTACAGGTTGTAAATGTAATAAAATAATTCAAAATTCAAAGTATTATAGTTTTGGTAGACAGCCACATGAAACAAATGACAATATATTATAAGCTGATATCGATGAGCTCTGTCAAATTCAAATTGTCATGTTTTGGTAATTTTGGAACAAGGTCTGATAATTGCTAATATGTCAAAAATACCTGGTATACAATTGTTGTTCATAACTTGTATAATATTATTGGTATTGACTTGGGGAAATAAACATATATTCCTTAGCTTTGCTTATGATGACAA
Organism: Alitta virens; assembly: GCA_932294295.1. Taxonomy (NCBI): domain Eukaryota; kingdom Metazoa; phylum Annelida; class Polychaeta; order Phyllodocida; family Nereididae; genus Alitta; species Alitta virens. The sequence continues at coordinate 40,829,668 of OW028574.1, read as the reverse complement.
AAGCATTATCTTTGTTCGCATAACTAACTTACTAGAGACAGATGCAAAGATGAGATAAGACTAGTCTACATCAAGTTACACATCCAGGTTGGGTCTTTCGCTTGCCTCAGCTTAGATACTGGGTACCAGGTGCCTCCACTGCAATTGTGGTACTGTACTGCAATATGCAGGATCCTTTTTCGTAATTTTATTTATTTTTAATTTGTTGGCTCGAGTAAGCCAAGAAGGTTGATAAAATTGCCTTTTTTATATTATTACTCATCCCTGGAACAACTATAAATAGAATATATAATTTCCGACATATGATGCATGGTTGCCTAAATTGGTACACCAAGATTGCTAACAGAATTTCTGGCAACTGGCCATAGAGGAGTCTCCCTATTAGGGAAATAATTAATGACAGTGACAGTCACAATGGATTTTATTGGCCTCACTGGAAAACAGTTATAATAAAGGTGACACGGAGACCCTTGTAAGCCAATTTGTTTAGTAATAATATAATATTATATCTATCTTTCTATTATGATTTAGCCAGATTATATTGCATGTTCAGCAGTTTCCCATGTCTTTTTTGTTAAGATGAATTGCGCACATTGAAATATACATAGCAAGACAGCACCTTATGTGATGACAAAGACATCAAATATATTGCATCCCACATTTGTGTTACATACTCAGTGATATGTGGTCCTTTACATGTTAAGTATAGTGATTATTACATGTTAAATATAGTGATAATTACATGTTAAGTATACTGATTATTAATAAAAGTAAAAAAAAAAAATCATTGCAGTTCCGAAACATTATGAAGCATGTCTGCAGCCATCTGGTTGTGCTTGTCAGTAAAATAATTAAGAGTGGCGACATTAACAAGATCAAAGAGAAAGCAGCATTGATTCCAGCCATCACACCACACGGGGCCCGTATCTTCCACATTTTATCAAACTCCATCATGTTTATAGATCGACATTGATGCGGGAATCATCATCAAAACTTACCACAAACAATAAAAGTTTGGCAGTATTAAAGCTGGTAACCCAGAAAGAGAAATTTGTATCAATGTTTTCCATCATAAAGAAATCCTGATACAACTTATCTTGTGCATGTACACGTTCATATTTCAGACAGTAAATGCATAACTTATGGCTTTTACCATTCATATTATGGCACAAAAAAGTCAATTCATGGATACTATTCCAAGGTAAACTTAAATTGTGCATTTAGCCATACAGCCATGTGACCTAATCAATGGTCACTCCAAGTGGTATAACAAATGAAAACAATAGATCATTTTAGGTTGACCATGATAGGGGAGTGTAGCCACCATTGTTCTGACCACCCACATGGACACCGCAATCATATGGTCATCTCAGCGTCTACCCTCATCACACTTCGATATATAAACAACCAAGATCCAATCATGGTCATCAGTTCCTCATCCTGGAACTTACAGATCTCTTCCTTTCACTGTCAACGACTCGGGTAAGTGTTCAAGCATACTGAGAAAGATAGAAAATACAGCCAATTTTTATAGACTTGGAAACCATTCTCATAGAATTGGAAACTTAATAACTGCAGATGATGTCATGTGATTCCAAGACTGGACTGCCTTAATCAATGGGGAGTCCTGGGTTCACATGACATCCTCTGGAGTTTAGCTTCCACGTCTCTGAGCAATACTGGTTTCCAGTTAATGAAATTGGCTGTAATGATTTACTGGAATGGACTAAGTACCATAACATATTAGCAATAGCCTTCAGAGTATAGTTTTATGAATTCAGCAGAAAAAGTGACAGTTGGTTCATGTAAATTGCTTACTTTTGCTAGAATTTAAGACATGCGTTACATGTTATCATGTTTGCAAGCAACTAAATCCTCATGGCCGAGCATCAGGAGATTGAATCATGACACATAACTGTGATAATGACTCATCAAATGCAAGTGGTGTGCAACAGTTGCTCATTTATGATGAGTCATAACCACCAGTAATGGAACAGATAGGAACATAAGTCATGAGAGCCAATGTTTATATAAAAAATAAGCAAAAGTAAGCACTTTATATGGACCCACTGTAACCTTTATCATACAATTAGCATACAAAATAACAATTGAATAATCAATAGTGGATTTTCAAGGAAGGTTCTCTGTATTTCCACCAGGTGGCTAAAACAGAATATTGCAATTCTATTGGCTGAAAAAATTCCTGCCCTTGACTCTGATTGGCTGAAGCAAATGCATCCGAGCAGCAGTATTTTTAGTGCATTTTAATGTAAATTTGACACTTTATCATTTAGTTAATGTTGGTTATTTTTCTGAGAAAGAAATATTTATGGAATCAGTTAGATATTACCTACTGTGTCTGAAAAGCAACATGAGTAATAAGAAGAGAGGAAAGACTTATGTCTTGCTGCATTCAGGGTTGTTCAGTGAAAAGACTCTATTGCCGATGCAGACACTTTTTAGCTTTTCCTTTATCATCAGTTCAGTCACATACAATTTCAGTTGCTTATTCCATCATCATGCCTGTTCGTGGATCAAAGAGGAAGTCTTCTGCTGCTGCTGTTTCTGCTGCCGCTGTGGGGGTTGAGATTAATGACGACAAAAGGAGAAGGACAGCAGAACCTGAGCCTGAAAAAGTAAGTTTTTGTTATTACTCATAAAAAAAAAACTGGTTTTGGACAATAATAATTTGCATCTTTATCATCATAATATAAATATATAAATATTTCTTCCCATTGGCCATAAAACAAAATCATTTTCCTTTTTCAGCCGAAGAGGTTGAGCGATTACGTTGACTTCGATGAAGCTGGCCCAGAAGAGAGGTTCTTTCCTGTCGCTGTAGTTGGAATAGGATGTCGAATGCCAGGAAAGGTCAATTCTGTCAAAGACTTCGTGAGAGTCATGGAAGAGAAGGAAGATGTGATCTGTGACATCCCTGCTGACCGATGGGATGTTGAGAAGTACTGGCATCCAGATCCTCACAATGTCGGAACCCACGCCAACAAGAGAGCTGGCTTTGTAGAAAATGTGCACGATTTTGATCACACCTTCTTCAATGTGTCCCCAAGAGAAGCTGCGAACATGGATGTAGAACAAAGAGCACTTTTAGAAGTCACCCAAGAAGCTCTTGATGATGCTGGTGTACCATCTGACAAGATACCTCACACCACTGGAGTGTACATTGGTTGCGGTCTTATGGATCATGGTTTCACAGTCATTGAGGATGCCAAGTGTATGAATGCTTACACACACACTGGTACAGCTCACTCTGTTGCTGCTAACAGAGTATCTTTCGCATACAACATACGTGGACCAAGTGTAGCCATTGATACTGCTTGTGCAGCTTCCCTCACAGCAATGCACTATGGATGCTTTGGTCTTTGGAACAAGGAGTGCCCAGTAGCCATTGTTGGAGGAATCAACACTCTCATTGTCCCAGAGGTCACTGTTGGATTCAGTGCTCTTGGAGTATTGGCTCCTGATGGAAAGAGTTGTCCATTCTCTGCTAGAGCACAAGGATATGTTAGAAGCGAAGGAACTGGTGTTGTCATTCTCAAGCCACTGCACGAAGCCATCAAGAACAAGGACCACATCTACTGTACTATCAGAGGAACATGGTTGGCTGCCAATGGACACAGTCTTAGTATCACAATGCCATCAATTGATGCTCAAGCCGAGCTGATGAAGACCTGTTATGCCATGTTTGGTCTAAATATGAATCAAGTGGACTTTGTCGAGGCTCATGGTACTGGAACACCAGTCGGCGACCCCATGGAAGCTGAAGCCATAGCAAGAGCTTTCTGTATTGGAAATGATGAGAGAAAGAAACCACTGCCAGTCGGATCATCTAAGAGCAATTTTGGTCACTTGGAATGTGCTGCTGGAATGGTACAGGTCATCAAAGCTGCACTCATGTGTCAGAATCGCACTATATATCCCAACATCAACTTTGGTGAAGTTAATCCAGCCATTGACTTAGACACCTGGAATATCTGCATCCCAGAGCAGCAGCAAAATTATGAACAAAAGAAAGCTTTTAGGATGGGAGTCAACACATTTGGTTTTGGTGGTGCTTTGGCACATATGGTTTTTGAAGAATATGTTCAAACAGAGGATGAAATGCACAAGCCTGGAACAGCTGGTTGGAAGTTTGGATCAAAAGACAAAGGCCGCAAGATTCCTATCCCTCTTTCTGCAAAATCTGGTGCAGCTCTCAAGGCATACTCAGCTTCATGGCAGTCATTCAACAGTGAATATGATGCTGAAGAAGTGGCCTGCTGGTTGGGAACCCGTCGCACTCATTACAGCACTCGAATGGTGGTGTTTGCTGATTCTCATGATGATCTCAATAACAAGCTTGAAAATTACATCCAGAAGGAAGCCAATGATGAGTTAGTTGAAGGTACTTTACCTATTCACGTGGAAGACAGGCCCATTTGCTACATATTTCCTGGCCAGGTAAGATTTATATCATTAACTATTTTGTAGAGATTTTATCGTTGTCTTTTCTATAGCTATTCTAATTCATCCTTGTGCATTCCAGGGTCAACAATCTTTTGACATGGGAAGGACTTTGTACAAAGATGAACCTGTCTTCAGGAAGGCAATAGTCGAATGTGACTATCACTACAAGAAACTGACAGGATATTCATTCCTCCACACATACCACCTCTTCATTGCCTTAGACTCAACCAAAACATACAATCCTGATGTAGTCAATGAGATCCAGGTGTCTCAGCCAGCAATCCTGTTCTTACAGGTAATTTCAATGTCGCTCATCTTTTGGTTTTTAAATTGAGCATTTCCTGTTATATTTCAATTAACATGGGATTTTGATTGTTACAAATCTGTTTATTGCTACTAAATCTTTCCAGGTTGGTCTGTTTCATCTGTTTGAACAATGGGGCATTAAACCAACAGCAATGGTTGGACATAGTCTCGGAGAAGTGGCAGCAGCTTATGCCTCAGGAGCTCTAACTTTAAAGGAAGCCATCTTGGTGCAAGTTGCACGTGCAGAACAGCAAGTGAAGTTGGATGGCACAGGATCCATGGCAGCAATGAGAGTGTCCAACGATGAGGCACAGAAATTATGTAAAGATTACAGTGATATTTATGTTGCTTGTGTGAATGCCCATGAGTCAGTCACAATTGCTGGAAGTAAGCCTGTCATCAAACAAATTTGCAAGGACCAGCCAACTCAAGCAAAGGAACTGCGAGTGAAATGTGCTTTCCACACACCACATATGGATCCACTTTATGAAGAATTCATGAACGCAACCAAGGATAAGCTATGCAATGGCCATGCTTCTAAGTGCAACTGGTACTCCACTGTCACTGGTGACAAGTACACTGGCCCAGCAACTGCCCAATACTTCTGGGACAACATAAGAAGTTGTGTGGAGTTCCTTGGAGCTGTCAAAGGTGTAATGAGAGATTACGAAAATGTGTTGTTTGTGGAACTGGCTGGTTCAGCCACTCTCTTGTCCTGCGTCAGAGCGATTGCCAAGGCAGAAGACTACAGTCCATCTGGTATGGTTGCCACTGGTCAGCGCAACAAGGATGACCGCATCTCAACACTTCGAGGTTTGGCCACACTCTACACCATGGGATTTGAGATTGACTGGAACAATGTGCTGGGAGATTGTGCTCACTGGATGGTGCTTCCTAAGTATGCGTGGCAGCATCAAACCTTCAGGTATGAAGCGGAGGGCATGCGATCTAGAAGACTGAACCTGGAGGACAGAAGTTACAAGGGTCTGCATGGACTGGTCCGTCTTGAGCAACTGCCCTTCCTCAGGGATCATGTCATCAAGGGCAAGACTGTCTTCCCAAAAGCAGGATATGTGGAATACATGATGCATAGTCATTTTGATGAAAACACTGCTCCATCTTTGAACAACATCAAGTTTCACCCAGAGCTACTAACAATACCAGAAGAGGTTGATTGTAATGGTGAAATTCCAGAGAGAAAGCAATTGCACTTGTCCACATCCCAGATACAAGGAGGACAACGCATGGAAGTCACTTGTGATGATCAGGTATATGCAGAGGCTGATGTTACAAACAATTCCAACCTTATAGCTCCATCGATCGACCTGGAAGCTGCCAAGAAAAGATGCACTACCATGCTCTCTGCTGATGACTTCTACCTACGATTTGCTGAAATGGGGATTGATTATGCAGACTACATGAAATTTCGCGCAATCTCCAAGGCTCAGATTGGGAATGGTGAAGCCATAGCTTACCTACAGCCCCAAGTAGACCACTGGCAGAGAATCAACACCATCAACCTGGATTCTGCTTTCATTGTGGCATTGGCAGCCCAGGTTAACAACACCACACTTCTAACTCCAACCACAATTGATGCTATCAGGATGTTTATTGCCAAGACACCAAGAAAGCATGAGACCATTGTGTATGCTCGTCTCACAAGTAGTGACTCCATGGGGCTCACTGCTGACATCTACATTTTTGATGAAGAAGGTAACATTGTTGCAGAGGTCGTGAATTTCACTGCCAAGAACCTGACAAATGCATATACTAAGGATGTGGACCTCACGCAGTGCATTTACAAAACAGAATATCAACCTGTAAAATCTTGCCTTCCACCAACAAGGTCAATGATAGAATTCTTCAGCAAAAGAAACCTTCAGAAGCTCTACCCACATGAAATGGCATCCATAGATACTGCAGAGCGCTTCAGTCAAAGGATGAAGGAAATTTGTGCTGCATATGCTAAGCTTGCAATCACCGAAACTCCTACATCGCAGTGGCATCAGAAATGTGAGCTCTATGGCAAACGCCTGACAAACATGGCGAATACCATTCCGACCAACATGAATACACTTGAGGACATTCATGTTGCTGTAGCAGAAATTGATGCAGCATGCCCAGAGTACTACCAAGAAACAAAAATGGTGAAGACAATGGGAGATATCTTGGCAGACACACTCAAGGATCCTCGTGGTGCTCTTACAGAGCTCTTCAAAGAAGACATGATGGCTGCTTACTTCATTGACTCCATCTCTACTCGCATATATTATCGTACACTCGGAGACACAATTCGTCAAGCAGTAGATGAGGCTCTGAAACACAAGAAGATTGTTCGCATTGCAGAAGTTGGAGGCAGACTTGGTGGAATGACCCAGTACATCCTGCCATGTATTGAAGACCTCATCAAGGATGGAAAAGTGGAGTATTGCTTCACAGATATCAACATCGCTTTCTTCCATCTTGTTGAAGAGAGGCTTGCCAGCTTCCCCAAAATCCGCTACCTGCAATTTGATCCAGAGAGCGATATTGTGTCACAGAATATCACTCCAAATTCATTTGATTTGGTGGTCTGCCTTGATACACTTCATTGTACAGAAAATGCAGTGAAATGCACCTCACATATCCGTGACATGCTCTGCCAAGATGGCTGGTTAATGACCATGGAATCAACCAACAACCACAACACTCCAGAGATAATCTTTGGATCCTTTGACCTTTGCTGGGTATTTGAAGATAACCGAGGAGATCGTTGCTGGCTTTCACAGAAAGGATGGTCTGATGTTATGACTGCATCTGGATTTAGTGATGTTGTGGCTGTGTCAACTCCAAATGAGTTCTATCACTCATTGATTGTGGGCAGGAAGACTGACATGAAGCTCCAATACCAGTTGGAAAGCACAGAAAAAGACATGGAAACAGAGAATCCACCAATGTGGGCCCTGGTTCACTTGAACAATGCAGAAATGGCAAATCTTGTTAAGCCACACATATGCAAGGATGCCAAAATCATATCTGTGAGAAACTTCAAGAACATCCAGAAGCAAGCTGCTGAACACAGCGGCCCTGTTATGGTTGTCTTGTTCTGGAGTGAGGAGGATAAAGACCTGAGAAACATGCTGTCCATCATCAATGCTTGCCACGAATTGGAGAATCCCAATTCCAGGCTTTATGTTGTGACCATCAATGGAAACAGGGAAAGCAAATATCCCAACACTGCCTCAGCCACTGGCTTCCTCAGGTCAGCAGCCAATGAAATGAAGTCAAATATTTCTTTATACCAGATTGACTTGATTGGAAACTTGGCCAATGGTTCTGCTAAATGCCTTGCAGATTGCCTGTTGAATGCTTGTCACACTGATAGAGAGTTGGTGATCACAGGTGGTTCTGTCCTTGTGCCACGTGTTATCCGTCAACCATGTAAAACGTCTTTATCACATGGTTCTTCAGAGTGGAAACTTGAAGCAGCCAGTGTTGAAGAATCTCTTCTTGACAAATTAGATATCCATCAGTACGAAAGTGGCATGCCAGGACAGCATGAAGTTAAAGTGAAGATTGAGGCTGCTGCCATCACCGGTGTCTCCTCAGATGGTAGACACCTGCGAAGTTATGAGGGAGCTGGAATTGTTAAGTGCACAGGTCCTGGTGTTATTTCTGTCAAGCCTGGAGACAAGGTCATTGTGTATGCTGATAACTGTGCAGCTTCATCCTTAATAGTACCAGTTTCTCAAATATACCCAGTACCAAATGGTTTTAGCTCATCTGAAATTGTTGGAAACGTGACTGCCTACCACGTTGCATACTATTCTCTGATTACACGGGGCCAACTCCAAGCTGGTGAAAAAGTGCTAATTTACTCGGCTGCGAATTCAGTTGGACAAGCTGCCATCATCCTGGCAAAGAAAACTGGTGCGAGTCACATATCGTGTGTTGTTGAAAACAGTCAGCAAAAGGCCTTCCTCAGCCAAATCTATGGTCTAACCGATGTCAAGCTTCAGTCAGATGAATGTTACAAAGTACTCAGTAATGTTGATGTGGCTTTCAACACAAGCACCATGGACACCATTGAACACACTTTGGGTTGCCTAGCAGTGGGTGGCCGTTTTTGTCAAGTCAGTGATGGGGATACAGATGCAAAGACAGCAGTGGTTTTATCTTGTTTTGCCAACAATATTTCATTCCATTGGATTGACATGAAGGAACTTGACAAGAAATGTCCAAAGCAAGTGAGGGAAACAAGAGAAAAAGTTCTCGAGTTGCTCAACAACAGAGAAATCCAGACAATCCCAACCAACATGTACGAAATGGAGGAATTCAGACAAGCTTTATCACCAGTAGGATGTAATGCAATTGGAAGGGTTGTTCTTGATGTTTGTCAGGACTTTAAGCCTTCAACGGTGGAACCTGCATTACAACTTTTTTCAGGAGATGGTCTCTACATAGTGACAGGAAGTGACTGTGATGTGCATCTTGAAGTTGCCAGATGGATGGTAGAAAAAGGCGTTCGTCACATTGCGTTGGTCAAGGAATCACACTACTCTTCTTGGTTTGACAAGTCTGCCATTAGATCAATTAAAAAACAGGGGGCTACAGTTTACAAGGTAAAAGCAGATCTGAGCAAAGAAAAGGATGTTATTAGTGTCTTCCACACATTATCCCAGAAAGGAGCACCACAGATCCATGGCATATTCCACCTAGCTGGTGGGGTGCTCTACAAAGATTTAGAATCCCTTACCACTGAAGACATCAAATCAGCAATGAATGAAAGAGCTGAGAGCGCTAGACTATTGCATGAAGTTACGAAGAACATGAAGATGAACCTCAAGTACTTTGTAATGTTGTCTTCATCCAAAGCAGCTTGGGGTAACCCAGGTCTAGCACCACTTTGCACATCTTCTGCCTACTTGGATGCCTTAGCACAAAAACGAAAACAAGAAGGTCTTCCTGCTATCTCCGTACAAGCTGGATGGCTGCGAGGAGCTGGTTGGCTGAATGACAGAAACAAATTGGCTGACTTGGCCAACTATAGCAGAGGTTCAAGTCTCCATGTCAGAGAGTTCTTGGCTATTCTTCACAAGATTCTTGCCAGGGATGATTTGCCTGCTGTTCTGATGGTTGCAAATGAGGTAAGTTTGTTACCTGAAGAAAAAGAAACTGTATTATGCTAGGCTGTGAAATTATAATGGTACTATAAATGATTTTTGACTGCTCCCTTCATTGTAATGTTTTAATTTTCAGGACTGGGATGCAGTATCAGAATTTGCAAGCAAGGACAGTCTCTTGTTTAGACATTATGCTTCATCTTCAGGAAAACGCAGAGGTATAGCTACCCTTGAGTAATTTTATCTTTGGCTTTATTTTTCTAGATAACTACAAATCCGCATTTGTTAAATATGCTTATATCAATATATCTTCCTTTGTTTCTAGATCGCAATGACCTTTCCAGAGATGACCTTGAGAAAAAGGTAATTGAAAAACTTGCCAACCTTCTGATGATGTCGGCTGATGATGTGGACATCACCCAGCCTATGATCCATTATGGAGTGGACTCCCTGATTTCTCTGGACATCACAAACTGGATGAGGAAGGAATTCAACCTGCAGATCAATCAGATGGACATCCTCGAAGGAATGACAACTGCTAGTCTTATAGAACAGGCCTGTGCCTAGCTAAAGCCACTTCAGAATATCCTGGCATGATATTCATATGTGTTCCAAATAACTAAAAGAATGTCTAATAAAATTTCTGGAGAATGAAAATTATGGCATTAATTTATCTATGGCATCAATATGCTGTACATTGTGGCTCCTAAATTATTTAGTCTCTTTTATCCATACGTGTGGACATGACTGAAGAAGGTATCTTAGTATAATCATAGACATTATTGGTGTGCAATTCTATTAATGATTCGATAAATTTACTGTTGCTTAATACAATAATTAAATGGTGTATTGTCATTGGCCAAGTTACATATTACCAGCAGATACCTTAACCAACACCTGACACACATATTTCACCATATATGTATATATATACAATTTCAGCTCCATTTATGCTAATTTCTAGTATAGTTTATTAAGTGGGTTTTTTGGTCAATTTATCACAAAGATGCAAACCGAACACCTCACCAGAAAAAGCTCTAAAATGGGAATTGGAGCCATATACAGTGGCGGTCAAAACAGGGTAACTCATTTTTTAATTACAGCATCCACAAAAATGAGTAACAACCATTGATCAGCCATGTTGTGAATCCGTAAATGCAGAGATATAATTCAGCTATCCAATGAGCAGTCTTGTAGATTGCTTTTTACTTATTTATTGTAATGGGCATGTTGTTCATGAATTCTCCATTTGTAATCGTTTCTTCCACTAGGGGGCTGCAATGGTGGGAACCCAATATTGGTCAACTGTGTTTCCCCCTGTGAGCAATCAAATTAACTGCATTCACAGCAACTGCATCTTGGTCAATAGCATGTAATCAGTCTAAGGCGATGTGCTCTTTGAATAGCCTGGTTCATCAACAATTGTATTATGTCGATCCAGGCCAGTTGGATAGCCTGAGTCATTCCCAAATATTTAACCATGGATGTCTTGAATAAATTAAAAACTGTTTAACTAGAGACTGGAATTCTTAATATTTCATTGCAACTGATGACACCTAAAACAGTTTGAACTGTGAGAGTACCCTCCAGGTAATGACAGGATCAAGGAATGCTGTGACTACAAATTTTTAATATAATTTCCGCATGGATAAAGAATGATATTTCAATGTTGCAAATACCTGTGGATTACAATGTAAGTGTGGGTGAATTATGTTTAATTACATGTTGACCTGAGAGTTCATTCGAGTCTGAACTAGATGTATAGAACTAGGTTGGAAGCCCTAGGGCCTAGGGACAGATATAGGAAGAGCTAGGTGTAGGGAATGCAAGGCCTAGGAAGTACTAGGTGTGAGGAGAGCTAGATGTAGGGCCAGCTATAAGTATAGGGAAAGCTAGGTGTTGGGAGTATCAGGGAGAACCTGGTGAATGAAGAGCTCTAGGTATATATAGACAGTGCATTGTCCTGTGTTGGCCACTTGGGTTCAAGGTCTCTACCCACCATGTTACCACCCTTACCACAAGGAGGCCCAGGAATTTCAAGGGCTGTGGATTTCTGTACAGACCAGAAGAAATTATGGGCCGAATTTACCAAATATTCATGAACGGAAATGGCAACTGAGACCTTCAAATTTTAACAATAAGAATGAATTATGTCAATATATTAAAGCAACATGTAATGTAGGTAATTGTTTGCAAATAACTTTCAAATAAACTCCAAGGTACATGTCCACAATTAATTTTTTTATTATTAAAACTTTTAATACAAGAAATCATTGCAACTATACAAAGTTTAACCGCATCATTTCTACTGGGACTCACACTCACATTGATTACATCCCTAGACACCTAGCAGTTGCACGATAGCATGTTATTACCAATCATTACAGTAAATTGTTTATTATTAATGAAAACCATTTGGTAGTATACCTTACTTGTAAAAAATAAAATACATTACGTGGCAGGTGCTCCTCTCAATATAACCTTTACTGATATATTATAATTCAGTACAGTAGATTTCATAGGCAAGAAATCTAACTCCAGGGGATGCCACGTTGATCCAGAACTCCCACTGGCTGAAAGACTGCTTTATTCAGTGGGAGTCGTGGATGTTAAAGCTGCAGTTAACAAGGATTTCACAAATATAAGTTGATTATTTTAATTCAAACCATAAATTACACATAACACCTGACAATACAAAGAATATTCTATGTACATACTGAAAACCAGCACGCCTGTGTTAGGCATGACTTTTGCATGAAATATTCTCATGGAAAAGCATATCAGCTGATGTAAGATTTGGTTGATTATGTAGCAATAGCAGGTAGACTCACCACATTGCAATTATTATTGACTGGTGCCACGGCAATCGTTGTGCAGCACTTGAAGGTGTCACGGAAAATATTCCGAAACTGTTCACTACGGAACCAATAAATGACTAAATTACCAATAGAATTAATGCAAGTGAGGCTTAACAAGACAGGCGTGATTTCCAAAGGAACAATGCCTGGATTGAAACGGTTGATTAGCCATGTGAGAAGACAAGGTAACCAGGTGAAAAAGAACAGTGCACTTAGCAGCCCAACAATTTTTACAGTTTTTCTATGACGACTTAGTTTTGTTGTTAAAGTGCTCTGATGCAAGTTCTCTGGATCAATTGTTCTTTTGAGCTTTGCAATATGTCTTGTGGCTTCCCACAGAGTCGCAAGTTGCAAAATCACTCCCATGATGGCCTGGGTAAAGGTTATGAGGATTAGAGTCAAAAAAGAGTTCTTTCTAAAGAAGCTATCACCCATGTGACAAACTATGACATTATCTATGACATTGACACTGTCGACAGTGATGCAAATTGATATCCCTCCAAAGCTAGTCCAGCTACCAACTAGCCAAAAACAGATATTCCATATACTTGAGTTATTGACATTTTTCACACTTTTTACTGACTTATAAATATCGAAAGAAAGTTTCAAGAGACAATTGGTGGTTACCAGCAAAGAAATGCAAAACAATGGCATGGCAGTCAGACACAGAGTTTTGTATCCAAGTTTTACGAATGATGAAATGCCCCTTAAGATAAAAGCAACTCCAAATAACGTATCTGAAATGGCCAGGTGGAGTAGGAGCAACCGTATGGATTTCTTTAATTGTACCCATTTCATCAAACATTTTATGACCATTGCATTAAGGACTAATATAACTACTGCCAGTGTCATTTGCACAATGAATATGGCTGCCAAAGTTCCACGAGTTTGTTGATTATCCACTGTTGAAGGCATCGAAGTATTAGATGCATTAATGTACATTGTATTGTTAGTATCCATCTTCTGTTGGCTTTTACAAAGTTAACAGTAAACAAAAGATGTTGTTTCCTGTGGTCAGGTGCAGCGAAAATGATCCTGTATGGTTGATATATAACTGAGGCTATAATCAATTAATCAAGCTGTATTAATCACAGGCAACCAACAAGCTGCACATATTGATGTTGCACAAAATACAGCAGAAACTGCATGAGAATGTTTATATATGTCATCGCATCTATGTGGGCGTGGGCTTGCACCAAAAAGCCAACTGCGTCATGAATAATTCATAATTCTCCCAGAAGCATAGGTAATGATGAGATAATTAGGATGTGGCATGAAAACTTGCACCAGCAGCTACTGCTACCTCTTTTTTTTATAACCTCAATTATAACATGCAGCTGCAATCATACACACAAAAGTAATATTAGTCCTAAATTATCTTTATGAGTATATTTTCTTGTTTCCTCAAGAATGATAGATAATAAAGATCTAAATATAGCACATGCACACTTATCACACCTTCGTGTCATTTTCACCTTGGCCTTTGCAACACAAGCATTAGATTATGTGTCACGCATGGAAAACGCACAGGAAACACATGGGAAACGCACCCTCAAAAAACGTCCTACAAAAACAACCACCATCCCAAATCCCCTTCTTGTCTGCAGAAAATTGCATCTCTCTATCATGTCTTGAAATGAAGATCTGCTATTTCTCACTTTTTGACTGAACTGATTTCCTTCAGGTTAATCTTTGATTATTATAATCATAAAGAATCTAAGTGAAAGGTTGATCAAGTGGTTTCCCAGTAAAATACAAAATCTATTTCCTGGAAAAATACTCAGGGCAATGTGCAATGTGAACAAGTGGTTCTCGGACTGGAGAAATGCTATCAGGCGTAAAGTAAGTATTGCACAGCTACTTCAGTTAAAGGGGAACTAATGGAAGTTTGTAATTTCAAAAGTTCAATTAGATGTTAAATAATATATTGCAGTGAAAGGAAATGTCTTAAACTCTGGTTTGATATGATTTCAAGCCAATTAAAAATGCAATTTGCACCAACCGCTAACATGCTGGGGGCCGCCATTACTGCACACGGCATGCAAGAGAGTGACGTCACTTATATCCTAAGTCAAAAACAGCTAGGCCATATATGCATTCAGCCATATGAATCAATTCAATCCTGTTGATTACAAGCCGTTACATTGTTCATTGCAATAACAAGAACAGATAGCACAACAACATGAGGGTGTTAATTGCATAATTGTTGCATTGATTGCAATGAGTATCTAAGAATAGGTATATAGGCATGGGCAAATAATATTTTGTATCACTATATTTCTGACCATATTTTTGCAAGAGAACAGAATTGGAATACTGCTTTGCTTTGTAAATAAAATATGTTACATAATATTTAGGGGCAGTGTGCAGTATTATTTATAGTATAAATATATTTCATAGTATCTATATTTAGTGTATATATAGTGTTAGTGGGGATGTTTTAAGGCATCATCTCCTTTACCAAGATTAATATATATTAATTACCAAATTGTGCTTATGATACATTTAATATAGGCCTGCCAGTTTAAATAAAATATAATATCAAAAACTCATTTTCAACAAAACTTTGTCCAATACACTATTTTTTTTTTAAAGCTTTACTAATAAACAGTTGATGAATGATAGATCTATAGATTTATTTGGCAACATACTACATTTTTCGTGTATGCATACAATGCTGAAACCTAACACAATGTAAACTGCTCTAAATTACTAAAAATTCATTTAATTAGTACTCCAAACATTCAGTAGTTATATTATATTATATATTACATAGCAGGATAATTGATAGCTGTTTCTCTGATAATTTTATATTGTCAATTCTGCTGGCTGCTTTGAAATCTGTGAGACCATCCAGTACCACCCAGTACATTCATACACAAATTATATTTGATGTCACAATCACAATTAAGAACTGATCCCTGTTTTAAACGTTTTATTTAATTTGCAATTTGTTTACCATACTTTTATTTTCATCCCATCATTATTTTTTAATTTTAGATCTTGTTATTTATATATAAATTTTTTTTATTTCTTATTTTTATTTTATTAAATAATATATATATTTTTTTTAAATATGAGTTTAAGGGCCATCCACCTTAGCGTTTTTTAAAATAAGAACTTTATTAGTGGATGTCTTCTGACCAAAAAAATAGTGTATTTTGACCTTTTTTTATTTTATTTTTTTTATTTACTGCTTATTGTTGTTCCTTGTAATTTGCTGCTTTTGTTTGTTTTATTTAATTTGGTCTAATAAATTCTCTCTCTGTTTCTCTCTCTAATTGCATTGTCAAATAGTTCAATGGCAATTACTTGACACTCAGTAAGAACTGCTCTGAAAGTGCAATTAACTGTATCTAAAACTGTTGTTGACAGTTGTTGTTCTCACCAGTTGAATTGCAATGCCGAGATCTATAGTACAACAGTGACGTATTTCCGGTCAGTGCAAAACACCGGGAAAGTCAAAAATGGCAGCCTACGTAGTTCACAAAACGGAGCTAATAAATGCAGGATATTTCATTACCAGTGCATATATATACAAATTATGCATAGCGTGGATATGTTTCTATGGACCCAAGCTAATATCTGAGAGGTAAAGTGCTCAAGGGGTTAGTTCCCCTTTAAGTACCGGACGACGATAATCTTTACATATCAACAGTAAGTTGCACTGGTGAGTGGTATTAATGTACAGGTGTATTAGTTATGACCTATACTGTGTTTTTTTTTACATATGTATCAACTTGGGATATTTTTTTTGATATTACGTATCAACTTGTGATATTAATACTGTCAATAAAACTTTTTTTTTTTTTAGTTTCTTGTCCACCTTAGGGGAAATTCAGTATCCAACTATCAAGGCAAACAGTCCCTTAAGCTTTCAAAGTTAAGGATTTTATAGGAATTTTAAGACATGTGGGAGGCCAGCTAGTAAAAGAAATGAAAGCTGTTGCTGCAACATACACTCAGCAAATTTGAGAAACTTTTGAATTTTACTGATATCATTCTTTTATTTGTTCCAAACCCCCATCCACCCAAAGGATGGTCTGAAATACAGGCTTCAGTTCGTTTTTTAAGCTCTTCTGTAAAATAAAAATATTTTTATAAAATATATAGCATTATAAAATTGCACTTAATAGGCTGTTAAGCTTACATTATTAGTTTATTACCTACCATTGCCGGGCTTTCAAGCGCTAAATATGTATTTTCATGAAGCCGTGCAAGATCTCGTTTTATTTCTTTCAGAATGGGTGCCAAAAAATAAATGTTATGATAGTTGTACAGCATTGTTTATTTTGCAGCAATATGTCCAAATGAAGTCTTGTTGAGGCAGACTGCTGTTGCTGACAGGGAAATATCTGATACCCGAAAATGTCATATGACAGATCAAAGAAGCTCATAACACACTGCCAAAGTGTTTTATTATGTATTGAAAAGAAGGGAAAAAAAGAACTTGGAAGATCGACTCAGCCTATATTTAACCTGTAAAGTATGGTGGCCGAGGAGTACACTTCGCAGTCTTGTAGTTTCGAGGGAAGACAGCATCCTTCGCACCACGACAGTCCCCATTTTCGCAGTCCCCATTATCGCACCACGACAGTTGAACTTTCGCACCACGACAGTCCCAATTTAGCACCACAAAAGTTATCGACTTTTGCCTCGAAAATGTACCAACTTTTGCACCAAGAAACTACCAACTTTCCCCCCAAGAAAGCCCCACTCTCGTCCCAAGAAACTGCTAACCTGCCCCCCTCACTGGCGGTTTTAGCAAATTAACTTAATAAATATTGAATGTACAGAGCTGTATTTATATCAATGGATGCCCCTATCACAGAAACATCTACTACTGCAAAGAACAATGCAGTAGATGCAGTATTAATGGCTTAAAGCCCCCCTCTCACATAGCCGGTTTTGCCGTAGTGAAGCCGTAGTATGACGTAATGGTTACGCAACACGATTCTCGGCTCCAAGCCGACGGCAAACCGGCAATTCTCAGCGATACTCGTCGAGTTACTCTTGGGACTCGGGCCGAAACCGGGATTCTCGGCCCCGGCAGCCGGAAATTCCCGTGGCAAAATCGCGGGTGTCCAAAAGTAAACAATAAACCCTCGAATATTCTTGTCAAAAACGCCTCCAAAATTAATGGCTGTTCTTTAATGTAGATAGATAGATAGATAGATAGATAGACAGATAGATTTATATGCTTATTATATAATATAGAATATCTCGCTTAATATTTGATTTATTTTCGATCCGAATACACTTATGGAATCAGTATGTACTATACTGCAATCCAGTCTTTGTTTAACGAAAATCTGACTAATATTATAGGAGCAGCAGCCTTTGATACAGTCCGGGCGCGGACGTGTGCGGGAGCACCACTGTTTGCCTCTGCAAAACACGTATGGAATCAGTATGAACTATACTACTATTCAGTCTTATTTGACGAGAATCGGCATAATATTAGGAGAGCAGCAACCTTTTAAAGTATATACAACCCCCCTCCCTGCCTACGCTGATGCTGACGCTGGTAGCAGTCGGCGAATTACTCCTACAACTCGGCGGGTTACTCCTGGCCCCCACCATTTTCATTGGAGCTCAGCTCCATGGTGGGGGCCGGTTAGCAATGTAAATACAATGGCAGACAGTGCGCCCTCGATGAAATCTCCAAGTCGTCACGATACTCGTTGGGAACGGTCGTGTGACGGACAGCTGCAGTAGTCATCTGAGGATCAAGGTGAGCGGAACGTCGCAATATTAAGAAAGGTCAAGGCTCACTTGGTCTCTATATCACAAGGATAAGGCGCGTGCCATATTGTTCCTGCTCACAGTAGGGAATGGGAGGCTGCCGTTCACACTCAAACTAGGGAGTTACCAGTACCCTGTCAACACCACAAGTTTTACTTTCTCAAAATGGTATGCTCCTCTGAACCTCGTTTTGAGTGCTAACCTGAGGCGAATATTGCATCACACGAACTCAGAGAAAAAGGTGAAGAAGAAGGCGAAGCAAAGGTAAAGCGATTGGCCACAACAAAAGCAAGAAGAAGCAGCGAGATAATGGCATGTTCGACATAGGTCACAGTGTCCTAAAACGGTACACTATTGACTCTGGACCTGCTTAGAGTGTTGTAGGAGGTCACATTGTAAATGAGGATGTGCCCGCTTGTCATAGAAATACAATGGCTGACAGTACGGCATTGTTGCATGGGGAGAAGTCTCCACGGACGTCACAACGTTTTGAAAAGGCAACCCTGCAGGAGTCGTACAGTGTGACAACTTTTCATTTGTCTTTCATTTCAGGAGGAGGGCTCATTGAAAACGATTGGGGGCCCGCTAGGCAATGTTAATTCAATGGCAGAAAGTGAGCCCTCGATGACATCTCCGAGTTGTCACGATGCTCGTTAGGCACAATCGAGTGACGGACAGTTGCAGGACCGGTCGGTCGTCATGCAAAATCCTATCCACAGACTTTGATGATGACATCACAAAAACTGATATCACGATGTCTGGTTGAAGTTGTAATGTGACCCCCACTGCAAGAGTGAGGTCACTGCAATAGCTTCTTCAGTGCAGCGACGACTGGTTGCTGTAGTCAAGTGACCCTTCCAGCAACTACGAGGTCCATGCAACAACTTTAAACCTGCTTTGAGTTCAGTAAAAGAGCACTGTATTGAAGTCACTTCAATACATATGCACAAACATTGTAAATGAGATTCGACTTTGGCTCACAATGGAAATACAACGGCCAACAGTGTTCCATCGTTGCAATGAAATCCTCTCCATGGACGTCGAAGATGACATCTGCTGATTCATCGCGCTAACTGGTCGATGCAATCAGGTGACCCTCCCTGTAAGAGTGAGGTCACTGCAAAAGCTTTTCAACCTGGTTTGAGTGCAGTGAGAGAGCACTTTTTGTAATGTAAATACAATGGTTAAGAGTGTGGTGTCATTGTTTCTAAAATCTGATCCACAGACTTCAACGATGACATCATACAGTCATCACATGGTTGGTTGCTGCAGTTGAGTAACGCTTCCTGCAAGAGTGAGGACACCGCAACAGATTTTCAACCTTTAAGTGATGTCTTGGATGGAGTCCAGTGTTTTGAAAATGAATGGAGTAAAACCTGAAATAGCAAATATTTAGCAGCAAGTGATGTGGTGGAAACCAATGATCAAAAGTTACCAGCAAAATCCTTGGAGAACTGTACATTCCTTTTCAAAGAGGCTTTTTGTAATGTGTGATGTGTTTACACCGGCTCGCAATGGAAATACAATGGCTAACAGTGTGGCATTGTTACATCAAAAATCCTCTTCATAGACGTCAACGATGACAATGCCAAGTTGATGCAGTCGAGTGACTCTCCCTGCAATAGTGAGGAAGTTGCAACAGTTTTTTAACCTGCTCACAACAGAAATAATTACTAACAGAGTGACATTTTCGTATTGGGAAAATCTTTCCATGGGTTTTGATGGTGATATATCAGAATTTTAAAATATGGCAACGGGTTAATGCAGTTGAGTGAACAATAGTTTGAACTGTCAGTCACAACTTGTTGATCAATGCTACGTGTCTGGTTTACTGAAAATTTAACACTCAAATGAGGTCACTGGTTAGGCTAATCTTGGTCCACTGTCAGCCTTATGTTAGGTTGGGTCAAATATATGCTAAAGTATAAGTCATTGTCTGGTCCAATATCAGCCAAATGTCATTTCAGTGTATTGTAAGTGATTATGCAATGGAATGGAAACATGAATTATATTAAAATTAGTCCAATACCATTGTCATACACGTGAGAAGTACTCTGGATCAAGGGCCCAATATTGGCAAGATGTCAGCCCAACAAGGTAGCCCATTGTCTGGTTCAATAATGGCTCAGTGTTGGCTCAGTCTGTTTGGTCCAATTGGTGACTTTCTGTCTGCCCAGTGTACTATTGAGTGTTTCTGAGTAACCCAAGCAGAGACCCTATTTAGTGCAAAACATGACTAGATTTTCATGATACTACCCAAATACATAGGAAATAAATGGACTAAGTCATTTTGCCCAAAATTGATTTTTGACACAATTTTAGCAATTGACCATAAAAAAAGCTGAAAATTTTGTTCCATTTGGTTACATGTTAAATTATTGTATCTTGAGCCTCCAGTTTTCAGAATGAAGCATCTGTAAGATAACCGATAAACTTCTAAATCAGTGATGATTAGCCTGGAACACTTCCAGTCAGAAAGTGAAGGTATCTGCAGGCGCAAGCTTAGGCTTTGATGCTGACCAGTCATGCTGAAATACACAGAATGTCTGCCTCTTCTGGATGTATTCCAGATTTATGTACAAAACCTTGTTATTGCAATCCTAACAGACATGTGGAAATGTTCCATGCTATTTCAGTAATAAATCTAATCTTGATAGTTTAATACTAGTACTTAGGCCGATCAGAAAATGTCTCTGTAGTTCTAAACATGCTGCTGATTTAAAAAAAAGAGTGTATTGGATCACCTGAACCTAGCATATGAACAAGTCAACCCAGTTTTGTAAACATTTGAGACAACCCATGTGTCATACTCTCCTCGTTTTTCTCAGAGACAGCCTTAATTAAGTGTTTATAGGAATGGAAACATGAATCAGTGGATGAGTGAGAGCATGTATGAGTTTTTAGGACTTAAAGGTACACTAAAATGAAATTTGCACTTTTTCAGTTGTGTAAGTCCCATGAAAGAATATACCCTGAAATACTAATTTCCTGAATCCTATGTTGGTCAATTTAAGATGACATTCTCAAGCCAGAATAGCTACATTTTAGGCAGTAGCTCATTACATATGCATGATGTGACATCGGGAGTTTATTGTTCTGACCAGGGGTCAAATGCAAGGGAATCACTGAGGCATGACCAAGAAACAAGGATGCTCAGCATCACAGCTTACCTGTTATTTACTAACAAAGTATGGGATACTCCTGTTTTTTTAGTGTTATTATGCAAGTATATGCAGTGTGACTTGTGAATGGTTGTTCACTTTCATTCCAGTAATTTGATGAAATACCAAAAATTCCATGAATTAATTCTATCTGGTCTCTAAAATTACCACTGATATTCTATATTTGAATACACACATGGATGTTAAATGTGAAATTACAAAGTTTTTTTATTATTTATGTTTTACCTGGGTTCAATTTGTAAACATAACATGAGGTCTGTGTATGTTTTAGCTTAGCTGTATGAAAAATTATATTGAGCTGCTGGTATAATTTTATATCTTCCATATTATGACATGCCTGTAATTGTTTGGTGTTAAATGTGTCTTGAATTTCATTCAGTAACACTTTTGTATATTTTCATTACAAAAGGTACATAATGAACCTAAATTATTTTTGCTTGCTTAACAAAATCTTTCCAGTGTAAATGCACAATATGTTTTCTCAGTCAAAGCGTACATTTTCTGATGTTTTGTGCTCTAAGATTGCTGCTTAAGTTGACATTGCACTGTTGATTTAAGAAAAGCTATGTTTTCATCTTGATTAAAGATTTCTAACTTTATCTTTTTAAGTGATTATCATATCACTCATTAAATATACACACAGGCTTCTTATCACCAACAAAGGGCAGTGATGCATTCAACTAACTGTGCCTTTAGCATTTGTTGCTCCTCAATTAATCTTTTTAATTTTGCACTCATAGGCTGAGCATTCACACCTGTTGATATTGTAATGAACTATACAGTCATTTAGTCACATGCTATGTTATCATATTCTGCTCTGCCATAAGCAATAGAAGCCTGTTATCATATTTGGCTATGCTACAAGCCAATCAAAGCCTGTAATCATATTAAGTTGTGATGGGATGGCATAAGTTCTTAGATGTTACTAGTCTCAGAATTGTTCAATAGGACGACGCCAGAAACACCACAGTGAACAAGTTAATGTGTACATTACAGAGTGACAGCAAACACTATGCAAAATATTGATAATATACAATATTTTTTTTAAACCACACTGATGATAATAGAACAACAAATAAATTCACATCACAAATGTTGTTAAAGGGAAAATATGAATTCATTTTTTTTATAATTTTCTCACCCTTGAATTCAATTGATATTCATACTAGCACCAAAGTACTTCACTTTTCTGGTACATTCAATTTTATTTTTTTACAGTGCTTTTAATCTAGCTTTTTTCATAGTACTGCTGGTGAGTATCTAACATTAAAGCATTGTATACATGTAAAGTACAAACATTCAGCCTTTCCTTTTTTCAGTGTTATTATTTTGCAAGTATAATTCTGCAGTGTGACTCTATAAGGTTGCTCACTTCAATTCCAACACTTTGATGAAACGAAACAAATAAAAAATCCATTTTTAGGACACCTTTTACCGTACCAACATTAGCAGTACACTCGGACATAACTAACACTTTTAATTTAATTTTCAGTTTTGTTAATTTGTCAACATGACATGTGGTCTGATTATGTTTAAATTAGCTCTGCATCAAAAAGTACATAGAACTGCTGGTTTATAACGTATTTCCTTTTTTAAAAATGTAATTGTTCAGTAACAAACTTGCTTATCATATCACTCTGATCAGTTCATTTTTGCCTCAAACAAGTATAACTTACACTTTGCATTATTATTCCCCCGTTAAATTTAAGAAATGAAATTTAATTTTTTATGTGATATGAATACTCCTATTATTGTTAAAATTTTAAAAGCAAAACATGATTTTGTTAATTTTACATCTTAATATTATGACAAGCCTTTAATTGTTTGGTGTAACCTTAAATTTCATCCAATAACTCAATTTCATCCCATAAATGTATATAGAAGAACCTATTATCTAACAAAATCTGTCCAGTGTAAATACACAATATATATTTCAAGTCAAGGAATACATTTTCCGATGTTTTGAGCACTCAGAATGCTGCTTAAGTTAAAGTTACTATTGTAATGTCTTAGTGTTGAAGAATAACTCAGATAACACAGAGTGTAACTTTGCAAGAGAGGGTGGCTTTAATCCAACATATATGTAAATGTCAAGGTAATGTAAAGACAATGTTCAGTACAACATTCAAGCTCAGCTCCAGCTAGTAAACTGATTAAAGTCACTGTTACAACAGTATATGAAAGCCCCTCTTTCCAGGGGTCAGTTTCCTATTGGTTATTTTGCTTCAGTGCACATATACATGGCCTGTGTCTATTGGCTTGTGCCCTGGGGTGGACAATGGTCACAACCCCTTATGTAAATTTAAGTTAACATTCTTAAGTAGTGACATTTAAGTGGCCTTTAAGCTGGCTTGCTTAAGTTATATTTCCTGAACTATTAGGTCATAGTTCATTGAAATATACCATTAATATATTGTACTTATTAGATATGATCTTACTATATTTTAAATACATGATATGCCTTTAGTTGATAAGGTAAAAATTAGGTGAATGAACTAGATACAGCAAGGTAAAATGAACAATATTTTTACCTAATTTTAAGACAATTTATCTCTAACATTTTCTTGTCAGAGTTACATATTTAACATTTGGTTTAACATTTGCTTTCAGGGTTACATATTTAACAGTTGTTTTAACATTTGCTTTTAGAGTTACATATTTAACATTTGTGTGTGCTTTTGCACAATAGTGTCTCTGTTTACATGTTTTCATACTGCTGTGGACTTCGTCCAGTACATCCTGTCTTGTGCGCACAGTCTTCTTTTTGCGCTTGCTTGTGGAATGGTAGTCACGCGATGGTGACACGTGCACTGACACGACTTACAACTGAAGATTAGCATTTGGCTGGATCACCAGGGACACGACTTATAATCTTCAGTCAGCGATGGTGATGTTGTGGGGTATTTCCCATCCGATGTACACGTCGTTTACAGGCTTCAGCGGATGCTGGACTGGACACGGCTTACGAAAGAAGATCAGCATTTGGCTGGATCACCAGGGACACGACTTATGATCTTCTTTCAGCGATGGTGTGGTGTTGATGGTCAGCTGCTTGTCGCATGCTTTGTTGATCACTGGCTGATATGGCTGGACTGTTATGTTGGGGTCTTCATTGGTCCGGCTTCTGGAAATTGTTTGCTAAAACTGCATAGTTCATTATTTGTGCACATTTGATTGTTCCTTCAGCTGCAGTCTTATGACTGGACAACTAAACACATGATATGCCTTTAGATGATAATGGCATTTTGGTTGAAGCCCAGCGACGCAAAATCTATAGTGACTCAGTCAGTAGATATAAGTATATGCAGTGGTTCAACAGTGATAAGTGATTGATGTGTGACCTTAAAGAGTGGCACAAACAATTTTGATATTTTACTTTTAAGAAACTTTCTATAGCCCAGGTGCATGAGTGTAAAAAAAGTTACACGATAGTAAAAAATATTAATGATATTACTTAATAGATACATTCAGTTTGGATGGTGTATGTTACTCGCAAAGATATGTGACAATGGTAGCTAAGGGAGCCGGAACTCTTGATCAAAATTACCCCTAAAACTAACTCTAAATTTGCTATAAAGAGCGACTGTGGTGCGATGTGCTATTAGAACTATCTTTTTGCTAAGGAGTTGGTGGGTGTCGTCGTCGGTGTGTTGTCTGGGGAGGTCTGTGGTCATCTGTCAATTTATCGGTATTCGATAGTGTGGACGTCTGGGGTCGTGGGGGGTGTCAACGAGGGTGCTCTCGAGGATTCACTCGACTGTTGTTGTTGTAGGCTGGGCGTTGATGTTGCGAGTTGGTCTGTCTGTGTCGTTGCCGATGTAGGTGGTATGGTGGTACCCGGTTGGGCCAGTAATGGTGTCCTGACTGTGTCGTTTGTTGCTGGTGCTGTTGGGGTGCGTCGGTAGGAGGCTGTTGGCGAGTCCCCATAGCGGAGGACTACTGCTTGCTGTTGCTGTTGCTGTTGCTGGCTTACTGTGTCGGCGCGTGACCAGCTGCTGATGACCAGCGAATCCATGCTCTGCATGAGAATGAATTTTACAGTGTGCCTGTTTCTGGCAATTTTACAAAATGCCCTATATTGGCATAGAGGGACACTGACATGCTGTGGTAGGATGATCCTTTTGCTGCCTGCGTATATTTCCAGCTGTGCCCAGTCAAAGGATGCATATGTCCAAAATAAATATGTGGAGAATGTGACGTTGTGCGGGTCAAGGGTCTTAATTACAGACAAGGCAGCTAAATCCTGTGGAATGGTGGCAACTTTTATATGCAGCTGGTGCTGATCACTGTACATGGCACAGTAGAGATCAGTTTCCAAGTGGTTGAGCCGTGTATTGGCTTCGCACTTCTCCAGTAATGGACTTAGCTTCTCGACCAAGATGATCAGCATGTTAATGACTGATAGGACAAACGAAGCTATAATGATTACCGTGCGCCATGTTGGGAAGCTGGTTGGTGTAGCGGCGGCTATAGTTGGTAATACAGTTGTGGGCAGAAAGAAATCTGCTGCGTTTGTTCCCTGTGCTGTTGCCAATGAGAGTAATACAGTGTTTATTCTGTTGAGTTGCCTGTGGTGGTAAAGAAAAGCCATAATCCCTAGTACTTGAATGGTGACAATCACAATTGATCCTGCCGCTAGGATGGTGTCGGCTTCAGGCATGTTGCTCCAATTGTTGAAGGACCAAGATAGGTCGTCGTTGGAGTCACTGAAGTGAAAGTTGTCAAGGTCTGTCTGGTCTTCTGTAGATAGTCCGTCGTTTAGTTCTAAGTCGGTAAAGTTCAGTTTGCTGTGGATTAATGCTGGTAACTGAAAATTGTATGGCTCATTGGTGAAGTCATTGATGGTTAGGTTAACTGGCATAGATTCTTGGTATAGTTTAAAATAAACCAAGTAATTGGCGCTGAAGGTGGTGATTGACTTGGAGGTCGCACAATTATTGGAATCAGCCAAGATTTCTGTGAGATGCGATGTGAGTCTACATCCACATTGCATATTAATTTTAAAGAGACCTTTGTGGAACATTGTTGTGGTGTTTGACTGGTTTTTGTATTGGCACTGCAAGGTCCAAACTCGCGCCGGGGTGTATACTAAATAGCCTTGGGCGGGAACAGTGTATACAAACTCGAAGCCCATAATAGGCTTATTTACTAATCTGTGACGGCATACAGCTATTATTGCCTTGGAGTCACCCATGAACAAGGAGTACGGACATGATGCATTATGTGCTTTTGTGGGCAAATAATTACGGGTATTCAAGACGTCTTTGATGAGGTATATGTCTTCCTCGGGGATTTCTATGAAATAATCAGATTGGGTGGATATAGCAAACCACTTGTTAAAACCGTAAAGTTCGGTGTATATATCATTAGTTTGGGAGGTGGGCACTGGCACCGCATCGATTTTATATAAAGAGAACTCAGTGGTGGTGCTTGAAACCGGAATTTTGATTTTCACATATAAGAATTTGCTATCATGCGAGGTGGTGACCATATTGTCGTGCTTATAGAAAATATTGACGTCTGACTTAATATATAAATTCTTAGATTTAGTTTGTAATTCCGTATTGATATCATTCAAGATAGCTCGGAGATGCTGGGGGTCCACCAGGTTGATAGTTAAGCGCCCCGTGATGAGTTGATTAACATCTGCCAGCTGAGAGGCAGCTGATATTCTCAATTGATTTAGTGTATGAATATTCAAGCTCAGCTCCAGCTAGTAAACTGATTAAAGTCACTGTTACAACAGTATATGAAAGCCCCTCTTTCCAGGGGTCAGTTTCCTATTGGTTATTTTGCTTCAGTGCACATATACATGGCCTGTGTCTATTGGCTTGTGCCCTGGGGTGGACAATGGTCACAACCCCTTATGTACATTTAAGTTAACATTCTTAAGTAGTGACATTTAAGTGGCCTTTAAGCTGGCTTGCTTAAGTTATATTTCCTGAACTATTAGGTCATAGTTCATTGAAATATACCATTAATATATTGTAATTATTAGATATGATCTTACTATATTTTAAATACATGATACTATGTCTCAAGATTTAGCATAGGCAAATAATAATATAAGCCAATACTACCTTCTAGTCTCATGATATTTTTTGCCATTTCATGCTCATTTGTGCACAGGAATTTAACTTTAAGGTACAATAAATAATATAGAGTTTTTCATGCCATCAAAAACTCAATATGTAAACAAACCCAATGATGACATCACAATACTGAACATTGGTTGATGATGTCATATCCATTGTTTTTCCAATGTTTTGGTCTGGATTTTCTCTCAATGTATGATTTATTTTTAAATTAATGTCTGATAAAATCATTAGTTCACCAAAATGGAGTGTGCCTTGATTAATAAAGGTTATTTTCAGCTATTTTATGGAGTCTCAGAAATTGCCAATTTGATGGACAATGCAACTTTAAGTTGACATTGCACTGTTGATTTAAAAAGAAAAAAAACACTTTCATTGATTAAATATTTTTAAACTTTATTCTTGTTAAGTGATTATCACATCACTCATTAAGCATACACACACACATGCTTGCTATCACTAACAAAGTGCAATGATGCATTCAACTAACTGTGCCTTGGGCATTTTTTGCTCCTCAAATAATCTTTCAACTTTGCACACATAGGTTGAGCATGCACACCTGTTGATTGTAATGAGCTATACAGTCATCCAAGCACATGTCATGTTATCATATCATATTCTGCTCTGAGTGGAAGCCTGTTATCATATTTGGCTGTGCTACAAGCCAATCAAAGCCTGTTATCATAGTCAGCTGTGATTGGCTGGCATAAGTTCTTAGATGTAACTGGTCTGCTTGTGTGCTTTGTGTAGGCATTATTGTTCAATAGGAGGAAGACAGAAACACCACAGTGAACAAGTTAATGTGCACATGACAGTGACAACCAACACTATGCAAAGTATTGATGATACTAAACAATATACTGTGCCACATCACTGATCTAAAAAAAATTTTTTTTTTAAACCACACTCTGATGATGATAGCTTTTTTTAAAAGGGAAAATAGTAATAAAAAGAAAAAACCCAATTTTCTGAAACATCGAAGGTTAATTATGCACAAATTAGCGGCTTGCCCTCATTGCCAGTTAAAAATGTATAGTCCTCATACCCCATTTTTTACATGCTTATATTGAAAAGTTCTTGTGTCATGATTAGTGTAGTTTAGTGCTTATTCTAATAGCCCTGTTATATATGTATATATTTGTTAATTCTCATAGCAGTGTCATATATGTAATTATTTGTTAATTGGCATACCACAGTTATATATTTAAATATTTGCTAATTGCCCTAGTATTGTTATACCGCACTGCCATTCGATTAACTTACAGATTATGTGGATATTTACAACTTTCTTTTTTAGCCTAAAATTTAAATGTGTCTTTTTTACCCTTTTTTTTAATTACATTGCCATGTGTGCCTGTGTTAGAATATCTCACAATAGTTGCTATTAAACTAAGATTGTTAAACTGCATTCCTCATCTTTTTTATTTTATTTTATTTTATTTTTTTCAACTATCTACACAGCCCTGAGTTATAAATTGAGCTAATATTCAGATCAATCATGTTGATAGCGTCTAAGATTCCTCCATATTGCAAGACACCTGATAGCTGTGTATTAATTGGCAAACAAAAAAGATATGGTCAGTTTAAGTGTACACTCCCGATGCAGATAATAATGCATTGGGCCTAAAGCTTGTCATATTTTGCCCAACACTGCTAGTAGTTACCGGTACAGTATAAACCCCCTTCGCCGCGAATTATCACCAGGTTATCGTAAACCTCCGGAATATCGCCAGGCGGCGCTGTAAGTATTAAGATTTGGCACCAGGTGGAGCTGTAAGTATTAAGATTTGGCACCAGGTGGCGCTGAGGATTGATTATCTGGACACCAGGCAGAGCTATCGAAGTTTTGAGTATTGAGACACCAGGTGGAGCTATAGAAGTTTAAGATTGGTCACGTGGTGGAGCTGTGTAGTAAATATTTGGGGACTAGGTAATCTGAGTAGTATTTGATTGCGAGGTGAAAGGGTAGCTCTTGATATAACTCTATAACCGTGATTGACATGTCTTATACAATAACATGGTGCGCGTATTCATATCCTGATTGTGAGGATTCTAAATGTTTAACATTGTTATACAGATCGGAGAATGTCTTTGATACATTAAATGAATGTATAAGCGATTATTATCGCTCTGGTACACCAGCACTGTGTATGAAACGTTGTTCTGACTGGGTTGTTAAATTTTATGCTTTAGGTGACTGCAAAACTTCGCAAAAAGATACATATAATCTCACATGGGTTGCGTATAATATTGTACAGTGTTTAATGTGTGCTGAAGAACATTATATAGAGATAACGAGGAGCGATGAGTCTTACACAGACCTTATCACTTGTTTAAAGAACTATAATGATAACATAGATATTGATAAGTATAATACTGCTTATAGAACCATAGTTAATGTTGAAGTTTGTAGAAGCGATCCTTACTATGAAACCCCCAGCCAACTGTAGCTCACTCAAAACGATGCTTTAAAGGTTAGTATATACATCAATACAACAATTAATTTGTAGACACATGTATATATAATTGTAGACACATGTATATATACCAAGGTAACAATTGACATATATTTTTGTTTCAGAGAGGATGCTAACGTGTATATAAGATGGTATATGGGGAAAATGTATTATATATTGTATTAAATTACATGTTAATAAAACTAGTATTTAACACATGACGTCAGATGTTACTTTGTGTTAGTGTTTAACACATGACGTCAGATGTTACTTTGTTTTGTATGTATATATTTTGTTTTGAACAATAAACAGTCATTTGAGAAAAATCATATGACGTGTGGTTAATACTACTTAATACATGTGTTAGGATATATATTACACATAATATATCAGTAAACTATTTTTTTTTTAGAAACATGGCTAAGTCGAAGGAAATCGATTTGTTTTTAAGAGGTGTTTACTACACATTAGGACAACCTAGCAGCTACTCGGGTTTGCGTAAGTTATGGAGCGAGATAAAAAAGATACAGCTCAAACCACCAGGTATAACATTAAACTTAGTAAGTAAATGGTTGAAAGAGCAGACGACACATCTTATTCACAGTACACCTCAACGTTTATTCAAAACTGAGCATATAATAGTAGAACATATAGATGAGCAATGGGATAGCGATATTATTCAGTTAGACGATTTAGCAAGATATAATAAGGGTTACAAATATATCTTAATATGTATAGATATTTTTTCGCGCTATACATGGGCAAGAGCTCTTAAATCAAAGAGGTCTGCAGATGTCGCTACAGTTTTTACAGATATTGTTAATACTTCCAATAGACTATGCAAATCGTTACGCACGGACCAAGGTGGTGAATATACAGGAGCACCATTTCAAAAAATGCTAAAAGATAAAGGTATTAATCATATAATTGCTTATGGACGTCACAAGGCATCATATAGCGAACGATTCAATCGTACATTAGAAAATAAACTTTTCAAGTATTTCTACGAACAACAAACAGTAATGTACATAGACGTTTTAGACGATGTTATGAGAAGTTATAATAATACTGTTCACAGTTCTATCAATATGGCGCCTGCTGATGTCAATACAGAAAATTCGCACGATGTATATGAACGAGTATATATACCTATTCTCAACAGATGGGCTAAAACACCAGTAAGGTTCACTCTAAATATAGGCAATATTGTGAGACTGAGTTTAGCTGTTAGACCTTTTTCACGAGGGTATCACGAGAAATGGACAGAAGAACTATTTACAGTTTACAATAGGATACCATCACACCCGCCTAGGTATAAAGTACAAGATCTCAACGGTGATAAAATCAAAGGATCATTTTATACTGAAGAACTAATGGTAACGCCTGTACAGCAACTCGAAGATATAACGTATAAGATCGATAGAGTTATAAGTACCAAAAAAGTTAAAGGAAGGAAACTCAGTTTGGTTAAATGGTATGGTTACTCTAACAAGTTTAATACGTATATACCTTCTACATCAGTAAGGAAGTATATAGGTAAAAAATAATGTTTGTGTATATTTCATCAGATGTTGACAGCGGTAATTATTTTCATGGTAACTCCCCAACATCATTTAGAGTTAAATTACCCGGTAGGATAACTTTCTTACCTCAAGGTAAATGGGAGGTAGCTCTACTTGATATTGATCTACCTAGACCTCTTGATAAATATCATTCTATATATATTTCTATCAACTCATCCATATGTAAACCTAGTCCCTTTAATTCCAGTCTTTCGCCTATATTAAACAGAGTATATTTTAACCAGATTAGTAAGGGGGCACCAGTATACTTTGATAACCCTCGCTATATACAACTAGGTGTGGATAGTTTAGACATTATAGATATATATTTAACAGATAGTTCTGGAGTTTGTCCGTCATTCAAACAAGGTAAAGTTAACGGAACACTCCATTTCAGATTAGTAGAATAGATTAGTTAAAGGATAATTATATATAGCATAACAAGTATGGCCGATAAGTCGCAATATTACTCTCTTAGTAGAGGTGTAGATTACGATATTTTACTAAAACACTTCAAGAACCAGGCGGATGGTGTTATGACCCAGCATATTATTACATCGCGTCAGGGTAACAACAATAGTTGTACTAAAGTACGCATGGGACGTATAATAATGGTCAATAAACCAAAAAAAGGCACTAAAACTGTACATGACAAAACGTTGGATAAAGTAGAAGTTATTGATCCTACAGAGGTACAACGTCTTAGAGCATTAAATGACATAGAGGTCGAAGTTGCAGATATAAATGTAGAACGTAAAATACAACCTGCTCACTCAATACTGAGCGGCGCTAGCAGTAAGACCTCAGGTAAAAGGCAATTCTCGCAAAAGAGCATCATAGAAAAAAGAAAGAAGCTGAAGAAAACTGTAGACAAGGTTATACAGAGAACTAAGGACGTTTTTGATGTTTGAGTAATTACAGGATGACCCAAGAAGTGTTAGATGATGCATATATAGGTTATTCGGAAGAATTAGCAATATTCCAGAAACCTATACAAAATGTAGGCATTAAGAATAATCATATAACAACTTTTTATCCTGTAAATGATTTTTCAACTCAAGGCGTTATACAGTTTCAAATTAATAATAATAGTAGTAATTATTTAGATCTTCGCAGAACACGGCTTAATATTACGTGCAAAATTGTAAGACAAAATGGAGTTAGTATAGAGCCTGTCACAGTAGCAAAAGATAGCAATAGTAGAGAGAAGAGAGCAAAAGATGAAGAAAGCACAGATGCTGCAGCTAGTACCTCAACCTCTGCTGACACGTCTACTAAACAGGCTACTGTTGGCGTAGTTAACAATTTTATGCATTCAATGTTTAGCCGTGTTGATGTAGCACTACAGAATAAAGTGCTGACACATTCTGATGAATCGTACCCATATCTAGCTTATTTCAAAGCTTTACTACATACCAACACAGAGATGAAAAATACTACTCTCCAAATGGGGATGTTTTACAAGGATACACCTGGAGAGTTAGGAGATCCTAATTGGCAATTAGGAGATAACAAAGGGTTAACAAAAAGATCTAGTTTCTTTGCTAACTCCAATGAGGTAGATATGTCAGGTAACTTGTACTGTGATATTTTAGAGATATACAAGTTCATACCAAATGGTGTTAATCTAGGTATCACATTATATCCTAGCACACCTGAGTTCTGCTTAATGGCTCCTGAGTTGACAGCTGGTGGTTATAAAGTACAGATTACTAGAGCTTCCTTAAGTGTTTCAATGATCGAAGTAATACCCGAAATATTGGTATCTCATGCTGAAATAATGCATAACAAACAAGCTATTTTCCCATATATTAAAACAGAGGTTAAAAAATTCACACTGGGTAAAGGACAGTTTTCATGTACTGTTAATGATCCTTTTGCAGGACGAGTACCATGCGAGATGGTTTGCGGTTTAGTTACAGATGTTAGTAATCATGGCACTCTGTTTACAAATCCGTTTATGTTTGAACACACTTCTCTCAATTTCATCCAAGTAACTGTAGATGGTCATGACCTAGGTCAAGGCCCCATCATACCTTCATATAACAAAACACCCGAAACAAGCTCATACATAGATGCATACAAAACACTTTGCGGAATTGAGTATGGTGACCATTTTAATCCTCTTTCACGCGAAGAATATATGCAAGGTTATACATTCTATAGATTTGTTGCTGATTCTCAATATATTTCTAGCAATGACGATATCCTGCCGTTAAAGCGCACAGGTAATTTACGCATCAGTCTAAGATTTGCTGCGGCTTTACCAGAACCCACAACACTTATTGTTTTTGCAAAGTTTCCAGCCACAGTTACTATTGATAAATACCGCGGTGTGACGGATGTATAGTTAGTACACAAACATCAGTCATAACTGTTACATCATGACAGAGCAAGCATGTTTGATACCTTTTCAACTACCGAAGAATATATCAGTACAGGGCGCTACACAGGCTGGAAAAACGGAGTTTGTTAAACGTTTGTTAATAAATTATAAGGCAATGTTTACACCTCAAGTTGAAAAGATAATATACGTATACTCTGTATGGCAGGATAATTTCGGTGACCTAGAAAATATCTTAGGCGATATTATAGAATTTAGGAAAGACATTCCATCAAAAAAATATTTGACAGAGCTCTGGGAAACATACAGAGCTCACAGTTTACTTGTTCTTGATGACCAAATGAGTAATTTAAATGATAACCTTCAGGGTTCACATGTTGCTGAAATAGTATGCGTTCTTAGCCACCATTGTCATGTTTCATGTATTATAACTTTACAGGACATGTTTTATGAAAGTAAAGCTGCTAGATTAATTAGTAGAAATTCTCACTGTATATGCCTTTTTCGTAATCATAGAAATGGCCGCCAGGTATCATCTTTAGCAAGCCAGGTTCTACCTGGTGAAACGAAGTATTTCATGGACAGTTATGAACGTGCTACTAAAAGGAGTTATGGTTATTTAATAATTGATTTATCACCCAATGTTGACAAACGATATAAATTACGTTCTAATATATTTCCAGGTGAGGAAACGATTGTGTTTCTCCCTCAATCATGAAACAGATCAAAGAGAACATTACTTTTTTAAAAGCCGTGGCTTTACTTAGCAAGGATCAAGTTAAAGCTATCTTATCACATATCAGTAAGAGTCAGATTCTGGCAGTGGTTGAAATAGCTAGAAATATTCTCACAGGCATTGTGACATTAAAACGAGGCTATAAGAAGTCTCTTAAATTGTACAAACGCGTCATTAGAGATTTGGCTGACAAACATGCAACACTTAACACTCGACGTCATTTAATCACCAGTAAAGCAGATGTTATAACGTTACTGATAAAAAGTGTTCTGCCTAAGCTTGTTGCAGTTGTAGGCCATGGCTGAGGAAAATATTGTTATACCTAGAGATAAATATAATAGAATGCTAGAACAACTTAAAAGTGTTAAGGATAACAAACTAATACAGTCTACAGATAATAAAGAGGGTGACGAATCCTTAATATCACACTACGATAAGATAAATACTGCACAGAGAGCAAGAGGTGATATAACTCATAAAGAGACTGATTACCCCCCAGGTCTTAAACATGATGATATAAATACTTTTATAAAGAAGTTAACAAAGAAAAAAAGAAAACATAATCACACAATTACTCGTGATAAATGTAACAACAAGACAGCTGACAAACGTAACAACAAGACATCTAAACAACACGATCGAAAATCTAAACTTAAAGCAAATTGGATTAGAGTTTTCAAGTGAATTGGTATTAGAACTAAAAGTTATAATTGAGGTATTAAAGATATATATAGTACAACTGTTTTATAAAATACGTTATTAAGTAATAACAACTGTAATGAATATTCATACAACAGACGTTCTGGCGTCATAGCTATTAAAAACTAGCATCACGCACTGTTGTTTTAAGTACACGGGACACGCAATGACACTATAACAAGTAAATGGTTATTTAATGACATGATGGTACACGATGATATGTCAAACAAACAAACAAACATACAGCCGGTTAATAATTAAAAATGCTGAATACTATAAAAGGCCTGATACTGGATCTATGCATTATATCGTTTCTACGAAGACTTGCTGAACTCTCCCATATCGCAACTGATATATCGCAACACACAAAATGGCAAACAATGCGGTGACAAGGAAACACTACAATCAGGGAGGAACGCAGATAAAAGGCCAGTTTTTGTGGCATCGAGAAATTAGCTCAAGGAAATTTCTCACGCTCCAGCGGTACAGAGGCAAGGTATCAATGCATCTAAGAGTATACACTTTAGACGACCAAAATTACTGTCTGATCCCTACAAAGAAAGGGGTTACGCTGGACAAGCAGCAAACGCGAGATTTGCTTGAGAACATGCGTAACATGGCTGCTTTTATAGGTATCGTAAGTATCTTGGTATAATACTGTTAGTATATATATATATATATATATATATATATATATATTCATATATGTAACATTGTAATAATCTCCCCATTTACTATTTGTTATAGGATAGTAACACGCATCAAACAGACGATGGAACTGAGGCAATTACGAGTGATTCGGCTAGAACGGACATGATTGATGATATAGAGTATATTACTGAGGATAATGAGATGTTCGATGATACGGCTGAGGTTGATGAATATTCTCAGAATATTTTAAAGATACACATTGGTAAAAATGTGCACTGTAGGGCAAAAAAGGCCTCCTGTACAGTTGATCTGCGCCACAGTTTCTTTAGAAACATGTCGCTTACATCTGAACACCCAACACAAAGAGGTGTAAAGCTCACGAAGTATGAGTTTGCGAAACTGCTAGACCTCCTGCCTCAACTTGAAGACAGATGGAGCGGTTTGGCTGAACTGACAGCATGTTACAACACTCATGATACTCAGGATGATGTGCATGCATGTGACCATTGCACACCTAAGCCATCTATACCAAGACATGCGCATCGTCCTTACAATATCTCACTCAGACAGCCTACTGCTTCATCCAGTTCTACAGTCACAAATTCTCCTAATTAACTTAATAACTCGAATATGCTTTATAGGTTATATACTATTGTTATAAAAGGTGGTAGAACATAGTTCGTTATACTATAATTATATATCCATAATATTATATAAGTATATTTTTTGTATTATTATATATAATCTCTTTATATATATATATATATATATGTAAGTACTTTGTTATAATATACAGACACTATGTTTACGCGTGTGCTGCATTTTTGTCAATAATGCACCAATATATATCACCACATTAATAAATATATACACGTATATTAAATTGTTGTGTTTTTTATAATGTCAGCCAAAGCATATGTTTCAACCGTATTTTAAACAAATAAGATGATCTATTTGAGAAGTCTCAACTACATACGTTAGTACAACAAGTTTAGGTGCGGCATGATGAGTCGTTTATGAGAGAATGCTCTACACATGCAGATACTGATAGTCGCACGCAATTTCGTACTTCTCATTTACCGCTTCCTAACCGTATTGTTAATTACATGATAGCTGTTGACTACATGTATAAAAGGTAGGACCTGTCCCGCTCTTACAACTCGCCATGGAAATACTACGAGACTATGCTGATGCATTTATTTACCATGTTAATACCAATGAGATAGCTATAATGCTACGCTGTGAGGGATTGCTGAAGGATTCTGATTTAATTGTTATTAGGTCACAAACATCACTCCTGGATAAGACTAAAATGCTACTGAAAACATTATACATAGAAAAGTGTTACAAAGCTACAGCATTGTTCTTCAGATTTTTGCAAAGAGAGTACGAGGATGTGTTTAGTACAATTCCAGGATTAATAGGAGGTAAACGCACAAGTATTATTATTAGTACTTCAATAACTCTCAATGTTATGTGTATAGATGGCGACGTCAGCATCGATCTAACAGATACACAGGTAAGGTATACAATATATCCTTAACATATATTTAAAACATACGCATATGTATATATTAATTATGGATAATATCTTTTTAATTACAGGGTACTGTTCTTAAAGAGGAACTGACAATATCGCTACCTCTACAGATGTTTATTAACCTGGTACACTACATACCGCCTTTATCATGCGGTGAAGTCAACGCTACTGTGCATCTGGGGGGCTTTTTCTACCTAATCAAGGAGGGATGTGTAACAACATTGTGCGAGACCATCAGTTATGATCAAAAGAGCGAAGGAGTATCATTAACTATTGATGATCTACAAAGTATCGACACCGCCCTACATCATGTGGAACATGCTGCACCCGAGATGACTCTTTTGACCCCTTATTTTTGTTTTATATGATGTTATTGTACTATTTGTTATTGGTATTGTACTATTTTTATTATTAAAAATGTATTGAACATCAAAGATGATTTCCGGGTTACATATATATGTATTACTCAAATACATTGTCTATGTCATATAGTCTACTAATATATGCTAACCAGACGAACTTAATATTAATGTATAACTCTGTACATATAGTATATACTGTTGTATGATTTTATTTAGTATCAAAAGTAAGTCTTCAAGCGACTTTGTATACACAGTACTAATCAGCAATATATATAATAATAACATATCAAAAGTAAGTCTTCAAGCGACTTTGTATACACAGTACTAATCAGCAATATATAATAATACTAGCAGTATTCACAAATATTATAGAGATATATACAGGTGTAGCATTGCAATATGCTAGTCACACAGATCATGGAAAATGTAAAAAACAGCAGATCTACTTCATATATATTATAAGAGTGATTAACATCCGTTAGAACATTATATATAATGCCATCTCTATATACGAGTAATTTTCATAATCATTACCTACATATACAATATCATAGAAGTAGTAGAGTATATACTTTGAGTATAATATTAAAGGACAGTTAGCATCAATTAGTTCACTGTATAAGAAGAACATCTCTATACATGAACAATACAAATATATACAAGTATGACATTACAATACGATAGGTATACATATCATAGAATAGTACCTATATAATACCTTGGGTAATAAAGTGCATTAACAGACATATAATATAAGTACAATTAGCATCAATTAGATCATGTTGTGAGAATATCTCTATACAGGTGTACTTTTGCCAATATAACTACGTAGTTTCTTTCTATAAGCATCAGTAGTTTCATCATCATCATCAGAAGTGTCAGTATAAGAAAGTGTAACTTTAACTGTAGTATCCGTAACCTTAATTGTAGAATCCAAATCAGTTGTCGGTGTTCCTTGTGACGTATATGGCTGTGCTGATGAGCAGGGAATCGATTCATTTATATCATGGTCGGTGGTATCCGAGGAATCGTCGCTTGTGCTAAAAAGTATTAAAAAGTATATATGTATTATATCTATATACTGGAGTAATATGTTATATATATATAGTGTTTCTTCTGTTTTGTTACCTGCTATTAGTAGATTGACCCCCTCCCTGGCGCAGCCTACTCAGTGCCCCCGTTAGCGTATGCCTGGCCATGCTAGTGACACCCGTCAGAATTGCCGTGCCAGCTGTAGGATTTCTCTATATATAAAATAAAACAGTTAATGAATGAGTAATATTAACATCAGGCGTGAACAATATGTATATATGATCGCATATAGTTTAATTGAACACATCAGCTAATTGCGAGGTTCGCAACGCCCCCCAAGTAGCCAATCTTAAACATTGTAGCGCCATCTGGCGTCCAAAATAAATCAATATGCAGCGCCACCAAGTGTCGATCCTGAACATATATATAGCGCCACCTGGCAATATTATTCTGCTTAAAATAGACATGCTGTTCAACGATACATACAGCGCCACCAAGTGTCAAATTTTACCATGTATAGCACAACATTGTAATATTCTGTTTAAAATAGATATACTGTTCAAAATTATATAACATTAGTTCTGAATAACAGCTATAAAAAATAGCAGCAGAGTCTTTGACAACAAATAATTAAGTCATTAAATAACCTTACCTTATGAAGCCATATGCCAATGCCCGTCGATACAGCTATTAGCAAAACTCCAGAGATGGATGAAATGATCACTGTAGCGCTGTTTGATTGTTCTATAACGACGTAGCCGTATTGGTGTTCGATCTGATCATTACTGCGACTAATGACGGGTTCAGGAATCTTGTTTCTCCTCCTTTGACATACAATTTTTGCCGATATGTCATATGCAGGGAGGGGTATGCTTGAATGACAGTACCTGGTACCCGTCATGTCCACGAAAGAAAGCATACCGTATTCCATGTTTGAGAACTCCTCTATGGGTACTCGCTCTAATGCCTGCGACTTCGTACAATCTGCGCGGATGTCTTTCCCCTTGTTAGTAACCTTGCATAGGCATAAACGATTGGCGCAAATGTAGCGATATCCGTGTGTCAGTGCTACTAAACTAATAAGCGCAATCAGAATGTTAAGACGCTGTACTGTCTCCATGTTAACTCTGTAAATGTTTCTAAGCAACTGAATAGAAGTTCTAACCAGTGGCAATTCGTTATGTAATTAACCACCCCCCTGACTCTATTATGCAATTAAACCCCTTCTTGTAACGTCTATGGTTAGCTAACAGTACAGTGTGAACTGTTTTAGGGGGGTAATTAGCAGGGTTGCAATGTCTATACGACAGCAATGAAAACATCGGCTCATGACTGTTATAGTAAACATATGTTACTTTAATGACATAACAATGTTTAAACTGTCGATGTATATATATCTTAATGAATAGCATTCACAGTACACCGAATGGTTTTTGTGCATCTTTATTGTCAATGAAAAATTCATTTGTGCAAAGTTATTGTCAATGAGTAATTCAGATGTTTTATGCGCAAATTTATTGTCAATGAGGAATTCGGTTTTTTTAACTACTTACTAATATGTGCAAGGATGGCCGAAATTATTGTACTCTGTAATATCTATACACATGTACGTGCTAGTACAATCATAATATACATATATACACACCTATCGCTGTAAATACATTTATAGTTATAACTATTGAAGACTATCATGCAGATGCTATATATATATATATATATAGCTGTAAAAAAGTACAACAACAATTTAGGTGTAACTCCAAATATGTTTTAATCAAGCAAATAGTACTACTATAGTATTTCATGATATATACTATGGTATATAGATACATATCAACAATGCTACAATATATAGTTTTTATAGGTTACTGAGACATATTATTACACATTGGGGTATATATAAATATACGGAACAGTAAGTCACGCAAATATTCAATTAAACAAGGCCCTCTCTGGATTCTGTCATGGCTGAACTTGTGCTTAGTCGGCCTTGCGAAAGTTGCGACCTCTGTTTTCTGCAGTAGCGTACCATCTTTAATATAGTTGTTATGATCTACAGTGTAAAGACAAGTGTTATTCATGTGTTCATACATTTTATATATATATATATATATATATATATATATATATATATAGTAACTATAAATTATACAAACATACCTTGAACGTAATGTATGCCAGAGCTATACACGACACATTAAATTGGAAGGTGCTAATAGTAGTCGCGTGCTTGCTAACGTCTGACAAACCATTATCATTATGTCTCGTTATAACAGCGAGGGTGTTGACATTTACTATATTAGATATAGGTGATGCGCTCGAAGTATCCTGTGTTGATAGGAATCCCGTGTGTGAATACGTAGTACACTGCACAGTTTTAGACATATCTGTAATATAAAGCGCATTATATGTATACTGTTGTGATATCGTTGCGATTGAAATACATTTTTTAGCCTAATATAAGACTCACCTTTATCAGTGGCTAGACATACAATTGAAGCCTTGTGTACACCGGTAACCTTCTGTATTGCATTATGACAGAATGCAGTTCCTGACATATTAACTAGCGTAATATGTTGTACAATGTACGACGAGAATGATGGTACTTGTTGTAGCCATGATGATTTGGTGCAATCCGCTTGGATGCCCCCGTCGTAAAGCGTAATACAATCACATACGTTAAAGCGTTGTAAGCTCTTATAAGATCCACATAATATAGCAGTATTGGTAACTGCGTTTATGCACAGAACAAAGGTAAAAAGAAGAAGCATTATCGAGTTGTTATGGCGATCTACACTGGATGTATATATTACGATTAAGTAGTTCATAATATAGAATATTTGTGTACAGGTCACTGACTAAAGGTTATAATATAGAACATTCTAAAGCTATTTTGCAAAACAACACACTCGTATTACAAATCGTACAGTAGAGAATCATGTAAATATATTATAACAGTACTACTAGACTGGTTATGATACAGATATAACAGTAAAACGTAATTTGTAAGTTCTAGTCATATATTTAAGCATGAAACTTTCTGGTGTGCTGTAAAGCATTTCTATGACCATACAGTAGGCATTATGTATGCACATATCAGTAACCGTAAGGTAATGTGTTGTATGTATTTTTAATTATTACTCTTTTATCAAACACTTTTCTATATATTTTGCTTGTACGTCTATTATAAACTATACCTCTATGTTTAACTCGCGAAATCTGATTACTAGTTGGGAGTTTGACTAATTGTTTTTGACCAAACACTATCTGTCTCATACAGTCAAAATCAACGATTGCGGAATTTGTGTGGTTTAATGAAATACCTTTGATTTTACGTACAACGGTATCAGTGTTTAATTTGTATGAGTAGCTCTTAGGACCTGTAGACAAGAAAGTCTTAATATATGTATCCTGTTTGAGCTCATCAGTTAATTGACCTAACAGATCACCTGTTTCAACAACCTGTTCACCATTTTGCTCAACGAAAATAACTGAATCGGTGTCGTAATATAGCGTATTACGCCCTATTTTGTTTAGCACTTGTAGCAAATGTAGCCGTGCTAAGGATGTTGTAAAAATACCTATAATCTCATTAGTGAAAGTTGATTCCTCTTCAAAAGTTTCGGCATTCATAACATCCACTACAATATAATCATTTGAGATTAGATGAAAATTCATTATATTTTTTGTGGGATCATTCTTCATCTGAGTATATTCATTTAGGGTTTTCATATAGAATGACCTGGGTAGATTTTGTCTCTGCACAAACTTCCCCCACACACTGTTGAGGAACAATTTACAAATTGTTCTAAGTGGTGGATTGTGCGCAATTGCATCTTTATCAAGCATGATACCCTGCTCTCTGTTATAGTAAGATATATAGCTATCTTTATCGGCATTAGTTGTTACCCACTGAGGATATCCTGATGCCTGTTGTTTCTGTTTAAGGAACATTTTAACATATTCAGTGAATATACTACCAAAAACATCATCATTTGTAGTGCTAGGAAAGTGATACACTTCATATATCTTAATCAATACGTAACCTTGTTTAATGGCTTCTTTCAACTCTGGTGTTGTCCATGTACCAAAGAGCGCTCTTTTAACATCACTGCATTTACATTGCGTCTGGGTTTCCTTTGATGAACATGTACCGCATAATGGGAACTTGAGTTTACCTCTACACCTCACCGGTAGAACAGGTATGTATAGACCTCGTGGCGGCACAATTCGTACCTGCGCTAGACCATAATATGATTCTAGAGTATAATCAAAGATATCAGGGTCCTTAATTATTGTAGCGTGGGACGTAGGATAAACTCCAGACATCGTGATATGGGGATATAACGAAGTTACGTCATAGAAACGTATCTTCTCTCCATGTTTAACATCATAATAGAGTTTTGTTGGCTCGACTCGTCCGCCAAAAAAACTATCACGTATTTTCAAAGGCTTGACCGTGTCGCACTGCTTCACAAATTCACTCATAATTGTGTTGGTTTGTAGTAATTTATCATAGTGACACTCCCATATCGAAATAACATTGTACCCTAGTGTTCCTATTTCATGAAGACGTTCTATAGTTCTGTTGTAAAGAGCTTTCAAAGATAGGTGTGTACGTGGATCCTTGGCCTGTCTGTCTTTCTGACATGTATGACCATGAAAACGACATCCTAGGTATTCGTAAACGGTATTACTGTTTATATGTATACCATCGACTGTATACCTTGTTCCTGGTATACGAAATTCACCACCATTCCTAGCATGCTGTATAAATTTGTCCTCTGAGTGACTTATCCATTCTAACCATAAAGCTGACTTCTGACTATCATTATGATGTTTACCATACCCCTGTGCGGGTATTTGCGGTATAGGAGAGCTGACGAATGACGACTCTGATATCATGTCATTATTAATAATTTCGTTATTAAAATACCATTCATCTCTTCTGAGAACAGCCTCACCTGATCTACCATCTGTTAAAGTCACATTATGTACTTCATAGAGCATAAGTTGTCTAATTACCTGCATTGCACAAGATGCTAGGGTAGCATGAGCGAAAGGATCTATACCTGCGATGTTTGAATCCTGTATTGTTGTAACTGCCATTATAAGTTTTCTAAAACTAGTGCATGCTTCCCTCAGAATGGTTACATCAGCCCGTGTGTACTCTAGCAATTCTTTCTGAAAATCAAATGTTTTACCCTGTTGCTCATTGTACCAAATGAAGAACTCTGTTCTGTCAGCTGTAGACATAAAATCAACACCATAATAATATGGCGCAAACATTGGTCCAATGTATTCTTGGTTCTCTAGTGTATTTGCTAAGTGTGGAAAATCACCTTTCTTCAATTCCCCTTGTAGGCCTAGAGCTTTGGGTAGTGCCTTTAAACGCATGGGTAGAAAATTCAAACTATCTATGAATCTAATGCTCACACCCTGTTTAATATTCATCAACATAATCTTTGTGCCAGTAAATATAACTTCTGGGAAAACACCATTATCTACGCAATAACCGAGAACAAAATGGGCATCAAATGCTTTAGCGTTGTGTGCAATTGCCGTAACATCTTTATGTTGAGGCGTTAATAACCACTTACAGAATTCCTCTGTTGTATCTGGCCCCTTAAATATTTTTTCCCTCTTACCGCATGTATCATTGTTACATAAATCCCTTATAAAATGTTTAAGGGAATTGTCTTTAACAGAGCAGGTATTGCATCTATCGCCGCAGTTCTCACATTTAGAGTAAGGTGTGAACGCATTATCCTCACAATTATCACATACTGTTTGACATACTAAAAAGTTAGGTAT
Organism: Alitta virens; assembly: GCA_932294295.1. Lineage (NCBI taxonomy): Eukaryota > Metazoa > Annelida > Polychaeta > Phyllodocida > Nereididae > Alitta > Alitta virens. The sequence goes on along the minus strand of OW028574.1, from coordinate 40,784,723 downwards.
ATGTTTCTGTAAACCGCAATATGGTCTCTTACAGTTTACACATTTACGACATGGAGTGCATAGTTCTAGAGGTATACACTTATCGCAGTCATCACGTGGTTTATTCTTGTAACCTTTTTCGCATGTGATGATATTGTTTTGACACGTTTCAAAATCATAATATAAAAATTTTCCTGATGACATCTTAGCTTTCTTTATCCTATAGAAACATAAATGTTCGCCTAAAACATACTCATGACAGCATGTACATAACCATTCGCCACACATATGTAAATGTTTGGCTCTTTTTGATGTATTTAGTATTACGAAACATGTCTTACACATGTAGTATTGTTCGCAGAGAGAGGGCTGATCTTCATCCTTCAGAACACCTCTGTCATACCGTCTGCGTTTTTTATGTCTCTCATAACACAGTGTATTACGACACATCATATTACAGTCTATGCATTCTATAGATGTATTGTCAAACATGCAATTTTCAGAACAGCATGTTCTACATACTGTATCACAACCGTGCTTTCTATTTTTGTTATATACTTCAAAACAATGATTGCATATCTTACTGTTGACAAAAAAACCATTGATACCTGTGATACTATGATAGTGATTATCCTTCAGATATAAAAAAATCTTTCTCGGTCTAGTTAATATACCTTTGTATATGACATCGTTGCCTGTATCCCCCGATATAACAACAATCTGGATGTCTAATTCTGACTCAAACTTATGTAGGTCCTTAACTTTAACAGGCGAAGTTGTTGATACACCCGCCTTTCTGTGAAGTCTGATGGCACAGCTACGTTGCGAATCGTGCGCTTTACTCATAGACCTATCTTTTCTTATAAGTTTTGCAAATTTTGCTTTGCTCATATTATCTAGTTTAGCTTTGCATGTTATAATAGCCCTACCTGCACACAAATATTCATTTCTTATCACAGGAATAAACACCATTGAATGTTTTTTTTTGATTGTACAACTAGCTGATAAGGGATCAGTATCTACAATTGCTCTGCTACCACCGCCTCCTTGGCTGTCAGCGCTCATGATGCCCACGTTAATTTCAAAAGTATCATCAATATCTAGTGATTTGTTCGATTGGAGAACGGAGTTTATCCTATAAATAAAATAAAAACTGTAACACTATAATATGTTAAATTATTAATGTTGTAAAAAGATTATAATTATTATGTCGTCTCATTCTTACCTTTCCATTATAACATCTGCTGTAATGTTGTGTTTTGGTTGACAATGTATAAACACTTCCCTCTCCAATCCTGAGTGATTAATAGTGATCCTTGCTTTATCATCACCATTAGGATGTTTCTCATTAACCAACTCTATAACATCCGTGAACATGTTATGTAATTCATTCTGAGCGTTAAGTAGTTGTACGCCTTGCAAGTTATTATTAAATTTGGTTTTGTATGTTACTTCTTCTATTCCAAACTTTCTAGATATTTTTTGACTCACAGGTCTAATAATATAAGCCTTTGTATCAGCATTAGCGCCCTCTGTTCTACTCCTTTTGGTCAATATATCATCCATTATTAACCTTGCTTAACAAACATCTCTCTCTATATAATATATATCAAAATGTTTGTACAGTTAATGACGTTTACCCCTATATATACAGCTTTTACAACAACAGTGTATAGCTCATGCCATTATCACATAGGGCTACCTACAAAGTTTAACTATCAAGCAACTTCCAAAACCCCCTGAGGTTATAGTATTGTCATGCCTGTATCGTTAAATAATTAGTAATTCATCACGCTTTTACGTGTATAGGACTCTTCCCAAGCCATTATAACATTTACCTTGTGCCCCAAAAATATTACATACACAGCGCCACCAAGCGGTCAATCTTAAAAGTCTACAGCTCCACCTAGTGTCCAAATATTCTACCCGCAGCGCCACCTGGTGTCAAATCTTAATGATCCTCAACGCCACCTGGTGCCAAATCTTAATACTTACAGCGCCGCCTGGCGATATTCCGGAGGTTTACGATAACCTGGTGATAATTCGCGGCGAAGGGGGTTTATACTGTACCGGTAACTACTACTGCTGCTCTTATCACTAGACTTGCTCATTACACCTTTCTGATTCTGGATAATGTACAGTTTAGGCATACTATCAAAAGGAAGTCAATGTGTCGGCCCTCAGGACACGTGTTAGCTATTAGAGCCATGGGGAGGCCTACTTAGCAATAATTGCAGCGTTATCTGACTCTGATTGTTTTCAAATTTTGCTTTAAGCTGACTAACGGCTTAATTCCTACAAGAAAAGAATATGTTGTTAGTATTGTTAATAATATCAAGACTAAATTCCAACACAGAAGAACACCAGTTATGAATCATGAATTTAACAGTGAAATGATATAGACATGTATTTCCTTTCATTTAAAATAACATGCTAGTTAATTTCGAACCTGAAAATCTTTGTTTTGAAATGTTAAATTCACATTAAAATCAAAAGAAATTGAAATGGTTGATCACTTATAGTTCTATTTGAACTAGCAGTGGCTGTTGTATTTTTAATTAATAAGTAGCACTATCATACTCTGATTGTGTGCAAATTTAGCTTAAAGCTGAATAATGACTTAAGCGCTAAAAATATTTTGCTAGTATTCTTATTCATATCAAAACGAGTGTCCAGCTTAAGAACACATGCTACATGCTATTGAACATGACTTTATGAGTGAAATGATATTAGACACGGATTTCCCTTCGTTTAAAACAATTTCAAATCAACGAATCTTTGTTTTGAATATTAAATCAATATTAAATCAAAAGAAAAAGATGTGACTTATGAGATATAGCTCTATGAGATACACGTGACTGCTGTATCTATAATTAATAATGGTAACTTTTTATTTTAATCAGTGAAGGTTAAACTAGTACGAATAGCTCTGCATGCGCATATTAGTATGCGTCTATAATTTCTCAGAGTTCATAAAAGCAGCAGATATATTGGTTGACTGTAAATACTCGACCAGTAAAACACCTTGTGTCTACAGACACATAAAGTATCACAACTTTTCTACTTTTGCATCTAACTAGTTCATAATAAATAAAATAAATGAAAATCTAAAAATTTAAATAAAGAAAAACAAAAGGTTCAGCTAACAAATTCCCCCCAGGCATTGAACAATGACTTCGGCTAATTAATTCATGCTGCCTACATGGAAAACCCTCAGGGCTTTGCATTTGACTCTAAAGACTGCAACATCAAAGGATAATTATACACTAATTAGCATAAATTAAAACATCGCCTGGGGCAAAATGGGAGAGGCACAGGATCAGGGACCACAGCACGATATGATATCCCCCCAGGGCACAAAAATTACGTCATCGTGATATCATAACGGCCTTACTGTAGTCTCACCAAAAGCTTATTACAGCTGTCCACAAAACAGATTTGAGTATGCCCCATTAGCTTCCTTTGACTTGGATTATTTTAGAATTATCACATTGTAATTACCTTCAAATGGGTGGAACAATAATTATATATGTAAATAAATATACTATAATGTTTCTAAGATGCTCAAATAAATTTGTTAAATACATTTTCTTTATGATTATAATGCTTTTTGTGGGTATTTGCGCAGGGTTTTGCTATGGCGCAGTCTGTTTTAATATTGTCACTATGTTATTTGTGACTTACCGCAGCGGGGGAGAAAAAAAATACTTAACATGTGATAAGTTTCTTTTGAACTCAGATTTTAAGAGAATACTACTATTATATGGACCAAAAGCAAAATTGCATTTATTATTTATAAGCTATATTATAGCTGTTTTGTAACATTCCAATTTGTATAGTATTGCATGTCGTGCCTCGTGGTTCATCAGATTAATTTTGTTTAGTATCATTTGTTTACTGGTCCAAGTCATTTCTGATATTTAAAAAAAGGACTGATTGTATATGATAGAGCACAACATTACTTTAGGAGAAGATAGGCCAGCTACAGTGCTTTTGTGGTGTCTTCAACGACAAGAGGGAGCATCAGATGTGCAAGGTTGCAGTGTTTAACTTCTCGGAAAGACTACAATGCTCTCATTTGAATCCAACTCACGTTGAGCAATGGATACATCTCATTTTCATCAAGAATAAAGTTTACGCTGTACATGACTGCAAGACCAACACATGCTCCTTAAGGGAACAGGGGGGAAAACTTTCATTTTTTTTAAACAAATTTGTGTTGCACAATTAGTTAAAATGAAATGCTGATGTTTTACATGTATATATTTAGATTGAACTCCTTTATTTCATTGGGCTTCACCATTGTGGGACATAAGTTTGAATTGTAGCATATGAAGATTGTGTTTCATTTAGTTATACAAACTGTTGTATGTAGGTTAATGTATATCCTTGTAACGTATATCCTTAGGGAGCTATATATGTATTTTATATTTTTATATATGGTATAGAAGTCTGGGGCACTGCAGCAGATTCACATATTATTTCTCTATTTAGGCTTTAAAGTACAGTTGTAAGAATATTGAAAAAAGCTCACTACAGAACTCCTTCAGTTCCCATTTTTCAGGAATTATGTAATTTGAAATTGGCTGATATATATTCATAATATTAATAATGTATACCGTATTTTTTATAATTTAAATTTGTGTAAAAGGGATGTTTCCTGCAAGTTTTGAGGATTTTTATATATGTGCCAAATTTATATGTTTTATGTATCCACCAGCATAACAGCATTATATGGTAAAACATTAAGAATTAATGGGGTAAAACAGTGGAATTATAATGTAACGGAAGGTATTATCGACAGGGCGGGTATTATTGACACTCACATTAGAATGTTAGCAATTTCTAATAAACCAATTTAAGTGTCGAAAATACCCGCCCTGTCGATAATACCCTCCATTGCATCAGGCACCTATCAGGGAGTTGAAAAACATTCTAGCTTGGCCTGTAAGGTCTGCTGAGATGATTTTGAAGATAGCATAATACTAAGACTGATTAGGAGGTTACATTTGCAAACTATTCAAATACATTGTGTAACGCATGATTTTCATGTGTTTACCGCATGGATATCATGCGTTCATAAAACGCATGGTTTGAAACCATGCGTACAAAAACGTATGGAAAACGCATGTTCATGAAACGTACGGTTTCCATGAGAAGGATAATGCATGGTTGACATGGATAATTCGGTGAAAACTATGCGTTTTCCATGTGTTTATCAAAACGCATGGGAAACGCACGTAACACATTTGGCCATGTACCCCTTGACTAACTGTGGCAAAAACTTTAAAAGATCTCACAGACATTCGACCTAGAAAGAGAAGATGCCGGTTGCAAGTTTTTTAGGCAGTTTTGGACATTTGTTGATTTTTACATAGGTCCGCATTCCTGACTTGTCAAACCAATCCCAAATTGAAAAGGGAGATTTATTCACTTCACCTTTCAGCTGACCTTCACTACTTGTGGCGAATGTGTAAATAACAAGAATTATCTTTTTCAAAAAAAGAATAGATACCTGGCGTTGTGTGTAGGATGCCAGCAGGACCATAGGGAAATCTGGCCAAAACTGTTTTAACTTGCGCTTTCGTAGATTTGGGAGTACAGCTACAAATGACACACCATTAGAACAGCGATACAAAAGCGCAATTTGTACTATAATCAAACTTTTCTCGGCTTCTACTGGTCGGATCGTCATCAAATTTAGTTTGTAAGTTGCACATTTGTATCACGGTCTAATGGTGTGTCATTTGTACGCCAAAAGTTTTGGCAGAATTTCCCTATTATGTGAAACCGCGCTATCCCCCTCCCTGCCTACGCTGCTGCTGCGTTGACCCATATATTTTCAGACTCAGACCGTTCGTTCGCTTAAATATACCTGGTCTGTCATAGGCCTAGGCCCAGGTATGAAAAAAAGGAGATTAAACATTACACTGTGTGTGAACTTCTTTACTCATAATTTGCGTTCACCTGTTTACTGACAACCTGACATTAATATTTTCACAACAGTGTCCGTAAGAAGGTAATTAATTCACTCTGGAATGGTTTAGGTTACATCTTCCCTGGCGCATAATTACCCGGACAAAAAGCTCTGAGAGGCAGGCACCCATTCCAAAATGAAGCTCATCATGACGATGCACTGCATCCAGCTTATTACTTCCAAGAAAGATCTCTTAAAAGAGACAGGCATCATGTGTGTGTTTTCAAAACATGGCCATGGCTTCTGGAAGGCACCAAGGAGCAAATTCATGATCACATGATAAATGTATTCAGTAACACACCATATTTACTGATAGTCATCTATTCTCTAATTGTCTAATGAATGAATTATTATTGTCATACAACTTCATCTTTCTAAGAATTACACTTGTAAATCCCGTAGGACCCCCTGCAAAATCATGCAAGGAAACCCTACCATGGGCCCCTAAGTTTAATGCAAAGTCCTTTAATAAACCCCTCTAGGTAGGTATCTACATATAAAGCAACTGTTATTCTATAGATACCTATAGATTTGGATCCCCATGAAAAAAAAAATGTTGAATGCTTTTTATAAAAATCTGGTGAATAGGGACAGTTTGTCACATCATCAGTCCTGTGATTGGGTTTTTAGTACGTAGGTATTGATTTTTCTACATGTAGAAACTGGTGACTTATTCGGAAGAGGTACGTGTGCGACGATTAAACCATCGGCTTCTACATGTGCACTCACGTGTATCACAGATAAGTCACCAGTTTCTACATGTAGAAAAATCAATACCTACGTACGCTAAGTGTGACTCACGTGTGCCACGAGTAAGTAACCGGCTGCTAGGTGAAGGACGGGTGAAGGACGGTTGCAGGGCTGGTTGGCTCGTCACGTGACCTCAGTCAGCAGTATATAATCATTCGCAGTGAGGCAAACTTCATTAACACCTCTGCCTTTGATAGAAACTGATCGACCTCGCTGTATTCTTCTCTGCTGCTGCTGCTGTTGCTGTTCCTCCACCGTGACAGCCGGCCTTAAAACTTAGTACACGTAGTTAACTCGCCGGGTCGTTCCTTGTAACTTTCACAGTCGGGTTTGACACGTGCTTGATACGCACCCACACGTACAAATCTGCGGGTTGTACATAGATGCCATGGAGTCTCCCGTCGTAAACGTGATTTACCCGTGGCTCACCCGGCATCAGACCGGGCATCATTCTTCGGGTCTGGGACGTATCCTACGTGTGATTCGCCAGGTGTCCGTAATTCACTCCTCGCTGCCGCCAACTCACCTGTTGCCTTAAGCCCCGCCCCTTTTTGCTTCCAACAACCGTGGTGAAGTCGTCATAATGGGGTATTACCTAATTCTACGAGATAGCCAGATAATGGGTTGCATCGGCCTGACGATAAGTCGGTGTTAGCCAAATCGGATCAACAATAGTGGAGCTTGGCAAGTAACTTATGCAAAAAACTATTATATATAAAGCACAGACTAAATTCAAGAATAATACTAATTTTCATTCAGTTGTTCAGCTGTCCACCCACCTCCCTTAATTTACAGATTGTGATTGCTATACAAATGGCCATGGAAGATTTGTGCATTAAAATACAGAGTATTTTGTCTGTCCAATTTTCAAGTAAATGACTTTCAACGCAAGCACCATGGACAATATTGAACAGACTTTGGGTTACCTAGCAGTGGGTGGTCGTTTTTGTCAAGTCAGTGATGGATCACAAATGCGAAGACAGCAGTGGTACTTCCTTGTATGGCCAACAATATTTCCTTTCATTGCATTGACATGAAGGAACTTGACAGGAAATGTCCAAAACAAGTGAGGGAAATGAGAGAAAAAGTTCTTCAGTTACAGAGAAATCCAAACAATCCCAACCAACATGTACAAAGTGGAGGAATTCAGACATGCTTTATTCGCAGAAGGATGTCAGGACTTTAAACCTTCAACGGTGGAACCTGCATTGCAACTATTTTCAGGAGATGGTCTCTACATAGAGACAGGAAGTGACTGTGATGTGCATCTTGAAGTTGCCAGATGGATGGTAGATAAAGGCGTCCACCACATTGCGTTGCTTAAGGAATCACTACTCTTCTTTGTTTGACAAGTCTGTCATTAGATCAATTGAAAAACAGGGAGCTACAGTTTACAAGGTAAAAGCAGATCAGAGCAGAGAAAGTTATGTTATTAATGTCTTTCACACATCCCAGAAAGGAGCACCACAGATCCATGACATATTCCACCTATCTGGTGGGGTGGCCTACAATGTCCTAAGAGGTGTTCATACTATCACGTATAAGACCTATGTATGACCAAGTATGTCAAAAATAGGCTTCACTGCTCACTCGTGGCTCTGTGAATCATGTATAACTTCTTTCTACGAGCATACTTGGGGCAATCGTAGATCGCTCACAGGACGTCTGTAAAACGCTCACCAAACGTCTGTAAAACACTTGCCAAACGTTCGTCAAATCCTCACCAAACGTCCGTAGCCAAGCATCCGTCAGGCATCCGTCAGTCACTCGTAGGTAGCTCGTAGATCGCTCATAGATCGCCTGTAGGTTGCCTGTAGGTTGCCTGTAGGTCGCCCATGCGAGTGATTCAAGGATGGGGTGGCTACGTATGGCCAGAGATGGCCACGGACGTATGTAGAACGTACGTAGAACATACGAAGAACGTACGTAGAATGTACATAGGACATACGTAGAACGTTCGCTGATGGACCCCCGAGCAAGTTATGTAACTAATATAAACAATCACTCGTAGAACGTCCGCCAAAGTTTTGAACATGTTTAAAAATGTTTGCCCTCTCTCTCCACGTATGACCGTGAGTGGTCAAGCGCAACCAGGAGTGTCCTACGGATTAGCGTGAGTATACATACAAACGCTCAGCGGGTGAATCATTTAGGGACAAGGATGAGCAAGAGTATAAAAAAAATCCCATCCGTCGTCATACGTTGGGCTTATACGTGATAGTGTGAACGCCCTTAAGAATCACTTACAGTTAGTTTCATAAAATACGGTCGACTCTACCTAACTGTGGTCTTAATATGCAAAAGCCAGCTGCTTCTGTCCACTTTTATTGCTAATAATTGGCTTACATCTATCACTATATCAATGCAAACCTTGGTAAATGTAAGAAATGTATCTAATATATCATAAATATGTACTTTTAGATCCGGTTTTGAGTTAATCTTATGTTTGTTAAGTTGCTAAATGCTGGCATGAAGGCAAACGCCTGTAGCCAGCTATGACGGCTTTGTCTAAATTCAATTTGACGGGCCTTTTTTAATTTGATTAACTGTGCCACTGAACATCAAGTCAGAAATGAATGAAAGAGCTGTGAGTGCTAGGCTATTGCATGAAGTTACGAAGAACATGAAGATGAATCTCAAGTACTTTATAATGTTGTCTTTATATCATAAAAGCAGCTTGGGGTACCCCAGGACTAGCACCACTTTGCACATCGTCTGCCTACTTGGATGCCTTAGCACAAAAACAATGACAAGGTCTTCCTGCTATCTCCATACAAGCTATTCTTCACAAGATTCTTGCCAGGGAGGATCTGCCTGCTGTTCTGATGATTTAAGTTTGTTTTCTAAAACAAACTGCTTTATGCTTGATTTATAATGGTTATGATACTGCTTGCTCCTACAGTATGACTTTTAATTTTCAGGACTGGGATGCAGTATCAGAATTTTCAAGCAAGGACAGTCTCATGCACAGACATTATGCTTTATCGTAAGGAAAACGCCGCAAACGCAGCTATCTTTTTCAAGATAACCAGATTATTGTCAAATCTGTTTTCAAAAAATAACTTCTGCAAACGTTTTAATGTGCTGTGATACCTTTTATGAAAAGACTGTATTGTCTTGTATGTTCAACGTTACCAACTTTGAGAGCTATATCAATAGGTCTTGCTTTGTTTCTAGATGGCAACAACCTTTCCAAAGATGACCTTGAGAAAAAGTCATCGAAAAACTTGCCAACCATTGCCCAGCCTATGATCCATGATGGAATGGACTCCCTGATTTTTCTGGACGTCACAAAATGGATGAGGAAGGATTTCAACCTGCAGATCAATCAAATGGACATCCTCGAAGGAATGAGTCATATTGAACAGGCTTTTAACACTATCTTAAATTAGATGATCATTTTCCATTCGGCTCACATTTACACAATATATTGATTTAGCATTTTTCATTTTTTAATACAAAGTAAAAGACAGTGATAATAATTAACAGCAGGGTCAACTGAGAATTGGCCTTTTCTGTTTTGGCCAATTTGAGCCTGTTTTTAAATCAGTCACTTATAACAAATTTGCAATTTCAATCACTGCCTTCAAAACCAATACAGCTTGGCAGTTTATATCATACAACATTACAATTAACACTGATTTGAACAAGCACTACATTTATTTCCCTTGGTTGCATGTATACATGTCTACTGTGGCACTGAGAAAGCAAATTGACTGTGCAGTAGAGGAATCACTTTACATTTTTAAAGTTACATTGAGAAATTCATTACGAAATTAGCAACAGGGTCATTCCATATGAACTCACCGAAATTCAGACAAACTTCCCAGGTCACTATCTCAAAAACTTCTGTGTGGAATTAGTATGAACTCTACTATAATTCAATATTTATTTGACGAAAATCGGACTAATATTAGGGGAGCAGCAGCCTTTTAAAGTAGCGCTCAGCCCTACCTGCATTGATACAGTCCGGGCGCGGACGTCTGCGAGAGCACCACTGTTTGCCTCCGCCAACCTAGCTGCCTTCTCAGACGAATATCTCGCTTAATATTTGGTATATCAGACTAATAATAGAGGAGCAGTGGCCTTTTAAAGTTTATACAACCCCCTACGCTGATGATGCATGTACAAAAATAAAGAAGGAATAACTCGGCAATTATCCGCTGAGTTACCCGCCAAGTCACTCCTGGTACCCGCCGGGTTACTCCTCGCACTCCTGAACAACCCGCCGGGTGTGGTACGAGTGAAATTAGCGCGAGTAATCCGTCGACTTCGATGGGTAAGCCCCCCTCTCACATAGCCGGTTTTGCCGTTGTGAAGCCGTAGTATGACGTAACGGTTACGCAACGTGATTCTCGGCTTCAAGCCGATGGCAAGCCGACGGCAAACCGACGATACTCGGCGATACTCGTCGAGTCTCTCCTGGGACTCGGGCCCAAACCAGGATTCTCGGGCCCGCTTACCAGAAATTCAATGTTTGCATTGAATTACTGTGGCAAAATCGCGGGTGTCGAAAAGTAAACAATAAACCCTCGATGTCGTCGAGTCACTGGAGGCCGTCGAGTCACCCCTTGTCTATTTTCAATCTGATATTCTGTGTGGAATTAGTATGAGCTCTACTATAATTCAATATTTATTTGACGAAAATCGGATTAATATTAATGGAGCAGCAGCCGCCACCAGACAACCGCCTTCTCAGACGAATATTTCGCCTAATATTTTCGATCCGAAAACACGTATGGAATCAGTATGAACTATACTACAATTCAGTCTTTATTTGACGGACTAATATTAGGGGAGCAGTGGCCTTTTAAAGTATATACAACCCCTACGCTGATGCTGACGCTGGTAGCAGTCGGCGAGTTACTCCTACAACTCGGCGGATTACTCCTGGAAGCCGTCGAGTTACTCCTACTACCCGTCGGCTTACTTCTAGTGACCCGTAGAACCCTCCGAGTGACCCATAGAACCCGCCGAGTCACCCTTAGAACCCGCCGAGTCACCCATAGAACCCTTTTTGCCACCAGAATCGGTCGCCGACCCGGCAAAAAAAGCTGTTGCATAACCGTTACGTCATACTACGGCTTCACTACAGCAAAACCGGCTATGTGAGAGGGGGGCTTTTCTCGGCAGATTACTCGGCGGGTACCAGGAGTCACTCGCCGAGTTCGACGGATTCATTACGGATTTTTGGAAATCCGTCAGAATCCGCCGAGTGTGCTGTGCAGCGCAGCATACTCGGCTACCGGCTCCAAATCTAACGGATCGGCTACGAGTCCCAGGAGTTACTCGCCAGGTAACTCCCTAGTGCGAGGAGTAGTCGCAGAGTTTAGTACGGATTGGGCCCGAGAAGCGTGTTACGTAATACTACGAGTTGACTACGAGAAACTCGGCTATGTGGGAACGGGGCTTAACCTGTCCTTTAAATATGATTGCATAATTTACCTTGAAATAGATTATCTAATGTCTGATGAGTTTTAAAAATACATATATATATATTTTTTAAGACCTGTTATTACAACAAATTAAATGAATGAAAGGTATAGACATGTATGTGCGCAGTAAGAAACACTATATTGTGACATGCAAGAGCATGTAATTAAATCATTTTGATCCCTTGGATCGTAGATCAACTTTGAGTTTGGAAGATTTCTTTAAAAAGTAATAATGACCAGTCGGAACTAAAGACCCCTAGTTCCCCTGCCCCCCCCCCCCTCCTGCATGGGTCATTTAGTGCTCCAGGCCAGATCAAAGAACATGCTTAATTAGTCACACTTGGGTCGCAGTAGTTATTTTCCAATTTTCTAACAACACACCAATGACCTACTGTTTGTTGGGTTACTTTAATTTTCTAGATCAAGAGTATATCAATTTTATTGCATAATGTTAAGTAGATCTAGAGATATGAAAAATGACAAAGCAACTAAAATATTGAATTTAAATAACTAGTGCTAAATTTTACCCTGCAAACATATTGTGTCCATCTGTATTACTTGCTGTCACATAGCCTAGTATAGCCTTGGATAAATCCAAGGTATAGCCTAGTATCAAATAACTATATTTTTGACCTTTTTTTAAATAGTTGAGAATTAAGTGGAGTGCACATTTAATTTATCGACGAGTATGATCCCATTTCCAGAGGCAGATGACCTTATGGAATTGTGGGTCACGCCCTAATTTTCACATTTTAAAAACAAAATTCATTGCATTCCACAGTTCCAAAATAATTCTAAAAAAATTAGTTTCACATTCCAGAAATATTGTTTCAAAATGCCCGCACAGATTATTAAACAAGGGCTTTGGTGCAGCCGATGTCATGGCTGACTGACTGACAGAGACTGACTGACTGACTGCTGGATTAATAATCATCTAGCAGTCACAGAAATATTATTCATAACATTCATGTAAATGTCATGTCCGGCTGAAGTTACAAGTATCTCCCCTCCTAGTTGTAATAGAAGCACATATCTTGGGTGTAGACCTGGGTTTTTGGCGTCATAAAATCTTCCATTCCTGGTATGGTTATTAATGTCAGATGCTTATCAGTAACAGTAATATCAAGCATTTTATTCAGCTGCAAATTGATAGACAAAACATCCTCTCGTCATTCAGATTGAAACATACTCGGTTAGTGTAAAAAGTACTCCCTCTATAGAATCATTTGATTGCTCATAAATGTATTATGTTACTAAAATATGATTGTTTTAATGGCAGTGCCTAAGACAACTAGATTGATGACTGCCTGATCATAGTATGGATTGTCAAAAATTATCAAGTTTCATAGGAAATATCAGAGAAAACATTTCTCCCTTTAAGGCTCAAGACAAATGTAAAAGATAACTCACAGGCCTGGTAGTATAATTGCATTGATGACTAACATAACAGTCAAAGAGGAGAGAGATATGTCAATGGAGCATAATGTGTTGCACTTGACAATGTTGAGCAAACAGATAAGCATCAATTGAAAAAATTATTCAGTACAGTGCTGTATTGAAACAGCTATTAAAGGGGAACTAAACCCTACAGCTCTTTGCCTGTCAGATGGTAGATTGAGTTCATTGAATCACTCCATATGAATGAAATATCCTGCATTTATTAGCCCCGTACTGTGAACTATGGAGGCCGCCGTATTTGAGCTTCCCAGGTGTGAGGGGCTGGCCAGAATTATGTCACTCATGCCCTAGGTCTCAGCCAATTAGAATCCGTGAATTTTCCTGTCAACTTGCTGATCCAGTAAACCCAATCATTAGACCAAGGACCTGAGCTTTAGAACAAAATTGAGATCCACACTCCTTTTCTTCAACTGTCATGTTTGTTATGAACATAGAAAATTATGCAACCAGTTCATTGTGTTATCACTACCGACTCAGAAGGTTTAAATAGTTTTACTGACATCTCTTGTCAATCAATGTTGCTGTCTTTTACATGGCCAATGAACATTTTGTGTATGAGTGAGTCATTCACAGTCAGAGGCACTAGCATGTAACATGGCATCATATTTTGGCTGATATCAGCAATTATTACTCATACATTGTGTATCTGAAACTGGGCTTAGGCAGTTGATGTCACCAATGTTTTAACTTCTAAGGTCATTATGGTATGAATAATTGGATATAGTGGTTTGGATACTTAGTGTAACAGGAAAAAATTGTTAAGCATAGCTATGAACAAATGTGAATGAGACAGTTTTTTGACAAACCTTGATAACAGGGAGCCTGATTTAGGAAATTCGGCAATGGTCAACAATGCATATTTTTGTCTTGGTACTGCTACTAAACATATCATATTTTTTATATTTATGGGCAGTCAATTGATTATTTAAAGCTTTACTTTTCCAACCAATATTTTTACACTGATATAGTTTGTTCTGTCTGAATGACAACAGGATGTATTGTTGATGTCAGCTGAATAAAATGCATGATATACAGTTATTGATACATGTATGCATCTGAAATCAATAACAATACCTGGAATAGATTCTATGAAACCAAACACCTAGGTATAGATCCAAAGTTAATATTTCTATCATAACTAAGATTGGAGATGCTTGTGATTTTAGCCGGACATGATATTTACATGAACATAATGCTTGATATCTCTGTTACTGGTATAAGAAGTGTCTTAGACCAATAACGATGTCAGAAATGGATTTCTTGAACCCAAAACCCATAGTATAGACCTACAAATTTAGTTTCTAGGTTAATTAGGCGAGAAGATATTGGCAATTTTGACTTTTGCCAGCCAATTTGGATGCCATCTTGAATTACGCAAAATGCTGAAGGGTGCCAAGTGGGCACCCAGCAGATTCTTAATCTATACATTCTCAGCTTTCAAACGACACCAAGATCAAAACTCTAGACAACATTTGAGGGTCACCTCAGTATCTGCCGGACTAATAGTTTCCTGCTTACAAAGTAATACACACTAACAAATTAGATTTTTCAATATAACTACCTAGAATCAAATTTTCTTGTTCTTCCCAACAGAAGAAGCAAATTAGTGCTCCTGGAAATACAGGACAAAATTAATCATTATATTAACCACTGATACCTTATTATACTATAGTATTTTAGCTCATGAGTTCTATATCACTAGACTACCTGCATTTTACTGATTTTCAAAGATTATAATGTCTCATGCATTTGTATTTCAATTCACCTAGGTTATAATATGTGCAATAGCAGCTAATGGTGTTGTTACATGTATTCCACTTCTCTCAATCCACTAGAGGGCGACACGAACTAGTTAGAATATCAGATTCTATCAGATTGTTGGAAACCCTGATCTTTGCTTACACACTTCATGTGCAATTTTCTGGCCTTGTACTCGGTGTCTATATGCTGAAGCAAGTGAAAGACCCCACCCATGGGGTAAATGTGTAACATGGTGTGGACTCCAAGCCTGATCATCTCATCATCACGTCTACCTCTGGCAGCTGGCAAGCTGACTAAGTTTCAGACCATACACTGTAAAAAATTGTGAGCCAGATAACTAAATATATTGAGCTGAACCACTTATGAAAGCTTAAAAATGTTAAACAAAAAGACATCGCTTCAGCTTTGTGTTACAGCAATATAAATATTGTTCTGTTGTAACTTAAATACATAACCTGTCTCAACTTGATGTTTCAAGTTATCTATTAACTTGAAACGAGTAGCATTGGTAGTAGTAAAGACATGACCACTGACCAGTGCCTTCGTAGGGGTGGGGGCCTGGCTTCCAACCACTGGGTCACGGGTTCAAATCCCAGTCGAGCCTATGTTTGATGGCTGTTTCATCCTTCCTCTCATTGCGGTGTTCCCTACCTGTCCTAATTAGCCCATCAGGTGCAGAAAGACAGGACGTAAAGCCCTAATCCACCACCACTACCACCAGTGCCTTCATTAGGTAATTGTGAGCATGCTGGTTTCCCATGTTATCATGGATAGGTTAGGGTATAGAGTTAAGCATAGATTGTTAGGCAGGCAGGTAGATTGCAGGTGCCAAACCTACTGGGGTCATGCATCACACTTGAATTAGAAAAAGTTTCAGACAAGTTTTCATTTTTTTTTTTTATTATTCTATAATTGGGTATTCGAAATGCATATGTACTAATTTATTGATATATATATATAATTTATTCAGCTAATGCATACAATAGAATTTGATTTTGCTGCCTGAGCTCAAAAGGAGATGAAGTACATAAATAGAGGAAGTACATGAATAATTAATATAAATATATGTAAATCTATATTAATGCAAGAAGAAATCGATGTAAAAAGATAAAATGATTAATAAATACATAAAAACATCAAAAAATTACATATTATTGAAAATGCGTCTACCAGATCTTAAAAGGTCAAAAATATCATTTGTAGGATGGCACTCTTCTTTTAATATCGTAGCCGTTTTCTTTTTAACCTTTCCAAAGTATATACTGTTGAGCAATGGTAGGCCAGTGTGAATGACAGAGTAGCCGGTTTTGCCGTAGTGAAGCCGTAGTATTACGCAATGGTTATGCAATGCTATTCTCGGCTCCAAGTCGACGGCAATCCGGCAGTTCTCGGCGACACTCGGCGATACTCGTCGAGTCACTCGTGGGACTCGGGCCTAAACCGGGATTCCCGGGCCCGGTAGCCGGAAATTCAATGCGTGCATTGAATTCCCGTGGCAATATCGCGGGTGTCCAAAGGTAAACAATAAACCGGTGTAACCCATCGGATCACCCCTCAAAGTCGTCGAGTCACCCCTGAAGGCCGTCGAGTGACTCCACGACTTGGACGAGTTTCCCATCGCTAATTTTAGGCGTAGTGAACACGACGGCTTGTTCAGGTCTAGTACGAGTAAATCGACGAGTAGTAGGAGTAACTCGACGGCTTCCAGGAGAAACCTGCCGAGTTGTAGGAGTAAATCGCCGACTTCTACCAGCGTCAGCAGGGAGGGAACTTTAAAAGGCTGCTGCTCCCCTAATATTAGGCCGATTCTCGTCAAATCAAGACTGAATTGTAGTCCAGTTCATACTGATTCCATACATGTCTGATCGAAAATAGACCAAATATTAAGCGAGATATACGTCTGAGAAGGCAGGTAGGCGGCAAACACTGGTGCTCCCTAAAGCGTCCGCGCCCAGACAGTATCAATGCAGGGAGAGCTGAGCGCTTCTTTAAAAGGCTGTTGCTTCTCTAATATTCGTCCGATTTTCGTCAAATAAAGACTGAATTGTAGTATAGTTCATACTGATTCCATACGTTTTTTGGATTGAAAATATTAAGCGAGATATTCGTCTGAGAATGTAGTTCTCTGGCGGCGGCAAGGTGCTCTGTGTATGGTCATGACTTGAATGGTGTGGTCAATATTTTTGACCATGATATATATACATTGTTTGGATGAGCTTTATTACAATTCATTTCTACTCATTCTGCCAACTGCCATGACCGTTATGTCAATTGCTATTAGCATTTTGTATGATACAAAGAATGGGTGTAGAGAATACAGCAAATGCTCAATACATGTGTCAATTGCCTAATTGCCTAAATTGGGGTTCTTTGACCTGTCACTTCATAGTTTGTTCAAAGATGACACAGTAATATGACATTGTCATAAGCATATAAATCTATCTGTCTCTCTAAACTATCTGTCTATCTACATATCTGATTTTCGTCAAATAAAGACTGAATTATTCAGGGAAATGTGTAGAATTTATATAATAGTTAAGGTGGGGAAAATCAATGGAGTATACTAGGCACAAACAAGAATATTCTTGTTAATAAAGTTAGTAATACCTCATAGAGTATAAATATGTAGATATGTAGATAGACAGATAGTTATAAGATCTTCACCTAATAATATGTTACTATCAATAATTCATTGATTCGGAATCAATACAAAACGCATATAAAACAATGTTTGTTGGCTTGTTGCCAATAAAATTCTGACTTGATAAAGATGTCTATGGAGCTATAACAACTATCTATAGATAGATATACTCTAGTTTAGAGTAATCATTTTAGATATTTATTTCATTTTATATAAATTACCAATATTTCGTTTTTGTTGTTGTTTCTGAAAATAATCCAACTGGAATTAAAATTGATATTGCATGTTCCATCCATGATCAAAACAATCTCCCTCTTTAATATGCATAATAAACAGGAATCAGTTAAGATTCAGAATTTCAATTAATGCTTGTGATCACTGATGAAAAAGCATGCCTTACCCCATTCTTTGTATTATTCAAAATGCTAATAGCAATTGACATAACGGTCAATTCAGAATTTCAATTCATGCTTGAGATCAATGATTTCCATTCATGCTTGTGATCAATGATGAAAAAGCATGATTTACCCCATTCTTTGTATTATTCAAAATGCTAATAGCAATTGACATAACGGTCAAGGCAGATTGCTATTACATATATTGGTTAATTGACTTTACAAAACCAAAGGAAAAGTCCTTCCCAATGGCCAGTTGGCAGAATGAGCAGAAATTAATTGCAATAAAGCTTATCAAACAATGTATATATCATGGTCAAAAATATTGACGAATATCTCGCTTAATATTTGGTCTATTTTCAATCTGAAATTCTGTGTGGAATTAGTATGAACTCTACTATAATTCAATATTTATTTGACGAAAATCGGAATAATATTAGGGGAGCAGCAGCCTTTTAAAGAAGCACTCAGCATTGATACAGTTCCGGCGCGGACGTCTGCGAGAGCACCACTGTTTGCCTCCGCCAACCTAGCTACCTTCTCAGACGAATAATTCGCTTAATATTTGGTATATTTTCGATCCGAAAACACTTATAGAATCAGTATGAACTATACTAGGGCGGGGGGTTGTATATACTTTAAAAGGCTGCTGCTCCCATAATATAAGTCCGATTTTCGTAGATATATAGATATGTAGATAGATAGATAGATATGTAGATATGTAGATATGTAGATAGATAGTTTAGAGAGACAGATAGATTTGTATGCCTATTATATAATATAGAATATCTCGCTTAATATTTTAAACACATATGGAATTAGTATGAACTATACTATAATCCTGTATTATTTGACGAAAATCGGACTAATATTAAGGGAGCAGCAGCCTTTTAAAGAAGCACGGGCGCGGACGTGTGCGGGAGCACCACTGTCTGCCTCCGCCAACCTAGCTGCCTTCTCAGACAAATTACTCGCTTAATATTTGGTCTATTTTCGATCCAAGAACATGTATGGAATCAGCATGAACTGTGCTACAATTCAGTCTTATGTAAGGGGAGCAACAGCCTTTTTAAGTATATACAACCCCCCTCCCTGCCTACGCTGACGCTGGTAGCAGTCGGCGAGTTACTCCTACAACTCGGCGGGTTACTCCTGGAAGCCGTCGAGTTACTCCTACTACTCGTCGGCTTATTCCTAGTAAACCGCCGGCTTTACTACAGATAAAATTAGGCACAGGTAACCCGCCGGCTTCCAAGGCACGGGTAACCTGCCAGCTTCCAAGGGTAATCCGCCGGATTTTCGGGCCTTTTTGACACCCAGGAGTTTGCTACGGGTGAGCCATGCAACCATGGCATACCTGGCTCTCGGCGCTGGGTATCCCAGCTTGGCTACGAGTCCCAGGACTGACTCGACGGGTATCGCCGGGTATCCGTGTTACGTCACCGTTATGTAATACTACGGGTTCACTACGGCAAAACCGGCTATGTGTGAAAGGGGCTTAAGAGTCAAGCTGTTTTTCGAGCACCAGCTGACTGTGGATGCCACTTCCACTCTGTAAATTCCATCATTTTGGCTGATTAATCCACACATGGTTGTATCATCGGCAAACTGTACAAAAAAAGGTATCTTCATAAAGTGCCACACAGTCAAAATTAGAAATAGCATATATCATAGGCGACAGGCCAGTGAAGAATTTGAGCTCACAGTGAGCTTACAATTAGCTCATAGGAAACTCACATAGAGGTCATACTGTGAGATCACTGTAAGCTAAAAGTGTAACCACACAGTGGTCTCACGGTGAACTCACACAGTTGAGGTCACAGTGCGAGTCTTCTGTGAGCAAACTGTGAGCTGATTGGTGATCAAGTGTGATTCTCCATTTCTGCAACATTCCCATCCCATGGTAGCTCTGAGCAATTAAGCTGTGTAACTTTTGTACAACTAATGATGAACTACAACAACAAAATCACCCAACACAGCCTTCATTCATGATTGCCCCATGCTGGGTTTGAACCTACCACCTACCTACCTAACCTAAGCCTAACAGTCCTACACCCTAACCACTACATTGTTACATTCACCTTATGTAATGTACACTGTAAAAGCCTTATTCATATTTATCATAATTACTATAATTTCCACATTTTTATGTATTGTTTTATTTGCCAATGCATTCACTCAATGTAATAATGTGCATTCATGCTTGCAGTGATTCACTGCAGCTTTTGGTATTCACAGATAACAAACTTGAGTGTCATTGTCATAGTTATGCACAGTTTCCTTTCATATTTCCTTATCCTGTATTCCACTAAAATTCTTATTATGAGACAACATTTCAAGGCAGCAACATGCTGCAAGATAGCCTGATGTTTTTGGTTATTTAATTTGATACATCCACAAGTTGTTGTAAGTACTCATGTTTATATTGTATTACTGCTAGAAGATTGATAAATGACTAATGTCTAATGATTGCCATAGTCACATTTATGTGAATGAATTGTAAGTTTATGCAGAACATTTATCCAGCTTAAAGCAAGATTTAAATGCAACAATATAATTATTGTATTGCCATTAAAATATATTGTGTAATTTTGTATCTATTGTGACTTAATTAGCAGTCATTCTTATAGCATCAATTTAATTGTATGGTTTATTTATTTCCTTTTTTTTGGTTTCTATTTATTGTAGATTTATCAGAGTTATGCTTAGTGTACAATAAAGTGGATTAAACTGTCATAAGAATTTGTCGACCAAAGTCATCAATAGTAAATAACAACTTAGAAGATTCAAGTCACCAAGATGGCAGAAGATTTGAAAAATTCAAGAAAAGCCAAGAAATCAGCCTTTACCAGCGAGGTACATTGAAATTTGTACAAGCTGGCATTAAGGGTGAAGCTGAGAAACGCCTTGAAAAGATCAAGTTAAAGTTTTCTGCTCTTGAAGAAGCCCATGAAGCCTATCATGACACTTGCGGACGATGGTGCTATTGGTGAGAGTGATACTTACTTTGAAGATGTACAAGATTGTTACATATCAGTACTTCAACGAATAGAAGCTTTGCTGTCTGGGAAGTCCATGCAAGCTTCAGTGAGTGCAGCATTTAAAGACAACAATGGCAGTGTCAAGGATAAGGAGCCAGCTGCAGCAAGTAACATGGTCACAAATGAACTGATTAATTTGATTAATTTGCCTCGTTTGGAGATTCAGCCATTTGATGGAGATCCACTTAAATATCATAGTTTCTTTGCAACATTTGATGAAGCAGTGGGCCGTTGCAGTAAAGATTCTGGAGTTAAGTTGACTCGGTTACTACAATACACCACTGGCAGGGCAAATGCGGCCATAACTTCATGCGCACTAATTGCTGGGGAGTCTGGTTACCTGAAGGCTCGTACCTGGTTTGGGAGTCATCATCTCATCGCAGACACAATCATCCAAAGGCTGAAGGGTGGACACCCTGTTAGATCAGCTGATGAGCTTTTGCTACTTTCTGATGAGCTGAACAACACCCTGACTATTCTGAATAATCTTGGGAAATTGCAGGAGATAGACACTCAGTCATCAATAGTCCAAATTGTTGACCGACTTCAACCCTTTCTCAGGAATAGATGGAGAACTAAAGCGATGGAAGTCAAACGTGAGAAAGACTTTCATCCTTCATTTCAAGATCTTGTTGATTTCATTTGCGTAGCAGCAGAAGATGCATGTGATCCAGTTTATGGGCAGCAAGACAGGTCGGCTGCAAAGTCACACCATGTTAACAAATCCAAGAAATTGTCTATGTCATTCTCCACTGCTACAGACAGGAACAGCTGGCAAAGGATGCCAAAACCACCATGCATACTTTGTGGAGAAAGCCATCGACTGTTCTACTGTCAGTCTTTCAAGAACATGAAGCCCATAAAACGCCTCAAGTTGGTTCAAGAGCATAAGTTATGTGAGAACTGCCTACAAAGTAACCATGCTGTGGTTAACTGTAAGAAACCTTCTGTTTGCTATTAAATTCATACATGTTGGTCCAAATGCCATGGCTAGATGTTCTGAGAGGATGTCAGGTGTTCGTGAAGTGTCAAGCAATCAGGCGAAGGTTGCAGATTGTGGTGGACAACCAGAGTGCAGTATGTTTGTTTCAGTGGTTCCTGTTGTGGTCAACAGACATTTCAAGAGAGTAAGTCTTCATGCATCATGAATTCAACTGTGATGTCTAAGGAAGGTAACAAGTCTCTTCAATTGCCAAATGTCTACGTAGTGGATAGTATTCCAGTGAAAATTCCAAGTATTGATTGGTCCAAATACCCACACCTACAAGACTTACCTATTGGTGACTTTCCTGAAGTACACATCCTCATTGGACAAGACAACAGTAAGCTCTGGTTCCCATGGAGGTCAGAAGAGGTCAGCATGGTGATCCTTTTGCTGTGCGTACGTTGTTCGTGTGGTCCCTCAATGGTCCAGCATTGACGACCGGTCCTGTGAGTAGACGTGTGATTAACCACTTCAAATCATCGTCATTGGAAGATAAGGTAAACAAATTATGGAATATGGAAAATGAAGGATGTGACAGACATAATTTGCAATTGTCACAAATTGATCGTGACATCATGAAGTCATGGGATAAACAAGTGACTGTGGTAAATGGTCATTATGGAGTTCCTATCCCATGGAAGAAAGATGTGTATGTCCCAAACAATGTCAAAGTTGCTGAAGCTAGGTTAAAATCACTTCATGTTAACTTAAAAAGGTTGAATTTGTATGACAAATATGATGCTGAAATCAGAGTACTGCTTGATAAGGGTTATGCAGAACCAGTACCATTGTATGATGTCAATGTTTCACAAATTTGGTACTTGCCTCACCACTGTGTAATGAATGAAAACAAGCCTGGCAAAATTAGAGTAGTATTTGACTGTTCATCACGATTTGAAGGTGAATCTTTGAATGACAAGTGCAACCAAGGGCCTAAAATTAACAATAAGCTTTTACATGTTTTGTTAAGGCTTCGAGAACATGAAGTTTCCCTAATGGCGGACATTGAGGCCATGTACTACCAAGTTCTTGTGCCTGTGGTAGATCGTGATGCACTACGTTTTCTATGGTATGATGATCAAGGGCAAGTGAAGCATTATAGCATGACACGTCATGTGTTTGGTGGTGTTTGGTCTGGAAGCGCTGCAACATATGCACTCAGACGTGCTGTTGCTGATTATGGTGGTCGTGATAGCTTGATTGATGATACAGTATTAAAATCATTCTATGTAGATGATTGTTTGAGATCTGTAATGAATAAGCAAGAAGCTGTCAAGATTGTTGAAGGTGCAAAATCACTTTTACAAATAGGTGGATTTAAGTTAATGAAATTTGTGAGCAATGATGTGCATGTACTTGAAAGTGTATCTGAGTGTGATAAAGCCAAAGAATGTAAAGATCTTACAAGTGGGTTTAATAGCAGAGCATTAGGAGTAAGATGGAATTTCCAAAGAAATGAATTCTATTTTGAGCTCCATATTCAAAGCAAAGAAAAAGTTACCAGGAGAAATACGTTAAGTTTGATTTCATCCATGTATGATCCCCTTGGTCTTGTATCACCTGTTTTGATATTGGGAAAAGTACTATTCCAGGACGCAACAAGGCTGAAGCTTGGTTGGGATGAGGAGGTGCCTCCAGAGCTGCAGAGATCCTGGATGTGTTGGTTGCAGAGTTTGCATGACCTAGAAGACCTCAGAGTTCCACGTTGCATCAAGTCTGGTAATTTCAATGATGCCTTTCTCGAACTGCACCACTTTAGCAACGCAAGCGAGCGCGTCTACGGGAGTTGCGGTTACCTCAGGTGTATAAACAAGATAGGTAAGATCCACACATCTTTACTGTTCAGCAGGAGTAAAGTTGCACCCATCAAACCTGTGACTATACTTCGGCTCTTGACAACACGAACAAACGCAAGTGGTTTGAGGGACCAGAATTACTCAGGACTTTCAAGTCTGGTTGGCAGCAAGATGATATCGACGCAACACTGCTCCTTGATGATCCTGAAGTGAAAATAAGTTCTCCAGAGAGTGGATATAAAGACACAGTTGCTTGTGTGACAGGTATTATGACTCGCCCATTAGATGCATTGATTGAACATTATTCCAGTTGGACAAGACTACAGAGAGCAGTCGCTTGGTTACTTCGTTTGAAGGAAGTTCTGAGAAGTAAGAAGAGTGCAAAAGTTGGTCTGATGTCCGTGCGAGAAGTCAAAACTGTGGAAAATGTCATTTTGAAGCACGTTCAAGGTCAATTTTATGAGAAGGAGCTGCATAAGTTGATTTCTGGACAATCAGTAGATAAATCAAGCAGTGTGAGTGATCTTTCTCCTATTGTTGACGAAAGTGGTTTGCTCTGTGTCAGTGGTAGGATAAAACATGCTAACTTGTGTTGCTCTAGAAAACATCCTTATGCATTCTGTAGCATTGAAGATTGTCGGTGACATTCATGATGATTGTAACCCTGGTACTGAATGGACACTTAGCTTGTTGAGAGCAAAGTACTGGGTCACAAATTCTAGGTCAATCATCAAGAAGATCCGCCATAATTGTGTCATGTGCAAAAAGGTTGAATGCTTCCCCTTGTGTACAGCAAATGGCCAGTCTACCAGCTGAGAGACTACAGCCTGATCAGCCACCATTTACATATGTAGGAGTGGACTACTTCGGTCCTTTCATGGTGAAGTTTGGTCGGAGTGAAGCCAAGAGGTATGGATGCATTTACACATGTCTAACTACAAGGGCAATACATCTCGAGAAGATAGCCTCACTTGATACAGATTCCTTTCTTAATGGTCTCCGTCGTTTCATAGCCAGAAGAGGTCTACCCCATAACGTTTGGTCGGATAATGGTACGAACTTTGTTGGTGGACAAACTGAACTGAAGAAAGGTCTTCGAGAGTTGCAACAATCAACTATCCATCAATATTGTCTGAGTAAGGAGATTGAATGGATATTCAACCCCCCACATGCATCCCACATGGGTGGAGTGTGGGAGAGACTCATCCGCACTGTAAGGAAGGTTTTCACTAGTCTGTTTATAGATTCCAAGCAAAGGTTGACAGATGAAGTGTTGCATACTTTATTCTGTGAAATAGAGTCGATAGTCAACAGCAGACCTATCACCAAGGTCAGTTCCGATGTCAATGATCTCAGTCCACTTACACCTAACCATTTGCTACTTCTAACAGAGGGCCTAGATCCCCCTCCTGGTATATTTTCTAGAGGTGATATGTTTCGGAGGAGATGGAGATATTTCCAGCATCTGGCTGACCAATTCTGGCGAAGATGGGTCAGAGAGTACATCCCAGAGCTACGGAAGAGACGTAAGTGGATGAACAAATGCAGAAATCTGAAGCAAGATGACTTAGTACTCCTATGTGAAGAAAATACCCCAAGAGGTCTTTGGCCCTTGGGTATTGTCATTGAGGCTAAGGAAGGTTGCGATGGTCTGGTCAGAAGTGTGAAAGTCAAGACAAAGTCAACTGTGCTGGTGCGTCCTGTCACAAAAGTTGTTTCGCTAGAAGGAGATTAGTTGTGTGTGTAATGTCTTAGTTATGTTGTATAAAATTCTATTGTTTGATATCTTTATTTGTGATTATTTGATGAAACATGAGTCATGTGCAATGACTTACATATTATAAATCATTGTCTTAGTTGTCAGGTATAATGATATTGTATTTGTACATGTGTACTGATTATTTGATCTTCTGCTGTGTCAGGCATGACTATGTAATGTGTTTCTTTGACATGCATTGTTTGCAACATTTTTTGTTTGTAACATTATTTAAATCCTATGCTTCAAGGTGGGGAGTGTTACATTCAACTTATGTAATGTACGCTGAAAAGCCTTATTCATATTTATCATATTACTATAATTTCCACATTTTTATGTATTATTTTATTAAAATTCTTATTATGAGACAACATTTCAAGGCAGCAACATGCTGCAAGATAGCCTGTTGTTTTTGGTTATTTAATTTGATACATCCACAAGTTGTTGTAAGTACTCATGTTTATATTGTATTACTGCTAGAAGATTGATAAATGATTAATGTCTAATGATTGCCATAGTCACATTTATGTGAATGAATTGTAAGTTTATGCAGAACATTTATCCAGCTCAAAGCAAGATTTAAATGCAACAATATATTGTATTGTCAATAATATATATTGTGTAATTTTGTATCTATTGTGACTTAATTAGCAGTCATTCTTATAGCATCAGTTTAATTGTATGGTTTATTTATTTCCTTTTTTTTTGGTTTCTATTTATTGTAGATTTACCTGAGTTATGCTCAGTGTACAATAAAGTGGATTAAACTGTCATAAGAATTTGTCGACCAAAGTCATCAATACACCTTTCAGTCACATAGAAACTAGGTAGCCTCATTTACGTATAATTAAGCTAAGTAAATAAGCTGGGACAGTGAAGCCATTATTATGTTGTCAGATATTTAAAAAAAAATTTTTTTCAAGAGTGAGAATCAAACTTAGGTTACCTCTATTTATAGTTTGTGTTATTAGCTGGCCTTTAATCAATGGTGGAGACAGATAATCTTCTATTTATAGTTTTTCTAAGAGTGTGGACCACACCACCTTGTGTGAGATCATGAGGTAAGTTCATGGTGAGCTGTGATGTCATCCTGTGATCTCTTCCTGTGATCTCATCCTGTGATCTCATCCTGTGTGCTTTGAATGAGGTCACTGTGAGTGTAACGCTAACTCACGTCTTCACTGGGAGGACACATCCTTGAGGGGTGCCAGTTGATAATGTTTCAACTATATGCAAACTGGTATTTGTCGAAGTCTTCAATTAAAAAGGCTGGCTCCATCTCACCATCAGCAGCAAACTTGTGTCTGGTGGAGTTATTGCGATCAAAGCGAGCATAGAATTCATTTAACTGGTTTGGAAGGCTTTGATTAGAACATTGTATAATGGTTCTTTGTATTTGTGTTTATATTATAAAATACATTAAGATCCACACAAAGCTAAACTTAAAGTAAATTTAATGACTGTGCATTATAATTATTACATCAATTATACAGAACTGGGATGCATGTGACTGCTGAGTCACTAGCTGACAGGCTGAATTTCTTGTTATTACTGCCTGGCTTCCAGCTTCAACAAACTTGATTCACTCAATGCAGAAGTGTCTGCTGAACTGTTGTGTAGACACAACCAACTGCAGAACTGTTGAGTAGCTGGACTGCTGGGTAGACTGGTTTCTCTCTGTGGGCCACTGCCTCAACCAGAAGTTACAATGGCTCCTCTCAGCTCCAAGGCTGCTGTGGCTTTGACCACAGACTTGGATCAAGGTCTCCATCTGGGTCAGGAGTGTGCAGCCAAGCGTGAGCCACGAAACCAGAACATCTCAGGGATTTGGGAATTAGTACAGTGCACTAGCACTCTTAAGGGGGTTCTCACATAGCCAGTTTTCCTGGAGAAGCCATATTACTCTCATAGAATGATGTAATATTACAAATTCATCCGTACTGCAATGTGGTTATCAGGAGGTTATCCTCGCAGCTGTCCCCGAACTAAGAACAACCGCCAAAGTCGACAGATGTTTTGCTCATTTTCAAAACTTCAGTGAAAAAACTTGCAGGTGATTGTTTATAGTTAGCAACTGTAGTGAAGCCGTCATTACCGTAGAGGCACTCGTAGCATACGCCAAGTCACATGTGAGACACTCGTAGAAGCTGGTGGTTTAACCGTCACACACGTGGGTGTCAAGAACCCGGCTAGAGAAGTATGTGTGCAATGATGAAACCGTCGGCTTCTATGTGTGCACTCACATGTACCATGGATAAGTCACCGGTTTCAACGTGTAGAAAAATCAATACCTACGTACGCCACGTTTGACTCACGTGCGCCATGAGTTAGTCACCGGCTGGTACGTTAACGACGGGTGCAGGACAGTTGCAGGGCTGGTTGGCTCGTCAAGTGACCTTGGCCAGCAGTATATAATCATTCGCAGTGAGGCAAACTTCATTCAAACCTCTGCCTTTGATAGAAACTGATTGACCTCATTACTGTTCCTGTTTGCTGTTTCAACTTTACCTTTTCGCCATGGGACCCAAGAAGAGATGCAATCTTGGAAAGAAAAAAGAAGAAGAGCTATCTTCACTTGCCTCTGGGGAAGAATTATTTGAGTCTGAAGAATCCAATGTTCCTGCAGCTCCTTCGAGCCCTGCCAGTTGTACTTATTACACTCCTATCAAGTCTCCTGCCAGGTCTTCTGCTAAGCCTTCTGCCAAGTATCCTGCCAAGTCTTCTGATGTTGACATTGATGACAGCGATAGAGATCCAGACTTTGATGTAGAGAAGGAGAAGAATGACACCCAAGAGGAATATGATGATAGTGATGCCAGTGAATTTCCTGCCACCCAGGCCTCCTCCGCCAATGCTCCTGCTGCATCTCAGAAGAAGCCAAGAAAAAAGACTGAGAAGTTTTTTCTACCTCCCAATGATGAGCAAGACATCGCTGACTGGTACCGGGAGAATGACATATTCTATGACAGGACCAGACATGACTACAAGGATCATGGGAGGAAGATGAGGCTCATCGATGACAAGGCACAGACCCTCAGTGTCCCCTTTACTGGGCTACAATTGAATACCTGGCTTCAGTCTATCAGAATCAGTACAGCCAAGAGAAATCCGACAGAAAAAGGAGAAGTGGATTATCGCCAATTTTGGGTTCCTTGAGCAACACATCTCCAGGGTGCCGTCTCGTCAAGCTGTCAAACTAAAGAAGAAGATTGCGAAGAGCAAGAAGCAACTGCCCAACTTTGATGACAGCTCCAGCCAGATTCTGGGCCTGAAGAACTGGAAGAAGTTGAAGAAGTTGACATCGAGCCAAGTCCAGTCTTCCCAGCGACAGTCAAGGGTGGTCCCTTCAAGAAGAGGAAGAATACTGGAAATCATTCTTCTGCAACAAGCTCCAAATTAGCTGACATAGTCCAGACTGCTCAGCAGACAGCTGCAAGGATTGACCAGCACATGAAGCCATCGCACAGCCTCCTCCTTCTCCTCCCTCTCTTCCTCCTCCTCCTCCTGCAGATCCGAAGACCCCGAGAATCCGCTCGATGACTGACTACATATATTCTGAGTGCCTTCAGTTGGACTTGGACACATATGACGACGTCGAAGCCCAGCTGATGTCGTTCTTCCTGCAGCTGAAGGTGCAAGTCAGGAGGAACAAGCAGCAGCAGCAACAGCAGCAGTTGATTATTCAGCAGCAGCTCCATCAGCAGCAGCAGCAGGCCCAGATGTTTTAGCTGACATTCAGTCAGTTCCAGCAGGCTACTCCAGAGAAACAACGGACTACCTTGCAGACGATGTCTACACAGCCGTCTGCTTCAGCTTCTTTACAGCCTGCAGGAGCTTCTTCAGTTGCCGCGTTCCAGCCTGCAGGTACCTACCAGTCTTCTGGACCTGGGCCTTCATCTTCATTGGGTGTCTTCTCTGCTGTACTTTCTCCAGTGGTGCCTGGTTCTTCTTCTGGCTCCAGAACCATTTGCTCCACAATCCACATAGATGAACTTGCAGTCTGCATCCCCAAGAGCCATGAGTACAATGGAATGGAAGCCCTTGTAGTTATAATAGAGTGAACCTCCTTAGGGAGGACATCTGATGGCCACATGCTTCCCATCTATGGCAACAATACAATGGGGAAAGTTCCATCTTGCCTCAAACAGCTGTGCAACTTCTCTCCACTCTTCTGGTGTTGTTGGACAGGAGATGACATCTTCTGCATACTCGGGTATGATGGCTTCACACACTTCAGGAATGATGTTGCTGATGGTGTTGTGGGCCACTCTGAAGCCATACATCAATGACTTGTAGCTGTTGCCAGTTGCCAAATACCTCAGGGTGATGGCAATCCTGAGTCCTGGCTCCAAAGCTCTCCTCCAGAAGGTGTCTTGCTTGCTAATTCTAGGCCCAACTTTGGCAAGCAGCTCTTGGAACATGGCTGGCTGCATTCTCACAAATTCTTGTAGTGGGTTGCATCCTCCATCAATAATTTATTCATCAACCGTCTGTATTGGGCCATCTGAGGTCTTCGCAATAGCCATACAAATAGTTGTAAACCACTACTGTGCTTTTTATATGGGTGTGACAAACCAAAAATATCTATTTTATTATGTCGATATTTCCTTGACAGATTTCTTTATTACTGTTTTTCAAGGATTTTCTGAGCGTATATTTTCATTTTGTGTAGTAAGCATGTAGTTTCCGTTTCCAAAACCCAGTTATCATGGAGGTCTATGGTGTGTGATACATCAAACAATGAAAAGTCAAATATCTCAAAATTTTTTACTTTTTGCATTAAAATTAAGGTTAGATCATATCTAACACTGAAGTTCATTCAGGAGCACTGTGCGCGACTACAAGGCCCATAAAATAGGGAGTAATCCTTCCCCAAATACTAAAGCATATTTTACATTGAGCCAGTATATAACATAACATAAACTATTGACATCAAATTTACGAGTATAAACAACTTTATTCATCTCTCAGACCACAAAAAGTTTCACACAAAGTGGAAAATATTTCAACCACATTATAATTGGCTTTCATTTTCAGAGTCTAATCGTCTATGGCATTTTATTTTGTCAATTTGACATTTCATCACGTATAGCGAGTGTATGTGTAAAAGCAGGAATAAGTAAATTTCTTTCATCAAATTTGCATGACATGAACATTCAAAATATCAAAACGCAATTATAACATTGCAATATTAACGCTACGAAAACAGTCATAGTTTTATCACGCTCACCCACATCCAACACCCTATCAAAATACATTACATTGAGATAAAAATGCACTCATAACCATAACTTGCATTGATAAAAGTAGACACAAAATACAAAAATTTTAATATAATGGCATTTAATGTAAGAAACAAACCAAAGGAAAAAAAATACTTCCAACTTGGTCCTCGGTTTAGTGTTGTTATTGTGTTGTATAACGAAGTGTTCCAAAACAGCTTATTGGTTGTGGTAGTGACTAAAATGCAGTTGTAAAATAGTTGTGAATGGAATTTCTATGATCTCCGGAAGCAATAATTTTGTGATCTTCAAGAAATCATCTAATTGACTAGTCTTCAACGGAATCAAGTCTCAAAAATGAAAAATGAACACTTCACTTAGACGAGTCGTAACAGTAACTATGGCAACAAATCTCATCATTGCTGCATTATTTACCCATTAACCTTACATATGAACAGAGATATTGAACTACTGTACTTTATTGATGAAAAATTATACTATTCCAAAACACATTCGATACCCTTAAACAGACATTTCACATAACACTTACCAATATAATACTTGGCAAGAATATATACCTCACAATTGTCATCATTTTATACCAAACACATGTTTACAAATCAGCATAAATATGCGTAATAAATATAATACTTATAAGTATATAAATGTATACTTGTATAATGAGCAAATAACATAATTCATAAGTATAACGGAAGTCATAGGCCATTTGACTATCTGACTATTATCACAACAAACTGGTCACTAAATTCAAAATCTGCCACACATAAAATTTACAGACAAAGATTTATCCAAACCTGTATAGCACGATTCTGCAAAAGTTAGTAAATCAATATCATGTTTGTAAACAAAGATGAAATCAATCATGGCAACTGTACAATGGTATTAAGGTATGCTTTGTTAAAATACATGAAAAAAAGGAAATGTTAATGCATTCTGATCATAGATTTTAATATAAAAAGCTGATGCCACACAAATTAAGCTACTGTCCATCTCCAGTGACCAAGTTTTGTCAAATATTCACCAAATATTTGGTTATTTGGTCTTGTTTTGTCAATCTCAAAACATTATTACATTGTATGTGCGTCTTTAAAAAATTATCAAGAATCCAAATTAAGACAAAAAGCTGACTTAACACCATATTTACTACATCAATGGAATATTTAATTTCAAAAATCAGTAAGTCTTCAATTGCCAAACTAATATCATAACGGTATAACTTTGATGTGAATCTAAATCACGCCTAATTGGTTTAACACACCTCATTAAACTTCATGTAAAGCAATTCCAAAGCATTTTAAGCACGGAATGTTGATTATTTATCATCAACATTTTCAATATCACCGGGTAGAAGCAATTAATGTTTGTCACATCTTTCTGATTTTCCACACTTGTAAATGGTGATAACATTGCCATATGGTTTGGTATGGTATGCACACTTGTGTCGTTTTTGTAATCAGTTAAATAGATGCTCCTTCTTAGAGAATTTTTACAAACTAAAGAAGAAAAATGTGTACATTTATCAGTGACATCAATATCTAAATAGCTCTTGCGATCTTTTTTTTCACATTCTTAAGATACTAACTGTTTGGGATTATAAGTATTACTCCACATGTTACCCACATAATTTGTTTCTTATTTAACAAAAATATGATGCAGTCAGTTAACTAGTACTCATTGAAAGCATACAAGGCATTTAGTAAGAAAATGAATGTTATTATTGGTCCATGTGTACATGCAGAGATCATTCCACTGGATAAGGCGTCAGGATGTAAGAGTTGGTGCTAGTGGCCATTGCCCTTCTCAAAGGTCGATGGCAAGTAATATAGACCAATGGCACTAGAGCTACCTGAATGTAAGTCAACCAGGTTGCAACTGTGACAAAGACATAAGGCACACTGCGAGTCTTGTCCAGAGCATACCAGAGACACACAATGACATATGGCACCCAAGTCAGGTCAAAGATAATGGTCACAATCACAAAAACCCTGGTCAGTCTTTCGTTACGCTCCGTCCGCAGGTTCAGGTACCTGCCGGTAATGTGGGGTTGGTTCTGTTGCCCGATTGCTAGAGGGTTGGTAGCAGCTCTAGCGAATCCATTGAGGAGATTATTGGCAGCAGCGAAACCTCCCCCTGCTCCGGGTCCGAAGAAGGCCCAGTTGTCACTCCGAGCCGGCTGATAGAGCACGGGTCTCATCTTCCGGTGAGAACGCAAAAAGCGGAATATTCGCACGTACAAAAATATGATGATGGAAAGAATCATTATAAATATGAGTACAAATCCAAGAGTATCATTGTCCCTGTAGTATCGGTGCTCCAGAGTGCATCGTGCTTCCATGGGGATGAATTTGTAAGTACCTAATCCGAAAACCGGTGGGAAGGCCAAGAGAAAAGCTATGGCCCAACCAGTCAGGACCACCACTAGACAGATGAGGCCTCTCAGTTTCCTGCTGTGGAATCGATGGTGTATGACAGACAGATGCCTGTCCAATGCTAAGATGAGTAGAGCAAAGAGACCTCCAAACATGAAAAATGTAAAAGTGAAGGCCAGCAGGATACAGGCTGCCCTGCCATACTGCCAAGTGGAGCCATGAACAACACTGGCCAAAACAAAGGGCAAGCACACAATGGAACGCAAGAGGTCCGCCAGGGACAGATTGATTATGTAGTAATAGGGAGCCCTGTGTAACTTCCGGTCCTTAACAATGGAGAAGATGACACAGGCATTTTCCAGCACACCAGCAGTGATTACTACGACCAAGGAGACAGATTTGAGCACCGTGGCCACTGCACTGTCTTCTGGCTCCTGGTGACGCAGCTCAGGCGTTGTCGATTCCAAAGTATTCTCCGCCATAACCCGACCACAACGACGTTTCAGGGGGTTAAGAGCACAGTCACGACCACAATTATTGTGATAGCCATTCCCTATTGTCCAGCAGCTGCTCTACATGTCCTTTGTTGTGAGATTGCGGACACCAGTGTTCCTCTGTCGCTCTTCCTTTGTCTGTGTCACTCTGTGATGCTGTAGCAAGCAAGCAGCTGATGCAGTTGCTGCTGCTGCCGCTGCTTTTGCTGCTGCTGCTCCTATTGCTGCTGCTGCTGCTGCTGGTGTTGCTGGTTCCGTGTCCACGTAAATGCTAAGCAGTCCAGCAGCTGATACTATCAAGGTGATGTGGCGAGAGATGCTGGTGTTGCCATTGACGACAGAATGCTGGCGCGCAGGCCTTATCACACCCCCGAGCAGGGACGTGTCGCCCTGGGCTTAGACCATAATGAATTGCAACCACGATGGCCCACCAGCTTATTATGTCGATGTAATATGGGGCCGTGAAGCTGCTACAGGCACTAGAGCTCGTCTGGCCAGCTGGCTATGACAGCTGCGGCATCTAGTATCCATAAGGCACATGCACCAGCAGCAGCATCTACATTCTGTGCAAGCTGCATGTACTGTCACCCTGCAGAGCTTCAGCTGCAGCTGTATTTATACATGTCACGTAGCAAAGTAGAACTGCTGGCTTCCTTCGACTTCCTGTGATGCAGTTACTGCAGGGGATCTTGTGCAAATAGCTTGGCTGCCTGCTCGATCGATCGCACTTCACCAAAAAAAAACCCCTGCCATCATTTGCACTCCATTTCAAGGCACTGTGTAACTTGGTCATTTACATCTGGATCCACATTGACAAGTCCTTGTCAATGAGCTGGACTGGGATAGCACTAACCTTATGCTTGACTACCAAGGACCCCATTTCATTTGCACTGCAAATTGTACAAGGTTCCTGCAAGGCCGTGTTAAATAACACAACTTTTGCACCTAGGGACTGTTGACTATGACAGCAATTACACTTCCATGCTCTCCTGACAAAAACGAAATCACCATAGACAGCGTTTAGTCAGCATCCTTAAAATGAAACTGCAGCCAGAAATGCCTGAAAAATCCCAAAGCCATTAGCATTTTTATTGAGCTTTCATCCCTCTGTAAAACAGTTTGATGTGATTTGCCAGCACCTTGTCAATAGTAAATCTCGATGCATCACTTTGGATCATCACTATCCAAGTCTCGTATTCTGCTTCCATACACGTCTTTCGCTCTTGTTTATGTGTTCATGCAATTTCCTTAGCTAGTACTTGCACTTTATCATCATAAAACATTCCTAGAGCCTCCAAAACTCTGGTAATTCCCCCCAGAAGTGCGTCGTACCATTTAATTGCTGCTGCTTCATAGCAGAAATTCCCCACAAAAGTATGCTCTTTGTTTCTGAAGAATACAATAGAATACAATATAATAGTGCAGCCCAATAAGGCAGGTTCTTGCTACGAATAGAATAGAATAGTAAAAGAAAGGAAGGAATTAGAATATAATAAAATATACATAGAATAGATAGAATATTCTATGCAAGCAGGAGGTTTCTTTTATATCTTATTGCTACTTTTTCTGTTATGTTGATGATGTTACAAATTGTTGTCTTTGTTGAGAGACATACATGCAGATGAATGACTGCCAAATGCATGCCTACATAATACTCCTTGTTCAGTTACAGGAATAGCAGCAACGCATGACCGCAACAGTGCATACAATTGCTGTCCAAACTTGCGCATAAAACAATGTAAATTGACCAGTTGATCGAATGAATTAAATGATTCCATTCTTGCACCTAATTTGCAATATTTGCATTACTCAGTCTATTATCCATTGAGTCTAGGCCAAGATATTCTAGGTCCACGACAGCACAACATGAACTAATTAATAATTTAAAGGTATGTGCTCTGTACACTGTCTATGGGCTTTCAAACTGTGCAATATATCAACCCTAGAGGTTATGCTATGTTATGTTGTGCTATGCTTTGTTTTACATTGTTATGTTTCACTCCTCGTTCTATTATACGTAAAGGAGTGCTAAACAGCTGGGTAGCCTATTGGTCAAAACAGTGCTCAGTTAGTCTTAAAAGGTCCCAGGTTCAAAAAGAAAGCATGCTTGGTGTCTATGCTGAGGCAGGTAAAATACCCACCAAATGGCTGAATGAGTGCCAGGATGTGGACTTAAGACTTATCATCCCATCATTACATCAGTTTGTCTATGCTTTAGACATGCAATTACATTGAGACAAATATACGAATGTGATAGTCCAACTGCTCCTACAGAAAAAGACGTCATCGATGATCTGTCGGTTCACAATTATGTATAAGAGAACGTGTGATTACAACTGCGTAACATATCCCAATGTTAATTAAGATAAAGCTGAACTTTTCCAAATATACCCTGGGATCTTTGATCAAATGAACTCTTTGATGTAGCCCTTCAGTTTCTTCCATTTGGAAGTAACATATCTTCTTCAAACTAATGAAAATATCAAGGGCATTGAGAGGTTCCTTTTCTTAGAATCTGAATGTTGTATCTGCATATTAAGACAAAGCTCAAAGGGTTTAAAATTCTTTCTTTCTTTTGTATTGTTTCTTTAATTTTGAGTTGTTTGTAAATTATTAAACAGGGGAGGCATCATACTCAATACTGTTAGCCTGTAGCCATTGCTGAGGGGATGTTCTGCTACAAATTGCTTTATGTTTCATCACGTCCTACTCTGACACAAAGGTCCTCAAGTAGGCTTATCTCATGCACAGGTTTCCTCTTGTGACCTAATGGACACCGAGCTTCAGAAAGGTCATTATGATATATATATACTTCACTGAAATAGCTGCTGCGCATGTTGTGGACCAATCAGGGAGCCAATGGTCCAGGAGCCAAGGCCACAAATCGTGCATATTTAGGGGGTTTCATTGTCGTTGAATGATACAGGCTAAAATTGATGTCATTCGAAAGATAAGACCTGGAACCTTCAAAATCAGGGTGTAGAGTTAAAAAGGTGCGTCAGTTTTTTGCTATTTGCATTTCCATTGCAACTATATTCTGCTTTTGTAGATAATACCAAATACAAAACTATTTCTTTAATAACTTTATTTATACAATATCCTTCATTTTTACAGGATTAAACAATCATCCGTATGAACATGCCTTCCACAGGCAAAGCCAAAATTTCCTTTGTTGCTATGGTAACCAACATGTTGGAAATTGATCATTTTTAGCAAATAGACTTTGAAAAGTTTATCATACTGCAAAATCTATGGGAGAAAAGCGGAGTTATTTTTTCCTACATAATAAAATTAGAACCAATACCAATTTTAATTGAACCAATTTATGAGGTTGCATGTGATTCATTAGTTGATATGGTAACATGTATTGTTTTTGTTCAAATTTTATCAGTAACATGTAAAATTAACCTGAATTTTGCCGATATTATCAAATCTCTGCATGTACTATCTATCACAAATGGATAATTTATTCTAAATTAAAGAGTTTTCAATTATCACCATTGCCGTGGAAACATAATGAATTGACCTTTTTTTGGTTACCTGTGTGTGTTAGAAGGCAATTTCAATGTGCTCTACTTTTCATTGCACACATGTGGTGATTTTAAATGGTAATCCCAAGTGGTTGCCATGGAAACATGAGTACCGATACTGCACTTCTTATTAAACCCATGCCATGTTACTGCAATTGCCCTGCAATCATTATCTATAGGCATACTGGTCTCATTTCCAAACAAAGGGTTGCCATGATACTGCACATGCCCCAAGAAAAATAGAGATGTGCAGTTGCCATGGCAACATATTTTTGGAAATTATACCAAATGACATAGAAAATGATAGCAATGTCTCCCGAAGAACTACATGTTTGGAAGCAAAATTGATATATTGCCAAGGAAGCATTTATATATGGCAAGGTCATCCAGAATGGGTCAATGAATGAAAATCAGGTAAAATGTCATAGCAACAATGCCCTAGCAACCATTCAGCAGTGGCAAACAGTGGGCTTGATAAGTGGGAAATTGTGAGTTGTCAAGACTAAAAAAAACCATAGGCAGATATACTGTCCTTGTGAATTATTCAGTGGAATGGTCGCATTTCTTCACCAATAGACATATTATTGACAGCTATGGAGTAAATGACCCAAACAGACTTTTTTAAGCACAGGCTTGTATTTCTCCCTAATTTAGTCCAGATTTTACTAAATCCCTTGAGGCAAGTTGTTCTTCTTCATTTTTACTGTCTGCTGTTCTGCTTAAAAACCAGATTTCGTCAAGTTTTTGGGCCCTTCCGGTCTATATCATACAGAAATAAGCTATTTTATTATGATTTAAAGCTAAAAAGAAATAGGCAATTTTGTTGGTCACTTTAGGCTTATATATATAGTAGGTGCACACGGTGCCGAGCAAAAATGCAACATGCTTACCAGAGAACTGTGCATATTCCAATTTTGTTCCTTTGCCATAAATATACAGACATGCAAAATTGCATTGAAATACAAGGTGATTTAATGTGTCCACCACAGCCTTGAAAATATACAGCAGTTTAGACAATAGAAAATCCAAAACAAGTGTCTACTGAAACAATAGAAAATGAATTATCTTTTCAGTTACTGAACAATGCACAAACACAGTTGTTGGATTATTTAAGACCTGAATGACAATATCATTCATACATATTGCTTAAATACTGCCCATTTTAACCTTTTGTTTTCATATATTTGCAATGGTTTTCGATTTTTCTTTGGTTGACCTGCACAACATTTTGATAATGTTCCTCCATCTCACCTAAAGCAAGAAATAAAACCCAATGGCACCAGCATGATCATTCAGTACAGGCCTAATACCTCATTGAGAACTTACAGAGACAGAAGATAGCAGTCTTGAATCAACTGAATTATGCAGAAATGCGTCAGAGACAGAAAATACATGGCCAAACACCTGGGATAAACAATTTGCCATTGCAAAAAAAAAATCTGAGAAATAAATAAATAAATAAAAATGTACGTAACTTTTACCTCCATGTAACTCTAACCCAGCCAATGGCTGCAATTATAAATGCATTTTACAGAAAATGTCCTGCCAGTTTTTACAACAAAAGTCATTGTCTGCTCTGACAGTATTGGCCAAGGACCATGGTTAGTATCTGGTCGCACTGAACTTCACACTGGGTAGCAACAGTAATTCAGAAAATAAAATTGATGTATTCTGGATGCATTTTAAAGGAGAGGAGGTATGCAGTGCAATTTGAATTAAAGATGATGCACATGTGATCAGAAACACTATGCATGGACGCTGGTACATTTGTGTGTATCTCTGCTGCTGCTCAAGAGTGGTTCTCAGACAACCTGTCTGGCTCTGTCAAAGGTTATGAGCCATGCAATTATGCTAGACCTAAATTCAAATAGAAATCGACAGGATATTCTGAAAGGCAGAGTTTTCCTTAGTCCACCAAAACACACATGAAGCAAAATTTGATGCATTTTGGCTTGTGACAATATGAAACCACATACCAAGTTTGGTTAATATCTGCTACCTATTTTTTTTTTTTTTTCTTTTCTTTTTTGGTAGTTATTTTGATTCTACCTTATTCACATGCATATATCCCAAACCGAATCTGCCTCACTGATTAAAGACAGTTGTAGAAAAGCAAGGAAATGCCATGGTTCTTGAATTATTTGTATGTAGGTAATTTTCAAGTACTGCTGATTACAAAAGGATTCGGAGGCCTTGAAGTATGGAATCTCTTTGACAGTACAAGCTTAGAACAATCCCACAGTCTGCTTTGTTTGAATAAATATCATCTTATGTTTTGGAAATGTTTCTGCTCACCAGTGCTTGGGTTAAAGATATTGTTCAATAACAAATTCTATTGTTCATAATAAAATACTGATAACTGAGTTATTTCTTTGTGAAGCCACCATTGCTGTTTCATTATGATAGCTTTTACTTCAGAGCCAATTAA
The DNA here is from genome assembly GCA_932294295.1 of Alitta virens. NCBI lineage: Eukaryota > Metazoa > Annelida > Polychaeta > Phyllodocida > Nereididae > Alitta > Alitta virens. The sequence continues at coordinate 40,744,685 of OW028574.1, read as the reverse complement.
GGTTCAGTGACTGAGACAGCTTGGGCTCCTAATTTGATTCCACGTTGTGGTTTTGACAAAATAATTGGTGTTATTGCTTAAGAGGTTTATAGCTTGCTGATGCAGTTTTTTCATAGGGTCATTACTCCAAAGTTTCCTCAAAATATTAGAACTATACTGGTGACTGACTGTTGAATTCTTCCTTGATATGATAAGTCAGGTTAAAACAGACCAGCTACATGCTCGAAATATTGCTTAACTCTGCAATTAACTAATATAGATTATTTCTCAACTTTGTGCTCTAGGTGGACCCATTAGATATTGTTCAAATTGCATGAAACTCAAACAAGAACCTTTTTTTTTACATTGCATTGTAGTCAAGGCATCGTGTGCACCCTAATTATTATATAGTACATAAATAGGCTGTTTTTGTACAATATATCGACCTAAAGTTTAGGCTAAACAGAAATTATTTCTGTGCTATGCAGACCTAAAGTCCTCAACTGCCCAAATTTTGCCGAAATTCCCAAATGCTGCCCCCCCCCCCCCCCCAGGTCCCCTTGCCTAGCTCCTACGCCTGATCGAGGCGTCATACAAATTTATATATTTCTAGGGTGGGACATGCCATTTTATATATCAGTTATGACAGACTCCTGCTAAGATTTCTTGAATGTATTAGTATCTTAACATGCCACATTCATATGATTTATTTGAAAGTTAGGGGAAAGGGGGGGGGGCGGTGGCAGTTCGTCAGTTTTCACATTAACAAAAATTTTAAGATAATGGGCCCGGGTAAAAGAAAATTGTGGTTTGACTAAAAATCTTATGTGAATTTCATCTGTGTGTTGCAGTGTAGATGGCAGCACTGCAACAAGGCGATGTTAAAGAGACATCTGTTGATTAGAAAAGACGTACTCACATAAGAGTAATTTTATTATCGAAAAGGTTCACTGTTGTAACATAGTTCACATGGAAATTGAAATGTAAATGTTAAAAAATGTATATACATTAAATAGTATGTATATATATTGCCCAAACCTCCATATCTACTATATTATACCTACATAAAAGTTATTTGCTGTAGAAATTCCAAACCATTTATTTCTTTAATTCACTCTTTTCTTTCTTCTTTCTTTTTTTTTTTAATATTCTTTCTTTTATTTTTGTCATATTCTGCATAATAGGCCTATAAGATACTTTTAATGAGAGGAAAATTCACTTTTCTCAAACCTCTACATCTCAGCTACTACATGAAATTTAGAATGTCAAAATTATACTTTCAAAATCTTCATTTTGACATTATTTCATTTGAAAAAAAATATAATGAAAAATATATAAATACTGCTGAAAATGGTGTGCTGCAGTCCCTAGAGAATTATGGCCTAAATCCTGGAACTCAATAATATATGCAGGCTTATATGTTATATAGAATATATACATGTTGTTGTTGTTGTTTTTTTTTGATAATTTTTATTGTCATACTAGTTGCATACAAAAATATACCGAAATTAATATATATAATATTGGCAAAAACGATCATTTTCAATTTTTCCAAGTTACAATATCTACAGGCACTTCACTGTGCAATGGTGCATTTTTGGGGTAGAAGCTCCCATTTGTATATATATATATATATATTTATTTATATATCATTTTGCATGTCGATACTAAAGGTATGTTTAACAAGAAAATTCTTTAAAAAAAAGAAGAATAGATATCTGGCAGTGAGAGAAATGGGAGTGTTCAATTTTCCAGTGTGAAATGGAATGAATGCGAATACAATAACATAATTTTTAAAAACTTCCCTATAAAGAATGTTGACAATAGATATTAATGACATATAAACATACTAATAATATTAAAATAAAATATATATATATATATATATATATATAAATTAAATGGACTGGAGTTCTTCAGCCACTGCTGCTGGGATAAAATGCCTAACGTTTTTTGGCATCATGCCTGAATTAAAGTTCTATTTATAGACAATGTGGTCAACTAAAAAAAAGGATGTTGTTTACCTTGTTCTACTACAGTGCAATTCCATGGTTACTGATTCAATTATCTAAAACATTTTATTCATTTTGAATGTGGTAACTAAGGACTTTATCCAAACTGGCTTAAGATATATCTTTTGAAGATATTCTTTTTAATTTATTTTATTTTCACCAAAAGCAAACTGTTAAAACATTTATAATGTATGTTACAGATCCCAATCTCCCATCATTCTCGCATTTGACCTAATCTCTCTCAGAGATTAGAGCGGTATATATAAATACCATTAAATATCACAGTTATATTGTGTGATAGGCGTCAGATATACACATTTGCCGAGGGTATGCTGCTGCAGCAGCAGCCTATGTTTACACAAACGCGGTTTGTTCCGCTAGAGCGCGCACCTGTTCAAATTCGCCTCCTTCATCCGGGCATTCAGTTTAAATTCTCACGGTGGAGACTGGCCGGTGAGAGGAAGCGCTCGACTATTTTCCAATTTTCACAGGATTGACCGTGATTTTTTAGGCCATTGGAGGAAGCCCAATAATCTTGTGGTTGTGGGGGAAGAATTGGGCAAATTAGAAGAGGACTGGCGCGGTATTTATATGGTTAAGACGCTGTTTAACTGCAACTTCAGAATGGGCTGTGCAGTGAGCTCGGACGATCGGGCTGCAATTGAAAGATCAAAGGCTATAGACAAATCTCTACGACAGGATGGAGAAAAAGCCTCCAGAGAAGTCAAGCTCTTGTTATTAGGTGCATATTTACTATTTCTCGGTTATGCTTTAATGTCATATTTCTTTGAACTTCGGAGTCGACGAAAATGGGATTTGTTTTCTGGTTGCAAACGACGCCTTGAAACAAAAATGGCGGCGATTGGTCACAACAGATCGTGTGACATGTGTTACCGGTTACTGTCTTGCTGTTTAACTGACTTACTTAATGTCACTGCATTTAGCAAGTTGAATTGATGTCTGTGTATTCACTCTGAATGCAAGTGAAATAATGCCAGTGCACGTGTGCTCTTAGTAAACAAGATATCAGCAGGTGCACCTGATAAAATTCAATAATGTGTATTCGTGCCATGCTGTCATTACTGATAGCTTAATTAAGTGTTTTTCGTTATAATAATATTTTTAGACACCTGACTAACCTGACATTAATTGTTTCCAGGAGCTGGCGAGTCTGGGAAAAGCACCATTGTGAAGCAGATGAAGTAAGTAAAATAATAACAGAAAATCAAAATGATCTGTTTTTGTAAATTAATCTTGACAAGTATTGGCAACTTGCTAACAATGACTTTTAGAATGTTCACATTAGTGTTTCTAAAGAAATTTGTAAGATTTTATGAATCTCATTGACAGCTTAATAATTAGAAGCCATGTTGACACCTGATTGATATTTTATTTATATTATATTAATTATTATGTTCATTCCTTGCAGGATTATTCATGAAAAAGGTTATACCCAGGAGGAATGCCTGCAGTACAAGCCAGTGGTCTATAGCAACACTATACAGAGTATGATCGCTATCATTAGAGCCATGGGCAACTTGCGAATTGACTTCGGCCATCCAGACAGAGCGGTATGTTTTTTTTTTGAAGCTATATTTCTTTGGTTTCATGAATACGATATGTCAGCTTTGATTTTATCAACAAGAATGATTGGTCACATGGCTGTTGTTGATTGCTTACTTCTTGTATATGAGGGTTGCCAATTGCATGCCATGTCTTTAACATGAATGGAATTGCAATTGAGAAAATGCAATGCAGTTGCAACTGGTGTCTTTTTGTACCAAAGTTGTTGCATCCTTTAGGCTACCATATTGCAGCACTTGTATATGGTCATTAAAATGAGAAATTAAGTCAACTGCAAGATTTGAAAATGGATTAAATTCACTTTTTAGTGACAACGCTCCAATTTTTTGTCATTTTATCGGATAAGACAACCTGCAGTTTAAAGTATCTGCCAGTCTGTTTGAACTTTGTATGGGGTGGTTTTACTGTCCTTATCTTTGCTGTTATATCACATTAAATACCTTATGCGTTAAATGTGTTAAGTGTAGGGAATGATTTTTATACAGTTCACTTGTCTACAAACACTATGATGATACCATATACATGTAACATTAGTACATTAGTAAATTCCATCATGTCACTGGTGATCAAAATCTCAGATTTGGGATCTTAGCCAAGTTTGCAACAGATTTGTTTCATGTCCAGTTGGCACTGTTTCTCTTAATTTGTGACAATTTAACCCGACATGGAAATTTTATCATTGTTTTGGTGGTGCATTAATTCAGTTTATAGAGGAGTGTTAATGAGGTATCTCGTTGAATGAGAATGATGTTGTCATGTACCTTAGAATTCTTGAACACTACTGAATGTTATGTTCAAAAATGTAAAATTGTATGGAGTTTTATCACTTTATCAGTTATCCTTCTATATAGCAGCTGTTTAGCATGTCACCCATTTGATATGATAACATTGTCAAAATACCTTTGAAGTTATATATGTCAAGTACAATATGTTGAATTTCTCAGCAGCTGAGATGCTCTATATATCACAACTTAGGTTGTCAAGCCTGCCAAAACTGTATTTGTTCTGTACTTGAAAGATATTCAAATTAGCTGAAATGTATGCAAACTGACTGTTGCTAACAATAGACATATCAGTATCATTTGTGTTGTACGGTTTATTCTTAGATTAAATGTGATGAATATTAGCAGTAAACAACAGTGTTACTCCTATGTTAATATGAGACCCCCGCAGTTCACTTTTACAGCCCTCTGTACAACAGGGTTAACGGAAGGTCCTGGAATTGAAACGAGAGTATCATCTTTCACCCCACTTCAATCATGTGTTTATTAGTCGACTGATTTAAACATTGACCAAAATTTCCAAACCAGGTCCAGGTGCTTATTTCCAAAACCTCCTGAATCATTATCTTGCATGTTATGCCTGGCAGTGTATGGTGTTAATTATGTTAATTGAACTCACAATTCTAGTAAAACCACTCTTGTCTCCATGGTTTAACTAGGTGATAAGTCAGGAATTATGACTTAGATCCTTTGAAGGGATCACCTGTTTTATCAATGTTTATGTAAGGAATGAAGAGTTTTTTCCCTATTTTATTGGATTCGGTGAAAATTAGTACTGTCTTATAATGGTCAACAAAAATACAAAAGATTGCTAATCAGTTAGCGTTTTTACATAGTAACCCTAAAATTTGTGTATGTCAGAGTGCTTCTGTGAAGTTGTGTCACTGGCATTTAATGTCATTTGCCTTGCAGAGTTATATAAGCCTAATCTGCTAAGTATATGGGTTCTTCTGCCTTAGCAGGTGTAGCTACTTAGGTCAACGAACTCGGTAATTGTATTCCTTGTGTAATAGGACTTGTTCGGCTAGTTAAGGTGGGCTTAAGCGACTGAAGCTTGTGCACTGCTTAGGTTAATTGGTGTTGAGTCAGCTCAGTATGAAAATTGCATGCTTTTTTTCTCGTCTCTGCTTGTGACAAGATATTATACGGTGGTTACCTATGAAAATGACAGGTGTGATGGTCCACTGCTTCTTCAAGCAAATATACAAGATATAGCCACCCGCATTTATCATGTGTATGTCTACATTGTGTTGATTGAAATTTCAAGGGGGCACTTTGTTGTAGCAAAAAGACCGGAGAGAGTAGAACCTTATCTTTTCCCAATGGGTGTGTTTCACAAATGACAAATTGAGAAGTTGACATGTACCCATTCATCTTGAAAGACTTGGACAATGCTAGGACAGGACTAAGGGTTACTTGAAGAAAATAATAATTGTACAAAATAATAGAACCATCTTTTTTTCAACATAATTACATCTGTTTACTGGCCTTAGAGGCTCAGACTATTTCAAGTCTCTTGTCTTTCATTTGGACAAGTAATAGAGCATAAATTCAAATTAATTTTTTTTCAATGAAAATGTGCTGTTATATATGAAAATTTTCATTCTTTCGTCATGGTCATAGTAACTTGTTGGATGGCTTTTTAACTTGGATTGAGGAAATGTACACTCCAGAAAGCTGTTCCCAGAGTGAAAATGTAGGACTTTGGTTGTTTGAGAGTATTTATAAACACTGATTAAAGTTTTGTTCTCATTCCCACAGCGTTGTTTTTAAACTGAAAAATTAGGTTGCTAGAGCTCCACTTTAGTTAAAAATGTCAGCTGAATCAGTCACTCAAAAGTCTAAACCTGTAGTTACATGATACTGGCAATCCTAGCTGGTTTTTGCATGTACTGTGGCTTTACGATAGTAACATTGTAGTGTGTTCAGACAAGGCTATACAACCTAGCAGCTGCATTATAGTGCTTATCATGCAACTTGCATTGTAATCTGGGGTCATATACTGTGCAAGAAGCTTATCAAAGTAACAGGTCAGATGATGGCATGTCAGTGCCCATCATGGCCTGGTGAATTGCACCAATTTGATATTGGCCAAGAGTCCTTTTAAGTTATTCTATAGACAGGTAACATGTTTTGTGCTCAGGCGAACCTGCCTTATATAAGCATCAACCGTTTAAAAATAAAGTCGCCTTAAAATTGGAAGAGAAATTTATGGATTATGTAATGCTTCATACTTATTCTTTCATATTTTTACCATGGTAAATAACAGCTAATAAGAAAGGTGCCATTATCAGTGAAAAGTTTGGGTGCAAGACTGACTACTCAAATTTTACTTCGCATCTATTTTTGGTTTTGCGAGTCCATTGGAGATGACGTCACTTTAGGATTTAAGTCCATTATGTGCTGCTGCATGCTTTGTTTTAATAACGCAAAGAAAACATGATACGATAATCATTTAGAATATGGGAATAATTTCTTGTATGTCCCTTTATTCTTGTCTATAGAGTGCCCATGTTACCTTGACCCACACTCCTTGTTACCTGTCATTTGTATAATAAATCTTGTTTGCATCTCTTGGCTTGTTAACCTATATTAGATGTGGCTGCCAGATGACTGATTTATCTTTTACATTGATTGTTTTTTCCTTAATTACAGGAAGATGCACGTCAGTTGTTTGGATTGGCAGGTACGGCAGATGAAGGGGAGCTTACTGCGGAACTCGCACACATCATGAAGAGGTTATGGAAGGATTCTGGAGTAAAGGAATGCTTTGGCAGATCACGGGAATACCAATTAAATGACTCTGCAGAATAGTAAGTCAATTTTTTATTAGCAAATGAGCCGCTAGGTTGTAGTTCTGAAGTACTTTTATAACTTATATTTAGATACAATAATAAATGGCTGCCTGACACCATTAATTGGTCTATAATGTTTAGCTATTTTTGCTTTTCAGTCAGCAACATTAGAACTGTTTTAATTTCACGCAAATTAGTGATATATTATTATAATTATATGTACTTAACCGCATTTCCCTGCTGTATGATCATGCACACCTAATTTTTAAACTAATACTGGCATCCTACCAAAACTATACGGTTCTGCAGGTCATGTGGTTAATTACCATGATTATGTTCAGTTTCCAGTCATTGTTCATGTAATGGGTAGTATAATTTGAACTGTCAATGGTTATTTTGTGTTATTAATTTTTTAGCTATTTGAATGCGCTGGATCGCATATCACAGCCTGGATACGTGCCAACAGAACAAGATGTCCTCCGCACCAGGGTTAAGACGACTGGCATCGTAGAGACACATTTCACATTCAAAGACTTGCATTTCAAGTAAGTTGAATCCTTGATTGGTCATGGAGAACTTCTACACAGGACTTTAGCATTCATAAATTTTTGAATAATAATGCTATAACATGTAGTGTGTCAGATAGTCGTCTTGATTGTTGGATGTCACCCAAGAGTCCTGTATTTAATTGATTACACAGTGCCTCTGTGGTCCCCGAGGTCAACATGCGTTATACAAACTCTGTTATTTGTCTATTAGCCATGCACTGCTATTGTCATCTACTCATTTCCTTGTAGAGGTTTTGTTTGCATGGGTTTGTTTATAAAGCATGATCTTTGGGATAATTGTAGTGGGAGCAGTGTCCAAGAATACCGAGATAGTTGAGATATCTTAGCCAGTATTTCTGTATTATATACACAATATTATACATACAGCAGTAAAAAAATTAATACATGCTGAACTATCACAATTATATTCTTTTTTCCTACTTAAAGTTGACTTTTCTGTTCACTATATTTATGACCACCAGTGCATACTGTGATTCAAATCCACTCATAGTTATTAATAATGTGTTTTAAGTGAGCAATCTGTTTTAATTTTTTTCATTTATAATCAGTGTATACACAAGTTCCTGTTGTTTTCTTGCAATTTTGTAAAATAGTAATCACTGGTACCAACAGCCACCTGTCTATCAAGGTCACCTGCTGTTGGCGGCCATTTACATTCCAACTTCTTTAAATTGATTTTGATTTTCCCTCTCAATTAAACGGCTTGATTGGCCAAATTTATTAATTCCCTTGGGTGACCTCTTAAAACGGGTTTGACTGCTCCTACACAAGTAATAATTTCTGTCAAACCTTTTGGCTCTAAACCTATGAAGACAAAATTGAATTCATTTGTTTTTCAGGATGTTCGACGTTGGTGGACAGAGGTCAGAAAGGAAGAAGTGGATTCATTGCTTTGAGGGAGTTACTGCAATCATTTTCATTGTAGCTACGAGTGAATATGATCTTACGCTGGCCGAAGATCAAGAAATGGTGAGTTTGGTTTTCTTAAATGATGTTGCGGGGATTTCCGAAACATCTGGATGCTGTATATCTAGTTGGGTCTTTCTCTAATAGACAAAACAGCTTCATGATGAATTTCACGATGAACTATTATCTGAACACTGTAAACAAAGGTGGCAAGGTTACTAGGATACAGGGACATAAGTACTGATAACTGTGGTCTCCAAGGTGTCCATTGTTTAACGCCGTGTTATTGCTCAGTTCGAGGACCAATTTATCAATATCTGTTGGGACGTGTTGTCTGGGAGAGAGTGAAATAAGCAATCTGGGCCAAGTTATGATTCTGCATGATTTGCCTTCAAGTTCGTTTATGAAGTACTTAGTATTTTTGATATGGGTTCATACATCTGTCATCCACTTTAATGGTTGGTTTATATCTGACGTGGTGGCTGGCAGTCATAAAGAATCTAACTATTAACATACAAAGTTGTTTTTTGATGGCTGTGTAATAAGGGAATATCATTGGCTAGTTGGTATTCATGAACAGTTGTGAAATCTTAACTCCCTATTTGACTGCTCGGTAATTGACCAGGGTCATTGTGCATTAGTATGTCTTTCCAACACTTTGTCGGACATGAATCTTGTATCGGTCAAAAAGCAGCTGATTGCTTCAGGATATACGTTTCCAAATGTGGTTATAATTAGGCTCTATATTGGTAGTATAAAGCCAAGTTGTGTTTTTCGTAATCAAAATAATATTTAAGTTCAAACTGTTTGAGTTCAAGCTTATTTTCCTGTACTTTTTAGTCGTGTCTTGTATTGTTTTAAAAATATGATAATTGTTTAGTTGGATGAAAATGGTGTTTATGTCATGCTCAAATTTTGAATTGATACAGTTTGGCTAAATGGGTAGAAGAAGTACCACAAGAGGTCACTGCTATTATAGCAGATAAGCATTATTTGCTGATGTCATCTATTCTGTTGACGTCATGCATGTAACAATTATGTTGCGGTGTCATCCTACTGTCTTTATCTGCTACGGTGGCAGTTCCCCCTGGCACGTTTTCTCCCCATTGGACCAAATTAAGTGAGGGGGGGGGGGGGGGGAGCAAAGAAGTCTGGATTTCAATGTGAATTTGCCACAGTCATGTCAATCTGAAATTTTAGGGTTCTATTTCATTACTAGGTGAGACCTTTATTTTGCATCGTGGTTATGTGTCCAGGTTGTTATGTAGGTTCTTTGCTGAAGAATTATAGATTTTCTGGAATTGTATTCTTAGAATCTGTTGCTGTGACTTTGCTAATTTAGTCCATATTAGTAGTCATAAATCCCTCAGACAAATAAGCTACAAAAAAGGCTGTGTTATTTTTAGATGATTATCAGTTGATGTGATATATTGGCGGTCATAGATCATCATGAAATTCTCTTCATAAGTTCCTTATTCAGATGTTGCGAGTTATATGTTTATGTTGATTAAATGACAAATGGTCTCCGCATGTGTGTTATCTCTGCATGAATATTAACTAGTTTTTAAGTGTGGCTCTTGATAACATATAATGTTTTTTTCTTCAGAATCGAATGATGGAAAGTATGAAGTTATTCGACTCAATCTGCAACAACAAATGGTTTACAGACACATCAATAATTTTGTTTTTGAATAAAAAAGATCTGTTTGAAGAAAAAATCAAGAAGTCGCCACTTACAATCTGCTTTCCTGAATACATGGGTAAGTCCAAAAAATCTCTCAATAGAATTTAAATGTGATAAATAATATCTAAAATAGATGGGTAGTATAGTTTTATGGAAACATTAATTTTTTTTTATTTAAATGAGGAGGGCAGATAGATATTAATGTCTGCTCCTAGTGATAGAATGGTAAATGATTTCACAACCTGTGTAAAATTAATTGCAGTGTGTACTGTTGATGTAAGAATGGTCTAATCCAATGAGTCCTTAGGACATGATTCTCACTATTCTGAAAGGTTGAAACTTGTAAAGTGAGTCAGTTTTTCGAGGCAGGGAAAACTGGGAATTTAAGAAAAATGCTTAGAAAGATGCAGGAAAACTCTGATTGCATCAGAAATAAAATATATTTAGCTGTTTTGCACACGAGCATTTAGCAATCATGTTTGGATGTGGATATGTACTGTTGATGACTGATATCCGTGCTCTAACTCATCATTTTCTCGAAAGTACAGATAATTTAGTTTTAATTCAATGCTAGGAACCCTATATGAAGATTTGATTCCATGGTTAATCGCTGTTGTAATTTTCTTCAGGTGCCAACACTTTCGATGAGGCTGCTGCCTACATCCAGTTGAAGTTTGAAAATTTGAACAAACGCAAGGACACAAAAGAAATTTACACACACTTCACATGTGCCACTGACACAAACAACGTCCAGTTCGTATTTGATGCCGTTACCGATGTCATAATCAAGAATAACCTCAAAGACTGTGGACTATTCTAATCATACTTTGTGAAATGCTCTTGTAAGTATGATCATCTCTTTGAAACTTTGATGCTCTTTTTTTTTTTCTTTTTTTTTTCTTTTTTTTACTTTGATGCTTGCTTTTTTATTTATTTTTTTAATTTGATGCTTACTTTTATTCATTTATTTTTTTGAAATGATAATTATAAATCATGGCTTTGGTATTATGCGTAATGATTGTCTGATCTAGTCAGCTCTGGAATCAATTCATGACATCCTTTATGCTATAATAAGACTTTTTGTGTCACAAAAATATTGTCCTGGCTAATGGGTTGTATACTGTCGAAGTCCAAATAACATTCTGAATTGGCAGATCTTAGATGTACTAAAATCTGTTGTATCTGATTACCCGTTTCTCTAGAAATTGTATTATGCTAGAATGTGAAGATCTTATCGGTTATCTAATCAAACTGAAGAACACAATTGAACACATTATTGAAATGTCCGTGTCAGTGCCAGCATGGTAATCAGTGATGACTCAGGGCGCATGTTACGATTGTCATGATTGTGGGTCGTTGTTTACTTTGTGTTGTTGTGATTCTGTCAGTTATGACCAGGATTAAGTGGCCTTTGATAGCAGTAAATGTATTACTGTAATAAGAGACCATATGATACTTTTTGAAGCTTAAGTCTGCATATTTAACCAAAGTTCTGTCACTGGTTAAATGATATTGCAGTATAATTAATCCCATCCTTTGATGTTTAATGATTGTTATCCATTGTTTATTACAGGTTATTTATTTCTGAAAAATGGTACAGCGTTGTTATGAACCCAACGGTGTTCATTAGCTTTTGGGAGGCTGGACATCAAACAGTGACTTTGCCGCAAATGGCACCAATTTAACGTCAAGCGCATGAGCTGTCCCTGTCTCCTCCGAAAGTAATTTACGTCAAATCATCGCCTTTTAATTGAACGTAGAAGGACCTGGCTTCATAATCATCTAAAAGTGTGGAGCATCGGTGTGCACGCTAACTACGTAGAGGACCAAATATGTTTCATTGTCAAAATGGTGGACCACAGTATTTTTTTCTTCAGCAATTAGCATGATTAGCTTTGATATCATTATTTTATTCCATATACATTGTATACACCTCGGTACTTACATTATATTTCACATTCCGCAAAGCTTTTTCACACAATTATACTTTTATAGTAATATACTATCAATTTAGTTGGGACTGGTGCAGAAAAATATTTAGCATTTTGCTTGAGTTCTAACAACAAGTTTAGTTAGTTGTTCCATTTATTTCTGTTCATAAATTTCCACATTTTTACCTAGTTTTCTTTGTGTACATTGTCAGAAATGATAACGTCTGTCCGAAATGATAAGAAATCATAGATTAAGTGATCGAACTGAGTTACGTTATGGATTATGAAGACAAATAATATAGACTAGATCATAAATAATGAAGAATATCTTAATAAAAGATGCAACTGTGACGCATTGGAGGGCATTCAGTCTCACATAATTGGTGTGTTAACGTGACCTATTATCTCAAACGATGCAGTAATCTCTTCTTTATGGTCACCATGTGTTGCGTTGCCATATAGATTATTAATTTAAATTGGTATTTTGTCAGGCATAGTAATCTGTTAGGGATCGCCATATATCTGTTTCATTTATAATCGGACCAATTTTATTATGACCTCTCAGTGTGTAGTCTAAAAATGTATTTTGTGTTTAAAAAATGTGCGTAACAACAAATACCTATTTTTGTAATATATTCAGTTGTGCAGTAGAATGTTATTTTTCACTTCTTGTTAACCTCAAAACTAGCGTTAACAGTTATAATACACATTTCAGAGGAAGAAATTTGATAAATGTGCCGACTATTTTGTACATTCATATAGAATGAAGATGAGAATATCATTGGAAATGTGTACAGTTTGGTGAAATATTAAAAATGTAATCTCAATGATAACATATTTACGTGGAATTATATAGTTTCCAGACTAAATGCAGCTGCTATATACCCACCTAATGTTTAAGTTTTACACATTTTTAGTAATTTTTTATAAAATGTATCTTCGTTTGGTAATTTGATATATTTTTATAGTAATTCAGTTGTAATTTTGGGTGTGTGCAGTATTATTTTCATACTGCATTGCATATATTCATTCCCAGCGAAACTTATTTGGTTAGAGATGCTTAAAAAACTTAATTCACAAGTAATGTTTAAACCTGTGCACGTTGTAAAAAGGTTTGAATAGACAGGGTTGCATTTGTACATTGTAAAATATTAGTTTAGGAAATAGAGCTGAATTGATGCTTCTGGAGTGATTTAAGAGCATAAACACATCATTACAATGTTATATAGCTTATGCTGTCTGACAACACACAATACAGCTATTTATTTACAAATGTATATATTATAATCCTGGTGCGATATAGATGCGTTTGCTTGCGCTTTCGTCATGCTTGATGAAAAGAAAAAATGCATTGTACAGATTTGCTTGTAGAGCGAGGCTGCCTTAGAGACTTTGTTTGAAGGTGTGAAGCAATGGAAAAACTGCATTTCTGTAAAGAGAAATACGCCAGTTCTGCAGAATTCCCATTGTCGGAGTGTTACAGTAGCATTGTGCTTAACACATCTATCTTCTGATGACACAACTTGCTTGCTGAAGCTTAATGGTTTTGCAGTCAATGTATGATACTGATACCATATGCTTGCCATGATGTTAAAAAAAGGTGTTCGATATGTTGGCAAGGCTTATTGTAGGATAATATGACTGAAGATTTTGTAAAATTAATTTCATCATTGGTGCTTTTTTTATAGGCATCAAACTTAAGTCAGCTGTCCGATATAGCAGTCTTAGCATAAGAGACTGGTCCGCTCGGCAGTGTTACTGCATCGAGGTGGTCTGATGGCTGTATTACATCTGACTCGATGGTTCGAGTGTTGATTATTGATTATATTACACTAGAGGATTTTCAAGGTGCCAGTGTCCAGTATAATTATATAACGAGACCAAACTGCTTTGTCATCAATACAATAAAACTGAAAATTACTGTGTAATTTTGTAATTGCTGAGTTACTCTCATTGGAATATTGTACTGCTGCATGGGATGCAACATTCTCCTGAGAGTTTATTTATTGTATCGTATCCTATTTTAGCAGCTATAGAATCAATTTCTTGAATAGGGTCTACTGCTTGGTTACAATTGTGGATCAATATTGTGATATCAAATCTATTTTTTATGGAATTTTTGTGAAAATTATGTTTCCAGTGATTAATAATTTTTGACATTCAAATATACCTCCAATCATACAGACCTTTTTCGGGTACTGTTGTAAAACAAACCGTAATTTCTGATGAAACTTTCATGTAGTTTTCAGCCAGGAAGAATTTTAAATTTTAGGTTCCAAGATGAATGTACTTTCCTCATTGTTGTCAAATACATTGTATTTTTATTGTTGAATATGTTGCTGAAAATAATAACCTTTGAGTTAGCAGTGCAAATAAGGGATGTTAATTTTTAATCAAAGGTCATCCTTGTGATGTTACCCCGTGTTTAAGTTAAGCTGTATTTGTGATTGAATAAAATATCTGTAAAATGTAACCATAGAATGTTATTATTTTATATGATTATGCTAATTTTTTTTAATAATACACATGTTAAAATGCTCAGATCTGACAGCATGTGAATTTCATCAAAAAGTGGGCCAATGAATGAAACATTTTGTATTTGTCTATATTGACAATTGTTAACCTGTAGGGTATGTGCGATATGCCACATGTTTGTCTCTTTACGTACACACAGGTAAAGTTAATTGCAGTCTTACTGACTTGGTGCGTCATTGTTGTGTAATTGCTTAATTTTAATGGCTATCAACATGTTTTAATATTTTCACAATTTTGTGGGTCTGAGAGGCTTTTTCAACCCACACCCTTAGAAAAATGCAAATCTATAGCACTGGCAAGTCTATGGTGCTTGATGTTATGTTACTGAAGATCTTTGAATTTACCCTAAGTAGGTTGTGGTATAAACAGGATGGTTTTCATTGAAAAATTACCAAATTTCTGTGATACTACTTTCCAATACTATTTTTTACACTTGGCTGTTAACGATCACCTGCGGCGTCTGTCTAGCTGTCCGTCTGTCCATTGCTCTTCTAGAAGCGATAACTTAAGATGTATTGATCCTACGATCATGCAAATAACAAGGATTATGCTTTGGGGGTAGACCTTGAATTGAAGATGGGTCATCTGGACCTATTTTTGAGGTCACAGGGTACAAAACCAGTCTGAACATTGTAGAATTGATAACTTGATGTAGGATCGTGAAACTTGCAGGGATTATGCCTTAGGGGAAGACTGGATGAGTTTGAAAGGTGGAGGTCATAAGACAGAATAACTTCAGATAGATATGCATCCACCAGTGATGCTTTGGGCATTGACCTTGACCTATTTTTTTAAAGGTCACAGCGCATGACAGCGATCAAAACTGTTGGGAACCTCTTAGATGTAACTTCATATGTGGTGCCCCTCCCCCTCTGGATCCACCAGGGTAATTACCTTTATATGGGGTAAAATGATATAACTTCTGTTTAGAAGATTGGATCTTCGTATTTGGTTTTTACACTCCCAACAGTCCACATGGTGTAATACATCATTTATTTGTTTAAAATTGTCATTAACAAATAGCCACAGTCAAAGTATTTAAAAGTGAAAGGCAAAATTTGTATGTGAAATTTTATCACATTGTTATAAAGCGTATTCTCTTGTGTATTTTTGTAATATAGTATCCATATCTTAGGTCCTGTATTATGTTATATATGTTAATTCACTCGGGTCCGCCTGCTCCCTTTGGATCCCTTTGGATTCCTTTGTAGCTCCTGAACTTCTCAACTTAGCTTGATGTTCACACACCAACAAATATTTGTTATATTTGCTTATATAATAAGTAAATACGGACATCTAGGGAAGTTGTAAAATGTCATGAATTTGCAACATTGCACGCTTAACTAGGAGTGCATTCGGGTCGAAATATCGAGTGCGACCAGCAAATCTGCACGATTTTCAGTGACGTCACTCAGTCTTGCATAGGAAGTGCGTAAGTCACAAGTACATGAATTTGGACGATTGAAAACATACCAACAAGCAGCAAAATGACTTCGTTGTTCGGGTTGGAGAAGCAAGAAGTTGTCAGGATCAAAGTGAAAGTATGATCGTATGCGTACGAACGAAAGAATGTGTTATCCTCAGTTCTTGCATGTACATTTTGTTTTTACTGACCAAGCATCGTATCGGCAAAATGTTGCATTCTGAAAACCAATTTTGAAGTTAAATTTTCAGCCGTTGTTTTTTGTTTACATTCTGACACAGAATATCTCATAGTAGGTTCCGTAAAACATATGCTAAAAATGTGCTGTTCCTTACTTGATGCTGTGCGTAGACTAACATGACATGTTAACAAATGACTCATTCACTGTCAGTGCTTTTGGGTTGGCTACATCATTGATATTCAATGATAATGCTATTTACAGTATTTACTCCATCAATGGCTACATCTTTTGGATCTTTTCAACATGACATTGTATTTGCTCATATGATGGAACATTTCTGCATTAAACCTAATGAAATGATAACGGTGCCAGACACTCTTTTTAAGTTTGTAAGATATGTAAATTAATTTGATGTCATTGCCACAGAAACATTAGCTAAGTTTAGAATATTCTTCTGAGAAAACAAGTGTCAGTGCTGAATTAACTCCTACGAGTCCTAGTTGAGTGGAGGATATATGATATTATATCTACAGCCAAATTGTAGTAGATTAAGGCATTTATGAGAAATGATAAAATGTTGATTAAAAAATAAATGTGCACCTATCGTTTGGTCATATTTTTCTAAATAGCATAGCATAAAGAAAAATAGACAAAAATGTTAGTAACAAGTCAAACCCGAACATTTTAGGTAATATAAAACCACTTCAGTAACGCAATTAATTGGAAGATTGCTATATTCTCCTTCGTAGTTTCGGCTGCATCTCTGTGACCATAATAAATGGCCACAATGATGAAGATGGAACAAAAATATTGCAAATAAGTTAATTTGTACAGAAAGATTTTCATGGGTTCGACATATTTATAGCAATTCTGTCAATTTTTTACTGTTCCAAGCTTATAATTTATGATAAGTGGACATTTATTATGGATCCTGTAATATTGCAGCATGGTGTTTTCTATGCAGTGGTGCTCATATTTGACAGGTTACCTATAAATGTGTACTAATATTGGCCTTTGTGGCAGTTTAACACCAAAAAAAAAAAGGAACATGCCGTCTCTTGGCTTCGACATTTATATGTCAAATATATATATTTCCCAATTCTTCAATTGTTCTTAAATCTCATTTTTCAGAAATGTGAGGGCATGATGCAGCCGGAGTACAAAAAGCTGTGTGTTGACCCACAGCTCACATCATTTGACATCTTGAGGAACCTGCTGGCCCGTGCCTTTGACATAAAAGGGTAAGTTCTGTTTTTCTGCTGTCTTCGTGGAATGGATATTCTTTGGGTAATGCTTGGCAGACAAATTACAATTTCAAAGTCATTAGAGGGCCTAATTTGATACTAATGTATCTGTATGATTGGCATGAATGTCTATGTAAATCTTTTAAAAGTGTGACGCACACTTGATGATTGAGTCTTTAACATGCTATCTCTTGTGTAGTTCAGAGACGAGGAATTTACTATTTTGTTAGGGTGCATTCAAGGAAGTTGCCAGGGTGAATGCGAATGAGCTTGTAACATCTCTTCCTCTGTGTGTAAACACTGCTTTTTATACATATGATATTCTTAATTGCAAATACTTGATTTTTATTTCAGGGAATTTACGATGAGCTACCTCGCAAGAGATGACTATGGACAGGAGATGTATCTGTCATTGTTATCAGATTGGGATTTGGATGCTGCATTTTACAGCGCTTCAGATCCTTGCTTGAGACTCAAAGTTGATCTGAAACCCTTTGAAGAAGGTAATTAATTCCCTAAAATGAGTTTAAATCATGATGAAAAACATTGTCATTAACTTGACTATTTCCAGCATCTTTTTTCTTAAATTTTTGAAAGCTAACGACAAAATTAACCTATAATTGTATGTAATAATAAAATTGCTTAGAAATTTGAATTTGTGTAAATAATCGTGCAAAGGAGCCACTGGGAACGGGTTTAACCAGATTATTTTCAAATTTCACCTGTTCACCCCTGGACATACCCCTGGGTACCCCCCAGGCAAATCACGCAAAGCAAAATCACTTTTAAATGGCTGGAATTAAGCTCTGTATGCCATGTCTTTTGTAAACAAAACCGTTTAGTTATGATCGTTGCAACAATATTTTGCCCTTTTTGAGTTCAAGGCCTGGCCTGCTACTAGTGGTAGGCTAGGCAGAACCAGCACTTCTGGTCAGGCCACGTCACAGCTGGTTAACTCGTTTGGGTCTCTTCTGATTGGCCAGGTTGGAGACCTATCTTGACTTATTTGCTGGAGCCTGTGCTGGAGTGAATTTCAAATGCTTTCTCATTCAAAGGCTTTAATTTAATGTATACTTTGAGAAATTTGATCAACTTTTGACAAAGTTATGCGATGCGGTCGCTTTGATAATGTTACTGTCAGCTGTCAAATGGTACGGACGTCAAACATGTATACAACAGTCCTCCAGCCGCCTTTGTTGCACATCTAAAATTAAAATGCTCAAGTATCATATCGGTAAACCATAAATATAGTTATTCTGTCCCTAAGATGCAAAATATAAACCAATTTCCTTTCAAGCTAAGATTGTCGTGATTATCAGTGACAACCGCCATTTTGATTACTTTGTGTTATGCGCTGTGATTGGTCGAAATGAGTAGTCCCAAAATATAACAGCGAATCAGTGATTAGCTTGCTTGGAGCAGTATCAAGTCAAAACGTCTGACAACCAAAACGTCCAAACCTGAAATGTCCGATTCCCTAAACGTCCTGTTTGAATAATAAATTTGTTTTACTTATATATATAGCTATGAATATGTAAACAAAAGAGAAAATCGATGTCAAAAATAATAATGTGGCATTCATTTAATATCAATTAGCAAGCATGTGCCGTTTATGTGATTATAGATCACTAGGTTACAATAGCAATTAAATTAACAAGTAGAAGCTGTTTTCTGTGATTCTGTACGCTGAGGTGTTTTTCTTTTATTCACGATTTTACTTAGTTGGTCCATCGGGCATCACATGATTATAAATAAGCTATTATAATTCAATTATATTGGCGTTAGATGTTTATTTTCTGCAAGTACATAATAGCAATAATGTAACACCATTCTGCACTTTTATGCGGGTGACGAATCGGGTGACGCATCGACCAGTTCCGGGTGACGAATAGACTTTTTTCGGTTGATAGCTGGACCTGTTTTGGCAGGGACAAATTGCGCAGGAACGAATCGCCCTGCTACCATCTTCTCAGTTAAACGAGTCCTTTCGCCCGGGCCGAACTGGCTGAAGGTCGAATCGACTAGCATTCGTCATGGTTACTGTAGTTCGCTTTGATAATGTCAGCTGTCAAATGGTACGGACGTCAAACATGTATACAACGGTCCTCCAGCCCCCTTTGTTGCACATCTTATGTGCTCTAGTTTGTTAAGGACTGCAATTATCATAATTGTGGTAATTGCCATACAAAAATGATAAGTTGATGTAAGAGAGGGAAACTACCATATGCCACTCAATGGGCTAGTGTCAAAGATAACCAACATACCTGTTATTATTTCTATTCCTTGTTGGTTTAGGCCATACCATATTCCTTTGATATAATGAGCTATCATCAATTCAAAAAATATGTAAATTTGGTAGAAAAGTATCAAATGTTTACTTAATATTCATGCTGGTGCCGTGTAGTAACATGGTGTTTCATAGAGAACGTTATGATCCTGCTGGAGGTGGGCATGGTTTGTCGCCCAGCAGAAGTTAACAAGTGCTACACAACAACAGCTTGTGAATAACTCAAAATAGTCACAGCTTTCACACTTTGTGTTGTTGTTGGTTGGCTTTTTGTCTATAGATGTGTAGCTTAATGCCATATCACTGTTATTCTAGTAGCATTGCACTTGTGCATGATCCACTTTTAAAGTACATTAATGAGTTGCTCTCCATTCCAGGCCTCGATGATTGGGATGTAGTGGCGCCACTGGATATTCAGCCCAAATCATCCCTCACGATGGGAATGAATGCTGGATTTCTCAACTCTTTGACGGGTCACATCAGTTCGCAAGTTGGCAAGACTGTCTCGCAAGTTTCCAAGGCAATAGGTAAGAATTTAACGAGAATGTTATTGTCTAACCTCACAAGCCCTATCATGTCATTGTTATGTCTGCCTCTGGTAGCTAGTCATCGGGCCAAGTTTCAGACTAGTAGCAGTGCCATTGAGACAATACAACAGACCGACAAGACAATATTTAGATTTATTTGACTGAAAATTTGTTAGAAAAAAAAGTATTAAATATGGGGTTCAGGAAATCTTGTTTTTAGCAATTTATGCCACAAACAGCGTGACACCCAGGAATGTAATTTACAAGTTAAACTATTTTGATTTATGTAAATATATTTATATAGGTTTCTTTGTCTCATTGAGAGAGCAACATCTGCTGTCTGCCAATGACCCACAAACCTGTCATAGCATTGACTATAGTTAGGTGACTAACCTGTCATAGCATTGACTATAGTTAGGTGACTAACCTGTCATAGCATTGACTATAGTTAGGTGACTTCTTTATGAAGAATTTCTTTAGCTGCAGGGTAATTTTTCCAAACTGAAAAATATTCTTTTGCAAGAGTCAGAAGCATATCAAATAAAGGCTTCGAAGTTCTGAAGATTTTCAAAGGTGTTAGTTTGGATTTATGATAATTGTACATGTACTTGCTAACAAAAATAATATTAGTGAATGATTCTTGCTTTTATATATGTATTAAACGTATTTAGTAAAGCAATCGATATATTCATTACATGAAGGACACATGCACAAATTCAAAATACGAGGAGGTAGGACAAAAATTTGGTAGATATATGTTGTTTACTATTGGTTTTGGGTGACAGGGAATTCCTTGTCATGGTTTGTATTCTAATTTCTAACAATTTCTTACTTAAGATAAAAGTTTGTGAATCTAGTTGGTACAGAATGTTAAAAGACAATTTGTGGTGGAAGGTACTTTAAAATTGGATCCACAGTGTATGTCTCATACAAGTCTTGGTGTCTTGTCAGAAAAAGGCGGTTAAATACTAGTTAGTTGGCTGGTATTAATTAGTATTAAATTGGGCTATGAGGGTATGTCAGCATAATCAAAATTACCAAACCTAATTTACAAATTTGATTGAACTTTTATAGTCAGTTGTGTACACTATTGTCAGATGCACCTGCTTAAAAAAGATTTCATTTTTTCAGGGCTGAAATCAGAAGAGGAAGGCATATTCAGACCCATAAAGGCGGCTATGACAGATGCCGAGTTCCACAACTATCTGGATGCGGTTGGCCATGTTATCAGACCGGAAGAATTCCGCATGGCTGTATATCAGGGAGGGGTGGAGCCGTCACTGCGCAGTGTTGTGTGGCGCCATCTGTTGAATATCTTTCCAGAAGGAATGTCAGGAAGAGAACGCTTTGAATACACAAAGAAGAAAAGTAACGAGTACTACAAACTTAGGGATCAGTGGAGAGAATTGTTTTCAAATGGGAAAGAAATTGATGAGCTGAAGTTTGTAACAAACATGGTGAAAAAGGATGTGTTACGGACAGATAGGACGCATACATTCTTCGAAGGATCAGATGACAATCAAAATGTCCTGGCGCTGTTCAATATTCTAGTCACTTACGCAATTACGCATCCTGATGTTTCTTACTGTCAAGGTATGAGTGACTTAGCTTCACCAATTCTCTTGGTGCAAAAAGATGAAGCGGCTGCTTACTTATGTTTTTGCGGACTAATGAAGAGACTTAGGGTTAACTTTTTTCTTGATGGTGTTGCTATGACAGCAAAGTTCCAACACTTAGCCTTGTTACTGCAGTATCAGGACCCTGACTTCTTTGCTTATTTGAAAAGCCAGTGTGCCCATGATATGTTCTTCTGCTACCGTTGGCTGCTATTAGAACTGAAACGAGAATTTCCTTTTGATGATGCTTTGCTAATGTTGGAAGTGATGTGGAGTTCCTTGCCTCCTGACCCACCTAAACATGAACTTTTGTTGGCTGATCCTGGGTTCAGTTACTCTCGCCTTGTTTGCTCCCCATCCTCTCCGTCATTAGCTAACAACGCTTACATGCGCCTGAAATCTCTGTGCAGACAAACATCCCAAAGTAAAGTGAAAGTCCATGTTACAAACGGGGATAGCAGCAGCCAGGAGTCGTCAAAACTCAGTGCCTCCGCAAGTTCTAATTCAAGTTCTCACTCTTCCGCAATGGCCATTACTCCACTAGAAGAAGAAAAAGATTTGGATCCTAAGGATTTCGTTCCAACAGGGGATAAAATTCCTCAAGACTTGATCAGTAAATCTTGTCAGATAGATGAAGCACTATCCAGACCTTCTGATGTGACACCACACAAGGCTCGTAGAAACTTGGGTGAGCCAAAAACAAAAAGAGCAGTGCAAACAACTGAGAGAAGGCAATCTGGCGATAAAAAGCCTGACTGTGAGACATCAAATAGTCGTTTGAAAAGTGCTTCAAATTCAGCCAACCATCAAGAAGGTCATTCTGAACCTTTGCAAGATACACAGGGTAAAGAAAGTGTTCTACAAGCTTCGAAGTCTGCATCACAAGATCAGGGTGATCACAGAATCTCAAATGGTGCGAATCTAAAAGATGAAAATGATTCACTTAATGATGACAATGATGACGGGCCTCTGTCTCCAAGTAGAAAAAGACCGCAGTCAATAGAATTGCCTAAGGCGTATGAACCTGGATCAAAGTCTAGTTCGTCGGCAGCTTCCAGTGTTCTCATGCGAGATGAATCCGGTGAAGTTACAGAACGATCATCTAAACTAGGAGTGCCTAAAGAAGCTGAGATTAACTCGTGTGAAGAGGCTGTGGAAAACCCTGGCATTGATTTTATCCATGTCCAAGAGAAATTGCCAAAACTGCCAGGTCCTGCTGAATTTGGCTACGGCAATCCGTTCCTCATGTTCCTGTGTTTGACTCTTCTCACTCAGCAACGGGACCACATTATGAAAAACCGTATGGACTACAATGACCTCGCAATGCATTTTGACAAAATGGTTCGCAGACACAATGTCTTTAGAGTGCTGCGCCAAGCGCAATCTCAGTATGCTTTGTATTTACGGAACCAGCAAACTTCGATTGCACAAAATAACTCCGGAAGTTCAGAGGATGTCAGTGTTTAATTTGCTTGTGTTCAAGGATTATTCCATATGACTGAGTTAGGTTTTCTGAATTCATCATAACCATATTACAATTCCTAATTAATAATTCCATGTGCTTTCACAAAAATTCCCGATGTTTTTTTGGTTTTCTTCTTTTGTTGTAAGATATAGATGTGATCTCTAAAAAAAACTTTATTTTACTGCAATTCTATTATTTTTCTCTTGAGTAAATTATTTCTCAGAGATTGCTAATGGTATTCTGTGATTGCTGACTTCATTTACATTCGTGAACAACCTAAGTCTTAAATTTATTTGATATTGTATTATTTAATTATACATGTGTTGGATAATTGCTTTGTTGTGCTAAATATGTTGTTTAATAAATGGAATAAGTTCACTTCTGTAGAACCCAACATCAGTATTTAGAATATTCTCAGTGTATTGTTTACCTGTTATCTCTAATTGTTAAATAATTATATACACTAGATTGTTATTTTATGTACATCTCTTGTTTGCTGCAGTGCAGTATGATTTAGTCAGATTTAATTGTTGTGTTGGGAGCTAGCACAATTTCAAGCATTTACCTTTAACATTGACTAAAGAGAGTTGCATTTGGCGACGAAATGAAACTAATGTTTAATCAAGGTCCAGAGTCACTAGTCAAGATTTATGAATCCATCTTCACTGTCTCCCCAATGTTTAATGACATTAACAAGAGCAGATGCCTTATATAGATTTATTTTTTCTTTGACTATGAATATGTGCCATGTAGGGCATTATTAGTTCTCATTTCATGTCTTTCTTGACGCATTTTATAGGTCTGTTGTGTGGCTTATTATTAATGATGTGCTATGATTGATAATTAATGGTAATATCGTATAAATCGAATGGAAATCAAAAAAGATTGACATTAGTTAAGAAATCCCACTTGTAAACAAGTGGACCCCGTGATACTGGACTTAATGTGATATGCTCATCAGGTCTAAATTACCTTTTTTCCGCAATTTACACTTGTAGACCCTTATTGCTTGATTTAAGCTTCAACGTTTTCATTATCATTGTCCTCTTTATCAGAGTCGTTATTATCCTTATGTTTTGAGGGTTGTAAATTTTTTTAAGACTTGTGGAACGAAATTTTGTTAATATGATTATTTTGCGCTTCATAGATATAGTTTCAGGTAAATGGATGATATTTTAAGGTGATATTTATTTAATGTTATTTCAGTTCTTTGGTGAAATACTTGCCTGAGCTACTGAACTGTTCACTTTAGCGCAGTATTTTTATTATCAGGTATTCATTGTAGACGCTAGTTCACTTTGTTAATATTCATCGCTAGACACGGAAATTTGGTGTACAGTAGTATTTGCATCACACGACACAGATTTTGGCATTAACTGGTCTTTAAATTACGCAAACACCCGCGCGTGACCCGCGCGTGACACGCAATTTCAGGTGAGCCAACTCCACCTAGGGTTTGTCCTCTAACTGAACTAGCATCTACAGACAATAACTGATAATACATAATGGCGCTTAAGTGAACAGCTGATCACTCGTGCAAATACCTGCTAGTCATATATAAAGTGACAATCAGAGAGTATCTTTAAAAAAAGAAGTCCGAGTACTATATATTCAGTAAGGTGTTAGTAAAAGTTATTGATGTTAAACAATATATACTAAAGTATACTTTGCGGTATATGAATATCCTCATATCAAATCTCTGGAAGATTGGTTTCTCAAGCAGTTTAATGTGCATAATCCACATTTATAACCTGTGCTGACTACTCACTACTGGATACAGGGCTACCTGCAGTGCAACCCCACAATTAAGACCATTTCATTTGGCATAAAACTGATTCAGATAACTCCCTGAATTACGAGTTAGCCAATCTCGATAATTGAAATGATATTTCAGTGATTTTGGATAATGGTCTTTATTGTGGAGTTTTACTGTGATGAGAATAATTTGCTGATAACCGTTTAATACACTAGTGTATTAATTATTTATTAATGGTAATCTCCCAATTCCTTCAGATTGAAGGTATACATTTTTAGTATGCTGGAATATGTGTGTGCTAATTGCGCTGTGGTACATGTACTTCGTTGCCTTATGCATTGATCTTCCAAACTTGAGAAATTGTATCGCGCTGTGGTGCTTCGCTAAGCATGATGTATTAAAAGTAATAAGTGTGCCATTGCATATTGTGTATTGTGCTAAGTAGTCAATGGTGTTACAGAAAAACGACAAAAACAAAGAATAAAATAGTGTTTGGTCTTTCCCTGGTGCAATGCTCTTACTTTCATACATTGTATCATTAATGCGCAACTATGCTGCAGTTGGAACCTCGCGTTTGAAACTACCAATATTTGGTAATTTGAATGCTACTTAACTGGGCCCATAGCTGTTAAATATTACAACATGAAAAATTTCCAGAAGTTATACTACAAGTTTACCCACTTCAGCGTTCCTCTATTCACAGAAGAGTAGTTTTAATTGCGGCGTTCTACTGTGTATTGTGATATTGGTGTGAATTGCAGCTTTTCCTGTCCCACCCATGTATGAATATATCCTCTGTAAAACAATCCTGTTGATTGTCATATGAACAACATCTACTGTCATTGACTCATTGTATCATTGTATAAATAAATATTGTTGATGACAGAAACTTATACAAATTCTTTTTCTGTGTCGTCAGAGTTGTTCAAACTGTTATGCTTCATAACAAATGTGTCATTTATTTGAATAGATAGTCATTGAACATTGCATATGTTCATTATAGGTCACTTCACATGTTTTCAATTTGTAAAAGTGCTGTAGTAATTGGTAATCTTTTGGTTACTTCAGATGTACTGCATGCCCATCCAGCTCTATTCCTAAAAATGCTACATTTTCGCAGCATGTGAATTTCATTGATGGTAAAAGGGTTTTTCTGCTCTTCCATTGTCAAGATTAAATCCAGCGCCTGTCTTGTAGGTGCTGTGATTCTGTATTTGCAACCCAACTTGGTCCATGTCTACACATTGGTCCACATGAGGGAATGCTATTAAAAAAAGGTCCACGATTTCATGAAAAAGACCCACCCAACGACAGCGGCTGGCTATGGGCCTGAGTCGTACTCTTGGCAATATCTAAGGGTTCAAACCCCACTGCACTGTATGCTAGAAGATCCAGTTGTTCAGTTTAACCCCAATATGATGGCTATCCTTAGGAATCACTACAGTGGTCTCAATAACATGGTATTAATATTTGTGAACTTCTACATTTGCAATAATTAAGGGCTTTTGGACCGGTGCAGTGATCTGATAATAATAGCCTCTATCAGATTCTAAAATCCCTAGTCTTCAAAAACAGTCAAACAGTCGTCTTAACTACTTTGATTTTTATTAAAATGTACACACAAATTGACAGAACACAAATGAAAATAATTACACTTCTAAGATGCAGGTATGCCCCAGAATCAAACTTCTTATAAGAGTATAATGAGGTGAAAAGGTCTATATAATGCACAATTATTATGATTATAGCTTGTGAAACAATATACTCGCATAAAAAGCTTGGTGTAATGTCATTACAATCCTTTAAACGGGAGACTTTAATGTCTATTACAATGCGCATGAGATCACATAACACTTTCATACTTAAGCGACATAATGTTACAACTAAGAAGTTGTTGTCGAGAGTTATAGTAACCAATGGAAGCGAGTGCACTCCAATTTTGACTGGCGTTTTGTTCATTTATAACAAATTTCAGTTTTGTACATGGCCAATTGTGCCACATGCGTTTTCCATGCGTTTGGATAAATGCATGGAAAACGCATGGTTTTTGGTTCATTATAATTAGCTAAAATCCATGCTTTTTCCATGCGTTTATCCTTCTCATGGAAAACGCACGTGGCATATTTGGCCATATATGGCCATCTGAAGTGAACATTTTCTGAAGCTCAATTATGCTACAAAATGAAAAAAGCAAGTGACTAATAAAAGCATATTGTTAAGTTAATTACAGCCAATTTCATAGACCTGGAAACTAAACATCAAAGAGGACATCATGTGAATCCAGTACTCATATTAGTCGAGGCAGTCCCTCAGCCAATGAGAATCTTGCATTCACATGATGTCCTCTGAAGTTTAGTTTCTAAGCAGTCTTGACGCAGGACCCCTAGTCAGGCCTTTCCCGTAGCGTAGGAGAGGGTCTTGGGGAATTCAAGAAAGCAAGAATTTTCAAGAACTATCGTGTTTGCCGCCAAGTTAAATTTAACAGGTGTAGTAATTGACCGACTTTCATTGCCTATCTCTCTGTTCATTATTATCCATCAGACCCTCGCCTGCAACTCGGCCTGAGAGTCTGCATTCAGACCAGTTTCCAAGTCTATGAAATTGGCTGTAACATCTTGGCAATCAATACTGATCGTCAGGAGTGCATTCACCTTCATTGAAAACTGTACAATGATCATCAGATAAACCTAAAGCTGGGATGTTAAACATGATGTCATGTAAATTATAAAACAATTCGAGTAAATTGTGATATACTAACAGGAAAATCACATGAATAGTAATACTTCATGAGTGATTGACTAGCGATGAATGGCAACGATTAAAGTTATTTGGTTAAAATTTGACTATATTTGTTTCATACTGTCATGGCCATGTAATCGACTAAAGATGACTTTCTTTAATTTCAACGTGAACAAAAATACTGGCATAAGGTAGCGGTTCTGATGACTTGGACAGTAGCGGAACCTTTCTGTATCCTGCATCAACAAAACAAATTACATTTATTGAGACACACTTGAACTTATTTGGTCATAATGTTACTTGGCCAAAATATGATATTTACAATGATTGATAAGTAATGAGCATCTTGGACATTTAGTGGTTTTATAAATTTGCAAAGTTTTATAAACAGTTTTGAATTAAATATTAATAATTCTTTTTATTCCATAATTTACATCTACTATTGGAATATATTTGGTGAGAAAGGTCATGGCAATCATACAGAATGTAATGTTTCATATTTCATGTTCTTACCTTGCTGTAGAGAAGTTAAGGGCAGAGTATTCTGACCCAGGAAGTTGTCACCTTCTTTCACAGTAAAGGACACAAGGGCAAGCTCAGGGACACACACTTTGAAGCCAAGGACCTCATTCCACACTGGGTTGTACCCTGGAAAAATTGATTAGTCAACAATGGTCAATGAGCAAAATATGTGATATTCGTATTGCTGAGTTGTAAGAGATAAAATAAATAATTGGCCATCCAGTGGACCTAATTTGGTTTTTTTTCTAAGAGTCGTCTGACACAGTGATCAGATCATCTGTTAGAGACCACCAGCCAATCAGGCCATCTGTTAGAGACCACCAGCCAATCAGATCATCTCTTAGAGACTACCAACCAATTAGATCATCTGTTAGAGACACCAACCAATTAGATCATCTGTTAGAGACACCAACCAATTAGATCATCTGTTAGAGACCACCAGCCAATCAGATCATCTCTTAGAGACTACCAACCAATTAGATCATCTCTTAGAGACTACCAACCAATTAGATTATCTGTTAGAGAACACCAACCACCAACCAGTTTATCAAATCATCTGTTAGATACCACCAGCTAATCAGATCTGATTATCTGTGAGAGACACTAGCCAATCAGATCATCTGTTTGAGACCACCGACCAATTGGATCATCTGTTTGAGACCACCGACCAATTGGATCATCTGTTTGAGATCACAGGTGTGGTGCCAACAATTAACTTGTCTTGTCAAGAATATTTTATTTTGACCATACATTTACATAAATAAATCTGTACACTATATATAAATTATTATATACTATATGGTCAAGGAGGCAGTGACTAAGTTGTGGTAACAACGCTATCATCACGCCCCCTCGTGGTTCTGTGAATCAGTTATATTACAATGGATTTATAATTTAATCAGTACATATTAAAAACATAATAATAATAAACTAATTCTCAAGGCTTACAAAATAAGAGATAGAAAAGAAGAGAGAACAAATTTTATGATGATATATGATGATGAGCAATGATACAGTACTGTTCAGATGATATAGAAGCTATCCAACTATTGACAAAATTTCTTTTATTCATGGGGGCAAACGTCTGTCACTGTCTATCTGTAAATATATTCTAGTTAAATAGAATATTTGTAAGTCGCTATTGCACAGTCAAAATAATACCGGTGAACAAACCAAAAGCTCTAATTACTTTTTATCTCACAGCTAATACAAGAGAATGTACATTAGCTTCAAGACAAATTCCTGTGGCATGTTGACACTGCTGATGTTATAGAAGTGGGCTCAACCATAAGCCACTCATTTTCTTTGCCAATAGTGTCTTCCAAAAGACAATGAATAAGCTCTGCTGTAACACTAGTCTGGGTATCACAAAGTAATCACCCAAAATAAGTATTTGTTTTTCCCATTCTAGTGCACCCTGGTCCCAAAGCCCCGTTATAACAAGAATATTTTGGTGCTCTTATACTCTAGGGGTTATCTATAACAAGTTGGCACTTTGTACAAACAGGAGGAGACTTTCTCAGCTGCTCTTCCACCTGTTTCTGTAGTGCCCTACTCGGGCGAAATACTCTGTGATATTGGAGAGCGAGTGATTTGTCATAGCAAACAATTAAATCATTATCATACCATTGTTCTTGACAGACTTGGTCTTCTCCTTCTTGGTGTCTGCATCCACCCCTGCTATTTTGATCTGGACATGCAAACTTCTCTCTGACTTGGTCTTCTCTTCAGTTTTGTAAGGCAGCTGTAGTCCACTTATCACCTGTATGGAACAATATTCATATATTTAGGTGCTGAAACACTGACTGAACAGGATGTATACTCAATCTGAAATTAATCAATTGCTCTAGTTGCATGCAAGTAATCAACTGTCCACTGAAAATATTATGACTGAGCTTGACTGTATCTGTATTGATTGACCCTACACAGCCATAGAGAGTTATTATGACTAATGACTTAAAATGATAATGAGTCATTAACAACTCACTATCACATTCAAATCTCAATATCTAAAGTCACTGAAAAATATTGCTTCTTTGACTAACCTTCTACACTGTAGCTTCTTCAACTAACCTCTTACTCAAAGAGATTTTTAGCTGATATTTAGCTGCATAATTGGTTCAAAGATTATGCTTTTTAGCAAATATTTATCTCAAGCATCTGTTCACCTACCCTGATCATGAGGAACTTCACTTTTCCTTCATCAAAAGGTCCTCTGGGGTCAAACTGAATTTCCTCTGAAATCAAAGAATAAAGGAGTAAGTTGGTAATCATCTGTTGAAGGTTTTGTCACAAAATTGCAAAGAATACACTCTTAACACACAATCTTCAAAACTAACTACTTGTTAGTGAATGGGCACCCTTTAGTCATTATGAATATTTTGAAACACATTTTAAAGGAGATCTTGAAACTACATCCCATCATACTATATTGTATTTGTAAGGAGAGTAGTGCAGCCAAGTTTAACCTTTAGTTGTACCTACATTGCCCACATCATTGTAGATAATAATTTAAGGTTTGCTGGCTTACCTTGTGTCATGAAGGAAGGTTTGAGGACGTAACCACAGAAACCATTGTCCTGGAACAGTCCCTGGTTCAGTTGCATTGGTCTCCCTGGGGACTGGTAGTTCAGGGCAACTGAAAATAAAATTGATGCAAAAAATGACTAAATGGCCAGTCTTCATATTGCACAACATACACTGCAGCCATCCAACATACATTGCAGCCATCCAATAAACTCAACTGCTGTACAATATGCACCCATGCTGGCTGACAGCAGCTGATTGAAGAATGCAATATTATAGTGCTAAAATGACTATCGATAAGTTACCATAGCTTAAGAAGTTATTACTTCATTACAATTTCCAACTCATACCCGCTGCTAAATGATGCATCTAATCTGAGATAGACTGAATTATCTACAAATATTTATAATAGATCTATTTATATTGACAATGTCAAATGAAAACTCCTACCTAGCTGGCATCCAACATTCCAAATGGGTACAGGATCATAATTGCTCGAATCTACCCTGTGCCCTGCTGGGTAAACTCTGCTAAATTGTCTTTGATTGTATTCCAGAAATGACTTCGGATCCTCTCGGGATAGCTTCATCGACTTCTTTTCTCCCAGCGAAGACATTTCGTAATGGTGCTCTGCAAAAATGTATAAATAAGCATGGTGTCAAAGTGATTCTTTATATTGGGTAAACATTTGAGAAATGATTGACAAACATGAACCAAATGATGCCGAAGCAAATGAATTATGTTTCTTGTTTCTTTTCTTGAAACGCTTTCTTTCTTCTTTCAGCTGCAGGGTGCCTGGAGCAAGTGATGATACTATTGCTAGTTTCTTCATTCTATATGACAAATTACAATATATTTCTGACAGATATAGAAAAAGTTAAAAATTGTCTGGTGTATTACATACAACTTCCAGACATTTATGTTATATGTTTATTCAATACTGGCACTGTGATACAAAAGCTTCCAAAGCTGATGGTGGTGTATTTGATACTTTATCATTATGGAAAAAGCTTGGTCTTTTTTTGATACAGTAGCTAATTAAATAACATCCAGACTAGGAGCTGAAATGAGAATCTCCCACATTAGTTAATAAATTTATTTAGTCTGTTATCATGCCTGGGGAGCATGCAGCTGTCGCATCATGCTGCGCCATTACTGAGCAATCCAGTGCCATCTCAGCCTATAGCCAATCTCCTTATTTACACCTGGGTGTAGTGAAGCAGTGGTCTCAGGAGGATCTGCTCAGTTTCTCGATGACATGGGTTTGAAACCACAACCCCGCAAGTCCAACACCTTATCCATTGTACCACACACCAACTCACCACTACTTGAAATTGGCAACCAATTTAACTCATATTTTAAGTTATATTTACGGTTCTCCTTGGCATCCTCAAATCCTTTGAAATGCACAGCCTGGCAGTACACGACGAGATCAGACAATTCTTTGGCAATCTTGACGGGCTGGAAAGAAAAGGAATATAACTGAATTTACAATATATTGCATTAAATATATATCCATCATCTGTGCTCCTGAGTAGTTGTTTGACTTACACTTGTATCTGGCTTATAATTTTATTTAGAACTGACATTTTTG
The DNA here is from genome assembly GCA_932294295.1 of Alitta virens. NCBI lineage: Eukaryota > Metazoa > Annelida > Polychaeta > Phyllodocida > Nereididae > Alitta > Alitta virens. The sequence goes on along the minus strand of OW028574.1, from coordinate 40,712,028 downwards.
TAATGATTGAAATTAGACATGAATGTTTTTTCCCCCAGTATGGTATTTGGGTATGCTACATTAGTTAAATTTATTACATTTACGATCACAAAAAAGGAGTAGGCCTAGTCGTCGGGCCTACAACTGTACCAGAGCCTAAAAAATTTAGACTTATTTCAAAATATCCTTGAAAAAGTAGCATTAGGTAGCTTTACTCAATGGTCAGTTCACTGACCATATATACATATGTCATTGAAAGTTGTTATTATTAATGATAAGATTGTCTGTCTAAATTATGGATTCTGCTCACTTTTTCTAGATAGTTTTTCTTAAATTGAATATGATGTTATTGGCAAGCATTTGTTACCTTCTTTTTCTTGTCTTTTTTGGAACTGCTATCGGAACTTGTACTTGCTCGGAACTTGATGCTTCCGAATCTTCGGATGGAATCTTTCTTGTTGAATTTATTCTCTTCCGTAATTTCATCATCTTCATTTTCTTTGTTGGCATCATGGTCCATATCCCCATTGACGCTGCTACTGACACTACTCGTGTCGTCAATGACGCTACTTGTCCGGTCCATTGTTCCGGTGGAAGCATTGCTCCTATGCAAATAAATAGCAATAGATTTGTAATAAGTTTGCAATAAAACCACACAATATTATTTGCATTGCCATGAAATAAGATGCTGCAAGCATTTTGACTGATTCAGTGCCAATCTTTAGTGCACTTGAAAGTCCTGGGCCTCCTCATGGCAAGGGTGGTGTACTCTACGTATGATTGTTAAGTTTTCCCATGCCGAAGTATAGATCTATGCTGAAGACTTTATCTGTTAATTGTATTTGCTGAGATTGGTAAAAATTAATAAAATCTAAACTCTAAAACATAATGAAAATAATCAACCAACTTACTACGTAAAACTATTTTATAAAAGATTTTATGCCAAAGGATCTTCCCGGGTTCGATTCCCGGTCGAGCCTAAGTTGGATGGCTGTTTCATCCTTCTTCTCATTGCCATGGTCTCTGCCTGTCCTGTTTAACCCAACTGGTGCAGAAATACAGGACGTAAAGCCCTAATCACACACACACACATGCCAAAGGATTTTTTGTTTGTTACATTGTGCTCTTCTAAAAGTAAAGTATATCCTAACTATATTTTCCAACTGTTGAGACAATAAGCTTTTCCCAAGCTTGTTTGCATGCTTAAGTCGACCATTGCCAACTTGTTTGTTAGTCCAATCAATATCAGCAAATGTAGGTCTCCAAACCCCAAACACTAGAATCTCTCTCAAGAGCAAAACTTGGTTCAATAGGCATATCACAAGTGTCCTGAAATTAGTGTCTGAGCAATTGCATGAAAAAGGCCCCACCCATAGTATCAAAGGAAAAAATCACACTGAACTAATTTTATTTTGTCCATCATAACAGTTGTGGTAAGTTTGAAAAAATTCTGAGATGGTCACCCAAACCATTGCACTGATTTTGCTCTGAGACATGTCATTAAGTTTTTATGAACTTAGATAACTGATATTATACAAGGGATTACTTTCCATTGGTATTGCTGCAATCGCCACTGTGTGATAATTATATAATATTGAAGCTCAGTGGCCAAGAGGGATACTATAGGCATGCAATACAATACAATATGATACAACATAATACAATACTATACATACGCAGTGGATCCTCGTCTTTCTCCGTTGGCTGACCCTCCTCGAATACTCCTCCGGAAAGAAGGCAATCGTCTGTTGTCCGTTTCTTTCTCATCTCCGTTTACCCCATCCACCTCTTCTTCACTGTCTGTTTCATCTGATTCATATTCATAATCATAGATGACGTCATCACCATCTTTCAATTTCTTAGCCTGAATAAAAATTGAGAAAATTGCTCTTGATTTATCATACAATGTGTGTAGGCATTGTTTAGGATTTCTTTATCGTCTTGTCCAAAATTATATTAAGACCATCTTATAATTCAATTATAATGTTATACTTCGCATTAATGGTTCTGTCATAATTTTATGAACCTGAATATTATTGAAATAAAGGAAAACTACGACAAATAGACAAAACTGACACCTACAAATTTGAAAATGTTGATAGAACAAAAATAAAGGTTGAAAATATTGATATAGAAACACAAAAATAAGAGACACACAGTTGGAATTATTGCTGTTAGACAATAAACATCTACTACTCCACTAAACCAATTAAAACATCAACCACAAAGGGGTGCTATTGAAATATGAACAGGTATTAGATTAAAATCAAAATTAACAACAAGGATTTATTCCACAACACCAACATTATATTGACTGACAGAAATTGTAAATGAAGAGGCGTACAAAAATATTTTCAAACTTACAAGCTGTGTTGCATTGATAGAAATACAGTAAAATACAATTTAATAACAATATAAATTTGAAGCACCATTTTATTTATACACTTTCATAAAATGAACATAGTAAAATTGTCAGCTTTAGGCAACCAGTAATAATAGGTAAATTATGATATTATTATGATATCATATAACACATATTTGTTACATCTGCAACCAATCCAGCCATCGCTGAATGGCTGACAAAACTAATTGAGGGAATTATATTCTTAGAAATTATTTATATGAATAAAACTGTCAAAAGGTTTTTATTTTATTTTTTGCTTTCATTGTACAGCTTGAGTGTCATCATGACTGATACGGTTGCTAGGAAACTTTTCAGATTGTCTTTGCAGCATGCACGCTAGTATTTTTTAGATTAAAAGAATATAAATACCTTGACTAGAATGTATCCTTGGAGTGATTCAGGAGAGGGAAGAATCTTTTCATTTTCTGGAATGGATTTCGTGTAGAGCTTATCTTGGAACAGTTAAGGTAAATCAGTAAACACACAGCCATGGCTTCTACTACATCAAGACTTTAGATATCTAAACAATTCAATTCCACAATGGTTTTTATAGTTCTTTCAAGCCCAGGCAGAATCTGGCCTGGTGGATGGGCACCTGCAAGTCCTGGGTCTCCTCTTGGCAAGAGTGGTGATTAACACTGCGGATGAAGACCCTTGAACCCTGGGATGGGGGCGTAACTCAGTGGTAGCTCACTGGGGGCTTCCAATCACTGGGTCCTGGGTTCAATTCCCAATTGAGCCTAAGTTTGATCGCTGTTTCATCCTTCATCTCATTGCCATGATCCCTGCCTGTCCTAATCAGCCCATCAGGTGCAGTAATAAAGGACGTGAAGCCCTAATCCAACCACCCACCAACCTTGAACCGCCCTCGAAGGTCCTGGGCCTCCACGCGGCGAGGGTGGAAACACTTGGGGTGAAGTCCTCTATCCCCAGTGGCTAAAACAGGACAGTGTGCATTGCACAAGCTGCTGCTGACAACGCATTAGAAGACCTTTGTTTCAAGCTTACAACATCTCTTTACCAGATATCCAACGCAGACAATTATTGATTTTTTACATGCTTCTGGTTTCTACTACCAAATATAGATAATGAATCTTAACTTAGAGAGCCTCTACATAGCCCACTCAGGTGCTGATGAGGCGTTAAACAATAACACACACACACACACCACCCTTGAACCCCAGTGGCCACCACAGACGTGAATCAGAATCTCTTTATTGTCCTTTCGTGAATCACATGAAAAAGTAAACAAAAAAGTAATACATGAATATTTGAAAGAACTGGGGACCACTTTAGGACTAGACTTTGTCATTATCAAGTGGCCCCCATGGATGGAAGAGGAATGCCTGCATGCACAGACCTCTCAGACAGTGTGAGGGATGCTACTGCTTCCATTAAATTTCACTAAAAAAAACCTAAAAACCTTGCAAGTTGACATGTCCTTACCACAACCCATGCAAGAGGTTCGAAACAACGATGAGCCATTCTTACAATGGTTTATGAAACATTAAGTAATCAGATTTGAGAGACATGCAAATGTTTCGATGTTTAACAAACCGTATTTGAACCCAATTACAGTTTCATATTGAATCGGGTCAGACATCTGAATCACTTCAGGAATTCAACACAAATTATCCAATATTGAAGCCCAAAAATTTCCGCAACACAAATTAACATGTGGAAAATTCATAGTTTGCATTTTTGAGGGGATACTCCGAGCAATATCTGAGTGAACTATTAAACTCATTCAGATATTGTCACTTGGTTTTAGTAAACAGAAATATTAAGCTTAATATGTTTGCTGTATTTATTTTCATGAAAAGGATACTGCCCAGTATTGTGGTGAGATGATTTGCCATCACACGTTGCTGTTCCAAGGAACAATGATTTTCAAATGAGAGTATCACAGGATAGCTGGAATGAGAATATTTGCAATAACTTAACATACTATTGGATTTGGACACACATTTTAAATCAGCTACTTATTTTGAAATTTTTTCTTCGATATCTTAAATAACTGTATTAATGAGAGCTTTAGGATTCAGCCCTTTTTCACAAATCATAAACATTGTACATATAATTCTGTGATGGTCACGTTTCCAGTAAGATTGGTATAACGAAAAATGTATTCTTATAATGTGCTTTTCTTTTACACTGAATATAGTTATAATATATGCCCTCACTTAATAGGCTTTTTTTGTGTATGGAAAGATCCCACCTTTACCACCCACTTTGCTAAAGTGGGTCTTTCCTTTTAGCCCAATGAGTTAAGTTTTTGCCTCCCAGTTGCAACAGAGTAATCACATGTCAACTATTATTAAAATTTAAAATGACTTACTTTGAGACATAGAAGGCGTATTCATTGATAGCCTGGATGACGTCCTTGAAGAGAATTTTAGAGGTCAAAGTGTGACCATGGTAGATTATTGGCTCATTGTTAGGGCCATCCCAGCAGTCCACTAAACACAAAATACAATGCAAAGAATCATGTTTTATGTTGCATAAACAAAAAGGAACATGTAAATTATCAGTTGCATATGTTTGTAAATAAGACACACAAGCTGAACAAAAGATGAACAAAAGATTCTATCATAAAAAGGACCCCCAGACTACCAACAGGATTGTTATTTTTTTCCATCGAAACAAATGGACATCAGACAAGTAGAATGAGAGTGCAAATGTACTTTCCCATTTATTTTTTCTTGTTTTATACTACATTTATACTTTTAAGGGATTTGACACTTATTAATTTGCAAGAATGTAGGATTATCTATCTTAGGTAACAGAAAAAGTTCATGAGAACAACAAAAAAAGGCTTAGATATACTTTTTAGTCAATTTTATACCAGCTACTAATACAGATATATATATGTATATATATATATTTTTTTAAGTTATATTATGGTAAAGTATTTTGCAAATATCGGGAGAGTGGACCTCAAATTTTCGTTACTGTATACTTACATTCAACACATTTGCAGCCTCTTTTGAAAGCACTGACATAGGCGTCCACACTGCTTTTCCCCTTCAGCTGATCTTTGGTTAAATACCTAAAAGAAACAGAAGAAATGCTATTTGATATTCGTAAGTTATTGTTAAAAAAAATCCTTATTAAATCAAAGTACATTTAGAACAGTTTCATGGCTTCCTAAAGCTTGAACAGACTATTACTTGAATTTGTCTTTCTGCTAGTTATTTGACCGGACCTTCAGTGTCAATCTTGCTTTCTTACTTTCTGTTCAGTCTGTCATTTCCTTCCTGTCTCTCACCTTTCCTTGTATTATCATTGTGACTACTTGTCTCTGTCTGAATGCCTGTCTGTTGAGTTGGATGTTGTGTGCCCATCGGGCTGTAGTTTGTGCTGTCCTTGATTGTTTGTCGCTGTGTCTGACCTATTCGATATCTTCTTTTCTATCAACCTGCCTTTCTACATTTCACATCTACATCTAATTGTAGTCAGTCAGTCTGTCATTAGCTTTCATGTTTTGAAGTCTTTCTCTCTCTGTTTCTTTTTTCCCCATAGATATGTGTGTCATCGTTAGTCTGTTAATCTGTTGTGTGTCCCGCTGTCCATGTCAGCAAAATTGTGGCATGCGCAGCACTGTCTTTGTTGATTTATCTGTCTACGTTATTGCACACAGTCCCAGATAGCATTCCAAATTGGCCCAGCATCGTTTCGATGTTGGCCACCATCGTCATAGCATCATATCAACATCGCTCACGTTGCGCCAATGTTGTGCCAACTTGGAATGCTATCTGGGGTATGTATGTCTGTTTATCTTTCTTTCAGTGTATCTATCTGCTGCGCTGTCTTTGCTTATTTATCTGTGCTATGCTATTCTACATTTCATTTTATGTTTGTCTGTCTATCTCTGTGTCTGTCTGCCAACCTGCTTTTCCCCCATTTTAAATCTCACCCCCCCCCCCCCCCTTTGCCTGCCACTTAATCAAATGCTATATCCAATCAGATTCCATTGTTAAAAGGACCTACGTGTTGTGGGAGGTTGCAATGAAGTAGTGGCTCAGGGGCCTGGTCATGTCTTGGTACACTCTCGTGTGTTCTCTGTTGAATATACTTTGCTCTTGAGACAGCATCCATGATGTAAACCCTGCAAAGAGTCATGTGTGGCCCTTTAATTAAACTCATATGGAAGAAAACAGACCACTGTGTACTTTACTTTTGACTTTGCTTTTTACTCAGGAAGTTTCTTCGAAAGGGAAAACATCTTAAGTTCTTTGATGTACATACATTTTGCGTTTAAAGTTTTGGTCCAAATGAAATATTTTCTACATGGCCACATGTGCCACGTGCGTTTTCCATGAGAAGGATAAACGCATGGAAAACGCATGGTTTTTATCTAATTATAATGAGGCAAAAACCATGTGTTTTCCATGCGTTTATCCAAACGCATGGAAAACGCACGTGGCACAATTGGCCATGTACTGTATAGTTGGAAGTGGCTGGGATAATCTTTGATATCCAACAAGGAATTTAATTCACTTCCATTGAACAGAAATCTACGGAGTCCATTTAAAGACATGACAAAAAAATATTTAAATTGTATAATTGATTAAGTAAATTGTAAAAAATAATTAGTAAATTGTAAAATTATATTGTTTGTACAATTTACTATATCGTTTATACAGTAAAAAACATTTTTGTCAAGCCCAATTAAAAATGGCTTCCGTAGAAATCAAAATGATTTGATATCCTGTCAGATAATTTGTGATCTCGTGTTGCCTCAATTGTCTCAATACAATGCTTATAAGATCAGTGGCCAGAGGCAGACGTAATGATGTAATGGCAAGGTGGTCCTGATTGGGTGGTAGACTTCAGGTGTGGGTTTCAATGTTTGTCATCTCATAATTATGTATTTCGTTCTTTGATACAAGACTTAATATGCTCATATGAGTTTACTTGAAATTGTTAAGAATTTAAAATGTTATTCTTGATATTTACCTATGACTGAAAATGACTGAGGTGGGAGAACAGACTCCCATTGCTGAATCCATTGTTTACAAGCTTGGAGTGGAATGTTTTCCTGCAACAAAAAAATAAAATAAAAAATTTTGAAATGACATCAATAAGGTTAAATTAGTTCAGAACGATAAACTAAGATTCCTTATTGAACACAATATTACGAAGAACAAAGAGTCAGTAATTAGTCAGTAATAAAAGAAAAATTGATAAGTTTCTTCAAGATTTTTCTCAATTTTTTTATAAGACTTTTGTCATGTTTTCTCAAACGTATGGAATGCTTACCTTTTGCTCATCTTGTAAAAAGTCTCTGAGACGTTTTGCTGAAAGTGAGTGCTCCCCTTTCGTTTTGTATAATAATCTGGAATAAAGAATCAAAATAGGAAGTAAGTCGGAATACATGCAATTCTATTATTGCTGCTAATATTAGGAAAATTCTTTGGAGCTAAGATAATTTTGAGTGCTGGACTTCTTATAAAAGGTGATCATTAAGTCCACTTTTACATTACTCAAAAGTCCAAACCTTTGATTACAATGCAAAAAAGGTTAGAGTACTATGACTTCTGTTATCATGTGATTCCCAAAGGTGATCTTAATTGTGGAATTTTAGTATGCAAGGAGTAACAGGTCGTATATGGCACTTGCAATTGGACTGAAAAGTGGCTTACAAACAGTGCAGGGATGGACGTTCGTTGGTAGCCAATCTGTTACACCCCTTTCACACAGCAGCCATGTTGAAATGTTTGCCTCATTGACCTCAATTTGATTATGTCATATATTATGACATCACTACTTCTCCATTGTTCTTGCACTCTGTGAAACACCATGGATGTTTGTCTACTGATGACGTCACAATATTATATCTGAGTGCAAAAAATGCCAACATGGCTGCTGTCTGAAAGGGGTGTTAACCACTAGGCCACCCTGTATCGTAAAAGGGCTTTTGTTTCTTTTGTTAAAAGGTTCTCCTGAGGTAGAGTATACATTGCCCGTTAATTCTGTCTGCTGAATTCATAAACATTTGAAACATCTCACCTGTCATAGACTTGTTGTATTTCAGGCCTCCTAATGGAAAAATCGAAGAACTTTGAAAACTGCTCAGCAGTAAGAATGATTTCTGTAAACCCTTTGGACGTGGGCGCTTTAGCAAAAGTCTGGAAAAAGGAATGTGCACAAAAGTTTTATTTCTATGACAAATCAGTCATGAATGTTCATTAACAAATATCTGAAATAAATTAATGTGAAAACAAGCACCTTTTCTGGAATTTTAATTGTATTAAATTATGCTGAATTTCTTGTCATTTCAATAATGAATGATAATTTAATTCATAACTCATTTACAAAATTTCATGTTTGAAATGAAGGATCATGCACTACGCAGATGCAATGCCAGGTCGAGCCGACGTCGGGGTACATCAGGGTGACAACGGGCCGACTTTGAAAGGGCTTGACCGATGTTGAGCCGATGTTAATCTGATGAGGAGTTTCATCCGGGCAAATTACTTTTACTCCAATAAAATAAGGAATACATATTGTTAGTACTTACTGATGCTAATTCTTTGGTGTAAGGCTTGTATATGCTCCTTTCAGCTTTGTCCAGAATTTGGCAAGACAGTTCTAATGTAATACCCTTTTGCAAATCTTCAGCTTTGCATTCTTTTAGTAGTCTGTCTATCCATCTGAAGGTGTTAAGGCCCTTAACAAGTCTTTTGTATGGTTTTATATGAAAAAGATACCTTCTACTTGCATAATGCAAATGCCAATTTTGTTATTCTTCGCAGCTGTTCAAAATGTAAAATGAAAACTTGTGTGCATATATCTACTTCTGTAAAAAAAAGAAAAATCTTTCCTATGTGTAAAATACTCTAGATCATAAATGCGTGTTACATGTATTTAATTTATATTTTCATTGTTTTAATTTATTGAATATGATAAATGTATTATGACCCTCTGTTCTCTGTAAATTTAATGTCAAAATTGGAAAGAAGATGACTGATAATGGCAAAAACCTAATTGGATTGTTACCTTAACTAAAGTGTGACCATATTAATAAAATAACCTTCATGGGAGCTTCTGCATTTTGCTTCTCTTATAGTATTTGCGACAGTTTGAATACTATACTTTTTCTTTAGACATCAATTCCTCATGTCAAACCTACAATTTCGACTTCTCCCTGTGCGTGACTTTGGGCCATAGATCAATTGGAACAAGGCATATGTTGATTCATTGGCCATATTATTGATGGCTGAAAGCTTATCTCCCCAATTCCATTTTGACCTTGCTTGCATGTGGGTTGGGAGGAAAGGATATTGAAACACAAAAAGTTTTCAAAGGATGAAGTAGTAAAAGTGTTTAATACTTCGTGCAGATTAAATTCAGAATTAGCCCTACCTGCAATCCCAAGTATATATAGTAGCCATAGAAAATATGACTGGCAGTAATGTACCACCTTGACTGACGTTTGATTTCAAAGAGATAACTTCACTCTCCATGCACACTTAAGCTGCACTTCACTTGAAGGACTTTATCCAATTAATTTCTGATGAATGTTCCTTTTATTACAAGTCTGTACTATATATTTGATTTTATTGTTATCAAACCTAATTTGTAAAACAGCATTTCATCCGAATTGTTATCCTGAGTAAGCATGTTTTATCAATCAATCTAATTTAATCTTCATATCTTGGCACTCTTGTAGAGTTACACAACATTTTGTTGGTAAAGTGTGTATATCAGTACCTTTATTTATTCGTTCAAAGGTTTGGTTAAACCAGAACTTCCCTGGTGTTTGAAATTATGGAAGGGGGAAGCCTATCAGGTGGTTCAAAAAAGTAACTTTTCAGGAAAGCTGCAGACAGTTTATCACACACCAAGAAGAGTGCCAGACTGAACTGAACGACTGGGGGGATGTCTGGCAGAATACTTAGTAGGTAACGTGGGCAACACCACTTGATTAATTTTTACATTTTAAACTTGAAATGAGATCATATATATATATATTTACGATTATTTGTAAGTGTCCAGTGTAATAATATAAGGCATATTGTAACTGCCTTAATATTGTTTAAAGATGTACGCAAATTAAATTGCAATTTAGCCCTCAGGTAGGGGGACACTTTCCAAATCAATATTCTAAGCAACGTAGAAACCAATAACACTTCAAACTCATGCCATTATCTTAGAATTCTGTCAAATGCCAAAGAAGTTTTCCATGGAATGAGCATTGCAGCTAAAAATTAATCTTACTGTTTCATCCTACTAAGATTCTGTGACAAGAAGAACCTCAAATTCTTTGCATCTATGACACCTTAATGACAGTGACATCCATTAAAATCAATTGCTGAGGTTTCAACTAAATTATTTTATCTGATTAGTTTGCCCTCGAATGTCCTGGGCCTCCACGCGGCGAGGGTGGAAACACTTGGGGTGAAGTCCTCTATCCCCAGTGGCTAAAACAGGACAGTGCGCATTGCACAAGCTGCTTCAGCTATCCAACGCAGACAATTATTAATTTTTTACATGCTTCTGGTTTCTACTACCAACTATAGATAATCAATCTTACCCTAGAGAGCCTCTACATAGCCCACTCAGGTGCTGATGAGGCGTTAAATAATAACACTAACTAACTAACACTTATCTGATTAGTTTAAATGTCTGTAACATGGTAAAAACATGGAGACAAGAGTGGTCTCCATGGTATAAAGTACAAATACTAAAAAATATACATGCTCATCTTATATTTAGCCTTGGCAATCGAGATTGAGCTGTACCACTTAACTAAACTATGCCCTGCTAGTCATAGCCGGCTACTGGAAGCTGAAACTGAAGTTCTCCACTGTGAATATAATATGGGGCCGCTACATCATGCCTTAGCTTGAGATTAGTGGTGCTAGCTCTGGATATCTATCTAGTGGAATTTCTTTAGAACAGTACTGCACACAAATCAGAGATGTTGCTTTCTCGTAAGTAATCTATATAGCTCTCCTCTCTCACAATATCTCACAAAATGTACGCGAAAGCATTTTCCCAATTAGTGGCCATCGCTCAAAGCTGGACAAGGTGATGACTGGAAACAGAAGAAGTCAAACAGAGCACACAAAACTCAGCTCATAAAATGCTTTCAGGAATCAGCAGTGTTTGCAGTGTGGACGTCGAGGCAACTTAAAATAAGACTCCAGACAGTGAGGAGAGAACGATGGCAGTGCAAATAGGTCCTCAGTCACGTACCAGCTCTCGTTTACCGTAAGGTATTCATACATAACTTTGTTTATTTTATGTTCAATATGCTTACTTGTAAAGGCCTACTAAAGCTGCATTTTTTGATTACTAACTTTGAGAATATTTTAAAGGACAGTGCTTTGAAAAATTCAATGTACAAGCGACACAAATCATCCCATTGATATATCTGCGGGAAAGACCTTCTCACTGATAAGGGGCGGGGGCCTAGCTCAGAGGTAGCGCTCTGGGTTTCCAATGGCTGGGTCCCGGGTTCAATTCCCGGTTGAGCCTATATTGGATGGTTGTTTCATCCTTCATCTCATTGCCATGGTTCCTGCCTGTCCTAATTAGCCCAACTGATGCAGAAAATACAGGACGTAAAGCCCTAATCACCCACCCACCCATCTCACTGATAAGACCACATAACCAATAAGCATATACAGGACTCCTCATTATGTTGAGTCTTCAACAAGTTATACCAAGACCACTGCTAAACACCCTGGTACCTGCCACTGACTAATTAAAAAAAGACAAGCTAGCTGTCTACTGTAACATAAAATACTCCAGCATACTGATTATCCAAGCTATATTAAAACCCTGTCAATTCAGGAACCACCTTATGACTACTAATAATTTAATTGAAGTTTTGTTGCTGAAGTGTGTTCCTTATATGTGGCTACACTATCTATCATTCGACCGTTCTACAGCAAACCTTTTTTTTCATATCATATTTATAACTCCACAGGACTTCATGTCAGTCCAGCACTCCCACCGGCTAATATAAGACTGTCCGTCGGCCAATGGGAGTCCTGGATTCACATGACGTCATCTGGAGCTCAGTTTCCAACTCTTGGAGTTTTGCTGTAATAGGCTTTTTATATATTTTGTCTTTTTTTGCCAAAAGGATACGCTTCTCTGTATCTTTCGAATTTGTTGCCTAGCAACCTGCGCAGGGCAACAGTCCACTGGTCACGTGACTCCTGGCTATCAGCGATGTAGGTGACTGTCAAGCGATTATTGATGTGAGCATGGAAACATTGACCAGCCTAAAAAAGCAACAAAAAAAATTGACAGAAATGTGTCAAATATGATATATGATGATAAACGAGCTGTGAAGGAATTCTAAAAAGGTGATGCCTCTATTTAAAAGAGCATATTAATTCAATGTGGAACCTAAATTGGTGTCCGTAGAGTTTGGGCGTTACCTGGGTAACTCACATATATTTAAGGGGATAAGTTAACAAGGTTTTGATAGTATGTTATACAAATCCATTTAACCCTCATTAAAAGCAAGAGTAACTGACCCTACATTCAGACCAGTGTTGAATGACAAACCAAGAAATTTAAAATGTTGGCCTTTTAAGACAGGTGATTGCTTACTAGAGGGGTATGAAATTAATTGGATTACATAAAAAATTTAAAAAAACATAGAGGGTCAAGGGACACCCACTTTGTTGGGAGAACTTTACTCAATTAGTTTAGATGCTGGTTATTAATTTGCAACAAATGTTTAAAGGAACGTTACTTACCTCACCACCAGAGTCCCTAATAACTTTGAAAATGTCATAATCTGGACCTTCTTCTATCACACTTATGTCGTTGATTTCAATTGCTAAAAGGAAAATAAATTACACTGACCAGCACATCATATTGATTATGTCTGTAAACGTTGAGACAATTGTGTTGCAACCTTCCCTCCAGCTTTCATACATTGTATTATTCAGTTGTTAGTATTGAGTATTGTAATTAATTTTATAAGATACTTCTTTACATGATCTACAGTAAGTTTAATTAGAAACGGCCCGTCAAATTGAAACTAGACAAAGCTGTCAAAGTTTGCAACTCAAAACTGGATCTAAAAGTACATATTTCTGATATATTAGATCAATTTCTTACATTTCCAAAGGTTTATATTTATCTGGTGATAGATGTAAGCTGATTATTAGCTATAGAAGTGGACAGAAGCAGCTGGCTTTAGCATGTTTAGGCCACAACCAGGTAGAGATCACTATAGACAGCTAGAGTCAACCGTATTTGTTGGAACTAACTGTGTATGCAAAGAGAATAAAAATAATAAAAATCTAAGGCCGCAAAGTAGTCCATTACAGCAGTTTTCATTGCTTGGAAACTAAACTCCAGAGTACGTCATGAGAGTTCTGGGCTCCCATTGGTTAAGGCAGTCACGCAGCCAATGCAAGTTCTGGATTCACATAATCTTATTATGAAGTTCAATTTCGAAGTCTGCAAAAACTGCTGTAATCGTTTTAGCAATGTTTCCCTGGTGCCTTACAGTTACTATTTTAGAGGCCCTGGGTTAATTTCCCAAGGTGTACTAGTTGACAAATGATTAAATTAAATTGAAAAGAGTAGTTACCGTGTTTTCCGCTAGGGCGGCCCCAGAAAGTCCTCCAGTGTTCAGCATATCTTAAAGAGGTCGCCAAGTAGCGCTGTCCTGAGGCGCCATCTTTCCAAGATTCGAATTTCACTGCTCCGTTTGATTTTCGTAATGTTTCGAATGTTTCTTCATCTAAAAAGAAAGAAATATGATTAGAAATTAAAAGAGAAAAATCTTACAGCGTTTGAAATAAATTATATGAAAACATGTAACAATTATATCATACTATAAGTTCCGTAGCATTAGATCTATGTGTGTTTGTGCTTTTATTTATTATAATTTTTTTTTTACTTCTTTTGAATAGTTTATGGTGGATATTTATAGTATTACAATTAGGTAAAGTGTGGCTTGTGCACAACTAGTTTATCCCACCAAGAAGGTAGGTAAACATAATTTATTTTGATTTTATGAAATGTTCCATAGCAAACAAATTTGATGTACTTCAATAAAATTATCAATTAAAATCTGTGTACATCACAAAGTTAAATAAATCTGTGAATCAATTACAGCAGAACTCAGAGACTTTGAACCAAACTCCAGAGGACGTCAGGCGAATCCAAGACTCCCATTGGTTGAGGCAGTCACTCAGCCAATGGGAGACCTGGATTCACATGACATCTTTGAAGTTTTATTTTATTTAATTTTTCAAAGTCTATGAAAACAGCTGTAAATAAGCATAATGAGAGATAATTTGTGCGAGTACCAGTTAGCTGAGAAAATGTATCTAGCAACTGTCCGCAATTAAGATACACAGGATAAACTAATATTAAATTGAGTGATGTTTTTTAGGCAACACACACTAAAATTAAAACAATGTAGCATCAATGCATCAATTGAGTACTTATATTTATTATGTTATTTTGATGGTTGTATTGTTGGCAATAAACTAAGTTTCAAATATCTATTGAATTTACCACTTCAAACTGTTAAGTAAATAAAAAACAGGTGTAAAACACTTATTCTTGCTGTATTCTGGTGTCAAAGTTAGGGGCGTTTGTTCACATTCCACTTAGTGAGAACTTATTAAAAATGAATAACAAACAGATTTGAAGAGGACTTCTGATATACTTTGACTTAGATGTTATTGTGTAGATTTATGTGCAAATATAAATTTCCTTTGAGCAGATATGCTGGACCACTTGATTGTCATATCAATAGTGACAGCTTTCATGGTAGAATTTATGATAGTAATGAAAACATCCTGAAGACTGCCAAAACACACTGAATTCCCACAGTTACGAACATACTTAGGAATACGGTGGTCTTAACACTGGGGTGGCCGTAATTCTGAAAAGACAACTCCCATCATTTGGGCTCTGTTGTTCTTTGATAACTTACTTAGGCTAATTGCACTGAAAATCTCTTGAGTTGTTAGCAGAAAGTGACTAAGGACTAAGAATTTATTTAGGGGTCATTCATTTATTTTAAAAAGATAACTCATTAGTTTATTGCTGTCTGAATTGTTTTAGTCATGAGTATGAACATGTCTACCTTGTTAGACCTTATTGGCTATAGGGGGAGAGGGGGGTTAGTCCAGTCAAAATGTTTCCAACCACTGGGTCCCGGGTTCAATTCCAAGTCGAGCCTATGTTGGATGGCTGTTTCATCCTTAGTCTCATTGCCATGGTCCCTACTTGTCCTAATTAGCCCATCAGGTGCAGAAATACAGGACGTAAAGCCCCAATCCACCACCACCACCAGTACAGTAGCCATTTTTACTAACTTTCTAGCCTGCAGGATTTATCGTGATACTTATGATAATACTAATTTAAATTAGTAATAATATCTAACCCTTAATTGCTCCCACCCTTACACTATATTTCCATAAAGATGTTCTTACTATGGAAGTGTATAGTGAATATTGGATGGTCGTTATTTTGAAGCTTCACTGTGAATGTTTTTTGGCTGTTGTTTATGTTATAGCAATTCTTAAGTGTCACGTTTTCCTTGAAAACACAGCACAAGAGGATTCATGTTGAAGTTTATGACAGGTGGAGAGTTGGTAGCACGTTTTATTGTCTTCAGTGGCTATTGCGTTTCTATCTCACAAGCACCTGCTCAGTACTGTCATCAACAGATCCTGCACTTCTGAATTATATAGCAACATCAATGCTATTCAAACGCAACAGTCTGATCAGTTGCATTTCAAACGAAAGGTTTGATAAGTTATTGCTACATAGGGTGATAGGCTACATAGTGTGATAGTTCTTGCTACATAGTGTGGTAGTACTTGCTACATAGTGTGGTAGTTCTTGCTACATAGTGTGATAGTTCTTGCTACATAGTGTGATAGTTCTTGCTACATAGTGTGATAGTTCTTGCTACATAGTGTGATAGTTCTTGCTACATAGTGTGATAGTTCTTGCTACATAGTGTGGTAGTTATTGCTACATAGTGTGGTAGTTCTTGCTACATAGTGTGGTAGTTCTTGCTACATAGTGTGGTAGTTCTTGCTACATAGTGTGGTAGTTCTTGCTACATAGTGTGATCGTTCTTGCTACATAGTGTGATCGTTCTTGCTACATAGTGTGATAGTTCTTTTGCTACAGTGTGATAGTTCTTGCTACATAGTGTGGTAGTTCTTGCTACATAGTGTGGTAGTTCTTGCTACATA
This sequence comes from Alitta virens, assembly GCA_932294295.1. Taxonomy (NCBI): domain Eukaryota; kingdom Metazoa; phylum Annelida; class Polychaeta; order Phyllodocida; family Nereididae; genus Alitta; species Alitta virens. The sequence continues at coordinate 40,695,441 of OW028574.1, read as the reverse complement.
GTGTGGTAGTTCTTGCTACATAGTGTGGTAGTTCTTGCTACATAGTGTGGTAGTTCTTGCTACATAGTGTGGTAGTTCTTGCTACATAGTGTGATAGTTCTTTTGCTACAGTGTGGTAGTTCTTGCTACATAGTGTGGTAGTTCTTGCTACATAGTGTGATAGTTCTTTTGCTACAGTGTGATAGTTCTTGCTACATAGTGTGATAGTTCTTGCTACATAGTGTGATCGTTCTTGCTACATAGTGTGATCGTTCTTGCTACATAGTGTGATAGTTCTTTTGCTACAGTGTGATAGTTCTTGCTACATAGTGTGGTAGTTCTTGCTACATAGTGTGGTAGTTCTTGCTACATAGTGTGGTAGTTCTTGCTACATAGTGTGATAGTTCTTTTGCTACAGTGTGATAGTTCTTGCTACATAGTGTGGTAGTTCTTGCTACATAGTGTGGTAGTTCTTGCTACATAGTGTGGTAGTTCTTGCTACATAGTGTGATCGTTCTTGCTACATAGTGTGATCGTTCTTGCTACATAGTGTGATAGTTCTTGCTACATAGTGTGATAGTTCTTGCTACATAGTGTGATCGTTCTTGCTACATAGTGTGATCGTTCTTGCTACATAGTGTGATAGTTCTTTTGCTACAGTGTGATAGTTCTTGCTACATAGTGTGGTAGTTCTTGCTACATAGTGTGATCGTTCTTGCTACATAGTGTGATCGTTCTTGCTACATAGTGTGATAGTTCTTTTGCTACAGTGTGATAGTTCTTGCTACATAGTGTGGTAGTTCTTGCTACATAGTGTGGTAGTTCTTGCTACATAGTGTGGTAGTTCTTGCTACATAGTGTGGTAGTTCTTGCTACATAGTGTGATAGTTCTTTTGCTACAGTGTGATAGTTCTTGCTACATAGTGTGGTAGTTCTTGCTACATAGTGTGATCGTTCTTGCTACATAGTGTGATCGTTCTTGCTACATAGTGTGATAGTTCTTTTGCTACAGTGTGATAGTTCTTGCTACATAGTGTGGTAGTTCTTGCTACATAGTGTGGTAGTTCTTGCTACATAGTGTGGTAGTTCTTGCTACATAGTGTGGTAGTTCTTGCTACATAGTGTGGTAGTTCTTGCTACATAGTGTGGTAGTTCTTGCTACATAGTGTGGTAGTTCTTGCTACATAGTGTGGTAGTTCTTGCTACATAGTGTGATAGTTCTTGCTACAAAGTGTCATAGTTCATATATCTTTAAAATGCTGCAGCAAGACTCAAAACATAGTCGTCAAAATGACTAGGGGTAGTCATGTTTAGCACTCTAAGGTAGTTAGTTTCATTACCAGTTAGTAATTGCATGTGTTGCATCCCTTTAGTCATTTTGACAACCCTTTGTTTCAAAGTGTATGTTGAAAAATTATTAATGAAGAAAATAACTTCAAAGATTCAGTTTTGTGAGTTTCTAACAATTGTTAGATTCATTTGTATTGATTGAAATGTGACAAATTAGCTTCATGAATTGTCTAAATTACGAACTTCATAAGGATTTCTTTCTATTGTTACTAAAGCATTTATCCTGTAAACAGTCACTCCATAGCCAGCAATGCCTAAAATGGCTGCATATATAATGACCGACCAGACATGTGTAGATTCAATCAAGTCATGCTTGGTTAATCGATCGAATGAACCAACCAACATTTATGAAACTTTATCAGTGTCATTTGGTGTTATGAGCATCTTTATTGGTCTCTCTTTAAGAGATTATGAAAATACCTCTCCTAATATATCATAACTATGAAGGGTTTCGTAAATATTGGTCCTTTAAGAAGAAAGAATAAGCATTTTCAATCAATAAGAAGTGTTCACCTTTGGTCACCTCCTTTGCCTAGATTGTGCAGCTCAATATAATGAAAGGAGCTTGCTGGTCTCTGATGTATTTGCAGATACACATGGACTTCCCATTGAGATCACATTGGGCCTCAGGTCAACATGAGCTATTATCAAGACAGTCTTGATGAACTCCGTCTAAGCTGGGTGTTGATCGCAAGAGACGATAATTAAGTGGTGCCTTGTACTCGGTGTCTATGCTGAGGCAGGTAAACCCTCACCCATGGGGTGGGCGGAGACCTAGCTCAGAGGTAGCGCTCTGACTTCAGTGCATTGTCTCAGTGACAGGAGAGTTTCCTACTTAAGTGGGATTCGTTCCTGGGACCCTTAGCACCAAGAAGTGTAATAGAAATAACCTGTATCACAATTAATTTTATAGTGAGGTTATTTGATATGAAAAACGCATTAACAGTCTGAAACTAGTAATTAAGAAAGACTCTAAAGTATGACTTCCCCGATCTTTGAAGTATGATACTGTATGATGGTATATATATACCTTTCTTATGTACTTGAATATCTATAGAAATAGTTCAATGATATGGTACATTTTCCTGACATTTTACGTTAAAAAAATATGACTCCAAATATATAGAAAAAGTGATTAAATTGGGCTCAAAGTGTTATGTTTCCCATCGCTGTGAACATTTAGCATGCACGGTGCATTACACCCAATTTATTTCTTGAAATAAATGTCTCATTATTGAGGCCAGTGTGCTGGCTGGTACCAACTTAAGTGTCACCTTCGTTGCATAAATGGTTGGATTATGTGGATACAAGAGTTCACTTAAAACACTTAAATGCACATGATTTGTTTAGTTTTTTAATACAGATAATTAACATGTATGGGTTTAATTCTATAATACATGAGTTTTTCTCTTGATATGATTCTATCCCAGGGACTAAGTGTAACAGTTCGGGCAGAACCATTCTAACTTGACCAACCTTCAACAATGCAGTTTCTCTACTCGTAGAGTTAGCTGACTTTATTTCCATATACCTAGTCCGAGCTCTGATAACCCTTGACAGAGTCGTTAATAACAGAGATTAATCTCGGGTCAAATTCCTAACTCAGTAGTAAGTAGGTACTACCTGTTCTCTCTTTCTTGGTGCTGTGGTGTATACAGCGGGGTGCCGCTATAATGAAGACTACCCTTGGTAATGATCACTGATGTGGTCGAAATATGAAAGATGGGCTGGCTCCAGTATACATCCTTATCACAATTTTGGGTCCCAGTCTTGAATATTATTTAGGTCAGTCCTATAATTAGAGGGGTCAAATGTATACTTCCAGATCTCATGCTACATCAGGCTAGCTTATTGGCCCAATGTTGGCTGGACACTTAAATCAGGTTTGTCATGGTATAATTCCCAGATAGAATACCAGGGTGACCAGATCGGGACAACATCTAACCGAAATTGGCCGTAGATTGATGTCAGGACACATGCAATGTCAGCCCACATGTAATGTCAGCACACATGCATTGTCAGCCCACATGCAATGTCAGCCCACATGCAATGTATTTCCGATGTGGCATGACATCTGGGCTCTAAATCTAATTTTCAGGAAGCCTAAATCAGTTTTTGGACCCAACCAAGTTGTCTCCAAATCGAGATGGTTGTGAAGTAATGCTATCCAGAAAACATGTCACATTGGCAAGACATTGGGGTGACATCGTGACGACATCGTCTGATGAAGGCCAATGTTGTGACATCACAACTTAGACCGATGATGGCCAACTTTGCTGTCTGGTATTGGGTGGTCATATTTTTGGGTTGCACTGTACACAGTATACAGCCCTCCATCCCAGAACAATGCATTGTGTCCCTCCATCAGTGTGGTTTGTGTCAGCAGCAGCAGCAGCAGCAGCAGAAGTGACCTGCCTGTCAGGGTATCGTTTCACGCCCTGCAAACAACCCTGACCCCACTGACCTAAAAGGGTGACATTGGATCCAGGGTGCTTGTATTTGCCCTAATCCTTTCCTCACATTATTTCTCACTTTATCATGGAGAATTAAGCCAGATTCGTGAAGTAATGTCAGAATTTAGAAAATGGTCATGCTTTCTTGGTAGACCTTTGATCCAAAGGTAGACCAAGTGAAATACATTAAAACGATACAATGTAGTCTTTAGACCATCTATAAGGTAATATCTTACACTTGTGACACAAAATTGCATTTAATTCTGTATTCTACATAGCTGTGAGATTAATATATATATAATATCCCATGTCGAACCCACGTTATCAGGGTTTACAATCATCTTCATGTACAATCTAGCTTCAGCAACAACAAAAAATGTATAAAAATAATAACTTCGCTATATTGACCATTTTGAAACCATTGGAAGTCTGAAACCAGTTATATTTTAAAACAAAGGGCTGGAGTCTAGTAGTGTTCGGTAAATTTTGTTAATTATTTTTGCTGATCATGTTTGGCAGCTGATGATGCTCACTAATGTTGTTACACGAGATCTCTGTTGTCAAATGACAAACTTTATTAAAGCATTGGTAAGTTTGACCTTGGACTAAACAGGGGGAGGTTTGACTTACACTTAAAGTGGTTTTAAGACCATCAAGTTTTAACACGTTGGCAGCTCCCCGTTAGATTCGGCCACTCTTGATAATAAAATACCCGTTCCATTCCATTTTTATAACATGGGCAAATGTATAACTCTGTGTGGACTCCTGCCAAGACAATTGAGGTCTTTGAAGTCTTGTCATCTCATCGTTACGTCATGTAAGCTGACCAGTAGCATTCAGGCAATACGATAAAACAGAAAAGAAAGCAGGATATGTTAATGCTACTGGTCTGAAACTTAATAAGTAAATATATAAAATATTAAATATACTTTTTTTATTAAGCTAATTTCTAAGTGACTAGTAAATGTCCAAATCATGTTTTTGGCTTCCAGAATTCCTATATGTGTTGTATATTGTCAAAGCAGTGTATCAACTTCTCCCAAATGATACAAGAGATATCTGGCAGAGAATATAAAGATAAGACTAAGAAAGTAAATGAAGCAAATAAGAACATTAAACAAAAATGAATGACAAGTACTTTAGGACTGCTACTGCAGTATCACCTCACTATGAATAATACTGGGGTTGAAGACTTCTACTACTGTGTTAATTATATATCACATAGTGTGCACTTCTGACAATAAATGTGTTTTAAAATACAACGCATAGTGTTCAAAGATTAATGCCGGGGTTATATTTTTCATTTTTGAACACATGTGTATCAGGTGTTACATGAATGTTACGTAACGAATGCATATTTGCAAATATGATTGTTTGAATGGCCAGATAGTCTTAATAAAGGTAAAACACAAAGAAAGAGAGAAAGAAAGGAAGAAAGAAAGAGAAAAAGATAGATATATAGATAGATAGATAGATAGACAGTTAGATAGATAGATTAGCATAACCAAGTGAGCTATGATTTCTTCTTTTTTTTTGTTTCTTTTCTGAAACTAATTTATGCTCTGTCCAGGGTCCCAACATCATGTAGAAGAGAAGTCTTGCACAGATTCCAATTCATTGTCTCAGTGTTTTTCATGTGTCAGTTTGTATTACACGGAATAAACCGGATATGTGTTTGTAAACATGGACATTTCATCCGCACTGAGCTACATCCTGGCTACACAGAAACCTCGCAGTTAGACGTGCTTAGCAATTATTTTAAAATAGCCTTAACATGTCACGTTTGCCTTAACAGCGGCACCTCGCCTTACGGCCAACTCATTATAAAGACCATCTCGCCATGCAGACGACGAAATTTTGACTGAATTTTATCTTTCCAAATAATATTTTCAAAACCACTGAGATACCTTCTTCGGTCATCTCGACACATCAAGGTGTGTGGTTGAATACGACTTAACAATTTAGTGGTACATTTAAATTCGCCATGAAGTTGAATGATATAATTTCAAAGAATTTACTTCGCTCTCCACTTTTATAATGCATTTAAAGAACTATGACAATTTTTTATTTATTTTTTAATCCCAGTAGCGATTTTACATTGATAAATAAATGATTTATTTATCACCTGGGCACATTTGTAAGACAAGGCTGGTGTATCTGAATTGTTAGCCTGAATAAATATCAGCTAAGCAACCAATCAGCCAACCAATCAGCCAATCAATCAACCAACCAACCAATCAATCTATCATTTCAATCTATCTATCTCTCGATCTATCTATCTATCTGTCTTTCTATCTATCGATCTATCTATCTATCTATTGCTTCCTCCTTCGTCTCATTGCCATTGTCTCTGCCTGTCCTATCCATCTATCCATCTATCTATCTATCTATCTAAATCTATCCATCTATCCATCTACTTATCTATATATCCATCTATCCATCTACCTATCTATCTATCTATCTATCCATCTATCTACCTATCTATCCATCTATCTACCTATCTATCCATCTATCTACCTATCTATCTACCTAACTATCAGCAACCTGTTGATCCATTTTGCATGATATTTACCAGATGGGCTCCTGCCTTTTGTTTCTCATGACATCCAGACATGCTACCATGGAAGTCATGATCCTTTAGCCTTGTAAGGTGCTTGATAAAACCCAGAGCTCTAGGGGCTACAAATATGACAATGTTTGTTTAATAACAACCAACTAAAGATAGCAACATCTTGGACCTGATCAGAAGGTTATTGGAATAATAGTTTATGATAATGGCTTTTATTATCGTATAAAAATTAACACTATTAAAGCATGGGTGTACAAGACATGGTTCAAGATATCACACCTTGTGTTCTGTTGGTATTTTATTGTCTTATTATTTGTGGTTTGAAATATTTATATCGCAAGATTTCATAGGTAGACATAATGACGAGATGATGAAATTTTGAGTCCGAAAGATTTTACACTTTGTCACGAGTAAAGTTTAATTATCATCGACAGGAGCGGATCCAAAATATACTGAATGAAATGGTTTATAGATATGTAAGTTATCTACTGATTCCTGGAAAAACGAGTTGTTTTAATCGAAATAATTCATTGATAGTCACCCGAATATGAGGGATATAACTAACTTTTACTCCCTTTAACATATTTACTAATTTGTTTGATTGTTTGATTTGTTTGAAGTTCTAACATTTTCGTTGGTTATTTCTTTCCTAAGAACAATAGAAAAAGTGGAATATAGCAACTGGAATTTGAATTTTCTATTGTGATTTGTAACCTTTATGTAGGTCGCTTTATTTTGTGACATTTTTTACAACGAATTGTCCCATTATTTCCACTTTTTCTGTAAAAACAAACTTTGTGCTCCTACAAATTCCTCATCCCAAAGGTCACAAAGATCCAGTTTCGAGGTCAGAGATCAAAGACCTCGTCCACGCGATGACATTATGCCAGAGGTCACAGAGGTCACAAGGAAGATCAACATGACCTCTGGCGCCATCTAGGTCATGTCCTGCTGGAAGGTAGCCAGGCTGGGACAGGAATTCATCCCACCGAAATCCAAAGTCATGTGGCACAATAGCATTAACACTAAACTCGTGTGCTACATATATCATAGTTAATCTATGCATGTATAGTTATACAAAAATTTTAAATCTTGATAAAGGCTATAGTTGCAAACATAATGAATATCATGCATACTTTCTGCAACGGAATATTTTTGTAATTTAACCTTTATTACTCACAGAGGTGAAATGTATCTAGATATTGAATCAGGATTAATAAATAGAATGATAGTGGACTTATAAGTGAGGTAGCTCTTATACTGAGGTGGTCATAGGTATCTACTAATAATGGCATCATAACAATAGAGTCTGGAGGGTAGGTATATATTGCAGATAGACCTGTATATTAAAACAACCACGGTGTGGTGTTTCCCCGCCATTTCTTAATTAAATAGCCGTCATTGTTTACTTTGCCATTATTGCTCCCTAATGACATCACAATGCATAATTTGGGTATGTGTATACCCTCCATATATATCTAGCTGACAGAGATGGTCATTTTTGTACATCTCAATAAAAGACCACAATTAGAAAAAATATTTTATTCTGAAGCTTTGTCAGCTTACCAGACCAGCTGCTAGGGGCAAACGTAAGGATGAGATGATAAGCCTTGGAGTCTACACCAAATACAACATGTTACACTTACTCCATGGTTGGGGTATTTTACCTGTAGTTGCCTCGGCATAGGCACCCAACACAAGGCTATTTATTCTTCTCTATTATGTTTTTACCATAACAGTTGAAGGACCAGTAGTCCGACATACTGCTTCACGACAAAGGCCTATCGGCGTGCTTGGATATGACAGCAATAATTCGGTCTACCTTGCAATTAAGACAGGATATTTTTCGGTCCCCTGATCTGATAATGTTCTGATCAGCTGGTGTGAGCCAATCAGAATGCTTCATTGTCCTTGGCCAATATAACTCTATGTTGGACTCCCCACCATCCACTATTTTTATAATGTCATCTAAGACCACCTCACTGTTAAGGCAATTTCATTTAAGGGCTATCCAATGTAATTACCTTTGACAATACATGATATTTTTGTTGAAAATTATCAATATATGTATCAATAGTTACAGCTAATCAATTTTGAATTGATTTTAGCTCTTTAAATTGTTACAGCTGCAGGCCTATTATAGTTATTTTATTTATACTGATAAAGTTAGTGCAAATAGAAAGGTCTTGACATTCGACAACTTCTGGAAATCTGGTCGGTCTGAGATTAACCACCATACCCAGACAAGCCCTCTTTGTATTAAATTCTGTTTAGTGCATAAGCTCCAGATATGATGACAAGTTGTATTAAAATTGTAACTGGATGCCAATATAAGTTTTAATGCCTGATGTTTAACAGAAATGCAGTGTTCATAATTCAGTGGTAAATACATGAGTATAGTTTGAACTAACTCCTAGTTTAAAAAAAAAAAAACAAAAAAAAAACATCAAGTCTTTTTTATAAATTTATTCTAGATTAATTTAAAACAGATATTTAAAAAAAGACGAGCCCTATTGTGTCAATGTATGGAATTTATTCTTATCATTTTCTTGCAGCATTGAATTTATTTAAGTCTGACAACTCCCTTAATAAGCAAGCCAGCAGTTTTAAGTTGCTTGCAAGTCAATGACCCGAGTCTATAGGTCAGTGACATTTGTTTGTGTAATTTAACTGCACATACTTTACACATTTAAAGATGCAGCAAATTTAAAGCTGATGGCAGGAAAGGATGATTTATTCAATATGAAAAACAGGTGATATACAGGTATTTATTATATACTATTATATTATCATAAAGAAAATTAAATAAGTAATGAAAGTATTTAAGTTAGACCTAAATCGGCAAATGTTTTAAACACACTTAATTACATAAAACTGACATTATTGAATAGAATAATTTTCCAGATATTGGACTTCATACGTCAATGAAAATGAGTTAATCAATGATTAATCAACCATTATCCATCTGAGTGGTGGTCTATCTATCTATCTATCTATCTTTCTATATATATTCTATCTATCAATCAATCAATCTATCTATCTATCTATCTATCTATCAATCAATCTATCTTCTGTCTATCTATCTAGCTATCTATCTTCTAGCTATCTACCTATCTATCTATATTCTAGCTATCTATATTCTAGCTATCCCTCTCTATCTATCTATTTATCTATCTAACTATCTAATTATCTAACTATCTGTCTGTCTGTCTGTCTGTATGGCTGTCTGTCTCTCTGTCTATCTATCTAGATAGCTAACCCTACCTAGCACTTCAACCCCCTTATAAAACCAAATTTTGAAGGATTTTGACAGATTCAAAATGTATAATTTGTCATCATAATGTTCATTGTTTTGTTGAATCATAAACATCGAAGACCTGTTCAGGGGAATTCTGATTTGCGAGGTTTAACTTTCATTTCCCAGCCTGTGTACACAATTTCTTACTGGGATTATCATGTTTAGCAAACTAGCCATCCCTGTTATGCAAATCTCGTATTTTCTTGAGTACCCCATACAGTAATACCTGCTTATAGCACTTGTAATGGTGGGCCAGATCTATGGCATTGATTTGTCTGTAGATGACAAAACTCTGCATTTAACATGCCACTGTCAGGTTTTTTGCTGTGACATGTATTACAGCAGGGTTTGAAATGATAAAAATCTTCTCTGAAGTTGTGGATTAAAACACAGATTACTAGGCTCTTAAGGGTGGGGCCTAACTCAGTGGTAGCACGCTGGGCTTCCAACCACTGGGTCCCGGGTTCAACTCCCAGTCGAGCCTATGTTGGATGGCTGTTTCATCCTTCGTCTCATTGCCATGGTCCATACCTGTCCTAATTAGCCCATCAGGTGCAGAAATACAGGACGTAAAGCCCTTATCCACCACCACATCCATTACTAGGCTCTTAAGTTTTTGGCACTAGATGTGACATTGCTATGATAGGTCTGGAGTTTGATTCCTGCCCCAGGTTTTTTTCATGAGCTACATCCCAGCTGGATGTAGATCACATGAGATGTTAAAATTGGAGGTGCCTTGTACTTGGTGTCTATGCTGTGGCAAATAAAACACTCCACTCATGGGGTATATGTGTAACGTGGTGTTCCATTAAAGTCTTATCATCTTATCATTACATCTGACAGCATTAAGCTTCAGAATCAGCAGCATTGAGACATTGACCTTTAATACTAAACAATTAACTAAAGACTGATGCAATCTTGAAGTTGCCATCATGCCCATCATGTCATCATTACGTCTGCCTCCAGTTGAGAGAGACAGACAAAGACAGAGAGATGGAGAGGTTTGTCTAAGGTTCCTTTTTTGATTTTTTTACCCATTGCCAATTTAGCACTTAACATGATATGAAATCAATATTTTTCATTTTTCAAAACCGCTCAACTTTCCTAATTGTGTGGTGGAATTTTAAGTTTTTTATACCAGTTAACATTGATTTTTGTGCTTAAAACCTTTCAGCCTGCGCAGTTGTGTCATTAATGTGACATTAATTCTATTCAGCAATTGGCTGGAGGCATTTAATTGAGTGAGTACACCGCACTAAGGATAGGAAGTGGATTGTATTATGCCTAGAAGTGTTTGGGGTATTAAGTTTCCAGAATCGATCAAAATCAGTTTATTTTCCCCAGAACTAAGGACATTTTGGGGTGATATTAACCTAAGTGAAGATCTCAAATTCCCCTAACACTTAGTCAGACTGTATTGGTATTAATATTCCTAAATTATAAGGGGATTTGCGGACAAGGGACAAATAAAATAGGGAGAGAATTCTTTTCTTGGGAGAAGTCTAGCTTTCAAATTGTGCATTATTAGATAATTTTCTGGCTGTCTGACCTGAGTGAACTGACTGACTGATTGATTAATCAACTGGCTGGTTGGCCAACTGACTTACTGGCTGGCTGGCTGGATGGGTCCCTGGACTGACTGATCAAACTTACGGACTTACTGGCTGGCTGACTAGCTGGCTAGTAGCATGACTGACTGACTGACTGGATGTAAGTAGTTGATTTATTGATTGAATGATGAGATTGATTCTATCGTTAATACGATATAAGATTCCAACCCTCACCTTGTGTCTTTAAACTCAGAATTTCTAAGAAACCTGCTACAACTTTAACCACTAGTCTTGTCTGAAATTATAGCATTTACCATTAGCAGAAGCTAGACTACTCCAGACAGCTTCCAGACATGGTGAAATACCTCTTTTATTTCAGACATGCTCGCTTGTATTACAATATGGGCATTCCTTTGGGAGAATGGATTTTGTTTACCTTCCATTTGGGAGAGACTAGTTTGTTAGGCAAATTAAAGGCCCAGAGATTTGAGGGCATGTTTACGCATGTTAAGCCATGCTGTTACATTACATGACATAATGACAGCAGGTCAGGCTTAACATAGTTTGTCTAGGAATTAAGGGCTATGATTTGGAAAAGCAAGCATTCCATACCAGTAAAAAAAAAGGTTTCTTAAAGAACATAAATTTAACAACCTGTTTTTGTATATTTATTTTTTATTTTTTTCACACAATATCTTTCTTCATGCTCAGTCTATGAGCTGCGACAGTATTGCTTTTCAAAAAATGTAAAATGCAAAAAACCTGTATCTATATTTTGTATGGGTAATTTACGTATGTCAGTATGATAACATGACCACACTGTCATCATTAAAACATTTTACCCTTATTTCAAGTTATGTAATTTGTGTATTTAAGGACTGAAAATATGAGGACATATAATAACATAAATTGCTTTATATTCTCCACTCAGCTGCTGTAAACCAATCAGAATGGCTCATTGTCATCCAACATAGGTGGATGTTGTACAGCTGCGGAATATGCTGGGCAGCTGCTTCGATCTCAGGCCCGGTCACTCTTTATAAGTTACATCCCGGCTGGATGTCGATCGCATGAGACGTTAAATTGAAGGTGACTTGTACTCAGTGTATATGCTGAGGCATGTTAAAGACCCCACCCATGGGGTAAATGTGTAACATGGTGTGGACTCCAAGTCTTATAATCTCATCATTACGTCTGCCTCTGGCAGCTGGTCATATAAGCTGACTAAGCTTCAGATCCAGTAGCAGTTAAACATTAGACATAATCCACTATGATTTTTATAATATGATGTTTCGATTGTATTTTATAAATGTTTCTATTGTATTTAATAAAACGTTGCATCATATTACAATACATCTAGGTTTACATGTTGTATTCATCCATTAGCCGAGTGCTTGACCCTACAGAATCAACCAGGCTAATATAATGGAGGATTGATGGGGCGCGTCTCCAGACAAGCCCATTGGGTAGATCCCCATGAAATCCTCCAATGTTCTGCATGCCAATTCTTGACATAATGGCATCAGGATTGAATGATGAGATTGATTCTATCGTTATTAGAGAGGCCCCATGTTTTAAATGGTCTGCACGAGATGGAAGATGGGTGGTGGTGAATCCTTGTATTACGTCCTCGAAATATATGTGACAGTGCATTGCAATTGTTTTACTTGAAATAGTGTAATAGTTTAATCTTTGTTTTATAGTCAAATGCATGGGATTTGTCAACGACTGCTTTAAATTCCTGATCATCCCTGCTTGCAGGATGACTTATTCTGTAGGAAACTTTGGACTTGAAAAAATAACGTTTGAATGGATTTGGCTGCACTTTCTTGGATTCAGCAGCAATATTGTATGGATTTTCACATCAGACAGATTTCGACACTTTATTTTTAAATATTAAAGTCTCTACATTGCAAATACCTTTGATAACAACTGTATGTATTCTGGATCACTTGAGGGTTTACTATGCCAGCTTGTGGCTGTTTATGGATGCTTTGGCTTGTCTCATTAAATTGACACCAATGTGATGAATTACTCAGCAACAGAGCATGTTAGATGTACTCCAATAATGTTACTTGCGCAAATAATTTGGCTTGGCAGAACAATATTAACCAGAATTTATCATACTAAATATCCCATACTCCCGAACCCAAGACAAGAGTGGTAAATGGCTTTGTGTGTGCACAGAACTTGGTGTTCATACACTTACATAATTCACTGCATTTAATTGGACACGTTTTAATGGTATATCGAAAAAAAAAAGCAGCAACATTTTTAGACAATATTTCCCAAAAAATATTATGAGGTGCAATACGGAATGTTGAACACTGAAAATCTTGCGGCAATATTTATATGTAAAACATTGTCATAATGTCTCTACTACATCCAACTAACATTGCCTTAAAATTGCAACAATTCAAGATAGCATCGGCTAGACGTCGGTCGGATGTGGGCAACGTCAGACCAACATCGGGCCAACGTAGCATGTTATCAGGGAGGAGATTTAAGGTATTTTCCAAATATGGTCTTTGCATGAAAGAGCCTATACCAGAGAAAATGGAATAGGCCACACTAAAATCGCTTCATTACAGCCATATCAGAGCAACATTTAGTGGTCTGTATATATGATGGAATCTTAACGGTGAGGTAAATTAGTATAACTGTGTATCATAATGGTGAGATGGTCCTTATGTTGAGTAAGGTTTATAGCAGGGTTCCTCCATAAGCCATGCATTATTAAAATCTATTCCTGGTTAATCCAGTAATGGTTAGACTGAGTTCGTCTTCAGAAACAACTTAGCACGCAAACTTGATATGAACTAAACAATTTGAAGACGGTAATGGTAAATCTATAATCTGGTTCTTTCTTTGTTGCCCAATTCATCAACCACAGTAGCAACCCTTTCAACAGCTACATACAGAAAAACTTCACTTTACAATCTCACCAGTGTGACTACCTGTCTATCATAGCCATTGAATTTAAAGCTTAAAAGCGTACAGTTCATTGTCTATAATAAAACAATATTTTAGTGTAACTCAAAAATAACAAAATTTATTTAATTTCCACTCGTTTTTCGGTCATATCTTTTCGTTCAAAGCTTGGAGCAGCCACAAAATGGACAAACATGTGAGCAGTAAGTCAAACCACATCTTACTAACTGATAATGGAGCCTTTATGTAACAAATATCCTTTCAAGTGTCTTGTCTTTCTAATAATTTTTTAATTTTTATTGTTTTCATCACTGGTAATATTTGTCATGGCCACAGGACAGCAGCTGAAATTGCAGTGGGAAAGTAATAGCAAACAGTTGAATCATACTACAATTGTGTGGCCCAGCACCTCAACCAGATTGGCCAGATTTGAATTTATTCATATTCATCCAGTTAGGATTTCAAATTCATTTATTTAGAAAGTACAAATGAAACATGTTTGGGTAAGATGATGTATATACAGGAGAACGAGTGAATACTTCCAGGGAGACTACTGGGAAATCTCATAAAGACAGCAGAACTGTCACTGGCAGGAGGCCACCCAAGGAAATTCAAGATGTTATGTGAACATTCTGTTTCAATGTAAAAAGGTATCCCAGTCTTCTAAGATGCAATAAAATTTTATTTAAAGTTGGTGGTGAATAAAACAACAATACAACTCTAACTAGAGGCTTTTCGTCGAGAGAGATGCATATTCAAGATGGCACCAATATGCCCTGACCATCTGAAAGCTGTTGTTACAGAACCTTTCCTCTTTGGTGGCCATTGTGAAATATTGTATTCCATATTCATGCTAGTGTTTGGATCAGATATATAGTCCAAATCATTACAAGGGGCTACCCAGATAGCATTCCAAATCATTTCAACATCGGCGCGATGTCGGCGATGTCAAAACGATGTTGTACCGACGGCGGCTGACATAGAAACGACATTGGCCCGATTTGGAATGCTATCTGGGAAGAGATGGAGTGGCTGACACAATAAAACCAATAAAATCGATTATCAGTATGAAAAGCTATGGAATCAATTAATATACAAAATCTACCAAAACAACAAATTCGATCATCAGTTTGAAAATAAAGCTGTGGAATCGATTACATACATAAATAAAAAATGAAAGGCTGAAGACGAATGCTGAGCAAGCCTAAGCAGCTCGATTTTGTTAGGAATGAAAAGGATTAAAATGAGGTGGGCTATGATTGGTAGTTGGATGCACAATGGCGCCGGACACGGATGAGAGAAGTATTGGTTAACTAAAATTATAATTAATAAATGGTATTTATCAGTATGAAAAACTTTGGAAATGATTACTATAATAAAACAAGATATTCAATAGGTTTCTGAAATTCATGAATCAGATATGTTGCATAAAATGTGGGTGTGGTCACAATACTATCAAACCTCTTTTGATTTAACATGAGCTGGCACTTGTCAGTCACTTAGAATATCTGATTCCAATAGAAATCCCTAAAAGATCTCCTTTTTATAACTAAAACTGTTTTTAAATTTGATAAATACTAAAACGGGCATAATGTGACCCAAGATAAGTTTCGTTTGATCTGGGAAGTTTTTAGAAAATTCACTTTTTCTCCACAAAAGAAACTGATTGGAAACATTTCTGCTGACAAGTTTTACATAGATATTGAGGTATATTTGCAATTTTTGGTCCATTTTATCTGAGAATACTATAAGACAGACTTATTCCGCAACTGCAACAACAAATTAAACTGATATAAGTGAAGTATTATGATATATTTATTGCATAAATTTTAATATTAAACAAATACATTTTTGCATTTTTTGTTAATATTTCAATACATTATTGGAGAATTCTTTGACATCTTTATATATTTATGAGTTACGAGAAGGTGACTCAAAGACATGGCCCCAAACAAATGGCTGTCGAAATGGCCACAGGGTAGAACTTCGTACAATTATGGCAATCAACTACTAAGAGGCAGCCATATTTAGAGTGCCATATACATGTCTATTCCACTAGTCATCTTGACTACTTTACTATGACCCTGATGTACCACGTACATAGATATTAAAACTCTTGTTCAATTAAAATATGAAAAATATGGAATTAAAGAGTCAAAGTTGTATGATTAGGCTATTTAGGCAAAGTAAAATCCAGATCATTAAATTCGTAAATGTACTATAAAGTACTTCTGCACTGAGAAACTAAAGTACAAATTGAAATACATGTACATGTACTTTATTTTGACTCTGGTAGATGTACATTTGACATACTTCATACATCAAAAGTACAGCGCATGACTGCAATTTATTAGTCCTTCAGGATGACATATGCGGATACATACTCATGTTGTTATTTTGTTTACATGATCCAAAAGTTTTGGTTAACCAGACCATCCACAAAGTGTCGGTGATTTTAAGTAGAGTTGATTCTGTTTAATGTATCATAATTTAAAAAACCACACAATTATTTAACATGTGATTAGATTAATATGTCCTTTTTTGTTCCACAAAGATTTAGGACTGATATAATGCTAACCCCAAAGGTCACTTCATTATAAAGATCACCTTCATGTATTTGTGGTGGGCAATTCAGTGTCATTTTGTGGTGTATATTATTAGTATACATTAGAATCCCATTTAAAACCACCTCCTCAATGACACCAACTGGAAATTTAGCAGTTCGTACAATATTGTATTCCTGACATTGAATATTACATCACTTCACTATTACAGCTGATTGCATTGAAGTGTGGCTGCCACGTCACAGTTTTACATGCATGAGTGCCTATATCTGGCTCCCAAATTAACTGTCTTAATCTGCTGCTTTAATTCATGATTGTTTTTTATTCAGATGATTACCAGAGGTGGCTTGATGAAATGGTGCAGATGACCTTGCATTGTTTTGACTGTTTTGAAGTATGTTGACAAAGTGTCCTATTATAGTGATGTCACAATTTACCATGCTTGAGTGGTTCTGAGTAAATATAAATTAATTAGTCATTTACAGTTAGTCTGTTGTGTTATGAGTGAACGCTTGGGTGGGCATTATCACCTGCTGTGCAACAGTGGCTGACTACACTTCATTGCAATCCACTGTAAGACCACCTCACCATTAAATCTATAAATTAATGTTGCACCAAGAATGTAATGCTCTAAGTGCGAGGTTCCAATGTAATTAACAAGTAAGGAGTTAATTGGCCTCCTGACTAAATTCTATGTAATGTACCATTACGAACCACAATGAATTTGCATTTTTTCCACGGGTTGACGTCATGTTAATAAATGGAATTTAATGCGAGAAAGCATGTGGGTTATTTTTTCTTCACTTTTTCGGAAATTTAAACCTTCATGTTCCTTCATCTCATTGATGCTATGCAATACACTTTAAGGATTTATAGGTCTTTTTTATGTAATGATTATTATAATAATCTTAAGTAATAATATATATTATGATTTTGAATGTTTGGACTCATTCCATCGTATTTATTCAATATGATTGTTATTATCTCATAAATTTGCGAAATTTTATTCTAGTGCTGTTTATTTCATGTATTTTAGTGTTGCCAACAATTTAGAACAATGGTTATTAATGATATAAACTCAAATGTCCATTTGCACTGTTCATTATGACATATCTAATGCTCTTATATAGCATTTTTGCCCTGGGACATATACTGTACAATACAATGGTATACAATGAAGTCATTTGAAAATACTCAAGCTCATCATTTAAACTTTAAATGAAACAGTGCCATGCGCTATAATTGATATTAAATATTATGACATTTTTGCACTTGGTGACCTGTAGTATTCAACATATGCGTGTTGATATAGCTTTAGCTGCTCTATGGTCAGAAAATAAACATTCCCATGAGCCAAGATGGTTAGAGGCTAGAATAGTCCAAAGATCAAACCCATACTGTTGACATTCTACTGTTCAGGTCAAACTCATGATGATTAACAAAGCCTTCAGGTGAGAACATGCACATCACGAATGTGTTTCTCCAATAGATCATGATGTGTTTTCTTCCTACGTGCAGTTCTCAATTGACTAGACAGGATGGATGGTTTCTTTGGTTAATTTACAGTGAATGACCACGGTTACACAGCAATAAGCTAACTCAAATATATTCATCATAAATGTCTTTCCTACTTTTTTTGTCATATTTGTACATGATTAGAACCTCTTCTTTACTGTCTCATTACTTACTTGCATACTTTATTACTTACTGACTTACTGACTTACCCAGATAGCATTCCAAATAAGGGCAGCTTCGTTTTGATATCACCAACTTCGTGCCAATGTTGTTCCGATTTGGAATGCTATCTGGTTACTTACTTACTTGCTTGCTTACTTACTTACTTACTTACTTACTTACTTACTTACTTACTTACTTACTTACTTACTTACTTACTTCGCAAGATATATAAAATTACAGGTAAGGTTAGACCGTGAACAGGACATTCAACTCAAAATTTGACAAAAAAAAAACACACAAAATAGATGAAAGAAAAATCAGAATTGCACTATATGCATATTGAAGAGGTCTTCCAGGAAATGAGACTTTGGGGTCAATGGAGATGTCAGGAGGACACCTGGCGACTCAGATTTACCTGTTGGGAGTAAGAAAACGTCCTCAAGGTCACAAAGGTCATCACGAGAGTCTTGTCTGCCACGAAGTCCTTGAGGGCACGTGATATACTGCACTTGGATGACCCACAGTATATCCGTCTAACAGGAGTGGACTAATATAGCACAACAAAATGATGACCTATCAGGCCTATTTATAAACATTGTCTTTTGTCAGTTATTTACTTCTGACATTTGAAATAATCTTCTTTCTATTTTTTTCAGCTCTGGCCATTAATACACAATTGATTTTACCTGAAGAATATTATTTTACCAAATATATATATTAGTAGTCATGGAAATTAGTGCACTCCTTTCACAGAATATTGTATTTACTGTAACAGCGTGGAAAAGAATCTGACTAAATAGATACGTGTAAACTGCGTTTCTCATCCAACGAGAATTTCCAAATTAGTTTCATTGTGGGTGTCAGCTTCGAAATAGCTTTGGAATTTTCTTTGTGTTGATTTTTCGTGTTGTGCTTCAAGCTTAATTGCTATCTTCAAGGGATAGAACTTCAGAACTCACAGAACATTTATTTACAGTAAAGTGACAAGAAAGAAAGATACAAATAGGCCTACAAAAAGGTGAAAGAGATAAGTAAATAAGTAAGTAAGTACGTAAGTAAGTAAGTGGTAGGTGGGTGGTGGGTGGAGTAGGGCTTTACGTCTTGTATTTCTGCACCGGATGAGCTAATTAGGACAGTCGGGGACCATGACTACCCCAATAGAGTTCCAAATGGGCCCAGCATCGTTTCCGTTTAGGCCAATGTCGTTACAACATCGTATTAACATGGAGACAAGAGTACTCTTGTCTCCATGGTATTAACAGTCCAACTTAGGCTAATAAGTAAGTAAGTAAATAAACAAGTAAGTAAGGAGGTACGGAAGTCAAGAATGATTTCTATGCTGACGATATTCATTGATTATTCCCCAATTGCAGCTTTATCACCTGAAATACCGGGTGATATAGGCTGGATGATCTGCATTTCATACCATACGGAATGACGTTCATGTTATGTCCATAAAAGGATGCCAAGATCGTTGCTTTGCCCAAATAAGGAGAACATGCGTACGGCCGAAAAAGTGCCGGCGTGACTATGGTTGATAAGACAGATTATTACCAACCATATATTATAACAGAACTGTAGTTTATGTACATAATAAAGTAAAAATTTTGAAAATCGGACTAAAATTGACTGAGTTATGCATGAAATAAATCGCGAATAGAAGACGTTCATGACGCTGTTGACGCTGCATTCAGTCTCGTTCCCATTCAAAATATAGCCTGGCTTCCTGTAAGTTTTATTCGATAACTCCATCAATTTCCCATTTTACAAATCTAAAGTTCCAAATGGCTGAAATTACTTGAGGAATAACCCACACTCGTCCCAGATCTGTTTTGACAGATCAGACTCTGTGGTTACTACTCACCTACCTCGTCTGATCTGTCAAAACAGATCAGGGACTCATGTGGTTTTCCATTTAGACCAACCTACACTGTAGCTAGTTATGCTATGAAGGTCATTTGAATGACAAAAATATCATTTGTTGTTTCGGTCATATTAAAAATATTGTGATCACAAATGAGTGTCCTAATACTTGGAATTGGCTGTGACAACGTGCAGCTCAGTCATAATGTATGAACCATGTGGTCTCTTTGTTTTGATATGGATATTCCGTACATTTATAAACACATAAACACAGGAGTCATATCACGCAGATTCCCACCACATCACTCTTTGTTTTCATTAGTTCCATCTCATTTCTGATGTCATCATTAAGGTATTTATAAATACCAGTGTTTGCCATTTTGTTATTGGGAAGATAAAGGCAGCCACATTTGTTTGATTGATAATTTAAGCTGACTACAAAATGATGGGAAGAACTTATTAAAATCTCACAATAGTTCAAAATTGCTGGTTTTAATGGTAAGGTTGGCCTAATTGTGAGACACTTTACAATATTATTATTAGTATTTTATTATTTATTAAATTTATATAGCGCTACTTTTTACAAAGGTAATTCAAGTGCGCTGTACAATGATATTTAAATAGATTGAAAAAGAAATGTCTTTAATTTGCTTTTAAAAGCTAAGTAATTGTCTATATTTTGGATGCTTCCTGGCAAATATTACAGATGTTACAGAAATTATCTTACCATATTTATATGATGTGGTCTTTATACATGATTCTAATGTATATGCACTGTATTAAAGGTATTATGATACCGTACCAACCTCAACTATGTTTGCTGAATTGCTGTGGACCATGATATTATGAAACCTCATAGCACGTCAATAAAACCTAATTCTTCTGATACTATGAACTATATAGTATTTGCACAATTGAGGCAATTTTGCTCTTTCTAAGTTATTATACATTTTCGCTCTATACTACATGGCCAAATGCGCTGTGTGCGTTTTCCATGCATTTGGATAAACCCATGGAAAACGCATGGCTTTCACCTCATTTTAATTAGGCAAAAACCATGCGTTTTCCATGCATTTATCCTTCTCATGGAAAACGCACGTGGCACATTTGGCCATGTAGATGAATGAATTATACAATGTAAACCTACATAAATGCGTTTGTATTATTGTACAGTACGAAGTATTATCTCTCATCCAAAATTTAATATTTTAGTAAATTGCTGTTCAAATTAAAAAATACTCCAATGGCGTTATTTCAAATTGCACCCGGCCACTTTCTAAGTTGAAAATCTCCATTTGTAAAGTTTAACTGTATGTCATTAGGTCCAATATACATAGTTATACTGCTGCTCATATGGTAGTCACAGCAAATGTGTCAAAATTCTCACACATGTGGGCCAGCATCCCTGATCCCTTTGACATAGTTGGCAGGGATGCTGCAACTGCACTGGTGCATCAGTTGTCATGCCAGCATCCCAGGTTATTCATAAGAAAAAGATGCAGTGGTACATCACGAAGTGCTACAAAGTATACACGCAGTATCCTGCAAAGGGAGTGCACTCTACTTTGATGTCACCAAAAATGGATGAGCCACTTTTAAGTTATAGTTTGTAAGAATTAGCATGTGGACATAACTACAGATAAGTCTTGCAGATAATTCTATTTAACCAACTTCGTTGTACGGAAGAAGCCAATTAATGAAACGAGGCACTAACTTATATCATCTCAGAGATTGTCTGATGTTCAGTCACCTTATATGACCAGATTCCAGAGGCAAACATAATGATGAGACAAGGCTACAAATCCATAGATTATTAATTAACAATTACATCGTCTGGAGGGTCTTTGGTAATCCAGAATAAATGCCAAATTCGAGATACTATATTCCAAAATTTTAACAAAATAAATTTGATAAAGTAATGCAGAATAGCTACATGTAACCTCTGGTTGGTAAAAATGGAGGTATAGGACCCATGCTTTTTTTATATTTGTGTATAAAAATGAAAAACGACTTTGTTATTGTATCCACCCTTCCTCCACTTAGCTGAAGTAATTCTAGCTGGTCTTTATTCATATTAGTCCATAATTCATATTACTGGGGACATCACCACTAAGACCACCCAACATTTAGGTTACCTACAATTTTACACCAATTTTGTGGCTACTCAAATACATGATTAAAATGTCCAAAATTGACAATTATCAAAGATGTTTTATAATCAAGACTACCTCAATATTATGAAGTTTTTTTCAGTAATTCCCAAGGGTGGTCTTGATAAAGGAGTTCTACCGTATTTATGACCCCCTAAACACAAATCAAAGTTAATCAACCAAATGAACCCCAACCCCCCCCCCCCCCCCCACCTGATAGTTTTTTGATGCCCTAGAGAAATAGTTGTTGGAGCTGCATGCCCTGATTTGTCCTTATTGTTCAGAAAAATGTGAGTTCCACGACACAAATCAACCAAATGTAGCCCAACTGACATCAGAGAAAAAAAAGAAGTCACAATTTCATACTAGGCTGCAAACAGACAAAGGCAGGAGGTATAATTGCAGGAAAAAGAAGAAAAAAAAATACATGCATGAAAATATTTCAGTAAATAGTCATAACTGTTATGTTAGCTTGTTTGTCTATCACTGATCTTATTGACAGATTGTATAAAATTAATTCAAACCAAATACATCAATTTGGTACTAAGGTTGTAATGCACATCAATATTAGAACTACCTCACCAGTAATTTTTGCACCTTGGGTGGCCTAGACTATGACGATGGAACTATTTTCAAATAAAATATATCGTCCCTGTCATGAAAACTACAAATTTCACTGGAGCTCATTATGAGCCACTGGCAGATACAAACAAAAAACAAAAACAAAACTGAATGTGTCATATTAACATTTCTGACCACATGCCTTCAGAAAATGTATGATACATTTACATATATATGCAAATGACATGATTTACATATATATGCAAATGACATGATTTACATATATATGCAAATGACATGAAAGTTGCAATCGTAAAATTATAAGTTCTGCCAATCAGTTTAACACAAGATAACACATTATTAGATGGAATCTTTTAATATTACAGAAAAGCTAATTTTTAATTGAAATCATCATTACATTTACTGCACTACCATAGCAACTATACTTCTACAAAAGTGCATATTCCTAGTAGCTCGTGTGACTACACCCTTAACAAAAAAACGAAAAATTTAAGACATCGAAGTATTCAGAATAAAACCATACTAAGTCCTGAATTAAAACTTCCAAGTTGCAGCCATGCATGAGGTTGGAGCATTAGGAGATTTCACTGTCACAGAATTCTGTGTCTAGAAATTGGCAGGTTGACAAGGCCGCTGTGTACTAACACTGCATAATTTTTCTCCTTGTATTAAAACCCCAAAACTAGACAGTTTTGTTCTCCACTTTCACCAAGCCCATAGTTCTTTGTGAGGTCTTAGAACTTCAAGTGCAGTACAAGAAATATCATCTGAAAAGTTACTGTATCGTACTGTACTAAGTATTTTTTCGATTTTATAAAGTTTTACAGTACATTAAAAGGATGATAAATCAAAATATCTTCTCTAGAATACAAAAACCTCCCATCGCAGTTTTAGTTATCTGGAGTTAGGCATAACTTCATTGTAAGAACTTTCAGAACAAATTTCATGGCAAGTATTTACAAAGTATCGTAGGCATTTGGTCATAAGTGATTTCTTTTGAGCTCTTCAAGATGACAAATGAAGGGGGGGGGGGGAGACTTATATATATAATTTGTAGCTAATAAGCTCAATTAGACAATGTGCATTTGAGCTTTTTCTGTTTCTAAACATAGTTTCTAATAACCAAAAGAACAAAAAGGAAAAGAAATGACTTTCCAATTTAGAATTTACCACTTTACCAAGTTGGTCAGATACATTTAATTAGTTTGTAAAATTGAAATGTAATGTATATTTCTCTCTCTTTTGTATGTATCTTTTTCTCTTTTCTTTTCAACTTCTTAATGTTTTCTATATTTACGATGTAATTTGTTTTGTTTTGTGTTAATACGAATATTTAGTCTATGTCTAAATTTCTTTATCCACAATATGTATTATTTAATTTTTTCTTCATAATTTACATTTATATGTTACTTAACTAATTAATGTATTGTAAAGGCACACACGCCATGAGGTGTAAGCCTACCAGATATACTTAGTAATGTGTATGTGTTTACTTTGTATTTTTATATATTTTGGTAATTAACTTAAAACTTAAACCTAAATCAAGCCCTGTGATCTGAAGGATATTCTTCTGCCCAACTGATTGTTAGGTAAAGAGGTATTTTAGCTTAACAATTATTTATTCGTATTTTTAGTAACTAAGCTAATCTCAGCTACAAAATATCAGAAGTACATGTTTTCCTCCATATTACAACACAGGAATGTAATTTTGTGGCAAAAACTGTTGGGTATCCTCTTTGCTGTTTCATACACTGTTTTCTTGTTTGAGATTTTTTAATCTGAGAATTTAATGCCAACCCAAACTTCAGCATGAATTATTTTGCCATTATTTACAAGATAAAAGTATACTGTTGAATTTACCACCTGTTTTTTTTTACTTAGTATTTAGTCGTGGCATGTATAATTTTGGTTTAATACAATAATTAAATTGGAAAGTGTCATCAAAATTACCAAGAGTGTAGTAATTTATGCCATTTTAAGCTATTGTAGACTACTAGACTGGCATAATAGCTTATAATTATCCGTCTACATTATATTTTAGTATTTGAATGGAATTATACATTGACTGACTATAATGCAACAAACTTGAGAAACATTACATCATAATTGATGCTTAAATATATCTAGTGAATATGATAAATGATTATTGTCATGTAAGGCATTACGAATTTGGAAAATGATCCATTACAATGTACTTGTCTGGCATAATATATTTAGCCATAATGGGATGGGGAATCCCCCACATTTCCCTTAGGCTAAATGGAGCTATCAGCACCTATTGGCAAAAAAATGCTCATTGGTTAAGGGAATGCAATGGACAAATGCATTTAGTGTGTAACTGCCTGGGCTGCATATGCCATAAGCATTGTGGACAATAATTATCTAAACAAAGGTCTTATGAATGACTAGGGGTTGTCAGATATAGCATCATAACAGTTATGACTACTGTGACTAACTGTAGAGTCACAGTGGGTGCTATGACGGACACAGATTTTTGCGAAGTGGTGCAATACCTATTAAATACCTTTATTTTTATTTTTGTTTGTATTTGAATGTTACGATGCAAAAAAATCCTTAACTTTATATTTCATCTAGCTATGTAATGCACTTTTTTTTACCATTTAGACGTAATAACACAATAAAGGTTGATACTTGAATGTACATGACATGAGCGGTTGTATAAACAAAAATAAAATTAAAAAAAGTATAAAGTTGAAGTGAAAGATGGAATTCTACCTTAAACCTGTCCCACTCTTACAAATACTGTGACCCAATTTGATTAAGAACCCTGCCTATAAAAATTAGTATTATCTTAATAATTACAAAGAAGGTTT
Organism: Alitta virens; assembly: GCA_932294295.1. Classification (NCBI taxonomy): domain Eukaryota; kingdom Metazoa; phylum Annelida; class Polychaeta; order Phyllodocida; family Nereididae; genus Alitta; species Alitta virens. The sequence continues at coordinate 40,669,641 of OW028574.1, read as the reverse complement.
CATTTACTTACACAGAACATTTGGTATGTTAGCCAATGATATATTGTTCACCCTAACTTCACAATGATGGTAAATTGCCAAAATGAAATAGATACATTATAACATGGCTTAAAAAATACAACTAAACACATAAAATATGAACACAGAGCATAAAATTGCAGTATCATATGACAGGTGAAACAGCACAAGAAATAATATGTGTCAGGTTTTTGTGTAATAACTATACATAACTGTCAAACAAGCGTGAAAAGAGTAGAGTAAATACAGAAAAGACAAATTCCATACTACTGAAAGGCAGTTATAAATTTGGACAATTCAAGTTTCTTTATTGTCCTGATCAATAATCAGCCAAGATAGTTTTAAATATTCCGAAATTCTTTTGAAGCTTTTCACTTTGTATTGTATTGTATTGTATTGTATTGTGAGGCCATAGTTCCAATTATGACTATCAGCAGAGTTAGACGTAATGATGAGGGGATTTGGCTTTGAGTCATGACTGGGTAAAAGGCATTAATTGATTACTCAAACTAATAATTTATCAAAGTGATGTACTGGCTCTACTTTTTTTTACATTTAGACTAAAACGTTATTCCAGATAGCATTCCAAATCGTTTGAACATCGGCGCGTTGTCGGCGATGTCAAAACGATGTTATACTGACGGCGGATGACATAGAAACGACGCTGGCCCGATTTGGAATGTTATCTGGGATATGAATGAAATTGTTTGAACTGGACATTACAAATAATAGTTTAATATTTCTTGGTAAATATTGTAAATATTCATATAAGTGAATGAATTTAACCTTCAGGAAAACTGGCAGGTTCCTTAAGCACTAGACTACTATTTGGATAGGAAATACTACTAGTCCATCCTCTCCATAACCCCTTATATAGGCCTATAATAAGCCCTATATACCCCATATACTGATGCACTGAATCAGCCAGTCTCTCACATGACTAATTTAACATGAATGCTACAGCTTTTTTGTAGGCCTAGGCTATAGACTTTGCCAGACTTGGTTGCACTTGTCCACAATATGCTCATGCCCTTGGTTCTGTTAATTTTTTGTGACATGCAGCAATGTCTCTTGTTTTGGAAGTGTTCATTTTTATTGTGCATCATAATTAACCCAAAAGATCAAAGAAGCATGTAACAATGCCATTTTTTTTCACTATTCACTACCAGACACATTGAGGTCACCCTAAATGAAACGTGCACTACCAATAATAATTCCCAGTAATATCTCGAAATTTGAACCTAAATTTGGCAGTAAATATGTTTTGTAGACAATAAAAATTGATCACCGTTGCATGATAGCCTTATTTTGCATCGTAGCTGTTCAGATGTTTTGATTTTTTAGGTATGATAATGGCAACCAGTTTTATAATGTACAATTTTGGTTTTTAAACTAGTTTTTGGCAAACCTTCTCTGAATGTTTTATGTACATGTAAGAGACTTCACCCTACAGAACAAAAAACAAAAGAAGATGTATGTTGTGTGACTAATGTACTGTAGAGACTAGTCATTCTGCTCCACTTCTTTGGTTATTTATGATAATGCATGTGCTACCAGTAAATATAATACATAATACATACTAAAGACAAACTTCTAGAAGTAAGGAGTCTTAATTGCGACGTTCCAATGTACATCTCTACACAAATAGGGTATGAATTATTGGCTATTTAAACCCACACAACTCTTTTACCACAAGAAACCACATGGGTAAAAAATCAATCTCCATAAGGCATGAACAAATTGCATTCATTTGGGTTATTACAATGCTTTATTGTTTAATTTTTTCCATGAAATATTAAACTAAAATTTAATTGTTACTAAAGAGTCCTTTATGATGGTGGTTAGCGCATTGTGCCCTTATGAAGTGTTTTCAATGCTGAATTATATTGGTTCAGAATTAGGACCATTTTAATATAAATTCCAGTTAACTTCAAGGACACCCAAGCTTTTGGGGTTAGTCTTCCAATTCTTCCCACAAAAGTAAGAAAAATATATTTGGGTTTAATTTGTTAAAATAAAGAAACATATGAAGATGGTACAAGAAATATTTACAATGTTTGACTATTTATTAGCAGCACACACTGGATAAGATAAAATTGTTGGCCCTCTTCTTTGCAAACAGAGAAGGTCATGAAATCTGCAAACCCATGAAATTCGTGATTGTTATCTTTTAATATTTAGTTTGGGAACGCAAGAGTATTATCTTTATCATTAGATAAATAAAAGTAATTAGTGTTAGTGTCACTTTGCTGATGACAACAAGGGTTCGACAACCACATTTAATTATTCACACCTATAATATTAAGGCTTTGAAAGTCCTGGGCCTCCTTGTAGGACAACCACTAGAGGCTAACACAGGGCTCTGCAAAAGACCCCACACATGTAAATGTGTTACATGGCGTGGACTCCAAATATTATCATTTCATCAATACCCCTGCCTCTGACAGCTGATGATAAGCTAATAAGCTTCCAGTAGCATTCAGTGACCATACAAGTTAACACATTGTAATTAGACTATGATTAACTTCAATAATAAGAGTACCTTTGTATCCTCAAAGAAATTTATTGCTGGGCTTTATTGATAGGAGATATTAGTATTGAGGTGATCTGAAGGTAAGGTCCCCCTGTGTCTTCAAACTGCCATTATATCAATCTGCAATACCATTTAAGTCCTATATCTTCTAGTTATACAAAACATCAAGAAAATTGGCTTTCAGATTTGCCATACATGAAATCACAAGTTGACTGTTCTTTCGATTCCCAGTCGAGCCTAAGTTGGATGGCTGTTTCATCCTTCATCTGATTGCCATGGTCCCTGCCTGTCCTTATTCGCCCATCAGGTGCAGAAATACAGGACGTAAAGCCCTAATCCACCCACCCATCCTTTCACAAAAGCAAAATGTAAATTTACTTCTTACAGCACTTACATGTCATTTACTTAACCCTCCTTGCACTGAAAGAACAACCTTTTACAGTTTGTCTTACACACTCTGGTATTATGGAATTTCTTTATAGTTCGGATGGTCTGGGTGTGAATTGGAACAGAGGAGATAAAAAACGAGGAAAGAAAATATCAGACACCTCGTGTGTGTTATTCCTATTTGCAGTGAGGTGGCATATTCAGTATCAAACATGAAGAACTATGAAACAGAATGGTTTTTAGCATGGTCACAATATTTGCACAAATCGTCAGACAGGAATCATGGAATGCACAGTTATCCACCACACAAGTCAGGTCAAAGGTCATCACAGACTGCAAAGACCTAACCCTACAAATTGACCTTTGGTAACTCCGCTTTAATGTGAAGTGTTCATCATGCCATCACATACCCACTGATGCCAGCGGTGTCGCTTCCAGATATGTCCATTATGACAATTGAATAATTCAATATTCAGATGCAGCAAAGACTATAATATAAGTAATTACAAGAGTAGCCACAAAATACCAAATTAAGTTTAGCCACAAAATACCCAAACTAGGTGTAACAACAAAATCATATATGAAAATACCAACAAGTTAAATTTGGTTTACTTGACTAGAAGTGACACTATTTGTCGCAAAAATTTGGCACAGGAATGCAAGTTTTATTTAAGGGTACATTCCTACACAAATACTAAGTAGTTGTGAATATATATTTAGTTATATATTCTAATTTATTTTAATACAACTTGCAGCGTTAGCTGTGCTAAAATAGGGGTTTCTTCAAGAGAACAATTTCTCGTCCATTTAAAATTGTCATGTATCTTGATTTTAATATTACTGAATAGTGACACATGCAAGTGGAGCTCCATAATTAAGTCAATCTTGTATCATGACCACTTTACAGAACAAAGAGATCCATAATTATGATCCCATTGTATTAACACCACTTCAGTAACTCTCAAGGGTGGCTTTATGGACAAGTATCACTGTTTACCAAAGGAAAATTGATATGAATTGATTTAAATTATGTTACAAGTGTGAACCTTAGCTAGGTCTAACATGATAACATGACATTTGATCAAAATTGATGGTGCAATTGGAGTCTTAAAATGTGACTCCATTTTATCACTAGGGTTTGCACTGAGTGATCTTATCTACAGTAGATATCCATTTACAAGACATAATGGAAACTCTACTCCATTTTATGTCTGCATGACATCTTGTCACTATCTTTGTTGCTTCAGCCACTCCCTACACCACCCAGCCTGGTGTCCTGACCTCTGACCTGGTACATCAGAAGTCTAGACTAAAATGCTTATACCCGGTACCTCAGAAGTCTAGACTAAAATGCTTGTATAGTGACTCCATGCTTGTACACTTGGCCACAGGTCTTGTTTTATGATAATGCATGTAATCATGGTCATATACATGTATGTAGGTAATAAATTCATATGGGCCTAGATTATAAGAATTGCAACTGACTGCCTGTACCAAGTCAAGACTGGAATTAAGATATATATTCGATAGCTGATGTTATCTTAATTGAACCTTTCATCATAGGTATAGGTAGAACCTCAATATCAAACTAAACTTGGAATAGTGGCTTTATGTTAAGTCTCATTATTGAACAATTGGAATACTAGACAATTTTATGTTTGATTATAAAAAAAATGTTCACTTCTTAGTCATGATAGTTATAAGCATACCTCCATATTAACATAAACTTGGCCAACTAGTCAGGCTAATGTTTGATTATATTAAAATCTTTTTCACCTACCCTTCGCTAAGCTACACTTGCCACAAGAACTTCGAAAATACCCGGGACACCTCGTCTTCTTTGATAATAACATAAACCTCTCAAATTTGACGTGTGAATACCCAAGAGTTACAGTAACTCGTTTATGCCAGACCAAAGTGCAAATAAACAATATCAAATAGGTTATGTTGTAACATCTAATCACTGAGTACCAAAGTGCAAATAAACAATATCGAATAGGTTATGTTGTAACATCTAATCACTGAGTAATCAGCAAAACCAGACCGTTTTCCAGCAATGATGCAATCACCATTGGAAGGTCCTCCTTGGGGCTAAAAGTTGCTTATCAACCGAATATTTGAATATTATTCATACTTTGTGTATTCTGATGATACATATTGCAACTGTCCTTATAGCCAGGGGGAGTTCCTTTGATGTCTCTTACAAACGTTTTTTGGGGATTTTGTATAATACATTTTATACTTCCTTTTCTTTTTTTGGTACATTGGTATGCTACAACTTTATCCCATAACAAATTAATAATTGCGTTTCCAAAAATTATGAAATACAAAGTATGAAGAATTATTACATTGGATAGTATGTCGTGGCATGTATTGAAGGTTAGTCGAAAAATGATATACAGCAGCTCAGTCAGCTTGCAACAGATAGCTCAATACTGCATTCACTTCAATGTGCACTTTTTGAAGGTTATACATTGTACTTTACTTTTTCTGTTACTACAAGAATACTACATATAATCAATAATTAATTGTATAAGAGATGATTACTGTGACCTACGTCCAAAACATCGTGATTAAGGAAGAAGTAGACAGTACTAGACACCTGTATAACTCTGTTATTACAGTGCCTGGGAGTAGTCTAACAGGGGCACATAGTGACCAATTAAGGAGCACAATATATGGATAATTTGAGTTATTCTATATTACCTTCTCTCACTTCACTGGCAGTGGGGCGCGAGCCTCTTTAGGTATATATATATAAATATATATATATATATATATTTCTTTTTTGTGTGCAAATAAAGAACAATTCTGATTCTGATTGGCTATACATGTATAATCTGACCTAATCAATACTGTAATTGTCACACTTTATTTCTGTAATGTTGAAATGTTTTCTCCATGGTGCGTACGTTTCTCTACAGCAGCTAACTTCAAAAGGATCTTTTATTTTTCAAATGGGTTAATTCAACATAATTTTTGAAAATAAAATGTACATTGTCATTCAAGTAAATTAGTAAAAACAGCCTAAACAATTGGTAAGACGTGAATGGAATTAAATGCATCAGAATATATTTGTGCATGAATATTCAATCAATTATGCCATGCAGTTTATTGGCAGGAAATATCTTTGTCAGCATGAGCATCTTAATTGCAGTTTCAGCATCTTTATTTTCAAATCCAAAGCCCTGCGAGGATAACAATGCAACTTTCTTCCTATTATCTCAACAATGCATCCATATACATTTCTCGTCCAGGGATAATTACTTCGATGTGGCATGACAAGCCTGTTTTCTGTAAGTTGCTACTGTTGTGACAACACCATCATTATAATGTTTTGCCAAAATAAAAGATAAATAACGTATAAGGTTCTTTTGGCCATCTTTGATCTTTGCTTAATGATGTCTTACATGCATTAGCACGCAACGTCACATCATGATCTCTGCAATTCATATCTCCAAAAAATTGACAATACAAACATACCACTTAATTTTTGGGATACAATTTACTGGCATTTCTCTTTTGTTTATTGCTATGTTTATGAAAATAGTTTCCTTATGTTTCATTCCTTGCAGCACAACAAATACTGAAACTGTAACCCAAGCTGTAGAGCATCTCCAATGTTTTAAGTTGACATATGTAGCTTTTTTTTTAATATATAGATCAATAAAAGTATATATATATATAGATTTTATTGACATGTAAAATATCATAAGTGATACATATGTCATTCAGTTAAAAGATAACATGAAAGAGACATTAATGTAAATACAGAAAGCAATAAAATTTCAATAATCAAGGTTCCAGCCACCAAGTTAACTTATAATACGTGTTTAAAATCCACATACACAATAGAAAAAAAAAATACAAGCCGCTAATAAAACATTTCACTCTTAAAGTCCAAAACATGACAAGCACATCATAACTAATAAACTAATAAACTAAATTAATAACTGTGTGGATACAGGAGATGGTTTTCTCTACACATCGGCTTGAAGGAGAAACTTTCCTAAACTATTTAATAACTCAGGTTCCTTGTTTGTCATTATTGCTGTAAACTTAGTTATATCATCTAGAGACAAGAAGTTGTTAATAAATTTAGTTGCATTCAAAAAAAGGTTAACACGGTGTTGCTCATTACCAGGACAGACAATCAAACAGTGAATTTCGTCTTCTACAAAGTTTAACGTACACTTTTCACATATTCTATTTGGAGCAGGAATTATTGGTTTATGGTGTCGACCTGTTTCAATCTTCAGGCTATGTGAACTTGTCCTAAATCTAGCTATTTTAGTTAACACTTTGCGAATTTGTTGCAATTCAAGATAAGGTTCTATTCTACAATCAGTTTTAAATAGTTTATATGTCCTAAGTTTTGGTTGTTGTGAACTGTCATTTATTGCATTTATAAGTCGCTCATGTTCGGCTTCATAGAGTCTTAGTTTCACTGTGTTAGAGATATTATCAATGTCAAAGTTTCTGAGGTTACTAATATCATATTCAATGTTGCAGTTATTTAATACATGACACTTTTTACTGAACCAGTTATTTCCATTTACTGCATTCACATAAATTTCCTTCTGAAAATTTAAACATTTCTTAAGTAAACTGTCATCAGGTGCTCTTTCCAATCTTATCCAGTAATTCACCATTCTAATTTTCTGTCTGACATGCAATGGGAATCTACCTGTTTCACCATAGACTGCTAAAGATGGTGTTTGTTTTCTAACTCCTAATATGTTTTTAAGATATGCAAGTTGCAAATTTTCTAATTCAGGCATAGATTTTTCACTTGTCCATATTTCACTATTGTACTCCAGGATAGGTAAAATATAGGTATCAAACATTCGAAGAGATAGCATGGGATCGATTTTTCCTAATGCTTGTTTTGAATCACCTTGCAGTGCAAAGAGCACTTTATGAGCTTGTGTTGAGAGGTATTCCGTCATCTTGCTATGTATTCTACGCTTATTAGTAAGCATATGGCCAAGATATTTGAAGCTGTCAACATTTACTAGTTTTTCCCCATTACAGAAGAAGGTGCTTATTGCTTTGTTACCAATCTGCATCACTTTGGTTTTACTAACATTTACAATAAGGTGCCGTTTTTTACAGTAATTATGAAGTGAATTTATACTATTTTGCATGCAATTAGGAGAATCAGCTACAAGTGCGATGTCATCGGCATACAATATATGCGTAAGAGTAAAATCACCTAATGTTATTCCATCTGATTTTTCAAGATGATCGGGTAGATCTGACATAAATTCATTGAATAATTTTGGGCTGAGGATTCCACCTTGTAATACCCCACATTTGCTGTCAATAGAACCACCGGTATTACCACCTTGATTTACTCTTACTTTTGCCTTATCATACATACTAATGATAACCTTGAGCATTTTGTCACCAATATTCTGCTGCATCAATTTGTAGTACAAAGCATTTCTATTAATGTAATCGAATGCTTTAGTAAAATCAACAAAGCACAAGTATACAGGTTTTCGCATTGCTTGTTGGTAACTTATAACTGTGTCAAGAACAAAGACACAGTCAGTAGTGCTTGACCCAGGGGTGAACCCAAACTGACAAGGATCATCAAGATTTAGAGCCTCATTTTTAAAGTATAATCTGCTATTTAGGATTGAGTCAAAAATCTTACCCATTACTACATTTACAGTTATTTTTCTATAGTTATCAGGATCTGTGCGGTTACCTTTTTTATGTAAAGCATTAATAAGCCCTTCTGACCACTGAGATGGGTATAATATATATGTTTAGGCTAACCCAGCTTAATATCATACCATTTCTATGAAGCCTGATTAAGTCAAGTAAGCATTAGTTTGTGTTATTAATAAATGATTTAAGGTTGAATCAGCAAGTTCCAAGGTGTCCAGCCAAGTGAGGTTATTCAACTTAAGTCAACTCAACAAAGGACAGTTAAAAAACTTAAATTATGCAATCTGTCATTGAATTGTTCGGTTCTTAAGAATGGCTAGTAACAGAGAGCAACAAATGAGCTGAGTATAGGTTAGCTCAGTTGGTTAAACATCTGCCATCTAATTCAGAGGGACTGGGTTCAAATACTTTTGTGGGAATCTTGGTTGCATTATAATCAATTAAATAAATGCATATTCTATTTCTGAATAATAATTTTGCTTGAAAAAAATCTGTTATATAATATTGTTGAACAGAGCTACTAATTTCTTGACATATGTCAAATAACCAAACCACAAACAAGATTTTAGCATTTTACAACAAGTAAACAAAACACAAGTGTATCTACTGTTACTTAAAAGCCAAGTTGTATATTTGGGCTTACTCTGTCAAACTGCCCTTTCTGCTCTGCCTACCTTATTCAATTTAGGGGCTTTACAAGTGCACATGATGTCAAATGTCATTCAGGTGATTTGTATTCTAACTGTCCAACTAGTGTATGGAATCAGTCAACCACAATTCATTTATCTGTGAGAGGTGTTGTCGATAGTTTCCCAAAAGATGACCCACTAAGGTCTAAAACTACCCTGAATGGAAGAATTTCTGAACTATTTTCAAACAAAGTTGGTCTTGTGCTATGAAGGTTGTAAAAAATGTATTCTCCATTTATACCTTGCATAAAAAAAATATACTATTATAAAAAATTAAAAAACCTTTAAGGGCACAAGCATTCTGTTGTAGCATGTTTTCTTACAATTTCATTTGCACGTTTTGGTATATGTGATCTATAAAAGAAATACATCTGCTTATAAGTGGCTTTCCTTATATCTCGTATCTGAGTTGTGGATTGAGACGCCAATTAGATTTTTAAATGATAATGATAATTTTATTGTAATGTAAAACATAAAATGCACTGGCGTCATGTTTATTGACAATCGTTACCATTATCATTATAAGTTACTACATGCATTGGTTATACTTTATCGAGTTTGCAGTGGTCTTCTGTATTCAACAGATAATAAGTTGTTTTTTCGCACTGATTGTTGGGCTGGCTATTTAATATCTAATTGGATTTTTCAAGTATTCATTATCTATAGACCCACTCAAACAATAAGTAGTTATACATGGCCAAATTTGCCACGTGCGTTTTCCATGAGAAGGATAAACGCATGGAAAACACATGTTTTTTGGCTTATTATCATGAGGCAAAAACCATGGGAAACTCACGTGGCACATTTGGCCATGTACCATAACTTCAGTTACTAATTATAAAATGGTGTGACTTTAAAGTTTATCCATGCTACGGAACATCCCTAAATGGAAACATTTCACCTTTTAAAACAGGGATATACAGAATCAATTCACTCAACAAGAGAAATAACTTCAAATATGTGAATGCGTTATATATCCAAGGACTATGTTATGTTATAACAAAATCATATCCACTTACCCGCAATAAAGACTGCTCCACTGTCTATCTTGGCCCTAGGTCCAATAATCCTTTCATAAAGATGGAGCCAAAATGCTACTGCAATGATTGTCCACCAGCCATCCCTGATGGTCAACCAGAGGATCCAAGTGACCACTTCAGCTAGGGCAACTTGACCAAGCAGACGTTTGATCCCAAAACCCTGGTTAATTAGGGAGGCGAATAACCCTCCTCCTATTATGTGGGTCAAGACAATTCTAGGATTCAAGAAGTACTCAATCACTTCGAACAACATGGTGTAATTTGTCAGGTCCTAAAATGAACTGTCTGTGTAGTCTTACAAGTCTGCCCGAAATAATCCTTTTAAAGTGCTAAACACATGCAAAATGAGTAGAATAGTATACTCTATTTGCTGGCAAACAAGTCCTAATTTTCAAAAGAATAATCCTTTAAAGTTCTTAGAGTGTGTGCAAAGTAAGTTCACCAGCTATGCAAAGGTGTTCTGATGTTCTTCTCTTAGTTCTGTCTTGCAATGCCAACAAATCTAGACCATTACACAGTTAAAGTACACACAATAAGAACCAACAGTATCATAAGCAAATATTACATTAGATAAAATCAAACACGAAAGTTACCGTTTATGGCAAGTGTCAAAAAGATCAAAGAGTAGACCATGCAGCTACTCATGAATTTGATCAAAGATAAAATTGAGTGAGGTCCTCATAAGAAGTCATTCCAATTAATCCAGTGGTCAATGTGCCAATATACTCAAATAATTCTGTGCAGTGATGTTATACATTTGACATAGGTATGACTTAATCATATTGTTTTTCGTTGTGTTTTTGTTATTGTTGTCCAGCTAGGTTATTGACCTGGGTCTTGAGGTGCAAGTGTGTTTTTTTGATGGACCTCCAGTCTGCAAAATCCAGTGTTTCTCATGTACTTTGTATATGTTCTAATAAATCCTTTAGACCTCATGAGACTTGTAATCCTGTACTTTTGGGCTTATAGTCTGCAGTTTGCTTAATTCCAGGGTGTAGCCATCTTCCCCAGTTGCAGTGCTATACGTGATGGTGTTCCCTCTATGGATCTCTGGATGTGACTGAGGCCAACAGCATGTGGAGGGGGGGGGGGGGGGCTTTAAGGGGGGGGGGGGGGCATGCATGGTGGGTGCCGGGGGCGGAGCTTGCCAAAATTTGTCCTGTGTCACTCCTGCCTGCCTGGTGCACTATGGTGACTCATGCTCAACTCAGTAGAAGATTTAAGATCATTTAGTTATGAGTTGAACATGAAATTGTAATTATCCAATACATCATCACTGTTCAACCTGATTTTCAAATTTCGATATCAAATTCTAGTTTCTTATTCATATTTGGAACTTTACCATTTTTACCTGTCACATTAAGAAGAAAAAAACTGGTCATCATTTTACATTGAATTAAGTTTTATTTAGAATTGTTACAAATACTTAAAAGTTTTTACATGTTTAACAACCATCTCTAAACAACCGCCTGATCCTGTGTTTAAAGGTTGATGGCCACCCTTAAATTAAGTACCATATTTGATTTGCAGTATCTTACAGCGTGGAGTCTTCAGAAACTCCTTGCTTACAACACTCTATCTTCTCAGAATTCATCAACTCCATTTGAAATACAACAAGAACAAACAAGAAACCGTTGAAAACCCCAAAGCACTGAACTAATCATTGTTGACATACACTTCTCAAACAATACAAAGTTACCGTTATTTGCATAAAACATTTAAATCAGCATTCACATGGGTTTCATGTGATATTTACATGACTCATCATAACTCTAGCATAGGGTCCATTGCAGTCACCTAGATACACTGAAAAAATATTCTTTCCATCCCTCACCACCCACCCCTATGTTTTCCTGCCTTTTACCCCCATCAATTCTAGTGATTTTAGCTTGTCGCACCCCTGCCCTCCTCTGAAGGTCCTGGGTTCGATTCCTGGCCTGTGCACTCTTTGTGAGCTATATCAATGGAAGTCACAAATGAGATGTTATTCAACCCCTCACCGATGCCACGAGTGTCTGGAGTAACATGTCTGTGACATGGTCTGGACTCCAAGCCTTAAGCTAATTAGGTAGTACTGATATACAATACAATACAATACAATACAATGCAATACACTTTGCCAGCCTAAGTTACAAAAACCACAGAATTATAATACCCACACGCTTCCAGACTCTAAGGTCTGAAAAAGTGTGACAAAAAATATTCAAATCTCAAGCATGAACATGGTGACATGACAGTCAGTACATCATCATAAATCATATTCTAACTCCATGTCATCTGTCCTCGACCTTTTTTTTTTCTTTTGTCTTTTCTTTTTCCCCTGTTTAATTTTTTCTTGCCTGGAGTGCACTGATACCAGCAGCTTCCCTACATCACAGAATAGCCAGACTACTGTCTATCACATGCACATAAAAAATGAATTAAGGATTTAATTGAATTAAATGGAATTGAATTGACACCCAAAACACTTCTATCAATAAAACCCTTAGTTAGGGGACAAGTGTAATACCGAGGTTGCTGTTTTGTGAGGTTTTTAGAAATGTGTATATTGTACAGGAAGAGGTGGACCAAAAGCAACAGCCAAGCCTCTTCGGATAGAAGATGAGTCGCCAACTTATTAATAATTACATAGAATAGTCTTTCAAACTTTTCTGCTTCATCCATGACATCATGAGAGATTTAGTCAAACAAACTGTGAACTGTTTAACTGTCTTAGTCAGATAGGCTTTTACAATGCTTGTTTGGCTTGAGTATTGTTTTGTTTCTTAGAAAATGAAACATGTCATTTATAGTTCAAACACAGGAGACAACTGTGACGTCATGCTCTGAGAATCAAGAGAAAATTGAAGAGTGATTCTACATAATTATTACAACGATAATAATGGTGACGTATTATTTATTAGAGTTGTCCTTTATAGTGAGATTGCTTTAAGTCTTAGGAGAGTTTCTGATGCATGTGTCTCTTGCCTGGGGCATGTTTTGTCTGGTTAATAATACAGTTCGACGATCTAGGGTGCTCCATACATTATGATGTACCATGAGGCTTTGTATTGAGTCTAGTTAGACCATATAATCAATGGTGAGATAATAGATACTGTTTGTCCTTAGTCATTGAATGTGTAAGGTAACCAACATCATTGTTTGATGTATACAATCATTGTTGAAGGACAAACATATCTTGGCTGATTTTAAACAACATTTTGGATGAAACAATTGTTTAACACAGACAATATTTTTTAAGAGTGCAGAATTGTAGCATAAATGTCACACATTACTTCACTAACAAAGGAAGTGGCTCATTCTAAATTTTGACAAAACATGTAAAATTGCAATCTTTCAGCAATAATAGCTGGTCAAGAATCACGATTTTCATACACTCCATGATTATACGACACTCAATTACTAACAGGTAATCAAATTGACTAGCTTATAAGAGTGTCATATAGGACTACCCTTAGTTATTTTGATAACCTGCAGTACATCTATGGTTTTCTTTAAATCTTTAAATACTTTTCTTGATTTTCTTTCTCTCCTTTCTTTCCTTCATTTCTTCTTTCTTTCTTGTTATCTTTATTTCTTTCTTGTTTCTTTGTTAGCTCAGAGCTTGTAAGGTTTCATGTTGCACATTTCTTTATAAGTTTGTTGACAGCCAAAGCTGTTTGTATAATTGAGGCGGGGGAGTTTGAGAGGTAAAAAAGAATACACACAATGTTATTAAGTATTCCAAAAAGTAAGAATTTATGCAAGGTTTGCACATATTTGTGGTTGAACCGAATAACTGTACAAGGATAAGTGCATCAATAAATCAAGACTGTGTCCTAGATTACAATACACTTGGAAAAATATACGCCTGAAGCTGCATAAATATGACACTCAAAAGAATACGATTTAGGGGGAAAAGTTCCAAATTACTGGATTGTGTTCTAAAGTGGCAAGGTTATTTTGCTTCTTTTATGGTTAAAGTGAAATGTATTAGAGACAGAAAATCCAGGCAAATGTTTTTACTACTTCTTAGACGCACACTAGAGGGCGCTTTTCATGTATGGGACATCAGAGACCCCTGGCGTTTGTTTAACAGGAAAGAAGATGGCATTGAGAGATAAAGCACCATTATAATATGATAACATAGGAACTTACAAAACCAAAGCTATTGTTATTATTACTATTTATAAATAGGCCTATATCAATATTTGTTTGACGAAAAACACAAACAATGTCGAATGTTGCTATATTTTATTTCATATATACATGATTAAACCCACTGTTTTTTTATATTTTATTGTCAGATAATGCAGGTATGTTATACAGTAAATCAGCCTACTTGATTATAATGACAGGCACTCAATCATAAGAAGAATTGTGTGAAACAACAATAGTGTGGTGTGTTATTTTGCTATGACAATCAGTATTTACAGTTCTAGTTTTAAAATGAGACGTTTCCTATGTTTATCAGTTATGTAACTTACACAAAAGGCCAATTTTTGGTTCCTGAGCTGTTGAAGAAAATATACAATTTGTTTATCAATTATGATTAATCTAGGTTTGCATATTTGAACCAATGCTAAATTTTACCTTTAAGGCAGTGATGGAAGTGGGAAATCACCTCGCCACACAGGCTCGAATTAGCTTGAAAATTATTATAATTATATAATTTGATTTCAAATTATACATTTAATCAGATACTCAATTACATTAACCTTTATATTTTGAATTTATTTAGTTGTATACAAATTTATATATATATTTTTTTAAACCTTTCTCCATATTGATTCAATGTTATCAAAATAATAACCATTGCACCCATTAGGTCTGTCAGACTAGGGCATTCTTAAGCATATATGATTTTGGTTAAATTGGCAGTAGCTACAGACAATTTGGGATATTGACACTAAAGATGCAGTGCCATAGACAGTTAGACACTGCAGATGATTAGGGCAATCTGGAGTTAAGGGTCATCATTCGGTGAAAGGGTTCATCAAAGGCTGGCAATTCACCTGGACATGTACTATGTATACAGCCCCATCCCTGGAAGGCTGGCCGGCTGTTTCAGGGATAAGTTTGGCCCCAAGGCAGGAAGACTGGCCCCTTTCCAGGGAGGCTGTCCCCCTAGTTTGGTAGGCTTGCCCTGAATCAGGAAGCCCCAGCCAAGGGGAGCTAGACAGGTCTCTTCACTGGAAGTTTTACCCGAGTAAGGCAGATGGCCCTCTGCCAGAGAGCTTGGCCAAAGAAGAAAGCCCTAGGTTGAGGTAGGTTGTGTCCTTCACCACATGATGGCCCCTTCACCAGAGGGTGCTTTACATCGGCAGTGCCATCCGCCAAGATGTTTCATAGTCACTGAATTTCCAGTGCCAATAGCACACTTTTGCAGCCCTGCATCCACCGTGTCAATAGCCAAATATATATCTATGCACACTTCAGATGCAGGAACAATGGTACCGTATGTCTGAGGCCACCTTTGAAAATTATATATTTTAGTGTAAATAATATCATAAAAGCATGGTCTTTGGGGGAGCTGTGCCTTTGCAGAGCTCGCGGTTTTTTTTGGTTGGGGGAACTTAGTTCCCCCAATTCCTCCCCCCCCCCCCCAACTTCTATCACTGCTTTGAGGGCAATTAACCTGGATACTCTTTTAAACGAGCATACATATGTGTACATAACATAACAATATTTGCCTGTGGAAATTATGTATCCAATATTTGCACACACTATACACAATAAGACCAAATGTCCAATATAGTAATATTACAGAAATATACTATTATAATATTATAAATGTCAGAGGATCTGTCTATACTTGGGACCTTCTTCAGGTTTGTAAGCACTCGTCCACATATCAGCCAAACACACAGAGGCGTGAAATCGGTAAAATAGAGCCAGGGGCAGGTTAGTGTTGACAATGATAGGCCAGGCTGTGATTCCATAAAATTCAGCAAACCTGTTCATGCCTGTCTCTTTAACCTGAAACATAAATATGAATTAGATATTAATTAGAAATATTAGAAAAGTATTAACAATTGTAATTCACAGCATAAAAAGCCCAATACTTTATTCATCAGGGTGCGCGAGATCAGTCTTTCAAGTCCCCACAACTGTTATATAACTGGTCAATAATATCTTTACTGGAAAAACATTCGAAATATACAGATATGGAAAGCGTAACGCCTCTAATACAAGGTCTTGCCGTTCGCCGGGGTTGAATGATGAGATGAGAGACGTGAGTCCACGTTATATTCATAATAATAATATTAATTTAACGTCTCAGTTTGATTAACCTACCTGTAATGTTTTGAATACCCAGAGAGCTATGTTGCCAACAATGAGAAATGTGAGAATTCCTCGCCCAGGCTTATTCTTTTGCTGTTCTTCAGAAACTACACAAGTTTGGAGGCCTGCTATAACAAACAGGCCTTGTATGAGGCTCTGGGTGACATTAAGGACAGCTGCTGTCATAGACATTGCTGTCAGGATGTCATCTATATTATCAAATTCATCAAATGATAGATATGAAGCAGTAGTAAGGAGAATGAAGATGTAGTAAATTACAATTCCACATAGCGAAACGAGTAAAAGAATGTGGTCGATGGTGTTGTCGCGGTTGAAGGTGAACTTGAAGTGTCGAAAAATGTGGAAAGCGGAAATAACCGGAGGAATAAGAATCAAATGGAGAACAATGTCTGTTATGTAATATATCTCCATGGCAATATCTGTCTGTTTACGGTTATTGAAATTGAAGAACATGATAACGCCGAGAATAGTTCCAGTCAGAACGATCGCTCCCAAATAGAGACCTCGGTGGGACTTGGCAAAGAATGTTTCTCCAAATGCCTCCGAACCATGGCTGATGTCACTTGAAGCTAGACTGGCCGGACTTCGGTTCTCGTCTTTTTGTCGATTATTGTCATTTTTTACTGCTTTCTTGATTGCATGCAGAATGTCCTGCAAAAAACAAATGATATGCATAACTATTAAACATACACATCTTTCACAAAATCTTACCAGTTTTTGCAATTCATCCTTCAATGCTTCTAATTGGAAGCAGTATTCCCGGGGTGCTTTGACAGTTAGCGTTTTGACAAGTTTTTTAAATATTATCTGGTGATCCCAAGCAAGAGTTGACTACTTTAATTTTGACCTCTAGTTAGAATGTACTTAATGTTATAAACAATCAAGGTTTAATTTATCATTATAGTATGTAGTATATCTTACCTGGCTGACTCTGATGTTGAGGGCATGGTACATACCAGCCATAACAGCTACAGCAATTAGGCTGTATTCCAAAACAAAAGGAAAGAGGTAGGGGGCAGACCTGAGGAAGAGGCCATCTTGGTGCATGCAGTAAGTCACATTCTTATGGTGTGCTGCAGAAAATTAAACATAGTATTTTAGTAAAATAATTCAATAAGATAATGGAGATAACAGACTGGATCGTTCAGCATCGGCACAACGTCAGTGATGTTGATATAATGTTGGACTGATGGCGGGCGGCCGATAGTGAAACGTCATTGTCCCAATTAGGAACATCTTGTTGGAATATTCAATCATATGATAATTAGAATTCACTCTTTGGCATATGCATCAATATAGAAATTATTATGAATTGTTTTCTGCCAAAGATGCAAACGTAAACAGACCCTGATCACAGTTACAAAACCCTACTGGTCTCTTTCAGGCAACCATTATTTGGTGTGACTTAAAGCGGCTCCTACATGCTGGGTCTGGTCGGCATCGTTCCAAACATTGGCCATCGAAGGCCGTCGCCATGCCAATGTTGAGCCGATGAGGTTTTTATCTGGGTATGATGACTTACTTGACCACATAAATGGACATTTCGTTGCACAAATCTTTTTGCGAATAGGGAGAAAAGGTACCGGGGACACTATGTCCGTAGCAAATAAAAGGACAATAAGACGAAGTCACTACACCATATTTGCATGGATGACGTCACAATATAGATGATGTCATTAATCAATACTTTTCTGCTAAGGTTTTAGTGACCTCAGGCCCGTGGTACTTTTTCTCTTCATTATATTTTTTGCCCCAATTTACACCACCTTTTGTAACAAACCTTCAAAAAACTGGTTCTCCTCTGCTTCTTGGTGACTGTGCTCACTGCTGTTATCATGTTTCAGTCCATCATGAATTCCATCCATGACTTCCATCACCAGTATCCGCAACCAGATGCACATATTGGTAGCCAGGACATGAGCAAAACCAAATCTCGCAAGGCCCTTATGGCGCTTCACATGGACCTAGAAGAGATTTCATTGTAATTTATTGACTTTATTAGTGTCAGTTCCTAGTCTATTTGTCTTACAGCCAATTTCATAGACTTGGAAATCAAACTCCAAAGTAGGGAGAGCTACTGCAGAGGACGTCATGTGAATGCAATGGACTTTCATTATCTGAGGGACTGCTTTAACCAATGTTAGTCCGGCATTCAAATGACGTCTTCTGCAGCAGCTCTCTCTACTCTGGAGTTTAGTTTCCAAGTCCATGAAATTGGCTGTAAGCATAGTCACACTCAGAACAATCAGTACTTTCCAATGACTAGTGTTACATATTTGTAGTCATATCTGACACTAAAAGGAGTCAATATGACTACCTGCTAGTATTTGTGTGCCGTATATATGACTAACCTTTAGTGCTTTTAATACCCGTTTGTTTGGAGTGCAGCTTACATACCATAGGCACACATTATGATGAAATAAATTCACTCCCATTGATGCAACATTTCACTCGCTCTAGCATACAGCACAAACACATTTATAGTTCCCAGGATAGGGTTCAAATAGATGCACGTAAGTATCATTATAAAATACTTTTTTTTCGAAATTATTCTACATGTTCTTTGTCTGTTTTTCTTTCACTATAACCAGATAACTGTGGTGTTGTCCAGACAGTTAGATCATTAGCAAAGCGGAAGATAGGATTAACTTCTTTTCTTTTAGTACCATCCCGTGCTGCTTCTCAGTTTAATTAGCATGTATAATTATGGACGACTTTTTTGGCCATCAAAATTCCACTCATGCATGGTTTGCACACCTTAATATACAATGTAACATCCACATACGTATTGCAAGTATAGTGCACATCTAAACTAACGTTGAAAATAGCACCTACCCAAAGCTTAAAGAAGCCAAAACAGGCTATACCTGTCTTTAGACATATGATAATAACCACAAAATGTCAGTATATTTCCGCTGTCTATGGCTGTGATTTCAGTATGTTCACCATTGTAGTTTAAAACTAAATGGAGAATTAAGTTTGTAATGAGTCATAAATGTCTGTTTTGATGTTACTGTGGATGCAGAATTATATCACAATATTCTCTACTTTAGTTTTGTCAAAACATTGCCCCTGGCTCATCAAAAGAAGACATCCATATAGAAAACAACAACTGACTTTTGATGTGATTAATTAACATTCAGTTGATGTGGGTAATTTAAATTTCATACATGTATTTGGCAATGCAAAAATATGGCATGGATGTGTTGCTCATCAAATCCTATTACTCATTCATGATATAATGTGTAATTTTTTTGGTTATTAGAGCGATGTCATATTCAATGAAAAGAAAAGGAAACATGAGCACAAAGGAAAAGGGATTAAATGGCCTCATTAAAATGGATGATTTGTAAAAAAAGTTCACCTGTGCATAAAGTAATGCAAATAAACTTCCACATTTAGCGATTTAAGAGCTGTAGGCCTGTTCTGAGAACATAATATCTTCAGATCTAAGTCTATTGATTTGTTTTCTTTTTTTCTACAGAAGATTACCAAGGAGTGTCAGCAAATAACTAGCCCTAATGTACCTCCAATGACTGGCAGTTAAGCATTCTCAGAGCACTAGAGACCATTTCCAAATTAAATATGTAGGGTTTCCGAACGGTATGGATTGATGTTTTAATCATCAAGATTGTTTCAGAAAACTTCTAAACATTGAATTGCAAACTGGGAAAATGTAATGTTCTTATTGCTACAATTATACATTCACAAAACGTTCACTGAATGTTAAGCCAGGTATTAATTATGAACATCCATCAAGGGAACATTCAGAGGAGCGTAGGAGATGGTTTTGTGCTTTCTGGGTTAGGTTCATGTCAATAATTAATATTTTCCTTGAAACCCATAATCCATAAGCCCTAAACGTAGTCAATAACCATTATGAACTCATGAAATTGACAGTATGACAATCTATCATTAAATATAACCAGTCAATTAAATTTGAAGATCAATGTCAATTAACTTTAAAAGGTGTGCCTGTGGGTCACGACCTGTGTTGAAATGCTTTTGACATGTACCAATATCTAACTAAAATGTGTAAATTACATTGATAAATTTAAAATCATCAGCATCAGACAACTTACCTTTGTGTTTTTGAAAATGAAAAATGTCTGGATGATGAGAAAAATTAGATGGAGAAACATTGGATACACCACAGGGTAATCATCGCACTTGCCCGATACTTCCACGACATAAAATTCGAGTTGAACACACACATAGACAAAATTGCCAATGCCAAACACTGCAATTAAAGAATAAATGGAAAGGAAAATGAATAGCAAAATATTAAGCGTGGTAGATTGCTGTTAATATTGCCAATTATAATTTTTTCGCAAAATAATTTTAAATCACAGGCAAATTAATATCTTTAACTTTATTCTAAACACTAAATTTACATTAATTTATTACATGAAAAAGGTTTTTCACAAATATAACCACAATGATAATAAAGACTTACATAAAGCTCCAAGTCGAAGATAGAAACTGGCACTCTCGTGTCCTAGGGTAGCGGTTTGTCGAAGAACCATGACTCGTTCATAGACATCATCTTCCAAAGGTAAAACTGGAGGACCTCCAGAAGTAAAACTACAACCGGTTACACTTGCATCTTGAAATGGACCTCTGAAAGAATCACCGGTCATAGAACTACCAGGTTCTGCGGAGTCCAAGACACTGTAAATAGGACCTGGAAGTCTTCTGTTGTCAACCATTTCAGGGAATGGGCGCATATCGATTCCATAATCACAGAGATTGGCTTCCGCAGATATGGATCTTCGTAGACGAGTTGGATCACCAAGTGGTTGAGAAACTGCCCGATTCCAGCTAAATGATTTGATAATTGGGCTACTGAAGTCAGAATTTCCAAATGCTAAACAAGGTTTTTGTAGTGATTCTCTTTTGCTCAAGTCATCAGGATAAAGTTCGGCACCCGTGTTATTGTTATATCCAAATTTTTCATCATCGGTCCTAACAGATTCTTTTTTCAGGTGTATTATGATGTCTCTCCGACCTTCCTTATGTTTTTTAGCAGATTCCTTACTTTTGCCATGTTCAGCATCCCCTTCTGTCTTTTTGTCATGCCATAAACAGACCGATATATATATTAAGAAAGCAATTGCTACTCCATCGCAGTACACATTGAAGACCTGAATAAATACAAAAGTAAATTTGATACATTTAATTTTTATTTCAATGTATGGTTTAACAATATATTTATTTTATTTTTATATGATTTTATTCTAAATTTCAGTTATGGCATATTGCTCAGGGTTATATAACTTTTGGACTCGACTGTCCGCGCACATGTTACAAAAGCAATACTTTCAAATTTTGTCAAAAAACATCAATTACTGCAGTGGTGATCCCAATAATATACTCATAATTACAGACTTTGCTGACCACAACTGCATGCCAAATATTTCACAGATTACCAAGATATGGTTCACGACTAAATTTCAAGTTCAAGTTTATATTCTATCATTTACTTACGGCAACTGTCTGAGACGTCAACCACTCATGTCTGAGAGCTTCTGTGATTGGAAATGCCACTCCTACCAAGATGACTGTGATGGCATAGAGCATGCTAAGGAGCATGGTCCATGCAAAGCTGGAACAACATTGCCAAAACATCGTTATGATTATAGTGTCATCCCGAATGTAATTACAGTGTCATCCTAAATGTAGGGATTCTGGCGAAAATTACAAGATGTAAGATCTACGTCTCTTACTATATGCACTGGCTACCTGATCATATCTCTGCTTATTATATCATATTTGCTTATGGTAATGTCTTCATGGTGTATTAATGATACAAGATTCGCATTGTACTGTGCGGTGTTATGGTAAATACAAACATTAGAAGAAAAAGGGCTATAGGATGTTGGATAAGGTATTGTAATTCATGGGCTTTGAAGTTCAGCTCAGGATAACACTTTGGGTGTGAGAAAAAATACATGATTATCATAGTGGATATAATCTAAAGCTGGAAAGGGTTTCCGACATCATGGCAAATAGAATTTTACGAGATAGACGCCCACATGCACAAACGTTATGATTTAATTAACATTGTACATTGTTCAGGAAAACTATACCGTGCCTGTTTAAATCAACGAAAGTATTGTTTAAATCACATGAATTATTGCCGGATACATTATAGATAAAATATGAATATCATGTTCTTTGCAGCTGTGATAAATATGATGATCTGTGGACGGAGATTTTCAATAATGTTGTCAGATTAGATGTAGATTTTAGTTCTAATGATTTCCAAGTGGATGTAGCAAATTTTTCGTGTAAGGCATTAAACAGGAAGAGAATGTTTCTGTATTCATAGATGTTATAAATGTGCTATCATGGACAATGTTTATATGATTGAAAAGACATACAAGCCCTTTTGGGCTGGGTGGTCTGAAGTAAATTCAAATTGTATTTATTTCCCAATGTTTTATACTCTACTACATAGATGCAGACATGGACAGAATTTAGAACCGCTTATAATAAGTGTGTAAAATCAAAGGAAGTTGAAATTGTGCAATTATGATAATAAAACCACAAGAGGATTGAGAAAATTAAAAATTTTCTAGATTTAAATTACACTGTACAATATATGAAGATTTATATTATACATCAACAGACTACACCACATGAGTTTTTAAAGGTCTAAATTCTTTACCTAACTACATTGACATCACTTTGTCATGCATTATTATTGATGATGAAAAGGCCCTAGGCACCAGTAAAAAAAGAACACCAAAACACAATGAAAACATCAAAACAATTACCTCTCATGATGTTGCAAAATGGAAGTCATTGTAATTTTGATTTCAAATAAGCATAATCCTACGAGGTAGAGATTCCCAGTTTCATTGACAGTGTCATCTTATCATCCTCTGACCAATAATTTCTGAAGGTCACCTCATCAAGTTGCATTTAATGAAGACTGAATTAACTGTGGACGTTCCTATGTCTACGCCTACATTTGCCTGGGGGGAGCAATTGGCATGTAAACCGTTTCTATGAGGTCCCTTTGATGTTTTCATTGTGAAATGCATTAAAGGTCATTAACCAGTATCAGCCAGTATTTCTTGGGAAGGAATGTCACTGCCAAATGAGTTGGGTTGGAGGTGTGATGGCATGTCCCTGATGACTGACTGACCAACTTACTGACTTACCAACTTACTGACTGACCAACTTACTGACTTACTGGCAGCAGCACTGCACTCAGGTAGATAGACTCAGTGTCCATCCCATGTGAGTACATCCTCAATCAACATCACCACGGTGTTGCATATTATAATATCTAAATTTGTCTTTCAGATCCATCTTTTTTATAATGAACTCAATTCTGACAATGTTTATTTCAGCTGGCCATAAACATTATAAGAAGAAGAAGTTAGTTTGTGTTTGTTGTTGGATACTGTTTATATGTAGATTTTGTAGATAGATAGATAGATAGTTAGATAGATAGATAGATAGATAGATAGATAGATAGATAGATAGTTGTAGATAGATAGTTGTAGATAGATAGATAGATAGTTAGATAGATAGATAGATAATTAGATAGATAGATATATAGATATATAGATAGATAGATAGATAGATAGTTGTAGATAGATAGATAGACAGATAGATAGATAATAGACTGATTGATTGATTCGTCGATTGGCTGAATTGATCGATCGATTCATCGAGATTGAAACATTGCACTAATAAGCGCAAGAGTTTCAGCAAATTAGCAATTGTAACACAGAATTTATATCTTACAACAAGGTGAAAACAACTTACATATATGTCAACCTACCAGAGGTCATTTTTGCGCTGGGCTTCTCTCTCCCTCATAGTGGCAGATTCTGTGGATTGCTGGAAGATGAGGGACACCACAGTCCTACCCGCACTTGGTTTCCTCCTCCTCATCTCCATCACTTCATCTGCCTCTGGACCACTCATCCCTGTGTTGTTGTTGTCAATTTGGCTGTGGGTACCAAGTTCTAGTGGCCTTGTTAATAAGTGGCATGGTGCAGTTTCAGTGTCCTGGTCAGCCCCATCACTATTCATTGAAAGGTGAGAAGAGTCTGAATAGTTAGCACCATCTCTTGGTGTAGTCTGTGCCTCACACTCCATTCTCATATACTAGGGATCTCCAATGAATCATAATTAGCTCAATATACAGCAGAATGTATGTGTGACATGTATTCTTTTCAACAGACCACAAATTCAATTATTGTGTGGGATCGGTATGAGGATTAGCGCCCAAATAGAAACTTCAATAATGTCCAATTACCCATAGAGAATAGTGTTTAGTATTGCCCTGAAATTTTGGTCTCCATTAAAACAACAATATAACGCGATATGGAAGAAAAAATCCCTCGATTTTACATGATATATACCTGGATAAATGTTATTGACATCAGAAAAAGTACTAGCATAAACAGATATATTAACGATGCATATATCGCAAAATGGAGAATGAAATACCGCACTCCAATGATTCATAAATAGCTCAATAACCGATCAGAATCAGAATCAATAAACAAACAGAAAGTATGAAATTGTAAGATCTATGTCTCTCTATTGCACTGAACAAACTATGGCTTCAGGTGAAAAACGTACTAAAAAATGTAGATAATTATCAGTATATTGTATTCCTAAGATTTGGTACAGCATAGCAAGTAGTAATATCATAACGCTAGTCCACTAGGATGATTCAGTATAGAGTATAATATTCAGAATGATATGTGCAGATATTCGTCAAACAATTGTTTAGATATAAAATGATGTGGCCAACATCCTACCTACACTAATGTCCGTAAATTTCTGTAATAAATGTCAAGATTCGTTCATACTTGTACATCCATAATGCAAAAAGTGAGGTAGTTATCATGTCTATCTATGTACAAAAATGTTCCATTGCCATATGAAAAACAAATTTCATGTTATGTACCCAGGAAAATACAACTTATACAACCTAGAAAACAGGTTCACGTATATTGTACATCCTTAGGAGAAAGGAAACGACCACCTGCTACATGTATACTTCAAGAATACATACTAATTGTGTTCAATTATATTATGAGTCACCTGGGAAAGATCCAGACAGGTCTGTGGTGTCTCGGTGTGCAAAGGTATGAATGGCAGGCAGACAGCTTGTCAATGCAAATTTTGGGATTAAAAATCCAAAGTACACATGTCAAAGGCATTGTCTTTAAGCAAGGATCAGTTGCTGAATATCTAATTATTTTTCCGAGTTCTCAAACATTCAATGTTCCCACATGAAACATAAATCATGTTCATATATTGGCACAAGGTCATTTTTCTCATGCATATATTGTACACAAAGCATAACATTTATGCACTTAAAAACTAAGCTGAACAATGTCATTAATGCATCTATATTCTAACTATTTTCATTGTTAGGGTGAATTTGCTTGACAACATCATCCTTGGGATGATACTTGATTAATAGTTATCTTACAATACGACACTGCTAATACAATGCCGAAACAAAGGGACAATATCACCAAATAAATATATTTTTGTAATTTCGGTTCATTCTAATATTTCCCTTTAAAAATTAGGTCCTGAAATGCGCTCTAAAAAAGTTTGTCTGTTCTTAAAAGATTGTCTATTTTTAGAAAATAATTGTTTTTCTTTTCCTGGTGTCCATTCAATAGTTTGTTTTAAGTCAGCCAACATATTGTTTGTTAAACAATGAATTTCTGAGCCAGCCAACACATAATTGTTTGATTTATACAATTATTCTCTAAGGACACAGACTATGTTGCTTATATTAAACAAACTTTTCAATGGACACCAGCGAAACAATGAATTGTGTATGCTATATTAGTTTCCGGTGAATCAATGCATTCTTGGGATTTGACTGGCTGTGCAGCTCCAAAGGTAGCCAAGCAAGCATGGCCAGATTGAAGGTAGCCAAGCAAGCATGGCCAAATTAAAGGTAGCCTAGCAAACATGGCCAGATTAAAGGTAGCCAAGCAAGCATGGCCAGATTGAAGGTGGCCATGCTTGGCCGGATTGAAGGTAGCCAAGCAAGCATGGCCAGATTAAAGGTAGCCAAGCAAGCATGGCCAGATTGAAGGTAGCCAAGCAAGCATGGCCCTCATTTGCGTCCGAGTTCACATGTAGAACTGCATTTATGCTAAAATGCTATGTGCTTTTATGGTCATGTACTGAAATAACATTGTACATAAACTGCATCAACATAAGTGCAGTAAGTTGATACCAACAGTACTCACCAGGTGGGAAAATGCATAGCATACATGCTAAACATCTTGAGCGCTCTCTGGTGCGATGAGCAATACAACTCAGCAAGCAAAGGGTCTAATCATGTGTATCAGACTATCTACCAACAATGAATGCTAAATAATTTATTTCCTACCAATGAACATCTTGAAAACTGTGTAAGATAAATCAATATACTACCTTGGCCTATTACTAAAATTTGCACATTGTTAGTAGTTTTTATTTCCTCTTGTAAGTGATTTTGATCAATTAGAAAACATTGTCAATACCAAAGAATTTGCAAATAGCTTATTGAATTTATTTTTCTCTTGGTTGATTATCTCTTGTCTTGGTGGACGACAATGATAAAACAACAACAGCTCCGCGTCAGTTAACTGTTTCATAGGTTTATTTTTTAGGTTAATATCATAAAAATTACATTAACAGCAAAAACAAGATTAAGAATAACAAAACAATAATGGCATTAGACCAGAATATCACGCATGATAACTTAGCTGAAATTCTTAGGCCAGATGATGTCACCGTTGCTGTATTATTAATTAGTATAATCACGTCATTAAGTGGAAGTCCATCGTTCTGATTGGCTGAGGCGTTGGTGACGTCAGGAATATTAGTTGATGTTGGAGGTAATGTCTTTAAAGTTATAGTAGAATAATTAAACGTTTTATGTTGCTCAAATAATGAACAGTCTGGTTTGAATCTGTATCGAAGATAATAAGGGTCATTAAAAGCTAAATTCATTATGGCTTCCATAGCTAGACTCCCTCTTTCTCCACAAGATTTGTTGTAAATTTCAAAGTAGCACTCTTCCAGATTCTGCAGATGCCTGAAAAAGAAAAAGGCAGCCATCTATGTGTAGTTTTAGTAAATACATTGTAATTATGATCAGGTTGTCTGCTGACACAGTGCTGTGGTAATACTCAGGTATGGCTCTCTTATTGAAATCACCAACCAATCAGATCATTTCTCAGAGATCACCAGCCAATCATATCAACTGAGATCACCAGCCAATCAGATCATCTGTTAGAGATCACCAGCCAATCAGATCGTCTGTTAGAGATCACCAGCCAATCAGATCATCTGTTAGAGATCACCAGCCAATCAGATCATGTGATAGAGATCACAGGTGCAGAGTCAAACAATATAAAGGCTGCCTCTGTTATTGATATGGGTCTGTCAGAGTTCTTTGATAATTGAGATACCACTGTAGCAGCAGCTATTGCCATATCATATACACATGTGTAGTAGTCGTAAAATATGCTATATTTTTGTGTGTCTCTTATTGTTTGTCGCAACATAAAGTCTTCAAAATCACTCACTGTTTTACTGCCTTGGACTCTTCTGACTCAGGTGTACAGTAATATTCATAAGCAGACACCCGGTTCAGCAATGGAAGGAGGCTCAAATACACAGAATTACAGCTTTTTAGAGTTCCATTGTGCAGGATGTCTTTGTAGCATAACAAATGGTCAATGTAGGCTGAAATATAAAAAAATCCCAATAGATATGAAAATATCAAAATATGAAGATATATACTACATGTGTAATTGATAATAATAATAAGTATTCTAATACCTTGTTGATCCGATATGCAAATGTATGCCATCTTTAAGTCAAAAGTCCTCATTTTGTTTTCATATTCAAAGAATAAAGCAACTCCCTCAGGGCAGGTATCTCTGTAAGGTTGTATACATCTTCTGTATGTAGTGTATCTTCTGTTTAAAAAAAATTTAAAATACTCAAATATTATCAAGGAATGTTTTGTTATAATATTCACCAGGTGACAAAATAGCAATGTATACCTGCAAGCAAGCTGAACATCCTGAGCGCCCCCTAGTGCTATGAGATCATTTTCAGGAAAGAAGCGCAACTTCCCATCACCAAAACTCGTTGCTTCACACTTTTTCAGTTGTTGGTCGAGATTTGATGGACATGTTTTTGAATACTGGAATACTAAGAATTGATCCAGAATTACTCAAAATTTATTTGTTTTACCTCCAAATATATATGTACAGCCTGTAAATAACCTGGACAAGAAAAAAAAATTCAAGATACATTTATTTATAAAAACTTTTAGTGATTTTAATCCTTAATTTTCCTTTCTTTAGTCTATTTATAAATTTTATATCAACATCGTAATTTTTATTAATTTTTTCTATATTGTTAAATGTCATACCATGTTAATTTTGCGCTATAAAATATTAATAAATTAAAACTTATTGCAGTGTGTCTTTAATTTTTAATTTTTTTTTATAATTTCACTCACCCTGCATGATGTTAGTTTCAGCTCTTGAATCACATTCTTCGATTTTCTTCGCAACATGTTTGGTCACATAACTTGCCAAGTTTGCAGATTGAACTCCACAAGATGAAGTCATTAGAGACTCGACACAGTCTTTATTCTGGGAATGGAAACTGAATAAACGAAGTTAAAATAAATAAACAAATAATATCTGTACAAGGTTAATAGTACCATCTTGTTAAAATAACAAAATAATTATAATTTTGACATCTAGAATTCGTGGAGAATGACCATGCACGATTGGAAGGGAAAAGTGTTTTGTACTTGAAAATAATGGATTTTTACGGAAGGTTCTCTATATTTCCACTAGATGGCTAAGACAGAATACTGCAATTATATTGGCTGAAAAACTTCCCGCCCTTGGCTGTGATTGGCTGAAGCAAATTGCATCCTAGCAGCAGTATTTTTAGTGCATTTTAATTTATATTTGACACTTTATCATTCAGTTGATTTTTGTTATTTTTCTGTGAACGTTATATTTATTGAATAAGTCAGTGATTATCTTCTATGTCTGAAAAGCAAAATGAGTAATAACATACTCTTTTCTGTTGACCTTTTTAAAATAAAAACTTCAAATTAAGGAAAAGATGAGTTTACCGAACTTCCTGCTCGATCATGTCTATTTTGAGGCAAGTTCAAATTGTACAAAAAAAGTCCATTTTCTGATAGTGCTCTAATAGTTCTACTCTATCCAGAGTATATTTCCCCACAATTAAGCCACACCGAATTTCAAATATACAAGCACTGCACAACTTACAAACATCTTTGTGATGGGGACTGCTTTGAATAGAATCTATAGACTGAGTCACACCTTCGACTGAGAACCCCATTGTATTGTCGCTTGAAGCACTCCACGTCATACACACACCCTGCAACACAACAATTAGTGTATACACATTTAATAAACATCTCAAACGAATTATTGGTCTGCTTCTGGTTTCTTTATGGTAGTGTATTGCACTGTCTTGCATGAGTTGCATCTACATGGCATGCATGTTATAATTATATAATTTTTGCAGACATATTTTACATATTTAGACTATTGGCCTGCGGACAAACAAGTTATTCAGCCTTTGAACATATCAGTTGAGATCAAGGGCGTGGCTAAACTGGTAATTTTATGAATACGGAATTATATCTATCACATAAAATATCAGGTGATCCCGGATGATATGGGTCGGGTGATCTTTCATATCACACAGAATGACGCTTATGTACAGTTAGTTTCATAAAATACGGTCGACTCTAGCTGTTTGTAGTGACCTCTACCTGGCTGTGGTCTAAACATGCTAAAGCCAGCTGCTTCTGTCCACTTCTATAGCTAATAACTGGCTTACATCTATGACCAGATAAATATAAACCTTGGTAAATGTAAGAAATTAATCTAATATACCATAAATATGTACTTTTAGATCCGGTTTTGAGTAGCCAGCTATTACAGCTTTGTCTAGTTTCAATTTAACGGGCTGTTTTTAATGAAACTAACTGTGTGCCCAATTAAGGAACTCAAGACGTTGCTATTTCCAAATTATTTGGACGAAACCCGTACGGCCATAAAAAAGCCATTTATCACATGTTTATTTTTGGAATTCAGGAATATATTCCACGACGTTGAAATTAACCAACTGAGTGGAATAATTCCTGTATTTTTAAAATATTGACATGTGATAACAATTTTATCCTCTATTTTTTCCAAACACCTAAAAATAAGGTAGGAACATATTTGACAGTCGTGATCATTTTCGAGCTGTGTTGGATCCACAGAGAAAACAGCGATGTATCGGCTCCTAAGCAACCTAGAAATATAATCCAAGCAATTCTTATTAAATTTGGAATAATTAGATACAAGGTTTTTGTCTGTACTCCCCTTCGTTGCAGAGATAATTTTGTGAATACGGAATTATATCTATCAGCTCTCGACCAATCAGCGATCTGCATTTGGCATTGACTGAGGATAAAGACTGATACCAACCTAATATTATAAAGGTATATTAATTTAGCTACATGATAAAACTTACATTGTGAAAATCGGACCATAATTGACAGAGTTATGGCTTCAAATAATAGTGAATCGAAGACATTCATGACGGTGGTGACTCTGCACTGAAATAGCCTGCCCTTCTATTCGAAAACTCCATCAAATTGTGATCCGATTTAAAAAATATTTAGCTCCAAATTGCTGAAACTAATTGGGCAGTAAAGGAAAAACACACTCGTCCCAGATCTGTGTTAATAGATCAGATTCGGAGGGTGCTACACATCCACCTTATCTGATCAGTCAAAACAGATCAGGGGACTCATGTGGTTTTCCTATACACTGTGATATCCCACACTTGGCTGTGTTCCTTATTATAGAAAACCTAATAGGAACAGCACATGAAATACAAATTGTGATCCACTATCTCTGATTTAAATATTTGCGATCCACTATTCTTAATTTAAATAGTGGATGAAATACTATACTGCTTCGTCATTTTAATACTGGCATAAGTCATTATGACTAATTTCTTAGTCAAATCATGTCACATTGATTTAGACTGACTAACTCATTGTAAACATTATTTCATAGAACTATCAGAAACGGCGCATTTTCCATCCTACAATAAAAGAATGAAACATTCTATGAACTACTAAAAATCTTCCTCTTCCAGAAAATGTAACACAGGGGCCATCAACATCTTAAAACATACTATAATTTACTGACTTTCTTGATTCTCACCAATATACTTGGTTTTTAGTCTGTACTTTGGTTTTTAGTGTGCAATAATTTTATATTGCTAATAAAGAAGTTCAAACAAACTGACTGACTGACATTCTTGTCACAGTTGTATGTAATTTAATTGCATGGTCTGTTCGAATGGGTAGCATGCATGAATCGACAGTTGAGTATGTATAACAATCATGGCGAATCAATCCATACCTTTATGATTTGGCTCTTTTTCATGACAGGCACACCAAAAAAGGTCAAAAATGTTTTGCCAACTTTTTGATATATTTAGTTCATTCAAATCCGGGCATCGCAAAATTTCCTCATAGCAGACACCAAAAGGCCCAAAAATCCTGGAAAGCAAAACAAATAGTGTTGTAAATAAAAAATAATAAACTGAGCAATATATCACACTTTTTATTCAAGTTTTCAGTGTGGACTTGCGTATTTTTACTGATTTACTCATTATGTATGTCACAGACGAGATGTCTACTTTGTAAATTAACAACTATGAAATAACTTGTAAAAACGTGAACTGATATTCATCTTAAATTCAGAAGTACAACTTTATTTGCTATTATAACTTTGTGGAGTTTGGAATAGCAAAAAAAAAGTGTTTTTGATTAAAGAGTCAGTACTCCATTTGTAGAGTATGTTCATGGTGAGCAGAAAATGGCTGCCAAAGCCAGGCGGAGCGCCATAGTAATGAATAGGGTTGGTCAGAAAAAAAGGTGGATTGCTCGTTAAATAACCAATAATTTAAACTGTCGTGGCACAGGGATGTCCTAAAATGTTCCCGAAAAACACAAATATACCAAACTGCATGCTAGATATTTAGTTAATGGCCAGTGGAAAAATGTAAACAAGCGGCCGTCTCCCACCTTACTGATATCCTCCGTGATTGGAAGGAAATTCTGGCTTATTTGCTCTGACAACCCTTTAAACATACTTGAACATTCCAACTTTTATTTTGGTGACTATTATTCCCTAAATGTTCGTAATAAGCTCATTATTAAGACATTCAGGTGCCACGCCAATGCAATATGCTGGGCGCTTGGTGCCAGTGTTTATTTATTTATTTATAGTAAACATATTTATACAGGATGACAAGTTCAGACAATAAAATCTGTTTTTCAACTTGACCTTGTTTTAACATAAAATGTACAATAGTGTTAAAAACAATTAGATAAAAGCTAACATACAGCACCCATATAAAAACGTTTCGGCCTTACTCTTAAAATAATCGATACCAGTACACTCCTCAATTACATCAGGTAAATCATTACGGATCAATGGTCCCTTAAATGAAAGTGAATTCTTGGTTTGATCAGTGTTAACAAATGGGCTATGCATATTATTCTCATTAACATTTCTTGTTCTGTCTGAAACTTCTATCTCCATATCAATGTCATTGCACAAATAATCTGGTGCTAAACCATGTATGCATTTAAAAACTAACATTTATTAATATGTAGCCCCCCGACAGTGTAGGTTTCGCACCACGAAACTGCAGGTATGCAACTTTGCAAGAGTGGCTCCTCCTCCTCCTCTTCTTCCTCCTCTACTTCCTCCTCTTCTTTCTCCTCAATTTTGTCATGCGTGTAGTTTTCACGGATACATTTAACCATCTGGAGAACTGCAAAACTCCTGACCACCATTTAGTTGGAAGCCTATGTTCATGCAACCATATCTATAGATCTTATTTATCTAGAATACTGGATAATACTAATACCTTATTAGAGGGTGATGTCTTGCTCTCTTAAATGTGGTAATATCACATTTCTAGTCTTTAGTTTGGGGACAATCTTGAGTTCAAAACGATGCCAAAAGCATAACTTATAACATTAGTTGCATTTTGCGTCATTTTCAACTCGATATTGTACCCAAACTAAAGGATGTAGAAATATGATATTACCACAACTAATAAGAATAATATAGCACCTGTCTAATAATGTATCAACCAGTATTCTAGGTAAACTACATCCAGAGATAAGTGCCCCTAAACATAGGCTCCCAGATTATGACATTCTAAATAAATGCCTAAAGATACAAGAAATATTACACACATGTGGCCAAGATAATTATTATAGCAAAGTAAAACACATAATTGACTACTCTGAAATCACAGACTGGTCAAATGAAAGATCCAGAAAAATTGGTAAATGAGATGAGGTTAAAATTTTACCAAAAATGAGCAAAACAGAATCATAAATGCAATAAGTGACTCCGTAGTAAACCCCAAACTAAGGACTTACAAGATCTTTAAACCGTGTTTAAACCAACTATATTTTGAAACCTACTTAAACCTCAACCTCCCAAAAGAGACTTACAGTAACATAGCTAGGTTTAGAATTAGTTCGCATAACCTCAAGATAGAAAAAGGTAGACATGAAACCCCTAAGGTACGACTGAAAGAAAGAATTTGTGAGAATTGTAATAACAATGAAGTAGAAGATGCATTTCACTGCCTCTTAAAATGTATTGCCAATAATGTGCCAAGAATAGAGCTAAATAAAGAACATAGTAAATATATTTTTGACATCAACAATCTGAACAGTTTCAAGCCATGGTCCCAGTTGCTAAACAATAGCACGGTAATACAGTGACCCTAAATACATATATTGCTACAGCTAATACTGTTCATTATCACAATGTTAATATAAGTACAACATTTGAATTAGGAGTATATACAACAAGGTATAGTCCACAGTTATATACATGGATGTAAAAGCACATAGATCACAATATATACAAATGCTTATAGTGCAGAAATTCATTAGGCATCATTATTTACAAGAAATTGTTCAAGGGATTTTAACAACTCAGGCTCTTTTGATTTCATGATGGTCATTAGTAAATTTATCTTCATTGTTCAGTTGCTCAAAATTTTCTAAATAAATGTGATCATTAGCTATGTTAAAGCTCTAGGTTCTCATGACTAAGTGTGTTATGCAGTATACTATGAGACAATTTCATGCATATTGCATTTTAGGCATAATCTCTCATCCGTAACCATGGTAACTTGCAGGTCCTAATATTGGTCTCATATCAGTATGTAGTTGCGTTCATGTGTCAACACAAATGTCAGGAAAGTAGATCACCCATCACTGTGTAGCATGCATATAAATAACCAAAAAACCAAAGTGAAGGTCAACTTTAAATTTTTTTTAACCATTCTGCTGACTTTAAAACAAGGAACAACATAAGATTATCAACAAAAAAAAAACTATCAATAACATTGAAACAAACATCAAAAAACCATGTCAAAGAAAATATCTAAGTGCTTTTCAGAATATGGGTACACTGGCACCCCGCAATTGAGACCCCCCCCCCCCCCCCCATTGTTCTCCAGTTTTTAAGGGTTGAAATTATTAAATTAAATTAAATGACCTTGGAGATTCACTATACATTAATATCACTCAATTATAAACTGTCTGTAGACGAAACAAATTATTCACTGTTTACAGTGTGCAGGAGGTGTCAACACAAGACTGTTCTTATCAGGCAGATTGTACTTTTCATTCTATTGAAATATTTTAATGCATTGTCGGATTGTTTAAATGTTCCATACCTCGAAACAAATTAGCATGGCTGATGGAACATCAACCTGAATGGTACTCATATTTATATGTATAAATAATTTAGGCAATGCTTAGTACAAAATGCCTTTTTGGTGCAGTGATTAAGTGCATTGCTAATTGCACTTTATCACTGACACTTTAGACAACTCCGTTTTGAACATTCCTCTGCTATGCACCCCATGGCATTAATTTGATTTGAAAGTGTGTAACATGGTGTAGATGCCAAGCCTTATCATCTCATCATTATGTCTACTTCTGGCAGCGACTAAGTTCGAGTAGTAATTAACACCATGCAAGATAATACATAGAAATAAATTACTCAAATTGTGTTTAACAAATCAAGAGGTAGGGATTTATTGTGTAAACATACATTAAAATCATATACTTTAAAAAAAATCTATACTGTGGTCTTAATAGTGAGGTATACAATGTTTAAAAACATGAAAATTAAGATGCGAAAATTTTCTTAATTGTGACATTCCACACATATTATGTGAGTGATTCGAATCAGATGAAGTTTCGATTATCTTAAGTGCATACTGAATCATGGACTGAAACTAACTTCACCCACCCACCTGCATTCAACATTGTGATTTTTCCTTACAGCTTTCGAGAAAGATTGAAGGAAGTGCTGTCCAGTCAAAAAACATTTCTTCATTTCTTCCCGAATGACAGGATTCTCGGAGCATGGCAAATTGCCTTTTAAAACTGGAAAAAGTCAAATGATTACGAAAAGTTGAATACAGAAAAGTCTCTGACTTAAACAAAAACACCTCCAAATGGAAAAATTCCTTATTTAATTCTCAGTTGTGCACTTCCTAGTCAGTTATTTACAATTTATAAAAATGAATTTTCTGGAATCGTTTATACGCAATGGTATTCTCCTTTTTGTAACCATGTCTTCTTACTAAATTTAAAAACTAAAAAAACAAGAGTTTAATTTCAAGATATATGAAAAACTACCATAAAAATTTATCCATTCAAAATAGAAACAAGTGCATTCTTAAGGTAATCTTAATAAAGGTAGCTATCTCGAAAAAAAAAAAGTAATAACCATGCTCAACATCTCAAAGCTCCTCAGTCTGAAGCTTAGTCAGCTATTATGAGCAGCTGCTAGAGGCAGATGTAATGATGAGATGCCCACGGTTGGGGTATTTTACTTGCCTCAGCACAGACATGCCATATAGTCTCTAGTGACTCCAATCACACCGTATACATAGTTTTAGTTTTGGACGAAGTGAAGTCCTCTAGTGAGCATGTTCTTATTGGCTCAATTGAAGCAGTCATATAGTGGGTTCCATATTGTTTTATCAAACTTGTCACAACTGTGGTTTTAAACAATGTAATTAAGTTTCTTGCCAATTATTACTAAATCCTCAGGTACCCAGATAGCATTCCAAGTCGGGCCAGCATCGTTTCTATATTGGCCGGTACAACATCGTTTTGCCATCACTACGATTTGGAATGTATCTGTGAATTTTTATATAAAATACCTTAGTATTACTATTTATAATATCTATACTTCTGACATCATATTGAAAATTTTTCATACCCCCACTGGCAAACAATTTTGTTTTTGTCATGAGGGAATCTACTTGCTCTGTTTAACTTAATTCTTTTGTGTTCAATGATTATGAAGCCATTGTCTTTGTCATTAATCAGACCTCATGAGTGGTAAGAATTGCATTGATAATAAATTATTATACTGTATAATGTAACTTCTAGCGTTGCTGTCACCAGTCATTAGTCATTTCAACCTTCGCAGAAACACGGTTGCCTAGGGCAACTATTGTTCTTGGCTCTTTTACTGAACTTTCACCTCAAGGTATGTTCTGTATCACACTTTCACAAACGCAAAATATCAATCTGCATACCAATTACATTTCTATGTGAATGTAACTTTGCTGAAAAAATTTCATCAAGTTCATGAGAAAACGTTTCATAATTTTCCTATAGATGTTACCTATTACAAGCTTTGACTTATTAATTTGCATGTGAGAACAACTCAAGTTTACCTCTATGAAAATCCCATCCCAAATTGGACTGTTGCCATATATCTGTAACATGTATCAGCGTTCTACATAACAAACAAAAAAAAAAAAAAAAAAAAAAAAAAAAAACAACAACCTTACAGTCAACCTCGACATTACGACAACCTTTGGTACACAAGCTTTCACTGATATTTATTTGTTTTACATGTAATGTAATTGGCCAGCTCTGCTGAAGGTCCTGGGTTCGATCCCAGGCTTCATGAGCTACATCCCAGTTGGATGTCGTTCGGATAAGACGATAAATTGGTGGTCCCTTGTACTCGGTGTCTATGCTGAGACAAATAAAAGTCTCACTCATGGGGTAAATATGTAACATGGATGGAAACCTCTCTCTCTCACCTCATCAATCAACTCTCACTAAAGGCAATAACTTGTCTTAGAGGGATGCACCTTCCATATCTATCTATCTACATGTAAACCCCCCCCCCCCTCCCCCAAAGTTTATTTTATATGTAATGTAAAAAAATTCATAGGTTAAACATTTTATGTACAGTGGACATATAGCTTACAAAAACTGGTAAACATTTGTGAACTGTAATTCTGATGATGATTCAAACTGTTTTACATACATTTGTTGATATTGTTATATCCATCTAAATATCTAGTGAATATTCATTAGTTATCCATTCTTCTATTGAGTAGCTGCTGTCTTGTTTTGGTACGTTCTTTGTTTGTGTGTGCATCGCATTTTGATAAAATAAAAAGTCTGAAATCTGCATTTTGCTTAATATTATAAAAACTGGCGCTTATTTAAAAAGATCTACAAATTCCCAAATGTCTGTATTTTGCGAAGTATTTGTTATTAAATAGTTTTTCAGAAACTTGCTTAAAAAAAAAAAAAACTCACCTGAACAGGAAGAAAGAATCATGAAAATGAAAAAGATTAACATCATTTTGCAGATGAGAAAAAAAAAAAGAAGCTAAATTTAATCTTCAAGCTATGCTGGTGCATGGTAGTGTATCACAACTTCCCATTAAAATGAAATATACTCCTGTGTTCCATAATTGTATGTTAGCCCTAACAATACATCAACTTGTGCTCTGCAGCAGAAACATTATGTTCAACAAAATATGAAATTTAATTTGACGCTAACATGCCCTAGGGCAAATGAACTGGACATGACATTGGCCAATTACAATTAGATACATCACCAGGGAAACAGACAGACAGAGAGAAGAAGTTGAGACAGACAGGGAAAGAGATGGACCGTTTTTACAATTTATATACCACCCTGTATATACCACCCTCCACAAATATAAGTCTACTTTGGGTACTGCATCTGGAAATATATTGGGGGGGGGGGGGAGGGTACTGTTAAATCATGACATTGTGGTGCATTATTAACTTTAACCCAGCAATTAACCAATGTTTTTTTCTATATCTTTTTTCTTTTTTAGTCAAATACAGTGCTGTGTTTATGCAATCCTCAATATATATCCCTTCAAATTTGAAAATATTGTGTGAAATACCACAAAATTTTTCTCAAATTTAAACAAGAAAACTAAGCAGCGCAAGCAAAGCTTTCCGAGGGATTGTGACGTGGGTAATTTAATGAAATTAATTAATTAATCTATTTGAGATAAATAATCACTGTCTTTAAACTGATGAAGAATTCAGTTACCAAGCACGCCATTGTTAGAATATCTTTCTATACTCGTTTATTGGTATTGAATTTATACTCTAATTGGCAAATGATAATGCTGCCTTTAATTCTTTTGTTAGATTATAAACAAAACATTGAGATGCATTAAATACAAGTTTTTTTTACATGTTTACAGTAGCTGCTATCGAAACTTAACTCGGAGCAATGAAGTGCAGCATTACATGCATGGGTCAATATTAATCTTCCTTAATCTTATTTATGTACATTGTTAAGTTTTAAGTTGTTAAGTTCAAGTTAAGTGTTAAGTTGTTAAGTTCAAGTTATGTGAAACGCTAGAAAACATTCTCCCTGAGGAAGTTTGAAATACCAAATTATGTCATCATGACATGAAAATAGAGATATATAAGGGAGAGAGAATCCCCAAATGGGCACACATCTCCAGCATTTGAACACAACTCAACATGCAGTGCCTCTGCTTGATCTTGGCAACACTAGCTCTTGTGGCTGTCTCCATTTCTGGGCAGTAAGTAAATGTTTATTGTCTATATAAATATAATTATAAAAAATGTGACTACATATATATCCAATTTCTATGTAAACATAGGACAGCCCTTGTAGGCCTATCATTTTTATTTTTGTATGAATATTACACTGTGTATATAATTGTAATATTATTAATTTTTTCGCATAATGCCATACATGCGCATAATTGTACTTTTAAATTATTGCTTAAATAGTTGCTTGCAATCAAATTTTTAAAAAGGTCAATTTTAATAATGAATGTAACAATTATGACAATGGGTGGTTCTTTTGCCCATTTGATTACAGTCAACTCACACAATGGCAAAGAATACCCACTTTCCATTATATTTTAGGAGAGTCCGCAGACAAAATTATTTCAGTATTGCCTAGATCAATTATACTTGTTATTTCATAAATTTTCATTAAGACAATATTTGTTTGCAGAAGCTTGGGCAGAAACAATGGCATAAACATAAGACTGAGTCAACGAGGGCTGTCCTATGGTAAGTTATAGTGCTACTGCATTTCCATGGCAACCACTTTCACAATGTTGTACTTCTAAAAAAAATCACATACATACCTTATTGAAGAAAAAATCTTATAAATATCCAACCTGTGGCCTTTCTTGTACACAATTTTGCCAATGTCTAAAGTTTGCCCATTTTCTTAAAAAGTAAGTAAATGGCCTTTACAGAATTTTATATATCTATATTTAAGAAATGATTATATCACATTCATAATTTCAGATTGCTTTTACCAATAGTTTTACGTTATTAGTTATAAGACTGTGTTGATAGTTTGGATTAGAAGATTTTTAAATACCAGTTTTCCTATTTCTTAATTATTTAGCTGCTCAGAAGGCTGCAAATGACCTCTACGACAAATTCAGAAATGAAAAGATTCCAGATTTCAACGACAACAGTCGTCGGTTTAGAGCCAGTGTCACGAAGTGAGTAGAATTGATCAGAATCAATGGTAGTTAAAGTATTCAAATGGTTGCGAAAAACTGAAAGACCTAAAAAGAAATTGCTGAGAGACATTATCAGACATTGAACAAAACTATAGACAATTTTATCACAAAGTTATAGGTTCGAACCCCCACTGTGACAACAAGGTGTTAAACCAATGTTCAATGCTAAATACTCCAGAGGGATTTGAAAGACTCCGGATTAGCGGATTAGTCTGCAAAGAATGTAATTGTGAAGTCAGTTGATATTAGTTATAACAGACAATTAACCCAGATTTACATTTATATATTTTACATACAGTTATACCCAAACACATCTGTTAAAGAGTCACCATAGGGCTCCTATACGGATTTACTAATCTACTTATTTTTTATTTTTTTATTTTGAGATTGGAGAACTTGCATCACTGTAGCTAATGTTTACATGATGAAAGATATAAAAACCCATCTTTTAAGTAGTTCATCGGCTTTCAGAAATAACCATATTTATTTCTTTTTTTTCACAGCATTCAGATTCCACAATTGAGCAGACCAACCTTTAACCTTCAAATCAATCCAGGTCAAGGAGTTTCTCCAATTCTGCATCTAAATTCCATCGAAGTTACAGGAAATTTTCGTGTCAGATACAAGCTTGCCTGGTTGTGAGTATATTTGATAAATAGTGTGATTGAAAAAAGCAATACATAGTTTAATTAGCAGAAGATGGTGATATTCACACCAAACCAAATGTTTGTATCTCAGGTTAATAAAACTGCAAAGGTCTGTTAGTATAATTTTTATTGATAATATTAATTTTAGATGAAGGACCAGTGAATTTTGGCAGTTTAAGATAACGCAAAATTCCAAAAAGCAGAAAATGCTACTGGTTCGAAACTTAGTCAGGTTATATGACCAGCTACCAAAGGCAGGTATAATGATGAGATGATAATCAAAACTTATATTTCAGCTGGATCTCCAAAAGTGGAAGCTTTGCAGCAACTGCTGGCCAAATCGGTCTGAACATAGCACTGGGCGTAGGTATGTATACATCTGAAATCAATACATACCGGAAAAAAGTTTCTTTTTAGAAAAATTGGAGACAAGGACAGTAGGTCCTAATTCTTCTAAGTGTCAAAAAAAAAAATTTTACGAATAAATTCTAATTGCACTCAGTTTGCAAATTCATGGAAATAGGATATAGGTTACAGGAACATAGGACCTTGAAGTGCACCCCAATAAATGTAATGTAATTAGATTATTTACAATATCTTCAGGAAAAGATGGCACCGGCAGACCCACAGTCACAGTACGGTCCTGCACCAGCAACATTGGATCCTTCGGCATTGACATTCGCTCAAGTGGATTCCTCGGATGGATAATAAGCAGGTT
Organism: Alitta virens; assembly: GCA_932294295.1. NCBI lineage: Eukaryota > Metazoa > Annelida > Polychaeta > Phyllodocida > Nereididae > Alitta > Alitta virens. The sequence goes on along the minus strand of OW028574.1, from coordinate 40,627,651 downwards.
TGAAGGACTCATTGGCCGTAAAATAAAGAGTGCACTTGCACCAAAGGTAAGACAAAAGTATATTTCACAATTATAAGATTGAATAGAGTACACATAACTTTAGACAATTTCTGTGTGTTCGGTCCAGTCTCAAAATGTTCTAAACACTCTGTTGTAGCTGTGTGATGCAGTACGGAAGTTGGTTAGTGGGAAACTGACTGAAAAACTGAAGGAGCTGAAAGGTAGGAATATAATCAGTGTAACACATCAGAGCATCCCTTAATAAAATAATGTGTGAGTCACTGAAATGTATTGTATGCCAAACTAACACTATTCTTTGTTTTTAAACAGTGACAACAAAACTGCAAGATAATCGTCTCCTCTTGGACTACTCATTGCTGCGGGCTCCAATTTTTTCAGCCAGCTACATTGACACTATTATAAAGGTAAGCCTTGTAGAACAACATTCATTTCTCAGTCTGGTTGACTGACCTTACCATCTGTGAATTTAATCATCAAAAATTGTGAAAACATGTATCCGTAAGATCAACCAATATCCTGGTTGATTCAACAAAATCTTTACTTGGTAACAAGTGAATAAAAATAATTGGTTTAAACCTACCAATGAATTTCTGATTGACTATCCATTTATTGGACATCATTATCATTTACTTTATGAGCATCTGACATGAATTTTCAAATATTTCCATCTAGGGAGATGTTGCCTGGAAGGGTAGGAAGACTGGCACTCCATCATCACTCAGATCATGGCCTTCAGTTCCCGGAAGTAGTAACAGAATGGCCACAATCTACATCACAGACTACATCATGAATGCTTTGGGTGCGTCAGGTTATATAGAACTCAAAGATACTTAGTTATGACAATGAAAATCCTGCAGACTAGAAAGTTATTGAAATAAAAACTGTAACTTTCTTTGACTGGCTTCAGAAGGTCTATGAAGTAAGCAAAAAATGACTAAGGTCTTTGGGGTCAATTATATCAATAGAGACCTCATTAGTTCATTGCGGTCTAAATTTTGGTCATGAGTATGAGCATGTCTAACTTGGTGGACCTTTTTGGCTTTGATGGGGTTTAAGTTGTCTGGGACAAGTAAAAAAAGTTTGAGAAAGTAGTAATTTTGACTAACTTATCCAGTCCGCAGTGTGGGTTCCATATCTTGTGGGACTAGTGTAAAGGCAAAAACTTCGTTCATGGTAAAACCACCTCGTTACATTGTATTATTGGAGTTAGCCAAGTTTCAGGTCAGCTATCTTCAGTAAAACTAATTTAAATACTTATATAACATCATCCTGTTATTCCATAACAAATTGCTATTATTTTGCAGGTGTCCTTCTGCACAATGATGGGTCATTATCTTACAACGTTACAAGAGCTGAGGTAAGAAAGAGTGCAAGATAATTGTGCAGTGGCATTTCTGCTCTCCTAACGTGACCATAAACAATAATAAATGATCAAATAATTTGTTACTTTCTTTCACAGGTTTCCAGCAGTATCAGATCCCAATTGATGCTCACTTGTTCCTCAGGTGGTTTTTGTGCAGGATCTCTATTTCCAGATGTAAGCATTTCAGCAATATCTTTATGAATCTTAAAGAATCCTACCTGACATTTCCATATAGATAACAGAGACACTGTCAGATCTTAAAATGAACTTAAACTGTAATTAAAGTATTGGTGCCTTATAATAATTTGATAAAACATGTAGTAATGCATTATTATGTCAACTACATTGACTGAACCATCATATATCTTGATCAATGTTATGAATACCTATCAGTAATAATTTCTCAAATCAGTCTTTTGGTTTACAACTTCATGTGTAATGTTTCATGAAAGTGTACCAATTATATTCCAATATGAGGTGTGCTAGACATTAGCTGATATTTACTTATCTTTAAAATTTCCTCAAATTTCAGTTGGCTGCTCAGTACCCCGATGGTTGGTTAGAAGCCGGTCTTCGCACAAACTCTCCACCTCGACTGATAATTGGAAATAATGTTGTCAGGGGTAACTTTTCTGGAATTCTTGAAGTTTACGTAAAACGACCCAATGGACAAAAGACCAGGGTTGCAACTGCAACAGCAGTGAGTATTCCAAACTGAGTGAGCTAAAGCCTGTTGGGCATGATTAAGAATAATCAAAACAGTTCAGCAGTCAATAGTTTGTTAATTAATTAAAGTTTAGTGTCAGATCAGCAATATTATGAATGCCGAGGAAGCCATGATGTCAGAGTAAAGTAAAACTGGCTTTGCTGTGTGTTGGCATGATGTCACACATGCTGCTGAGCACGTGAAATTAGGAATTGCCTAACTACTGGCTGTAAAACTCTCACTCATGAAGATAAAAGTTTATTCTACACATTATTAAAATGCTGATGAAGTTGTACTTCGTAATTCATATTCATTTGATGGCAGTGATTGGCATACTCAGACATATATAATCATAGTATTACATATAATATTAATTCAAAACTGTTGTCATTTACTTTCAGCAAATGAGTATTCCTCTCTCTTTGACAATATCTGGCAATATGATCAATGCAGCGGTTAGAACTCCGACGTAAGTCAAACTTCTTTATCTGTACTGACTCAAGAACCTGATTAATCACGGCAAATTTTCTATTTATAATTTCCAATGTTATCAAATACATCAAACTAATACTATTTTTAAACTCTAAATTCCAGCATATCTTTGACTCTCAACAATGCGCAAGTAAGTTCTATTACTATTACATATCCATATATCTTCATATCAACAGCTACTAATTCTGTTGAATCATCTACAGGTTTCCGAGTTTTAAATGACAATTTTTTTCAATTTCAGACACCTGCACTGACACAATTTTTGACTCTCATAGGAAGCGGTTTTACCACAAACAAACTCAATGGTAAGATATACATAGTGCAACTGTTATATCATATATATTGATTAATTGATTATTTTACATGAATATTTGAGTTGAATATTGGACTGATGAATTAAAATGTAGTATTAAACCAAAGATTAAGAATGCAAAGATTAGACACTTCTTCATTAGCATATCCAAAGCATGAAGAATTGTGGGATGTTCAGATCAGAGTAGTCATTGTATAATTTCACCTCATCAGTTTCTCAGCATGTGTTTCAAATATATGAACTTCATTTTTTATATGAAATATTTATGATTCTTTAGTGCATTGAATAACACACTGAAACTCCTTCATATTTCAATCATTCTGGATTGACATATTTTAAAAAACAAACCCAAAGCATCCATATTCTTTCTGGTATAATGTCATACTTAACTACACTATCATATTTCAGAAATTGGTCAAAGAGGTTTCGAGCTACCAAGCTTCAAAAATGCTGAACTTGTTAACCCTCAAATTTACATTCAACCAGTAAGTATAACATCAAAGATCATATTTTCTCTTTTAATCATGGTGTTTCATATGAGAATTTCATCATCTATGAAAACATACTTAACAACAAATATATGCCTGAATATCTATCATCTAATTCGCTTTAATGTTTAATATCTTTCCATATCTGTTTATCACACATGACAATATCTTACAATTGATCTGCCCTTGAAAGTTTGTGGTATTCTTGTGGTAAGGGCAGTAACAGTTAAATTCAATTAACTTACTACCACTAACTGATCATTTGGACAAAAATTGATTATTATTCATGTATTTCAAAAGTTCTTGACACAGACTGAACATTTGTGAAGTTGCAGGTCTTCTTCATGTCTTTATTATAATTACATTTTTCTTGCTTACAGGGTATAATTGCTGTTTCGACAGATGTAAACTACACAGGCTGATCACCGACTAAATCTATAACTTAAACTTATGTGTCATCATCTATAACGTTAACATAATGTATTATGTGAAACATTTAATTCATAATAGCACTTCTTTTTGTAACATTATTATCATGTAAGTTAACTTAATATCATTGTTGTGATATAATCTATTTGTAAACTATTATATGTATAAATATATATTTTATGTAGCTAATGTACCATGACATGCTGAAACTATATAGAAGCTATTTTCTCTAAAAAAAAAAACAATTCATCTTACTTGTTTCAATGCCATTCTTCTGTCAAGGTGATCTTTTTTGTAATACATTATATTTTGCTATCAGTAAACAGAAAGAGCAAGTAGCTTACTTCAGCTAGTGAGATTTGTATTTGCATGTGATATCCACAACAGTGTGTATGTATCTACTGCTGACAAACTTACACTAATAAAAATAATATGATGCACAAAGAACGTGAAATTGCATCTGTTCTTATTTACGGCTCTACCAAAGATGCATTTGTGTTTGTGTCAGGTGGGTGCATTTATACATAGGATAACTGACCATGTATCTACACATAAATGTATCATGAACGTAATTGACACTGTGGTGATTATGAAAAGGAGTGTCCACTGGCAACACCCATTATAACTATAAGACTTTTGACATTGCCAATTGGGAAGTTTGATGAGGCACATTATTCTTCTGTTAGTATAATTAACTTTCAAGGCATATCTAACCAGAAGATAGCTCACATTTAATGCAGTAAGTTCTATTTAAAACAAGCATACCTGTAACAAAATTATTTTATTATATAATAGCAATATGGCCGACATCTTAACAGGGTCACAGGGCAGTGGCAAATGAAGTAATGCACATCATGAATGTAGATGTGATAAGCAGCACCAAAATACAACTGCTCCAACTTCTATGCCTTCTCAGGCCTCCATCTCCCTAACATTTGGTCTATTTTTGATCTGAAATAACCCACAGAAGGCTTTATAAACTATTCAATACGCATCTGCTGCAGAAGTAAAGCATCTTTGGGCCAGGTAACATACACCAGGGTATCTTTGGCTGCTATGGCAAACATTTTTGACTGTACCTACTTACATACAAGAACTAACATATTTCATGCCACCTAAATGGACCTTTTATGGGATGATATTCAAACACCATACAATTTCTTAAAACTCACAATTATATGAGATTTATATATATACAAATTATAAGCAGGGTAACTTTGGCTGCCCTAGTCTCTTGCAGTGGTGTTGTCAAATTTTATGGCTATACGATTTGGAAAATTCAATGGCACAGCCATACATGGCATCAAGAACATACATACATTTACTTTACATATTGATGGTATATTGCAATACCAAGGGTACAGCATTCAAAAGTCTGCAAGAGAGCATAACGAGCAGATTTTGTGATAATTTGGCAATAATGTGAAACAAGTTACTTTATAAAAAAATATCTCTGCACATACTTCATGTGGACAGTATCAATCCACCATAAAATTGAGGTCATTATAGCCATTACCCTGCACTGAGCTTCCGAGGGCTGAAATATTACTTTTATTACAAGAAATACATTTATACAGAGATTAAAATTCCTGTAAGCCTATACCAATTTTAACTGTGAGACATTCTCTACAAAATACAGTCTGACCTTCAGATTTGGTTATTACTCAACATTATTCCAAGCATCGAATTTATCAGAATAGACTATTATATATAAATAATATTCTGCACAAATGAAAGGTAAATCAAGGGTAATGAAGAAGATTGTATTTCAAGTGCCCATGAGTATAAAATACCAACAAAAGAGTCCTTTTGTTCAAGGGGGGTTCTCACATAGCCGGTTTTCCCGGCAAAGCCGTATTGCTCTTTGTAGAATAATGTAATACCCCATTTTGACGACTACGTATAGAAAAATCAAGGCAACGGGTGAGTTGGCGGCGGCGAGGTGTGAATCACGGACACCCGGCGGATCAAACGTAGGATACATACCAGACCCAACGGATGATGCCCGGTCTAATGCCGGGTGAATCACGGGTAAATCACATTTACGATGGGAGACTCCACGGCATCTACGTACGACCCGCAAGCTTGTACACGTGAGGGGCGTATCAAGCACTTGTCAATCACGACTGTTAAGGTTACAAGGAACGACCTGGCGAGTTACCTATGTGAACTACGTGTACTAAGTTTAAAGGCCGGCTGTCACGGTGGAGGTAAAGTTGAAACAGCAAATAGGAACAGCAGCAGCAGCAGAGAAGAATATTGCGAGGTCGATCAGTTTCTATCAAAGGCAGAGGTGTGAATGAAGTTTGCCTCACTGCGAATGATTATATACTGCTGGCCGAGGTCACTTGATGAGCCAACCGGCCCTGCAACCGTCCTTCACCCGTCTTTCACCACACATGAGTGCACATGTAGAAGCTGATGGTTTAATCGTCGCACACGTACCGTTTGCGACGGTACACCTGCCGGCTTATACAAGTGTCTCATGTGACATTGTGTATGCCACGAGTGCCTCTATGGCAACTACAGTTGCTAACTTTAAACAATCATCCGCGAGTTTTCTACGGAAGTTTTGAACATGAGCAAAATATCCGTCGATTTCGGCGTTGTTCTCGGTTCTACATATAGAAAAATCAATACCTACGTAGAATGATATAATATTGGGCAAATTGGGCATCCGTACTGCAACCGTGGTTATCGGGAGGTTGTCGTAGAAGACTGTGAACACACTTACTCGATTCCTCGCAGTTGTCCCCAAACCGACAAGAATAATATAATGTATTATTTATATCAAATTATTATGTAACACCATAGATATCACTGTCGTGTCTGTATGTATTTTTACATGAAGCCATTATTTAAAGAATATACTTGCACTTTCTTATACATATTTGGCCAATGTTTTCCTAACTAGTTTGGAGTTTTCATCGAAGTGGTGATCATATAATTTACAAACCTTTTTGAAACATTTCAATGAGACGCTCCGAAAATATTTGAACACAAGAGTCCCTGTTTGGAGAAAAATTCACAAAAACATTTCATGCCTTGATTGGTTCATAGAAACAGACTTTATTGAACGATTATATATATACGGCTTTTATTGAAACTTTTTCATATCAAAAAGGATACATATGTTGTAAAAGATGTTTCCAAACAATATTTGGACGTTTACTTGAAGCGTTTTTAGAAGATACCATTAAAACAAATGTGTATAATGTTTTCAAAACATTTTTCAGTCAACATCCATGAACATTTTCAAACGATCATTGCAGGATTACTTGCTTGAAAAAGGTGTTTGGCCATTTGCAAAAAACATTTTTAGTAAGCCCAAGTAAAACAATTTCATAACAGGTTTGGAAACCTTATTCTTTTGGTTGTTTACTGGAAACATTTCAAGAAAGTTCAAGTAAAACAATATTGGAAAACATTTTTTGGCTGTTTACTGGAAAGTCAGAGTGAAATAATTCGATAAAACATTTAAAAATTGTCTTTTTGTTGTTTGCTGGAAACATTGCAAGAAAGTCCAATAAAACAATTAAATATCATAAAACGTTTTCCAAATGTATTTTGAACGGTTCACAAATAACTTCTTAAAAGAAAACCATCTCAGAACGTTTTCATGTCTTCCTGTGTTTGATGGGAAGTAATCTAGTGCCACAAAGTAAGGGTGATGATCTGATATGCATGAAGTTTAAGAAAAATTTGATAATAATTTAACATAGCAATTATCTATCAATGCTGATCTAAAGTCAGTACCTCGTTGGAAACACCTTTTTTTTTAATGTAACATTTTTTCTCAAAGAAACTGCCAACATGAGTTGAATTCCTAATTGTTAACAAATCAAAATTAAAGTCATCTGTCAATACAACTTCTTCAGGTGCTCTTAAGTCTAAATATATACATTAATTAATGCGTACATAATAGTCAACTATCAATTTTGGAGGTCTATGAATGTTTCCAATTACTATTCTTTGTCATAAAAAACTTACACTTCATATTTTCCCTCCCAAATATTGCTATCACTATAAATCGACAATAAATTTTTATTTTTAATTACTTCTGATATATATGGCTATACTCCCCCATGTGCACTGCAAGTCTGAGGTTTATGAATTAAAGTATAGCCTGCACGCTGGAAAAAGAAATATATGACTTTCAGACAACCCAGGTAGCTTGTAGAGTAACTGCAGCAAAAGGGTATTGCCAAAAATATTATAATTTTCTATAAATATTTTAAGTGTTTATCAGTTGCATCTTCATCTATGTAAGGAGTGTTCAAATGAGTTGGCATTATTATTCGATGAGCTCGTAATGTTTGTAAATGTCTCAACCATTTAACACCAGGATTAGGTATAAATTCACTGAAACCACAGATTATACAGATCCCGCACTTTCGTAATTAGAACGTGCTATGCATGCTGGGACTGGCCCATTATAACGTCAATGGACATCATAGCGTTCATCTTCAGAGTTGATTAACATTGAAAATTGGCAAATAGGTTGTTCCATTTTGCTTGTTATGAATTAAAGCCATCATTAGCTATTTGGAAATGTTGTTTTGGTGTTTTGTAAGTATAAAATTGACATAACTACGAACTGCGCAGCATTATTCTATGGAAATTTTAATATCCGCTAGGGCCGTTGAAGTTTGGTTTAGGCACGGCGTTTACAATGTGAAGTATAGGGAGTGGTACTTCTTGGTAATCTTCTTTGCTGACACAAGCGTCATCCAGACATGTTAAATTTGTGTATCTGTACGATCATTTCTCCACTAGATAGAGATGCTCAAATATCCTTGATCAGTTGGGCTTAGACCAGCATCTTTCTATCTATCTATCTATCTATGGCTATCTATCTATGGCTATCCATCTATCAGAATGTTTTGGACAGCTCAACAGTTTGGATGACAGGCCTTTTCACTGCATACGTTTTACGCATGCATAATTGCATGTTAATTAAAATGTAATATTATAAAAACAGTGGATGGTGATGAGTCCAAGCCAAAGCCAATATAATTTCAAAACCTACATAACTCTTTGTTGGATGACACATCATACAATATGGATATTGTTTGGTTTGTAGAGCAGAACAGCATGATCTAAAACGTTTGAGATATTATGGTTAAGTGTGGTTTCCAATTTAAATGAGAGTCTAAGACAATATCAAGGTAATAAAAGTTTCAACAAATTCAACTGGAATGCCATTGATTTGGTGGGTTAGTATGATTTCAATTAGTATGAAAAAATAAAGCTTTCGTTTTATTGGCATTTAATGAAAGTTCACTATTGATGAGATCAGCAGAATTACCAAATAATTGTTAAGTTGCATTTAAAACTGTTTCGTCTGCATATATGGTAGGTTTAAAGTGATTACAGAAATTAACTGAATCATTCAGACAAATTATAAATAGCAGAGGATTAAAATATGATGATCCAGTGTGTCAAAGGCCTTCGAGAGGTCTAGGAAAATGTTTAATGGGATTTCCCTCAGTTTAATTTTATCAACAATTCTATCTATGACTTCGATAGCTGCATATTCGGTGGAGTGACAATCCATACTGATTTTCAAAGAATAGGTTTGATGACCTTAGACGAACTGAAAAGTAACGAGACAGGATGGTAATTACCAAAACAAGACATATCGCCTTTTTTGTGAATGGGAAGAATTTTTGCAACTTTTAATTTATTTGGAAATATGCCCGTGCCAAAGCATTGATTTATAATTAAAGCCAATATTGGAGCAATTTCGTGTTTTAATTTTTTCAGAAGTTTATTTTAGATTTTGTCAATACCACTACTACTTTTGTCTATTATATTAATAACATCCGTTTCATTAATACATTTAAACTCAAAATTATCATACCATTATAATAAATTTCAAATAAAATTAAACAGTTACGTCTGCCTATGGCAGCTGTTTATACTATAGAATAGGGGATTCAGTGTTATTGCACTAAACCGTAGGCCTGGATTTTCTAGCATTTATCTCAACGAACTATATCTCATATATCAGAGCTCATCGAGACAAAGAAAATGAGCTGTCGTACTACATACACCCACCCATCTCTGAGATATCTGTTCAAAATTCAACTATGCCTGTGTATTTTTTTTTTGTTAGAACAATTAACAAGTTATTTCTTTGTTAGAACTACTTACTTTCTCCTTAGAACGATTTACTTTCTTGTTAGAAAGATTTACTTTCTCGTTAGGATGACTTCTTTTTTTGTTACAACAACTTTATATCATTTAAAAATAAAAGAAAAAAACAATTTCAATACTGAACGCATAATTATGACAAAGGTATTTATTTTGCCAATTTAATTATATTCAACTCATGTTAAATTATATCCACTTAACCTGGACAGGGTAGCAGACAACATTTTCAAAAGTTCTCATGTTAAATTAGAGAAATTTTTATCAGTGCCTATCAAGTAAGCTAAACCTCTCAATTTAAGATAGAAATTTCATTGAGAAGCCTGGGCACAAACTATGCATAAACGTTCGACTAAGTCAAAAAGGGCTATCGTATGGTAAGTCAGAGTGTTACTACATTTCCATGGCAACCACTTTACTCAAACGAAAATACATGTTTTAATGCTTAAATTGACACTTTCTTTTTTCTTTTTAAATAAGTGGATGCTTTACTCAAAATATGGCACTTAGATTGAAGAAGCCTATGGTTCATAGGTAGTTCTGAATAGATGAATTTTTAGTTTCCTCTTAAAGCCATCAATGGTGGAGATTCGTTTTATATCTTCAGGTAATCTACTCCAGAGGTGAGGTGCAATCACTGAGAAAGCACAAGCCCCAAATTTGTTATTAGACAGAGGTTTGAGGAGAAAACTATTTTCATTGCTTCTGAGATATATTGTTTGCTGAGGCGCTTTCCTCAACAGATTTGATATGTAAGGTGGTGCCTCGTTGTTGAGTGCTTTTCAAGTCATGTTTAGAAGTTTGAATTCAATTCTGGAACTAATTGGCAGCTAGCGAAGTTCTTTTCTGATGTGAGTAATAGAGTGTTTTCACTGAACAGCCCTGAACTCAGCAGGACATAAGTCTTTCCTCTCCTCTTATTACTCATTTTGCTTTTCAGACACAGTAGGTAAAAACTAACTGATTCCATAAATATAACTTTCTCAAAAGTGACAAATATACATTAAAATGCACTAAAAATACTGCTGCTAGGATGCACTTTGCTTCAGCCAATCACAGCCAAGGGCGGGAACTTTTCAGCCAATAGAATTGCAGTATTCTGTTTTAGCCACCTGGTGGAAATACAGAGAACCTTCCGTGAAAATCCACTATTCGATCGTGCTTCCTCAGTCTTTCTATCAATTGTGCTGCCGAGTTCTGGGCTACTTGTAATTTCCTTAAGTGTTCCCATTTATACCATATAAGAGAGCATTTCCATATTCCAGATAAGGTGTTACTAGGGCAGTTTTGGTGTCTTCTTTATTAACTTTAAGTACTCATGTATTTTATTAAGTTGTTATAGTTATTTTATAATTTCAGATTCTCACATACTTATCAAATCAGAATTTATGTTTCTCGATGGTACAAAAATTACTATCAGCAGTGGTATTGAACTTGCTCATCTTCCTACTGTCGATCTCCTTGTTGTCTTCATCTATGAGAATGGCGAAGGCAGTAAGTGCAGAAATAATTTTTGGTGCAGTAGAGGCACCTTTTGTTCTTTAAGTCATCTCATTGAGGTAAATTAACAAGAATTAATGTAAGAAAATAATGAACCCGAACTCTTGCAAGTATCCTTATTATGATAATGATTCATTTATGCAACTGGCTAATACTAGTCAAAAGAAGTTCATAATTAATTTTAAACTGTCAGTCTTTGAATGCAAAGTACCATGAATTGCAACTTATTGTAGAAGCATATAAAAATAACTCATGTATACCAGCTGCGATCTGTCTTCAAGAGACATGGTTGCATGATAATAGTGAAACATCTTATATGGAAACCCAGGTCATGCAGTGCACATGGTGGGGTTGCATTTTATTATTATTTTATTTATTAGACCATCTTAGCTACTCAATTGTACATGTTTTTGAGAACAGAACTTAATCTTCTCAATTTGAAGCTAGTCATGTTCAAAACCAACACTGATGAGAGCAGTTTTTACTCTTTCCTTGTATAACGCAATAGAATCTCTCTAGGTGGCCCCACGGCAGCGAAAACTCAAGTTTTATTAGTAGGGCCTCCCGCCTCAATGCAAAATTATTGTCATTAAAATGTTCATTTTCATGTAAATTGCAAATAAATTTACCTGAATCTGACCATTAATGAAAAATAATTTTAAATAATAAGGAAAATATGAAAATTTTGTACTCTTTCAAACCCTTGACTCCATGATCCTTACATCAGTAAAATTTTGTAAGAAATGATATTTATTATATTAAGGGAGAAGTCGCAAACATTTTAAGAAAAAAGTAGATTTCACAATTTAATGAGATCATGTACAGTAAAAGTAATCTACACTGTATTGCATGCAGGTCTAAGTACTGGGGGCGACCGCACGAGAGTAAGCCGGATTACCCTTGATTCTGTGGCGTCAATTTTAACTGCCGCAATTATTCAAGCTAATAGCACTATTAATAAGAACTTAAACTACCTACTAATTAGGTGTAGACTGCTTAATGACGTGCGAGCGACTGCGAGCAGTCTACCAAAAGTGAAAAGCAATTAATTGGTGATCTACTTTTATATCACTATGCACATTCAAATGCATTGCCGGCTGCACAAAATAGTCCTATGTTAACCACTCTGGATCACAAAAATCTTAAAATATCCTAATTTTGGCAGATTTGTATTCCTTGCCATTATAGGTCAAGTTAGTTGTGTGAGAGCATTGGTGAGTTGCTTAAAATTAGTTTTCAGGGACCCTTGGGACCCGGGCAGAGACAGTGTAGACATGTTTAAAGTTGTTTAGTTCACATGTGGGATGCATTCAATGTTTTAAAATACTGTGTTCACCGAAATTAAGAATAATTTGGCAGTGTGGATTTGAAGGTAATCCATATTTCAATATGCAGGGATTAATGTTTGGATTACCCTCATAATTATCGGAGACATTTTTGTCATATTTCACGCAAATCAGATCATTCTAAGCGACAATTACAATTGCAATACATGCCTTACTGTTTATCATTTGTTACGTCATTCATTTTGAAGTTTTGCTGCAAAAAAGATGGCATCTCATGAAGTAGGCTACATGTCACCTTAAGTTGCTAAAAATATATAAAATTCTGAGTTAAAATTCACATGCATCATTATATCAATTTCATAAAAGACTTAAAATTCAAGTTGACCAAATAAAGTACTGAACATACTTAAAATTTGCAAAAAGGTTTTTTTAGTGTAACTTGAAAAAATGATGATATGGCTGAAAATTATAAAATTCAGGTTTTTAAAAAAATTATATATATATATATATATATATATATATATATATATATATATATATATATATATATCTTGAACATGCTATCACTGCAGGTGGTGGCATTTACTGGCTCTCAGCTCCTAACAATAATCACTCAAACATGCATGATGGTTGTCATAACATAAAGCAAGTTCTCAAAATGTTTTAAAGACTCTGTTGTAGCTGTGTGACCAAGTAAGGATGGTTAGTAGGAAACTGAATGATGAACTAAAGGAGCTTAAAGGTAGGACCATAATCAGAGTAACACATCACAGCATATCTACCTTAATAAAATAATGTGTGTGACACTGAATTGCATTGTATGCCCAACTAATAGTATGGTGTTTTTAAACAGTGACAACAAAACTACAAGATAATCGTCTCCTCTTGGACTACTCATTGCTGCAGGCTCCAATTGTTTCGGCCAACTACATTGACACTATCATTTAGGTAAGCCCAGGAGTTCAATAATTATGATTCCAAGTTTCAGTACTTGGAATCTTAGCTGTTCACAAAAAGTATCAACCAAAATTTTTGGTCAAAGCAAGAAAGATGTTGATTGACCATACCATTATATCATTATTACTTCCCAATTGTAAGTTTTTGGCATGAATTTTCAAATATTGCCATCTAGGGAGATGTTGCATGGAAGGGTAGGAGGACTCTGACATCACCCAGGTCATGGCCTTCAGTTCCCGGAAGTAGTAACAGAATGGTCACTATCTACATCACAGACTACATCATGAATGCCTTGGGTGAGTCAATATCATGGACGATCATAATAACAGGTTCAAGCCATATTCCCTCTGAGGTCTTGGTTAAGAATCCCAATCCAGCCTAGGCAATCATTATATGAACCAAAACCTTTATGGAAGATATTTGCTTGAAATGCGAAAAGTCTTTTCACAGTCAGATCAGACCCAATTGTAATGAAGTACAGTCAAACCCGACTTCATGGCCACCTGTGTAGATCAGCTACCTGCTGTAGATGGCCTCCACATTCCAACACCCCATACTAAATTTCCATTGTTTTAACACCTCTATTAGGGCGGGGACCTAGCTCAGAGGTAGCGCTCTGGGCTTCCAACTGCTGGGTCCTGGGTTCGATTCCCGGTCGAGCCTAAGTTGGATGGCGGTTTCATCCTTCGTCTCATTGCCATGGTCTCTGCCTGTCCTAATTAGCCCAACTGGTGCAGAAATACAGGACGTAAAGCCCTAATCACACACACACATACACACATACCACCTCTATTCGGCCAACTGTCTTCAACAGCCTTTTTTCATTCCGTCGGGTGACCACTTCGCTATTTCATTCTGCGAACTGGGACACAAATGAGGTCCATGCTTGCTTGGCTACCACTTCACACAGGTCTGATTGAATATGGAACTATAACAAACTTTTTATAACTGGGTTTATTACATGTTGGTCTGCTGCAACAACTTTGTTCACGGACAGTCACCTCGTTACAACCAGGCTTTCATTGGAAGCATTATTATAAATGGGTCTTTATTATTAGCTCAGTTTTAATTCAGCCATCATCGGTTTACATGTTTAAATAAGTTAAATGCCTCATATAACACCATCCTTTTCTGTGATTTTGCAGGTGTCCTTCTGCACAATGATGGTTCATTATCTTACAATGTTACGAGAAATGAGGTAAGAAAGGGGGCAAGATAATTGTGTGGTAATATTTAAGATAAAGTGTCTCTGTGATTATATCTTCTTATTTCTTTTTCTTTTTGTATTAGTGAATATCTTGGCCTGTACATGTAGCAATCAACATTTCCATTGGATAATTAAGATTTATTTTATCTTATCTTATGCTCTCTCTAGATAGATAGATATTTGTTGGTTTTCATAGAATCTCAGCACATTGTATACATCTTTGTTCCTGGGGTATTCTCGACCACCTCCCTGTTTATTTTGAGGCATTGGGAAGACCAACACAGTCGGGTAAAGACATTGAGGAAGACCTCCGTGATGGGAGGGAACTCTGTGTGGAGTTTAAAGATTTGTGCATAATGCAAGAAACAATAAAAAATGATCAAATTTTTTGTTATATTCTTTCACAGGTTACCAGCAGTTTCAGATCCCAATTGATGCTCTCTTGTTCATCAAGTCCTTTTTGTGCAGGAAAGCTTTTTGAAGACGTAAGCATAAAGGCAATTAAATTGACAAATCAAATCCTACCTGACATTTCCACATAAATGACACAGACATTGTCAGATTTTAACATTAATTTAAACTGTAATAGAATTTGTGCCTTTATAAAAATTCGGTAAGCCATAAAATAAGAGAAATGCACAATTTGACCATATTAATATTCCATCAGAAGGATGTCGCCAAGTTAAAATACACTGTACGTATCATAGGTGCAAATCCTGAGGGGATGGAGGGGATACATTCCCACTACAAATCTATATTTATTTTATATATTTTAATGTAAATCTTCATGATTTTGTGGCTCAGAAAGGTTTTATTCCCTACACCCTTGAAAAATTATGATTACAATTTCCTCAAATTTCAGTTAGCTGCTCAGTACCCCGATGGTTGGTTAGAAGCTGGTCTTCGCACAAACTATCCACCTCAGATGATCATTGGAAATAATGTTGTCCAGGGCGATTTCTCTGGTATTCTTGAAGTTTACGACCCAATGGACAGCGGATCAGGTTTATGACAGCGACAGCAATAAGTAGTTCAAACTTTGGTGCCAAAGATATCTACTTGTTATCTAGTACTAATAGGAATTAGCCTCAGTACAACGTCATTATTGTAACAATTACATGGAACAGTCTTTTACATTTTTCTTCATCCATGACATTTTGTTACAATTGGTCAGTGATGGTCCAATTTTTGCAGCTATCAATTATTCAACATTGAATTCAACAGTAGTCACCAAAGATTAAGAATTATTAACGCAAAGGTTGGACACTTCCTCATTTGTGTTTGTAAGCTAAGCACGAAGGATTGTGGGATTGCTCAGGTTAGAGCAGATGATCATATTATTTCATTTGGTCCAGAACTACATTCTGTTTATGCCTTATGATTTCTCTTCATTCTAGTTTTACCTTAAAGTTTCTCAACTTTTTTTTTTTTTTTTTTATATAATAATAAAGTTAGTAATAAGTCATTTATGTATTAAATAAAACACTGAAACTCTTGAGCAGCCACACATTGGCTCAATCACAGCTATGTATGCTTCTCTTTGCTACAATTTCACTCTTAATCTACCACTTCTTTGTATTTTAGAAATCAAAGAGGTTTCGAATTACCCAGATTCAAGATAGTTGAATTTGTCAACCCACAAATTTACATTCAACCCGTGAGTATCACATGAAAGACATTTTCTCTTTTAATCATGCATGGTGTGTCATATGACAACAAATGTATGCCTGAATATCTATTTCTTAATTAGATTTACTGTTTCATATATTTTTCCATATTAGTTCATCACAAAGTCCTCTGCCTTAAGATTGTCACAAGGGTGAAACCACTCTTGGTAAGGAACTCAAATCCAAGAGACCAACACAGGACTCTCTGCATAATTTATGCCTGTCTAGCTATCCATTATCCATACCTAACACAAACATGAATGACCTTATGAGTTAAATTAACTTACTACGGCTGTAGTATGAACTAATCATTTAAACATAAATTGATTACGCAACCATTTTAAAGAGTATTTGACACAAACTTCTTCTTCTTCAAGTCTTTATCGTCACGGGATATGAGGACAAGACACTTTGTGATCACAACAATTTTAATGACAACAAGTATCTATAAGTATTTACAAATATTTGCAGGTCTTTATAGGAGAAAATTATTAAAAAAACAACAGCTTGTAATAAAGTCACTGTATAGCCGACATTGGTTGGGCACACGATGGTGAACTCAGGACCCTTGGCTCGGATGTGTGATGGTCGAACTCGATGACGCTGATGTATATCTTCACAGAACTTGACAACACTGACGTATATCTCCACAGACCTTGATGACGCTGATGTTCAATTAAATTGAGTGTGTGGAACCATGTTCTAGCCGTGTCAGTCAACGAGTCTTACTTCCCACAAGTCAGTCTGAGGCAGTCTCATGGCCCAAGCACCCACAAAGTTATGAGTTGGAAAACCAGGTGCACAGCTGGCACAGTTGATTGTAGCTCCACAGCTACCACACTACACTAAAGTGGAAAATTGACACAACATTCACAAGTAAATTTTACCCACAGATTTTCCTAATACACAAAATAACTAAAATGATGTGTGTATAAATCATAATTACATACTATGACTATAAACCATAATACATATACAATCCATTGACCTTGGAGCATGTAAGCTCTCATTAATTTAGTAAGGTCAAAATGGCTGAGAGCCATGTGAACATGTGAGTTAAAATATACTACAATTAAATACCCAATATTAAATAATTACTTATATTCTCAACTTATCTTCAAATGTAACAGTGGACCATTCTGAGCAGAACTGCATGGCATTATATAAAGAATAAGAAAGGTAAAACACTTACATGACAAAATTCTGGTGACCTCATGAGCAGAATCCAGCATGCTCCTTTCTACACAAGAGCTGGATGTGATGTGA
Source organism: Alitta virens (assembly GCA_932294295.1). NCBI lineage: Eukaryota > Metazoa > Annelida > Polychaeta > Phyllodocida > Nereididae > Alitta > Alitta virens. Next base: position 40,609,803 of record OW028574.1, on the reverse strand, counting down.
CAAGGTGTTCCTGTCTACAGTCATCAGTTCAACATTTTAACCAATTAGAAAAAAGCATCATAGTGATCCACCAACCACCAAGGAAGAATCTAGGACACAGGATTAAGTCACTGAGGCCAAAGCAATTAGGACACTTGTCAATGAGCAACATGGACCCACTGAAGCATGTTAATAGGCCAAGTTAGGCCAAGGCAAAGAAAACCTTAGTTAAACAACTCGAGTTAGTGCAGCACAATAAACAAGTAACACTCCTGATTGTTACATTAAAGTTTTCTATCTTACAGGGCATACTTGCTGTTTCAACAGACGTTAACTACCAGAGCAGCACTGGGGGCATCAACTTCCCAACAGCAGCGGATCACTCTCTAGGGAGCTTGGGAGCCATGCTTTTTGAGCATGACTAAGTAGGTCAGCCAATGCAAGTAACCTACCAGCCTTCAAAAGACTCAACCGTCATGTGGGTGCACATTGCTGAGCTAAAAATAGAAACATTTTGTAAGCCCATTTCTAGCAAGGCTGCAGGGCAGGGGCCTAGCTCAGAGGTAGCGCTCTGGGCTTCCAACCGCTGGGTCCTGGGTTCGATTACCTGTCGAGCCTAAGCTGGATGGCTGTTTCCTCCTTCGTCTCATTGCCATGGTCTCTGCCTGTCCTAATTAGCCCAACTGGTGCAGAAATACAGGACGTAAAGCACACACACACACACTAGCAAGGCCGCCTGGCGTAGCTGCGCATAGAAGGTGGCCTTGCTCTAGGAAGATGTGGCCTTGCTCTAGGAAGATGTGGCCTTGCTCTAGGAAGACGTGCCCCCCCCCCCCCCCCCCCAACTTTTAGCACTATAGGGTGATCACTGAATCTTCTGATGCCATATCATATGCGCATTGTGGAAAAATTTCCAATCTGCATTAGTCTCAAGTTATGTGTCATCAACTATAATGTTAATTTATGAAACTTTTAATTCGTATCAGAACTTCTTTATATCTTTGTAACATTATGTGGTAAGCACACACACTTAATTAAGGACATGTCATTATACTAAGTTTCCTTCATATCATTATAGTGACATAATCTATTAGTAAACTATTAAATGTAAACTTCAGTTCCCAAGTATTGTATGTAGCTAATATATCATGTCATACTGATAAGCTGTTGTAGCCATTGCTCTAACAAAAGTTCATTTTAGTAATTTATTCATATGTAACCATTCTTCGAAACAACAATTATCTTACAAAATTATTCCATAAGTTTTTTCACGCCTCTGCTATCAGTACACAGAAAGTACCAGTAGCTTTCCTCCTAAAGAGCTTCGTTTGTTGAAAGTTTTAATTTAATTTGCATGTAATATTCACAGCAGTGTGCATGCATTACAATTATATATAAATGCTGCTGACCAACTTACACTAATAGAAATAATATGACAAACAAAGAACATGAATACTTATGGCTCTATGAAAGATGTATTTGTGTTTGCGTCAGGTGGGTGCATTTATACATAGAATAAATGACCAATGTATTAACACCTCCTAAATTAATAATGAAAGTAACTATGAACATAAGACAGTTGAAATTGCCAACTGAGAAGTTAGGTGATGCACATTAATCCACTGCCATGGGAAGTTTGAATCAAATTTGCTGGCATATCAGAAGTCACAAATCACATTTAATGCTGTCAGTCCCGTTATAATAACTCCAGCAAAGGCTCCAGTAAATAAGTCGAGATTGGGCTCCAAACTAGCCAATCAGCAGTGACCAAAACATTATATTTAAATTAGTTGACCCCGCCCTGACATGGCTTGACCACTACCCTTGGCCAATGAGGTCACTCCTTCAACTCATAAGTAAAAATCCGTTGCAGTGGATACAACCACCATGAACCATTGAACCACGGGGTTTTTGTTTACTCTGGAAGTTGTGTTTACATAATTGAAGCTATGAAAACTGATTCTGAACAAGGTACACTGCAGCCATGACCATGTGAGCCACATGAATAAATTATGATAATACCTCAACTTCGCGAGATTTGCCTGAGGTACATTTCCTGGGTGGTTATAATGAGCACACTTGCAACAAATTTTATTTTATAATATGCGAATGCCTCAGCATCATTCTTAACCAAGATGACACCACAGTAGCAAATAAATAAATACACATTGTGTCAATATATAGTGCTCATGGGCGTCACAGCTGCACAGGTGGACGTGATAGGCAGCAGCAAAATACATCTATATACACCGCACAATTATTATGCAAGTCACTATTTTGAGAATATTTTAGCAATAAAGTGTCACTGTGAACTTCAAATCATTTTTACTTACTTGTTAAAGTTGTACGGACATAATCTGTAAAAAAATTTGCTATATAAGCAGGGGTTCCCTATACAGTGAATATTTGGTCAAATTTGGGTGTGCATAATTATTGTGCAGGTATCTGTAGTGAATCAGAAATGACCAATAAAGTTGATGAACATTGGAATAAATGATTGAACATTGCAAAATACATATCAGAAGAGCAGAACAAACACAAATTTTAAACAGTAATGTATGTAACTCTGATTTATGTAACATAATTTTGTCATCATTGATCATCGTTATTAATTATTATCGTCTACTTCTGGATATTATAGATTAAAAATATTCGGCTCGTTATTTTTAGAAAGATATCAGTAGTTTGCTAATGCTAAATTAGCGCTATTTAATAATGTAATTAAGCTGAGAATGTTGCACTCTTTCACACATTGCATTGAGTGATTAACTCTTTAGTCATTGTTATAATTAATATAGCCCCATTTGGTAGTACTCTAGCACTAACACTCTACCAATCCACTACATGTACAATATCAGCACCTTCTGGATTCGGATTAGCAAGGCTCTAGTTTTCAAAATATCAATCCAATCTGTCTACAAATTCCACTCTAATGTTCCAAGAGCCTTTTTAGCAATTTTTTCAATTATTTGTAGCATTTTAGATGACCAGGCATGCTTATTATATGCTTTAATGACGCCTCATTCACTGCACATATTCATATATCCAGTCTGACCACCAGGTTTGGTGATCACTCAACACAATTTCAAGAATCAAATTGATCAGATTCGACTGTTTAATGATATTCTACAAAAATGAAAGGTAAATCACACATAATTAAGTAGATTAATTGATCTGTAGGTCAATTATATAAAAGACAAAAAATTGCTTCTTCAGTAAGGTTGGGAAATAGGTATATTTCAACAACTTCTTGTGCAACTATTTGTGGATTATGAAAGCAGGGTTCACTTAATACACTAAAAAATGGCAATGCCGCTGTTTCAGACAAAAACATTTGAAATAATTGATCTGAAATAACATCAGTTGAAATGACCCATATATAGGGAATTACTTTTAAATAAAAAATGTGCTGCAAATATTCTTGCCACTGCTTGTGTAGCCAGAAAAACTTCTAAATATTTGTAAATTTTTATAAATGATTACTCCAAAGTGACAAGCAAAACAACCATAAAAGGTCTGAATTCATCAAAGAGGGCCGGAATTGAACATTCATAATGAGACTGCATGGAGTCATTTGAACTTCTTAGCCCAAAACTGGGACTGGAAACATCTTAGAATTACTTAATTCCACTTAGAACTGAAAAAGATACCACAATACTGTGATAGTGGTATATTACGGTTTATTTTGAAATTTTGTCGCTGTCACAAATATTTTTAATGTATTTCAAGTATATAAAAAAGAAGTAATCAAAATTATTTTATTGATTGCTTTCTTATATGTTATTCCATCACTGTCATGCTATTCAACAAGTTATCATTCCAATAATTGTCCAAAATATCGTGGAAAAGTGATGAGCTGGTGAGTTGCATAATAATATTATGCACATTAAAATTTCATATTTTTTGCTTTATTTTCACATTATACATATAATAAGCAATGTGAATGTTTTTGTTATCACATTAAGTGTTTTCCTGGGGTAGAGCTTTGGATTCAATGCAGACACCATTGCTTGTTAAATATTAAAATTACTGAAAAATAACACACTTGCATAATAATTGTGCACTCAGTATAGACGTCTACAGGGCACTCACTTTTCTGGCTTCTCAGGCCTCCATCTCCTTTAACATTTGGTCGGTTTTTGACTGACTTTATAAACTGTTTGATAATATTATGATAAAATGATTAATTTTAATTTCTATTTATTTCAAGTTTGTCATATATTACTTCTTAGTCCAGAAGCCAAGTCACACTTTTCTATTAGAACCGGAAAGTTGAGTTTAACTGAGGTTTCTTCATTGATTTAGGGTAATTTTGAGGTACTGGTTACGAATCTGACGGGTGCAACCTGAGCGTTTCAGGATATTCAAGATGGCCACCAAATATGGTTTTCTCAATATTTTGGGTAGTACTTCATATATATTTACAAATAAAAGGTCACTTTTGATGTTTCTGGGGTCAAGGAATCCAGTTTTATTAGTATTAAACCAAAAAAAAAAAAGGCAACAAATTTAAAGATAAAAAAGGTAACCAATTTAAAGATATCTTATTGTTCATTGGCAAGATTTGGGAGGGAAGGATCACTGGGGTCCACCTGAGCAGCAGGAGCAGCTACATTCTCATGTATGGATGGAACCGATGAGCTAGGATACAATGAATTATCAATATTGGCACTATGACTTTGGCAGCAGGGCTTTACCTTTGATCCAATTGAAAGATGACCTAGGAGCAGATAGTAATGATGCAACTGTGGTACAGGTTACTGGACCCAAAGACTGATCTGCTAATCTGCAGGACTTGGAATAGGTAATCTCTTGGGTTGCTTTTACCCGCTGAACTTCTTTCTGAAATATCCACCTTTGAGTAACTACGGTCAAAGGCTGGGTGGGCATAGCAACAAATAATGCAACAAGGTGTTTGTGTACATGGATGTTCCCTGGCATGAGCATGGTCCATTGAGCTACATCCGGTGCAGGTCTCAGATCTTTAACATGTACAGCTCATATCGCTGGCAGCAAAAACAGCGCCATGGGATTGAGATGTAAGGACCAACCATATATACCACCCAAATCCCACTGGTACAGGATCAGGCAAGTTGGTGCCTTCAGCTGGAAAGAACCCCTGCCCTGGTTGGTAGATGGCGAAAGTGCCATACTGCTCATTCTCATAGCATTCTTGAAGCTCTTCATCAAGACATAAAATACTCTCACTTGATAATATAATTTCATTGAAGTATTGAGTGTCTCATGCAGGACAACTTCCTTAGGAGCTCCACTTAGATCCTGAAATTTCCCTTGACTGCCGTTTACAGCTTTAACAACGAGAGTGCCTGAACGTAAACAGTGGGTGTCCTCCATCTGGCTAACAAGATGTAGTAACTTATGGACGCCCTATTCAGAGGTCACAGAAAAACGTTTGGCAGTAATCACAAAGCAGAGACGTCCCTACTTTTTTACCAACTTCCCACCTTGAAGAGAGGAAAATACCATTTATAAACTGAGAGACAGCTGCAGACTACAGAGGAATAACCATTACACCAATCATAGTAAAAGTGAAGAATTAGCAGCAATAACTAACAGAATCACTATGGCGTCATCTACAACCATGTACAAAAAGGCACCAAATACACGTATAGCTGATCTAAAGATTACTAAACCAATAGCAGATAGCAAACCCTGTTACTGACAAGGCCTTTGATGTGGTCGGTCAAAGATTGCTTTTGAATGAACAGTACAATCGATCTAGGAATATAATATATATGCTTCGGGAACCGAATATACCAACTCCAGTGAGGTTATAAGATGGATCAGCAAGGACAGCCGTCACTACTCTGTTCAACTAGGGGTAAAGCAAGGCACCGTTTTATCACCACCCTGTATAAAATCAACACTGATGATTTCATGCAATATTGTACATGCTGTAGATAGCTCATCTTAGAAATGTTTTGTTACTTCCCATCAACAGCAATGCCGCACTTTGCATGGAATGCTCTTAAGGTCATCTATACCAAAAAAACAACAGAAAACTGTCATAACTGAATTAGTAATCATGGAAAAAAAAAATCGCCAGGAGAAAAGAAAAGCTTGGAAAATTGAAAATACCAACAATAGGACCATTCATCAAATCATCTCTAACATGGATGATACTGACAAAACAAAGCGAGGAGTATGGTTCGCAAGAGATTTTGAAAATCAAATTAATCAATTGCGCAAGAAAGACAGGCCTCCACCTTAATCCCGGAAGTTACCCAGATGCTGACTGGACCATCAAAGCACATCGAGAGTCACGTTTGGCCTCCTCTTACAGCCATCAAGTCAACCCACTTCATTACATATGAACTTCAATAATTGCCTGATAATTTCCCTTTTTTCTGTGGAAACCACAATCATTTCCACTCTCCCAGGACTTTCTATAACCCAAAATCATTCTATGATCTCCACGACTGGGAATCATTAAGGACAGGATCTAATGAGTCTGGTTTCCAGAGCCAAAATGCTGCAGGCAGCCAACACGAGAGCATGACAGACAGTATGTAGGTACAGTCAGTTTCATTAAAAAGGGCCTGTCAAATTGAACCTAGACAAAGCTAGAAAACTTCTGCTATATGATGCTACCTGCCACTGAAAAACACTGCCTGGATATAGCTGGCTACTCAAAGTTAAATCTAAAAGTACATGCATCACCATTTGGTATATAAGTTGAAAGTTACGCATATTCATCATTTTTTGCTGAAAAGACGCAGGTCTAATGTACATAGATATTTATGATATATTAGATAAATTTCTTACATTTACCAAGGTTTACACCATTTCAGTGGTGGTAGGTGTAAGCAGACTATAAGCTAGGAGTAGTCAGAAGTGGCAGGCTTTAGCCACTTATAGCTATAGCCAGGAATGCTACAGCTGTCTAAGAGTCGACAATATTTTATGAAACCTATGAGAAATTAGACCAGGAAGGAACACTAGGTACATCATAGGTAGAATCACTGTCTCGCCAAAAGCCTAATGTCCAAAGGACCGATCCCTAATTGGGGCAATTAACATCTCAAGAGGGCAACAATACGCATGAAATATGCATATTTATCAGTTTTCAAGATAATATTCCATGATACACAATTTTTTTCTGAGCAGTATATCACTAAAGAACACATAATGAGTATGATAACACACTGAATATGAATTCACTTGGATGAGTAGTTGTTGAGAAATAGCTATATTTGCCAATGCATGCCACAGCAAGCCATGAATATAGATTACATCATTTTATTGGCCTGCATTTTTACTTTTATCTTAGCAACCATATCTCCACCAATATACTTCAATTTTCACAAGAAAAGTCTCTAATAGCAGACCACAAAGCTGACTTCCATGTGGCAATAAAATAAATAGATTTAATTGTGTAAATAACTATACAGAAGCATTTCTGCTCAGGAGAGTTCCTTTTATTGAGCAGGAGATTCAACTGTTACGGCCACTGCCTGCCAGACAGAGCCAGCGCGACGCTGATTGTACATGAAAGGCCCCGATACTTCATTACTTAATATGTGGACTTCAAAAGTCAAACTCTGCGAAAACCTGTGAAATCTGAGGAAATACTGATCATTAGAGCATGCTCGTGTTGCAAATTCCGAGTGTTCTCTCCTGGTTGAATTTCTCCAAGATGAAACTAACTGTATATAATTCCTAAGCATGGTCAAACCAGCTACAAAACATGTACAGCAGGATGCTAGATGTTTGTAGTGTAGAAGCCACTCTTCATGCTGTGATACCACAGACTCCTACTTAAGTACCAAACTTTGATTACATTCAATAAGGTCAATCACATGCCTTCTTAAAAGCAGTAACTGACGCATTTGATATTCACATGCTAATGGCATTTTCACACTGATATAGAATTGAGAAACAAGCTATGTTGTGAAAATTTACTTAAAAGACAAGAATACTTCTCAGTTTTGATAACTCTCAGAAAATCTTTATTATCTGAGACAGTGTTAATACATTCAAAGTAATATTGAAAGAACGGATATGCTAGTTTTGGTTTTGTTCCTTGTATACACAGACAACAAAGTGCAGGGCAAACTATGTATACTTGGATGCTTGACAATGTATAATAAATCTAGTTTGCTCTATCAATGATACATAAAATCACTGAACATTTCTTGCCTTGCGCTTGCTATTTGAATTCACCAGCATGTACATTTCATAACAGTTCATGATATTCAGAACTAAATGAATAAATTATAGAATAGTTTAAGTCCATAAGAACAATAATGAGATCTAAATGATTTCTTATTTCTTTCCCTTCCGAACGAAAGATGAGCATTCCCAGGCCGGCCAGTACTAACTTGACTGCACTCAAAAGAAAGATGGTGATGACGGTTTTGACAAAACAAATATGCCAAATGGTGTTTAATGAACTAGCAAAATGAATATACAAAATGTACTATGACTGGATGCGACTAATCGTTTGATAAAATAAAATTGATCCTAAAAGAAAAATAAACATGCATTTAATACAAAATATAAGTCAACTACGCGGCTAGTCTTATCTTGAACAAATCTTACAAATATATAAAAAGCACTGATACTAAATTCTGTTCCAGTTATAAACAAGCTTAAAAGGTAGGCTTTCCTTTCCATCATCAAAATTTACAAAACTTCACCAAAATTTAACTACTGAATGTCAGGACATAATTTCACAAAAAGCCTACTATAATTCAACATTCCAGAGATCCATCATAGTTTTTGCAAAGAACATAACTGCCGCAATTATTACACTATAAAAATTTCAGATCAGTCAGTAAAGAGGATTGAAGTGCAGCCCAGGAGCATCATATTCCTATCAGTCACAGAAGGATTCCACAGAATAAGGTAAAACCTTTTGTTAGTCTATGCCTATACAGTCCAACGAGCATAAAGTAATTACAATGGTGATGCTATCGTATAAATGTAACATAACGTGATTGTGAACAAGCAATGAAAACGTTCAGCAGGCAGGAACAATCTTGTATTATTAAGAGTTTCCATATCAAATATATCAAAAACTGCAAGTAGTTTATTCTTACCATGTAACGCCATAAAAAAAAAACAATGGTTCTCAACTTAGCTAGCAAATTTTATAAAGTCCTGCCCACCAGTTTTTAATGAAAAGCATGATACAACAAATGGAATGAGCTACTATGAATATGAGTCACATGAGCGCAGTTTACTATATCAAACCGAATGCATATAACGCATCACATAATCATGTTTATATATATTTCCTCGTAAACTGACCTTTGCAACACGCTATGCTTTGGTATCTTTCAAATAGCAAGTCATTATCCCCAACATATCATTCATATATATGTGCTGTATTACACTCAAGTAGTTTTCTATATACACACTACACATAAGCAAATATGTGTACAATATGGTGTGACAGTGTATCCTAGGTAAGAAATGTTACAGGAGCATAACTTCAGTACAAATAATCCGAGACTTCATCAAAGCACAATGTATTAAATCTACTCGTCATTATGCTTTACATACTTGAAGACCTGGAGGAATGCGTTTTTATCATTATTGAACAGGCTTACAGTAATTGCAGCGTGAAACTGGGAGTAGCTGAGAATTCTTAATATTTCTAAGAGCACGGAATAAAAAGACGTTGGCATATTCGTGCACCAGAAACTCTTAAGCATGAAAATGATTTATGTGTCATATCAAGACGATTACCAATGACCTAGTTTATTACAAATATCCATAAAAGTAAAACTGCATCTCTCTTGAGGAGGCGACAACGCAACATCACTCAGCAGGATCTGATCTCGAGAAGTACTTCATCCAATAAAAAAGCGTACATGGAGTTTGTGACTTTTAAACAACCGGTACATTCAAACAACTGCCAACTCAGGCTACATCATCCATTGCTGTTCAGTGCATTATGTTTACACACTTAGTCAACAAAATGTTTTTATCCATGCACCATACAATGCAATTTCTGCTGGGTGACGTACGTTTGTCATTTTGAGGTCGCGTTGAACATAACGGAGCATCACACTGTCGTTGCTGATAATAATAGTCTCTCTCTCTCTTAAACAATCAACATATAAAGTTGGCAGGACAGAGAAGAGGATATTAGCAGCCAAACCATGCAATCACTCGCAATGAGAGCTCAAGGAGTGTTGCTTCCGAAGGGCGCGAGCTCAAAGAGTGTTACTTCCGAAGGTCGCCTCCTCAAGGGCATCATGTCATTGCTCACAGTGCTCGCTGTTGGCCAACCCTGTGGAAGAGGATGACGATGAAGATGGAGTATCATCCAGCAACCAAGGATGTCTCAAACATTGCTCAGCCGTGGCACGCTTCAGCGGATCGAATTCCAGCATTGGTGTAAGGAAATCGGTAAAGGCTTGGGCCTCTGCAGGCTCCCAGAAGTATTTCTGAACTAGCACAGACATCAATGGCCATGGTTTCAACTTTTGTATGTGTTGTAGTTCACCTGCAATGGAAAATACAATCAGTCAAATCATACACCATGATGGTAATGTATAAAACTCTTCCAGAGGGTACCAATCCAAAATGTTTCTCTATTCAGGGTCATCAATTTCAATAGCTGACCTTAATCCCACAACTGAGTTAGCCCATAAAGGTAATATACAATAGTGTCTTCAAACATTGTTGTACAGATAAATGCGCCTCACAGCTTTCATTCTTCATTGCATCGCAACCTGAAAACGGCTTTTCCAGACGATTGGGCACATTCAACGCTACGCAAACTATGCTGAACACAAAATTTACCTCTTTTATTAAAGAATTCTCGCGAGTACTGTCCAGACAAGGCCAAGTTCCTGGGAATGGGGCCAAGCAATTCTATGAAGTGAGCGATGTGGTCCTCGTCACGTGTGTAACCATCCCCTGAATGAGGTTCAAAAAGGTAGTCACCAGTGGCCAGTTCAAATGCCTACAAGGAAACAAGTTGGTTTATAGTAATAAACAACATATGCATTCAACAATATATAACTGCATTATCAAGAGTTTTTTTTCACTGACATCATTTGCTTGTTACGTGAATTCACTACATGACACTTTGACCTGAGATTTTAGCTGATGCCTTAACAGTAAGAAGATCTAGATACATTACATACATCGAACATTTTCCTGTTCACCCCCCACCACAATTTTATTAAATGGGAACAGCCCACCTGTACACTAACAATTCAGCCCATTAACTAATATTGTAGCCACAAAATATTTTCTTACCATACAAGCTGTACTCCAGACATCTGCTGAAGTATCGTAAGGAGCTCCTATTAACACCTCTAAGCACCGATATTGTCTTGTCTGAATATCACCAGTGAAATGGTGATGCTGAAATCAAATAAGAAGTTTTGTTTTAGTATATATGCAAAACAAATGTCACAGGTTTTCCAATAACATTTTATGGTGCCTAGACTGGACCAATGAAGTTGGCTGTAAACTGAAACAGTTGAGTTTCATACAATGGGCTACTTTTTATCAACAGATGGAGTTATCAGTATCTGCGCCAAAACCATTGTATAATGACATCATCAAAATACGGCATCATTAACTGCACTCAATGACCCAATTATTTGATTACCTCATTAACAATTGTTTGGGCGGTTACTGATAGCTCCCTCTATTGGTAAATACTTGCCCATTACAGTTCAATGTCATGAAATTTATAACAATAAATATCCTTATGTAATAATACTTTATTTCATGATTACATGTAACTGTAAGATTTATCTGTACACATGTGCACAATTACATGCTCTTAAAACTGAGGTTTAATAAAAGTTTATTGGCCCTTACAGAATATCAACCAAAATGAGCCGATACTATATTTAGCATAGCACAACAGAGAAGCTGGAAAACTTACCGTCCAGCAAGCATTGCCAAGATCAGCAATTTTTACATTCATATCACAGTCTTCTTTAACAGTCTCCAGGTTCTGAGCTGATTCTGACATTTCATCTGAAAAAGCCAGACCACAAAGTCAAGTTACGAAATAAGGCAACGGGTGTTATGAAATAACATTAATTCATCACTGGAAAGGTACCTAAATTTAATATTTGTCATTCTCATCACAACGACTTGTTTCCTACAGAAAAACTTTGTACAGAAATAAACGCCGCTATGTCCAACTAACACATGAGTACATCCAATCAACACCAAAATGCTGAAAAATTCCCATCTCTCTTTTCATCACAGTTGTCAGTAGTACAAAATGAGATCTTTATTGCTGAATAACCTGTCAAGCTTTATCATAACTGACTTTAATTTGACGCTGCATAGTTGTACTGAGGGTGACATTCTCCCATTCGCGTTGAGGAAAATTATTAAAGGATATGGTTGTTAGTTACCTTTGTAGAGTTCAGAGAAGTTATGGGTAGCAGCAGCAGCGACATCATCCTCATCCCGGGGTTGGGGAGAAGTGGGAGATGTGAGAGAGGTCATGGACCCTAAAGAGGTCGGAGAGGTCAAACTGGAGGCCATGGTAGGGGTTTCAGGAGAAGTCAGACCTGGTAGATTCGTCGGAGGCGATAAGTCTCGCTTGTTTTCTCCACTGCTAACCAGCTGATTCGGCCGAATGCCGCCTTCTTTATTTCGGTTAACATTCATGTTAGTGTCCTGAGATTCATGGCCGTTACACATGTTTTTGTCCAGTGACGTTGAGTTTTTGAGTTCCTCAATTTGCGGCAACTTTTCATCACCTTCTCCACAACCAAGTCCATCCTCTAGGTTCTTCTGGTTTTCACAATCTAAAAAGAAATTAAGTTGACAACATTTAAAACATAAAAGTTGACCCTACACGATAAATGTTAACCGTCTACTGTCAAGACACAATGTTAATGGATAGCAATCTTTAAATAAAATGCGCAGAAAATTGTTTAATCTTTCAAAACTACTTTGGCTTTAATCAAAGTTGAGACATCTTAACTTTAAATGCTACTTTCAAATATTTCAGTTCCAACAATAATTATTAATTGGTTATTAGTCGACAATTACAGCTGAATTCATAGATATGGAAAACCCATTTGATGTCAAGTGAACCAAACAATCCAATTGGCTGAGGGACAGTCTTAGAGGATGGGAATCCTGGATTCACATAACATCATCTGGAGTCTATGAACTCAGCTGTAAGAGAAGTATACACTTGTTAGCACAGAGATCAAACGCTACCAGACAAGACTTCCACAAGAAGCATACTAGAAGGTTTTTAAGCAGCAAAGATTCTATTGGATAGTAAATATTCCGCAAACTGATTTGGAAGTGTTTGCAAACTTAAGAAAATTAATCACTACGAGAATAATCATGATGACATGCGAAAGAATACTAACACTAGGGTCCCAAATAAAATATAAATTTTACAAATTTAAAGGCTGTATTCTAATTTTTTTTGTGATAAATTCCAGCATGGTTTGCTGATTCAGTAGTGCTTTTTCTATACATCACTGATGTTTTGCACATTAAGTGGAATGCTGCCTTCAAAAGACACATTCCTACTTCTGGGAGGTAGAAGATCATCAGCACCCAGCAAATATCTAAAAGTTCTCAGAACAAGATACAGTTAATCACACCAATATACACTTTATGCAATGGTTGCAAACCTAGGAAGATTTTTTTGCATGACATGAACAAATAGTTATGTAAGCATGTTACGCACAGATATATCCTTCAGTCATTAATAGTGACAGAGATTTCTGGTAAATTTGAATTGTTAAGCACGAGAACCAATAACTAAATCATACAAAGGTAATCACATCTATGTTGTGATTGTGATCGATGCGGATTAATAAATCAGTAGGAAATCATATTTCAAACCAAAGGAGGAGATGATGAGACGAATACAGTGTAGAGGGCAGCAGGTGTCAGTGTTGTTATTACTTTTGGCAGCACACCACCAGGGGGACTACTAGCACGATCAGTCTAATGCCGAGCCTACCTGCCAGATTGTTGTTGTTGGACGTCTCGAAATCAGAGGCATTGTCCTTAGTAGGGGTTAGGTGATTTTTTGGGGGGTCCAGGTTTGTGGTTTCAGAGGAATTTTTAGTGGACTCATTTTCGCTATTAGGGGGATCATTGTTCTGCTGCAGCTCATTTTCAAGCTGCTGTTCATCAGACTGAGGGGTTTGTTCTAAAGGTTCTTGGTCAGTAGAGGCATTCTCTGTAATTGGACCATTTTGGGACTGAACATTCAGAGATTGGTCATTCTGGGGCTGGTCATTTTGGGGCTGGTCATTTTGGGACTGGTCATTTTGGGACTGGTCATTAGCTTGGACACAAGGGGGCACTGAGGAAGTGTCGGATTGGCTGGCAGTTGCTCCAGCCTCATGCTGACCTGCTTTGGTCTTGTTGTCCATACCCTCCGTGAAGCTGCTGTTGTCGTTTAGACTCTGTTGACTTAGTGACGTTTTCATCTGCAACATATAAACACAATTACCCACATTTACTTCGCTAGTCTTATAGAGCAATTTTACGATATTTCAGTCTGACAATGTTACCAACACGGTTAATTACTTGCCATGGCTCGTATTTACATGTCATAAACCTCATAAGAATGCAATTGAGGCAGTTAAGAATATCAACAACTATTCAATAATATAACCTTTAAATATCTTTCCTGACACTGCTCAGTTTATTGCCAATCTTGATAAGAGATCAATCAAGTTGTGCTTTTTACTGTAAGTTAGTTAACACACAATTATCATCCAAAACAATTTTTACTTCTATACAATAAAATAGAGAATTCTTTAAAAAGTACTCAACAATAAGCTTTTTAGCTTACCTTATCAGTTTCTCTTTCTAACTCTTCTATTTGTTGCATTTGGATTTCTAACAATTCCTGTTGTCGTTTTGCTTTTTTCTTCAATTTTTTCTTCTTATTCTTTGACATTTTCACATCTTGTGGCGGCCGTTCCTTGGGCGCTGTGCTTACTGGAAGACAAAACCAAATGTCATTTGTGTAATAACCTAAGAAAATGGCCCTTTCCTGCCATTTAACAATGCAAAATTAAGATAATTGTTGTTTGTTTACAGCTTCAATATGGCCTTTTTTTTTGGGGGGAAAAAATTCAGTAAATACCTGCTGAACCCGGTAGTTTTAACCCTAGTCGCTGCCACTCAACAGCATCGGCAGCAAGCTTCCGAATATGAGTGTCATCCACACATAACAAAATATTTTCTGGTTTTATATCTGTGTGGATGATTTTGCATTTCTTGTGAAGATAGTCAAGGCCTTGTAACACCTGCAAGTTAAAGTTTAATAAGGTTTATTACACAACTGTGAACAGCAGACATTTAACACTTTTATTCTATTGAAAGAACAGTAATATCAACCAATTAATTGAATAGTAGCAATTTCTACTCAGTATATAAAAAAATTCATTTAGGATCTTGTAATATTAGAATAAGATAACATTTAAATGGGCAGTATTTCCCTTTCTCTTTAATACAAAAATAACAACTATTTGGCATGCGTCACTCTCAACAGAATACAAGTGCAGCCTTCAAAACGTGATTAATTATTAAAAATTCCTTGTTTTTGACACACCAATGATAAAGTTCTGTCACTAGTTCCAGTGAAGTTGGAAAATGCATTTTGAACAAACTGCTTGATGCCATGGTGTCACAATTAAAAATCAGTGCAAAACATGAATGAATTATATCTGGCTGTGCAGATTAATCAGTCCTACACTGACCTACAAAATAAATATACATACCTGACGCATTACTCGTTTCACCTTGGGGATTGGTATTCCTTCATAATTTGATCTAATAATAAGTTTCAAGAGATTGTGTCCCAGGACTTCAAACACCATGCATACATCTGTACTTGTTAAGGATTTATAGCGGATTACACTTTGAAATTCCAATTACCATAATTCTCAAGCAAACTAAACAGTTTGTCAGGTAACTTAGGTGAACTCGCAAGTCAATAGGTGGCATAGGCAACAATAAAACATAATATTAAAGGATACGTGTGCCGTTAACACCGGAAATTTTGAAGTCGTCTAGGAGTTGCACCGTTCGATCTCTGAAAGGATCCTGTGTATCACTGTCTCTTACCTAAAACAATAGAATATAGAGTTAAATTAGAAGTCAGTAAAGGTTTATCATTCCTTGAGTCATGCTGTTTATTTAACTGTGAAGAGTAGAAAACACTACTTTGGCCATTCAGTATCTGGTATTACCAGCAGTGAAATGTAGAATGAATGTCTATATAATAACAATTAGCAATTTTTAAGAAATTTTATCATATATGTGACACCTTCAATAACTTCAAGAATGACTGTCGCCACTTTGGAATGGTCATTTAGTGTCAGATGTCACAGGGGCTAGGTTTGCATTTAAATTTATCACGCTAAACAGAAAAAAAAAAAAATATGGATTTTATCAGAAATCTGCAATCGATAGCCATTTTAGACAAGACCCACAAGGGAACTCGCCTCAGCAGAAAATACAATAACAAACTCTACTATTACATGTGTGGCCCGCAAGCAGAAATAGAATCTCTTGATCAGTAACTGCAGTCAAATTAAAGGAGCTCTGCCAGTCGAAGAGTCCCTTGGCAACACATGTTCTGTCCAGTAACCATGGCAACCGTAAGCGGCATGCCTCATCAATGGTTCATAAGATGGAGGCTAAGGAGAAAGAGTTACAGGGAAGGGCTGTCTATTCACGACCGAGAACCACCTAAATCACCACACTCCGCTACAGAAGCACGCCACCAGCTATTTTGTCAATCATTTGGCACGCACCGAGATGTTGCTGACTTCAACATCTGCCGGACAGTTACAGACACAGGCAATGTATAATATAGAGCATGTAGCTCACTGTAAACAATGTTAACACCTAATAACTGTGGTAATGACTGCCAGTGACATGTAGATATTAAGACCACATTAACCATGTAGATATCAAGACAACATTAACCATGTAGAATAGCACAAAACATAAACATTTCAGAAGTATCTGGGTTGAGAATTTCATGTGGAGCACAGAGGTACTCATTAGCAATCCTGATATCAAAATTACAAAGCATTTACAGACATTTACTTGAAGAATGTCATGACTGACAAACTTGCCTGGTTGAGCATGTGTTGAGTTCAAAGAAATCCACCCCCTTTTAACTGCATTGACGCTATTAGGCATGAAATTTACCTAAATGTTTCAAATTTCAAAGCAACTGTAGACCTAAAGCTCATCATTAGCATTAGGATAACATTGGCATCCTGCGATTTACAGGATTACCACTACTAGTTAAAAGACCTTCCAAGAGATTTAAAAGAAAGGACCTATAATTTCAGGACAGTAGCTGTTATTGCAGGAGCAACGTTCTGCAATTCCTCGCCATGCGTCGTCAGCAATTTAAAACACAGATGCAGGGATCAGCAAACATGAATGCAGAAGACGAATCAATCAAATCATACTATTATTTGATCAACAACATGTAACGACTGAATACACAGACACATAAAGACATTAAGGACTACGTGGGCTGGTGTGTGTCATTATGGTCAAACATAACAGAGCACAATTGGTATTACTGTCAACATACAACTTGGGAGCAAAGCAAGCGCATCATCCATATACGAGTAGTCATACAATTTAGTACACAAAATGAGCACTTGATCAACGTATCTTTACAATGCTAAACAACACTTCATACTTACACATTTGAGCAGTTTTATTTCATCAACGGCAGTCTCTGTATAATGTGAAGCACTTTTCACCACTTTCAGTGCAACGAATCTCTTGGCTCTGAAAATACAAAAGAAAGACATCAATCACCAGAGTTTAAACAAACCATCTAATACACACAGAAGCTGGCAGCTGCATCTTCTTCACAAACACACAAAACAAAACGCAAGAAACAGATATAAAAATGAGTTGTTACAGTCTTCCTCTAATAATACAGGAGGCCAGTTGAAGATATATTTGTTTCAGGCAACATTGCTGTTAGGTATTAGGCATACACAAAAAATAATTGGAATAAATCTAAATTCAAATAATTTAATTAATTCTGAATTTAAACAAATCAATTCTAAATTCTAACAATTCCGCAAATCAATGTGCTTAGAACCAGTCATTTTATTATATTTATCAGTTATCAGTTGTTGAAATGACAGATTTAAAATGATCATCCATTGCTTTCATAATACTGCTAAATGCGAACACTGTTCCCTCTCCACATTATCAGCTGTTCAGTATCAACAGGTTATTATGCTATATTCCATTGGCATAAATTTGCAACTTTTGGACAGATATTTTTTAACTCAACTATAGCCAGACGCTTATAGCGATGAACGCCCACTCTTCCATTACTTCAAAAAGACCATTTCATGAGAGGTGAGGGACAGATAACTAGAGAGTTTCCCCAAAAGGCCATTAGTATTTTATGAGATGCATCATCGAGCCTTGAGGTTGGGGTCTAGAATGTCTGCTCCAGTTCAGAAAGCGAGACGCACGTTGAGGTCAAAAGATTGCAAGAACTGGTGGTTTAGGCAAATAATACCGAACATGAAATAGCATTACTATGTTTTTGAAGAGCTGCAACTAATATTCATGTACATTGCACCATGTTATGTTATACCACCACAACAATGCTTACCAAGACGTTGACAGTTTTTAGATCTATACAAATTAAAGCTTTAACTGGAGTAACTTGATGAGTTATGGCATCAGATTTTCTAATAACACCCAAACAAACAAGATTAATATCTATGGACATATGACTGCCTGTATGAATTTACAATACCACATGCATTAGAAACTAGAATGCACATGGGATGTGCGGAGCTCTGCCCATAGCTGCAGAAGACTTAGATCCCAAATGGGATCAAAACCGCGACATTTCCTGCCACTTTCGCCGGGTAATTCTGTCAACGCCTACCAGGGGCGCTGCAATCGCTCCACCAGCGGGCTGCATTGTGGGCTACGTCAATGAGTCGCGCGGGTTCCCCAAATGGGAACTAGAATGGACGAGCAAGTGAGGAAACGAGTTGTATCGGACAAAACTAAGTTGGAATGAGTCAATAACACAGAGATGTAGCGTTTGAATGACTTATCTGGAGAGGTGGGAGCCTTGAAGTGGTCAATGAGGCAGCTTGTGGAAAAACGGCAACCTTGCTGACTGGGCTTCCCCCGTTACGGGGATTCCCTTGATGACGTCATATGGACGTCTCGGGCAATGGCGAGAGCTGGGACAAAGTGGAGGGCAAAACGGGGGTATGAAATGGCTGTGCGTAGGATAATGGAGCCACGAAACATGCTGAATAGCAATAGGAGCATGTAAAAGGGTAATATGTAGCATTAAACCACGGGATGTAGCGGAAGACGCCATGTAAGTTGTGTTATCACAGATCATACAGTTTTCCCCCAAGGCGATGTCATCTCGCGAGATCGATGTAATAACAAAACCTCTGCCCCTCCGGGGGGCAGAGCTAATTATGGGAAAACAGACAAGTTTAATAAGTATCTAAATGAAAATAGACAAGTTTAAGAAGCATCTAATCATAAATACACAAGTTTAATAAGCATCTCATCAATTTTGTGAGTGTTTATGTTGTTTAACCTACAACTTGGCACAACATCCCTTAGTTCTTTCACTAGCAAAGGCTGCCATGGCTCTCTAACCACGCTAAGCAGCCACTGCTAAAAATTGATGCTGATGGCAAAAGGTCCGAGCGGGCACACATATACACATTAGCTGGACCAGCCTTGCTTCTTAGCAACACACAGCCTCTGATAGGGCAAATGGAGAACACTTGGACAGAGGTCATTCATCACATCCTACAAGACCCTCTGTGGACCTCGACCTTCAGACGTTTCTGTGACCTTGGTCACGTCAGCTTATTTGTGGCACTGAGCCGCAGAGACTACACAGAGGCCATAAAAAAATCAGTCCCCAGATTGAAGACCCTCTACTGCCGCATCCCCATATGACATTATTACATTCTGACTCAAGACAGGTCAACCATACTCACCATGCTCCTACAGTATATGGTGCAGACGATATACATGTCATATGTACGTATATAATACATATATTACAAAGGTAATTTTCCATTCCTAATGGCTTTCATTTTACAAAGTTTATGTTAAAATTTTACGATATAAAGAACGAGGACATATCTAAAGCTGCAGATCTAATCGCCAAGCTGCCGATAGGTCCAAACATTGTCATTCACTGAATTCAGTCAATTTTCTTCCTCTACAAACAGACAGGTCTTTCATTCAATCCAATTTTGAAAGACGGCTATATGTAACAGCCCAATGTCTACATAGTGCCAGTAAGCAATAAGACTGCTACCAACATCCAACACAAGGACTAGCTTTCCGTAAAATGTGGTCTGTGTAGAGCCAAGCGTTAATCAGCGTCGTGACCTTTTCTGCTAAAAAGCCCAGGTCTCGTTCACTATGGGTGATGCTTGTGCCGGGTGGGCGACTGAAAAGCAGCTTTTAAACCATGATGAGAAAGGATGAGAAAGATTGAGAACATGCATTAGAAACATTTGTCACAAATTTCCATTACATGATTACCATGAAAATAAACCATAAGCTAAGACTAAGGTAGTCCTAATTTTGGAATAGTTTTACAAATCAAAATTTTTAGCAACAATGTGAAGTGGTCTTAAAATTAAAGTGGTGGTCAACATTGAGGGGTTTCACTGTAATTAGTTCAGATATTGTGGTGACATTATATATGAACGTCTACACACTATTTAATAGTATTTATCATACTTCTTTTTTTTTTACAGATGAAGCAGTACAATTTCGACAGACATCTTATTAACGCGATTAATCATTGAATCCCAACTGGAGAGGCAAATCATCTGAAGCTGTTAAGTTTGGAAATGATACCTCTCCACGCAAATATTATCAATTCATCAATTTCTTTCAGTAGCAGAATAGGGAGCGCTCCCTAAATGATAATTAACCATAAAGAGCACTTTCATAAATCTATCTTATACACAAGTTTCAAAGGTGTCGTGTTCACATATTGTAAAATTCACGATCCATATGTCATCTTTACCACTACTCCAAAGTAAGATAGCAGCTCTTGCTTCGGACATGACAAGAATCGCAACCTGGCCACACTCATAGGTTTGACAACAGCAGGTGTTTTTCGGATTGCTCTAACAAAAAGACCACCTGTGACCAGAAACAGCTTTGTCAGAAAAGGAAATATTTTGTCGTCTGCTTTTATGTTTTTGAGCACATGTCTATTTTCAGGCAGACACCGGACAGTATCAAATCATTCTTATCACGTTCATGTCTGCCTTTTCCTCAAAACAAGGCCCTTCTTTAAATCTCATCGTAATATAGGACATCAGCAAGACAAACGGACACTCCGAACCTTCCACTATACAATATGTATGTGATTTCGCTGACTCAGATTGGTGCCGGACTTGGTCAGTCCCTGTACTTTCTACTTTTTAATCTATATTGCCAAATCAGAAATTGCATTCTTTCATTAACCACAGGGGATTGCCATATTGTATTTCTGTTTATAAATAAAGACCGGAAGACATTTTCCAATTTTTCGCTCCCATACAAAGATTGTTACTTGGCCCAAACTCCGGCCGACATTTCAAATCGCTTGCTCTCAAACAAAAATTGTTGCTTAATCGAAAAAATTAGCAGACCTGAACCAGAAGCACATTTGTCGTGCCTCTTAATGGCCTAAAAATGCGAAAGGTAGGACCGAGTATGTGACAGAGACAGTCAAACCTCACATAATTATGATGATAATCACATAAGAGACAGTAGCATTGTGGACCTATTCAATTAACATTCTTTGACTGCTAGATTTAGAGGCAAACACTTTAATTCTATAGTATACCACACCAATATTTCTTAAATTTTGCAGTACAATATCAAACAAATTTCAATTACAGTGTAATATCCAACACCAATTACTTACTGAAGGTCCCAGCAAAGCCATACTGTTGAGAAGTGTCCCCATCCAAGCTTGCGAATCACATGGTAGCGGTGACTGAACAGATCCCCTATTTTCACTGGATGATAGCCCCCTGCAACAAAAGGTACACAAAGTTTATACTAACCACACAATTGTATGTTTTTTTCACAAAATAGTGTCAGAAACAGGTTTCAGGTAATGATGAGATCAAAATGTTGGTACGACTGTGTATTAGAAAGGTACGAGGGATTTTAAGTTGTCCAGCAGACCAACACATATTCCAAAACCCTTCATATGATCTTGTAAGCAATCATTCTTGCACCAGTTGCAAATCAACTTTCACCTACAGGTGACTGACAGAAATATATTCAAAGAGCTTGACGATGACACTGGCAACTTAAAAGACTGGTTGCGCCCAATCGACCAGAATGTTTTGGCAGTCTGGAAATATAATCCGTCTGATCTGCTGATGTCTAAAGGGAATTTTTTTCATCAAATACTGTATGTACACTCTAGCAATTTCCTATGTGTGTATGTAAGGTACTGTCCACAAATTCTGCTTACTGCTGTGACTATTTATAGCTTAATACAAACTATTTTTGCAATGCTTGACATTCAGAAAGCCTTCCCAGGGGGAAGTCTGCCATATCAGCAACATCAGTTATTTACACCACCAAAGAAGCAAATATATGGCACAATCAAATGTGTTGAAAGATCAGACTCCCTCATCACATTTCACGTAAAAAAAAAAAAAATGCTAAGAAGATTTTATCGGACTTTGGTAACACCTACAAGGAACTAAAGATGTGTTAGACCGACAGATTTTGCAGTAGACTGCTAAGTCTCAAGAGACTACATCATTCATTGATAACTTGCAAAGTGTAAGTGTCTCCCGCAGAACCAAGATATTATCATGATTATAGGTATCAAATTGCTGGTTAAATGTGTTCTGTTCGACACTGTTCATATATTTCGAACACGGGAAGATAAGCATGCAAAACTGAAATACTAAGTCTGCAACAAACAGAAATACTGTTTCGTTAGTGATATTCAAGTTACAAAAGGTTGAGTTGACCATCTTACAGTTCCAGCAAATAGCTCTTTTAATTTTTTAATTCTCTGCCATCCAGACAGCACTATAATCTTCTTGTCTCTCTACTTTGGAACACCCTTCTGGGACCCTAAAATATTTTCAGCTGTATCTTGCCGCTGTTTGACATGCAATTTGCAGAAATCATGCACAATGCATCGGTCATAAAAAGTATTTGGTATGACATCTCCATAACTCAAGGTGAATGCACATTAAATCAACATCCAGGCACTCGGAACCACTTTCCATGAAATTTCCTGATGATGTAATCAAAACTGACAGAAATGACCAGCCACCAGTTAAATATCAAGGGGCCAGACAAATGAATCAATAAGTAATTGAAAATCTGACCCGCAAAAGCAAAACGATTGCCAGGAAAACAAAACATTAATGCTCCATTTCCTTAGATTAGTAACAAAGGGATAACCTTACATGACATGGAAAAACAAATATATACAGTTAACCATGGCTAAGTCAAATTAAGATGGACCACCTCATGTAAGATGAGTAACTTGGGTACATTTGACTTTATTAACAGGCAAAGTCAATTCACATTTCTTGATAAAGCTTTACATATTACTACCAGTGCAGTCACACTCATTCTGAAAATCTGATGGTAGTACCAGAAGTATATTTCACAGATGATTATGTTTGTAATGCGCATGCTTATATGGCTATCAGTACACATTGCACATGTGCACGTGACTATTAGTACACATTCTTCCTTATCAACTTCACACACCTATAGTTCATCGTAGGTGGTATCAAAGTTTTCCTGACGTATCTTAGTTCCTCATAGGTGTTACCACAGTCTGATACCATCTTCTTGGTGTTTTTTTTTTGCACAAATGCTTATGACTACATATTGCACATGTGCACTTGACTATCAGTACAAATTACAATTGTGTGTTGATTCCGTAAATATGATTCCAACATGTCTTACCTTTCTGATAGTCGTCAGGTGGTTCTTGCTCATCATCGTCAGAGCCGAGTATCTCCTCTTCCTTTTCATAATCATCATCATCTGGATTTTTCTTTTCATGCCACGACTGACGTGCTTCTGACCTGAAAAACACAAACAAAATGGTAAGTATGGCTGTCATATGTCAACAGTGTAGAATGCATCAGACGCGCTGTTATTCTTGCTTGACCGCAGTCCAACCCTGCTGATGGGAATTTGTTGAAAAACAATTACAGGTGCTCCACTTGTATATTGAATAGTGCCACCAAATTGTAGCATTGCAGCAACCTATGTTTTATATTTCATATTATGGTTCTCCATCATCTACGTATCTATAAATTCACATATACCAGTATGTACACAAATTAGATTTTCGCTCAAGAGAAATATGTATTCCCTTAAGTAATTAAACAATCTCTGAGGTATTCATTTATCCAAAGAGAAAGTTAGATACAGTCCTACACTGAAATAATATCATACAACCAAGAATCACAATATTCAGTCTATTGCTATGAGTTTTGCTTGGCCATGCCCAAATGATTAACAATGATGAATATCTTTCACAGAAGTCTGCCTATCAGAGTTATTCTACGAGCTATTCCATTGACCTTGAGAGAAAAAAAACTAAAGCATTTAGCCACATGGTAATGAAAATGCCATAAAGAGACAATGAGTTTTCAGTTTTCTATGAATATTTATGGACCACCATCAAGGCTAGTTTCTGCAGGCCAAAGAAGTTCATCACCTGCAGGAACTCTTAGATTAAATAATAATAGAACTCGGCACGGCTGCAATTTGATGGAGGTGTGAAGAAGTATACAGGCTGGACTGGCAATTTGTATTTATTGCTTAAAAAATCATCTATTACTGTTGTACAATTCAGCTGAGTCAGCAGTCTATAAATATCATAAGACGGCCCATGTCAGTAATGACCCATTAGGCAGTGCAATAACAATACATTCATTCAGAGGCAGTAGTTAGCAGGTGGGAGCAGGAAATACGATTAGAACCAGAAGGACGACTTGCCTAATGACTTCATTATCCACTAATGCAGTCACTCGGCTCCGTGCCACCCCGAAGACCACCTGAAGAAACGACACAGCCGTAAAAGGGAAGTCTCCACCAGACTTTCCTTTCCTAGTCTTTGTGTGCGTTTCCCTTAATACAGCTGTATATAACAGCTGCTTTTAGATCTCGAGAGTCCACTACGTGTACCTATTTCCAACATCTGCTCCGGATGCTTTCACCCGGGTGTCCTTGGTGCCAATAATTCATGACAAAGCTACTTTGACGCTTAGACCAACAACCAGCATAGTATCAAGGAATACAATTTCAAGACAATAATACCAGTCTGATGTAATTTCAGATTAACTTTTACCGTTTTCATAACCACAATAACGACCGGGTATAGTGCAGTATAGCGGACCCAAATGAATGCCCATATTTGGCGTCCATTAAATATTAAAAAATATCACTTTTTTTGCCAAAATTTGTTCTATCACAGAAGAGGAATAATATTTGCGTAGCTTAGCAGGGGTTTGGGGGCGGTAGCCCCCGATAAATAAAATAAAATAAACAATGTCTTGTCTTGAAAATGAAAAGAGCGGTCGTTTTTTGCGACGTCATTTATTGAATTCAGGGATATGACGTCACAGGCATGACAAAAAGGCTAGCTACATAAGGTCATACATTTGGGTCCGCTATACTGTACTTTTTCCTAACGACCATTTGGCTATGAATTGCAGAGGGTTAAAAACAGCAAATACCACAGCGACGCGTCATTGTTTTCCAGATAGAAAAAAAAGC
The DNA here is from genome assembly GCA_932294295.1 of Alitta virens. Taxonomy (NCBI): domain Eukaryota; kingdom Metazoa; phylum Annelida; class Polychaeta; order Phyllodocida; family Nereididae; genus Alitta; species Alitta virens. Next base: position 40,584,042 of record OW028574.1, on the reverse strand, counting down.
ACTACACAAGCCTTCAAATCTTTCACATCTTCTATCTGGTTTGTCAGATAATAAAATGCTGCATCAGCTGTCAATTACAGCCTTTTTTTGCCACCACAAAGCGACAAAGGTGACAAAAGACAGCTCTACAATATGATCTAGAAGCTCTAAACTTTTGATTTTCCATTTAAGGATCAACGGCTAAAATTAGTCTCCATCTGCCTCAGACACAAGACACCGAAGAGGCCAAATACAGCCACGAAATCTTACAAGAGCAGAGTAAAAGATTGGATGAAAAACATCAACACCGGATAATTACACCTGCTGGAGTCCGCAGCACCACAAAAGCTTCTTGGTTTGATTCAATTCTGCAGATAACATATTCACACTCTTTTATACCTCGCAGTGGCTCACACTTCGAAAGAAGTTATTTCAACATCTTCTACACAATTTGAAGATGTTCTGGTTTTGGCAAGATTGCCATTGACAACATTAGTGGCCAATTTCGAGTGAGCCAGATTTAGAAAGCACATAGGAAAACTGGCAGGGAAAGTGGTAGGGAGTTTCGAACAAAAAAAACAACAAATAAATGTGGCTTCGCGCAAATGAGAAGAACGCTATTCCCATTTATGGCAATATTTAGGGTCTCCTCAATAAATTGGTTTTCCATAGAAAACGGTAACAGACCAAAAAGAAATTGTTTAATGCTTCAGATGCAGGAGCCAGGAGAGCAATTAGCTAACACAAACACTCAGCATAAGAACACACTAATGCCAAGGAACATGATGGGAAATAAAAAAATTGGTATTAAAGATAAGCTGCTTTATTTGATCACATAACTCGTACAACCTCTAATAATATTACAAGAACAGATTATTTCCACATCTTCATCAGATCCAATTTTATGATATTCAATAATTCATTGAATAATATGCATAACAAAAAAATGTCAAATAAAAGTTCTTTATATACTTTAAATTCGTGAATTGCACTTTGGAGGCTTTATCTTTTTATTCTACTTATATAAAGTTTTCCACCTCTTATTGATAGGATATAAACATTCTGAGAACGGTTCACACAATTCTTAAGTGGTAATGTTCATCAGCAAAAGGCAGTAGTCTGAAAAGTCATAAAGAGACCGAATGAAGGGCATATCAAAATGACACACCTGGTGGTCTTTTATAGAAGCTTTGATTGTTCTTTTAACAGAAGACAATGTTACCGAACCGCTGAGGTTTATAATATTTAACTCCTCGCTTATACTCGTTTACATTTTAACAACTTTTAAGCTTAAATTATTCTGCTTCATTAATAAAACAACCGACTGAGAATTATTTTACCCACAGACTCAACAACATCTACAGTAGCCTAGTTTCAGCTGCCAGACCCCATTTTTTTTATCACCTGACAGTTGGTCCACACCTGCCAGGTGAAAGAAGAAAAAATACATTGGCGTGTTTACACCTTCTGTTAAAAATGTAAGGCACTAGAGTGAAAATTCTAGTAATAGACATAACTTAGCAAGTAAAATGTCTTATTATCCTTTCCAAGTAACTCAAGCTAAATACAACAAAAATAGGTGGAATATCATAAATCTGTTCTGTCAGATCAACAAAACAATATTCAAATAATAATACAGAAATTCAGATTCACTTTATTACAGGGTTTATTACCCTAAGAATGGCAACCAAAGAAAGTATAACTTGAACCTAAACCAAAAATGTGCAACATATTTCAAAAGAGGCATTCCTTTTTCAAGGGCATTTGAAAAGACTTCAGTAACGAGTTCGAAGTATGTCATATGCCTCGTCCTGCTCTTAAAAATTAACTCAACATCCGAACTTAGGAAAGCCAAAATACAAGGCCAGTGCAGTGCAGTGCAGTGCAGTAGTACATCAACAATACAGAAAGACAACACTGGCAGCAAAAGCAGTCATTTGACCAAGATGCTGTTTCAGTAAGTGTGGCCAAGGGCTTAAGGCCAGGCACTGAAGGCATTAAGACCAGCAGGCCAAAAGTCTGACAATCATGACCCGACAGTTATGAGGCCTGGGACGTCACATCTATAAGATACAGTGCTCCCTGTCTGCTAGAACCATTGACCTTGTGGCATTCTTCCAAGTTATGGCCAGCAAGGGAAGATAATAACCCCCCAATAATGTGTAATGTGTAGATCACAGGTAGAAGGTAAGATAAGAAGAATCCTGTTGATAATCAGCTGATTCCTGCATGTTACACAGCATACCGAGTCATTCATCCAGAAAATTTGATACTATGGGGTGTTCTGTCAGATTTGGGGTACTGGATAAATTCCTGATAAATTTAGAGAATTCCTGATACATTTTCAGAAGTTATATATATCAGAACCATGACTCATGAGCAATGTCTATGTTAAAATCATCCTGGTCATGCAGGTTAATAATATTGGCTTCATCAATATACATTTTATACTTGATAATATAATGTAATTTCAGACATGTGTCACCATAAATCTAAGAATATCTTCATTTTTAACATAATCTAATTGATCTTACTAACCCAGACAGGGACTGAACATAGGTAAATTACTGTGTAAATTATTTTCAAATGAGTGGCAAGCAACATAGTTCCTCCAGTTCATTCATCACGGGTAGTTAATAAAGCGTTTGACCACAATTATCATGTACAATGACCAGCTAACTCAGTGTGTGTGATTACTGATTTATCTCATTAAATATACTGCACAATCACGAAGTATCTGCCCTGCGATGCATTGCAAAATCTCAACAGGAGTTATCCATCGGGGACTGAGCACATCAACTGCACATCCATTTTAATGCATCAATTTGGCTGAAACATCCTTGGCACCCAACATCACTTCCCCATCTTCCCATGGCAACCAATGTTCATCAGACTAAATCAAGCCCAATGGCAATCACTGAATCTCCATCACCATCCACAATACTGAATGCAGTTTGAACACAGCGACTTTTAGCAGTTCAGGGATCTCGTTTACTCTTAGCCATTAAGCATTGTTAACTTAAGGTACTTGGTGGGCAGTCTAGACTTGTGTAGACTGCAAGACCTGGAGAAGTTTGCGACCCCAGTATGTGGCAGCAGAACACTTCATCTGATCATCTTCTAATAGATAATTGGCTAATCCAATAAGTCTCTCATGCAAAAGAACAGTTTCAAGAATTGGATATCCGGAAGCAATATTTGGAGTCAGATTTTCAGTTTCAGGCATGATAAAACACAATTATCATCAGACGATTTACCTACCAAGAGACACGATGTATATCACGACAAAAGTCACACATATATCTATGATTCTATGTACATATGTCATCGAATAAATAGAACCCTCAGGACCTACAAATTGGTTCACACCTGTAGTTAGGTAAATATAAAATAACAGGTAGAAGTCAGTGGTCCTCTGCAGATGTGTATGTCACTAAAATACATTACACCATGTGATGCATCATGTGAACGCTTCGTAAACTACCATGCTAATGGTATCAGACATTCTGGTCTCGTAGACCAATGAAGCCTCAATCCATCAAATCTATCATCCCAGATGCAAATTCTTGGCAGGGATCTATTACCCTATTACAGTATTTACTACTCCATACATATATAGTGCTGTGCTATGTAAGAAAATAACACACAAATTATAAAATGGTGGAGCACAGCATGAGGCACACTATTAGCTGACAACACGACATAATTACTTGCCCATCCATAATAAAAAGGGGTTTGAAGGCATGTTTTCAATTTGCAGTTGGAACCCAGACTAGCATTTTTTATAATTTTTTCAGCATCATAGCATCCATAGCCAGCAGCAGCAGCTGATCAATTTATCCTCTAATTGAATTCCAGCACTGCGATGCTGCAGTGAAGTTTATCACCTCCGCATGAATTTCAATGACAATGTTACTGCATGAAGATTATTCGTTCTAACATTGTTACAGGGATCTACTAAGGACTTTGTTTCTGTAGAAATTCCAACAACAATGTACATGATTTCTCAAACTCACCAAAGTTTCAAAGATCCTACTCAACGACACTGTCCAATGGGTATTCACTATTCAGTAGTCATATTGCACAAAAGTGTGACATTCCATTTAACTGTATTTCAACATTCCCAAACAATATGACATACAACTGTTAGAAAACAAAGGTGACTCACAACTTGATTTGCTACACAATAAACTATGCATCAAAAAACAAACCTTGAAAGAGAAATAACAAAACATCAAAAACAGACATAAATGGAACATCAAAATACTCTGCTACTGCTTTGAACATTGTTGAAATGGGCAATTTTACACATGAAATGCATAAATGCATACAAATGTGAGCCATTACAGTTTTTCTTCATGCAGACTTGTTAACACTCTGAATACACAATTATTTTAGACAGCACAATTATCGCTTATGGAGCGATGCTGCACCGCCTCTGTGGCAACCATTTGGATGAAGCCAGCAAGTAATTTTCAATTATTATCCCATGGCATTGATAATGGTATGAACTGTTTTATTATCCACTAATTGTCCCCACCCATCCCAGGCATTCTTCCTTATTTTTGTTGTAATGCACAATTACAGCTCTGCCAATCACTGTCTCATCCTTGAGAAACCAATCAACCTGTTTTTATCCTTTTTTTTCGCAATGTATCTGACAGATAGTATCTGCAATATCATAAGCTCTCTCTATATACATCTCATCTGGCACTTATATGCAATGGCCAATGGTCAGTTCCAACACTTATATAAATGCCGTTTTAATCCATAACTACATTCATAACCAACTGTAATTTCGTTGACAAATTCCAGAATTTCTTGCAATTGGACTACTTATCTTATACATTATTGTCATTCAGTAAACCATCCAATTTACTTTTCATGGTCTAATGGCTATGGTGTCTGTCCCCAACACGCTGGAATCTGCGAGGTAGCAGTTTCAAATCCCAACCAAGCATAATGGGTGCTTGGTAATGTTGTGATGGCATTGGTCAGAGCTCCTAAGCGAAGCCCCAATGATTCGGAGCAACTTAGTCAGAGCTCCTAAGCTAAGATTCAATGATTCGCAGTAACTTTGTCAGAGCTCCTAAGCTAAGATTCAATGATTCGCAGTAACTTTGTCAGAGCTCCTAAGCTAAGAATCAATGATTCGCAGTAACTTAGTCAGAGCTCCTAAGCTAAGATTCAATGATTCGCAGTAACTTTGTCAGAGCTCCTAAGCTAAGAATCAATGATTCGCAGTAACTTAGTCAGAGCTCCTAAGCTAAGATTCAATGATTCGCAGTAAATTAGTCAGAGCTCCTAAGCTAAGATTCAATGATTCGCAGTAACTTAGTCAGAGCTCCTAAGCTAAGATTCAATGGTTCGCAGTAACTTAGTCAGAGCTCCTAAGCTAAGATTCAATGATTCGCAGTAACTTAGTCAGAGCTCCTAAGCTAAGATTCAATGATTCGCAGTAACTTTGTCAGAGCTCCTAAGCTAAGATTCAATGATTCGCAGTAACTTTGTCCGAGCTCCTAAGCTAAGAATCAATGATTCGTAGTAACTTTGTCAGAGCTCCTAAGCTAAGATTCAATGATTCGCAGTAACTTAGTCAGAGCTCCTAAGCTAAGAATCAATGATTCGCAGTAACTTTGTCCGAGCTCCTAAGCTAAGAATCAATGATTCGTAGTAACTTTGTCAGAGCTCCTAAGCTAAGATTCAATGATTCGCAGTAACTTAGTCAGAGCTCCTAAGCTAAGAATCAATGATTCGTAGTAACTTTGTCCGAGCTCCTAAGCTAAGATTCAATGATTTGCAGTAACTTTACACAATTTTCAAGGCTGAATACTCCAATGACTGGATTGGCCTACCAAAGGAAGCATTTGTATTAACTTATAAGTAAGCAGAACGTAACAATTACGCTATAGTTATGTGCAACATTGAGCCGTTTATATTTCCAAATATATTTTCTTTTAGAACTCACAAAACATGCTTAGGGACTCGGAACTTCATCCTTACAGCATGATTATCACCCTCAATGCAGTAGCCACCCACGTGCTTATTGACACACTTCAGGTGAGCAAAACTTGTGATGTAGCATCAAAAAGCCGCCTTTGATCTTTGATTGAACCGGTCTAAACCGAGTGAAATCCCAGGAAATTTGTGCATCACGAACAATAAATTCTTTCGAAATAACGAAAGGACTAACTTCACCTGCTGAATTGTTGTGATAACACTCCGTATGTAGCACACAAGAATTGTTTTACCTGTTTTGATGACCTTGATCGCATTATCAAATGTATATCTCCAGGATTATAGACTTCATAAAAGGTAATTCCATATCAAACTATGAAGAAGAGATGGATGTGTTTTGTAACCTAAGTATCTGCAAATATCCAGTATCAGCTTATTGTTTATGTCATAATATATTTTATCCCCCTCCCCCCCCCCCCCACCTTAACTATGGTAAGCTTCACATTAACCATGTGTTAAACACTGTTAAAACTAATTCCACTGATAAGACTTTGCAAGTGGTAATTCCACACCAAATTATGAACTAGCGAATGATCCACTCATCACATAAATATCCATACAAATTTAGTAGATGAGACTTGACAAATATCCATGCATTCGAGGTATACCCATGCAAACTTTTTCACCTCTAGCTCGGCAAGCATCACACTAACTTTGTTCCTAACCAATCAAATCTCAAGGAAGATTTAACAAATAATAATTCCACCTTATATCACAATTTTGAGAATAACAGTAGCGCAACTGTCCTAAATTTAAATATCCAGAAATAGTAGATATATATTCATTCATAGAACGTCCTGTATTTATATCCATGCTTACTTTTTCACCTCTAGCTCGGCAAGCGGCCAACCCCTTTGAGTAGTCCGTTTTCTGCAACACAACCACATGGGTACCAGGAACCATCCATTTAAATTCTGTTGCTGTTTCATTATCATCTTCATCTCATTGTTCCATCACATTCAACTGATGCGGAGTACAACATACTCAGCATCCCTAGTCCAGCAGCAGCACCAGCCTCTGGCATCTCACTGAGCAACACTCCAGGACTGATATAGCAGCAGGGGCCCATGTAGCCAATGCTATATGTAGGATCCAACAGCAACAGGAATCTATCTCAATATTTTATGTGAAAAAAAAAAAGTCAGCCTGCACGTTTAATATGCACTTCCTTGTTTTGATTAAAAACTGCCAAATTATTTTCATCAATTTCGCTTTTGATGAATTAATTGAATAATTATGATCATCATATAATATACAGTATGTTATTATGCATATCATATTAAGTAGTAACAAAATATTCAGGACCTTTGCTCATATAAATATAAATACAATGTGCTCCACTGACACTATATATTGGCCTCCTTTAAAATGCAATAATTCTCTCATGTTTTTGCACCACCAGTAAATAATCAAAATCAATCAAAATGGCTGTGATTCACAAATATTTCACTGTCATCTTCTAACTTTACCTTCTTCAATGTTTCTTCAAAATAAAACTTCGGTTTGTAGCCGTGAACTGTTTTTCTTTTCCTATATTCCCGGCAAAGTTTAGCCAGTTTGCCAGCTCACAAAATAGTCAAAACTACTATACGTATGTTCTAAATTTAAGCGACAGGCAGTCTGAGGCAGAAGCCCAACTGTTGCTCGTAGAGTCTGGTGTAAAATAGGAGGCCAACGTCAACAATGTTTTGTTTGAAGTGTCTGCTTTAGCTTGGTCCTGATGATGATGAACTGAGTGTAGTTTACTTATTGCTCTTGCTGGTGGTATGAAGCTCGCATGTAATAGAGCAAGCAGCCAAGCTGTAAGTCAACCATCAATGTCCACTTTGGTCAACAACTGACCACATGATAAAAAGGCACTAAAGAGCCACTTAATTCAACATTTTCAAGTCCACCACATCACAATATTAACGCCAGAAGCCAGTCACAGTGTACTGTATATAATAGATAGCAATATGCACACAGAAAAAAATTTCCATATATACACTTTAGATCAACATCACTTTTTGATGTCCACAATATCAATGCATATAGCTCAATCAATACTTGGTAGGCTACTTTTTTTGGCCACAGGCAATGTGGCTTGGTTATAGTTTTTAGTTGACAAATAACCTATGACTGCAACAATTAATATCCTGTCACTGTGCTGTGTGCCTTTCAATTAGGGATATTAAACCAAATCTTTAAATATTTGTTGTAAATAACTTTTTAGTCACCAGATGAACGCTTTCTTATATAAGAAAGAAAACAATGTTTATCAATTATGAACACCAAAGTTTTGAAATATTAAATCCAAAGTTCATGTGTATTGCAGATCCAGTCTTATTTTCTGTTTCGAACACCTCACAATACATAATTAGAGTTGAAAGCTAAGTATTGATAAGTAAGATTTAGACCAAGTCAGAAACTACATGTAATCCATTCATGTACCTGCAGTAAAGAGTAGAAAATCTATTCGACCAAACCTACACAAGTCTTTTGAAAGCAATTGAGAGACAAGCCACGACACATGTATATCCATCTAACACCATGTGTTTCGGGCGAACAAAATTCACACATAAATTGAACACCTTATCCAGTGAATAGGTTTACATGGTGATTAGTCCAACAGAGCTAAAGTACATCTGAGCTAGGCTGATGCAGATCAGCAAGTTTTTAACGGAATTAAAGAGTATTCAACAACAACGGGCTGCTATATTGGGCATTCCTGCTTGCGCATAAAAACCAGAAATCATTTCCGCACGTACAAAAGACCCTCACATACAACTTTCCAGACAAATCTGCTCAACATACAAACTCCCTGTGCCTACACACATGTATGTCCACATGAATCTAACTCATTGTTTTCGCATTGTTTTTCAATACAATTCTACTTTTCAATGATTCAATCCGGATGGGCACATGCGCCATTGCAAGGAAATACCAGTAGCCTTCGTACTTGAGTTAAACAATCGGCAATGCCAGCATGTTGGCCCCCTCTATCTACTCTGCTATGAAATTGAATTAACCCTCCCACTTTATCATCCTACAATGAAATACATCTTGCCACTATTGATCAATACCACTCCATTTGGTCCTAGCAGCAGTCTCTGAAACTGGGCAATGTGTCCCTTTTGGAAGAAAAACAAATGAAACACCGCCTAAATGTTATCAATATATCATTGATAACGATAATTATTAAAGTGCAAAATAGCTATACACATTCACTAATATCATACATTGCCAGATACACGTTTCTGTGCTTGAGAATCCGCAGCAATTAAGCCAAATTAAGAGCAACCACGACAGGTTCACAAAAGTTAATGATGCTACACCAAATTGCTTTTAGTGCAAGCCATAATTGCACATGGAATTGAAGTTCCATGCCAGCAAAAAGTCAAATGTATCATCAGTAGCAGCTTTAGAATCATTGTTGATTATCTTCAGCATTAAATTTCATATCTTCAACAGTTATTTAGTTCTTAATTAAATGTTTCCAGAAACATTTCCAATACTTTGAAACATTCAATGAAAAATTAAAGCAAGTATAACTGAGCAGCACTACGGAATGTGCATACGTGACATTTCAGTAGCAATGTCAAACTGAACACAACCAATAATTGATGGACATTTTCATTGAACGAAACGCAACAAAATTTATCACAAAACATGCCTACCAGTTGCCAACACAGTAATGCTGTAGAGCTCCACCCACTCCGCAAAACTTTCGATGAAGGAAGGCTAATCTATCCAGGGACATGAGCCAAAGATTTCGACAAGCTATCATCCAGTGCCTTGAATAATGCCTCCTCAATCCTCAGGTAATTTGTTCCCGGAAGACGTTTCCTTGAAAAGTGATTCAGCCTTATTAAGCAACCTTGAAGGTTTTCCTTGAAAAAGCAACACTATTCGCCAATTCTGTCACCACGACCCAGTTGGAAATTATATGTAAATCCTTCATAGCATTTCGTTGAACATGGCTTGTGTATCCTATGTGACAGTATGGCACCTTGTTTTTTTAAGGCACTTTACATATCTTAGTTCATGTTGACACTCCGCTGTTGTTTTTGTTATTATAATACTTGTAGCCCATTAAATTCTAGCATTTAAGAGTTATTAGCTCACGATGAAATCTTCATCACCTGGTTGAGTATAATCCAAAGTCACTTGTTGAAGAGGCAATCAACACAGCATCCAAAAAATCAATTTCATGGTTAGAGTATTGATTGGACACCTGCAAGAAACCTGTACTTTTCAATCCATACAATGGAGGCATATCAGTAACAGATTTCCATTCATACCAGCTCCTAATAATGATGAATTGCGGAGAAAATAAGCCAAGAGACCTGGAATACAGAAGACTGGCAATCCACATGTAGCAAATGGGGAGTATAGCCTAGTGGCAGCAACAGTCTAGTGCACTCAAAACAGACTGGTCAGAGTCAGAGGAGACTAGACATCGGTCAGTGGCTAGACATCAACCACGTCCAAAGCAACCAGTGAGACCAATGGTCTCCGAAGACTAGGTGGTAAATCCATTGTCTTGCTTCCACAGTGTCCAAGCAAAGCACAGCATTGGCATCATGTGCAAAGCTCTTCCAGTAGCAGCAGCATCAGCAGCAGCATCTGAAAGGCCACTCTCCGCTGCAGCAGCATCAGCATCAGCACCAAGCACTAGCATCATCAATCAGTATCAATCTGATCACAAAAATTAGGTCGACACACAAGGCTGACACACGTAGGCATCACAGGTTCTCCGCATTATTCCATTCATGTTTCATGTCTCGGTGTCCCTGAACCAGATGCTACATGGAAGGCCAGTAATCTTATTCGGTGCTCTCTTCGCATGATCCAGACATCGGAACAGCCCGCAGCTCTCACAAGCAATGATATTGGTTGAGTAACAACGATGCTGATGATGCTGAACTGCAGTCCGGTGCTGCCTCCCCATCAACCTTAAGACTCCAGCAATGCACTGCTGCTAGGTAGTCATGGTAAAAATAACTCGCTAATTCAAAAATTTGTATATAACAAGAGCATATTATGACTATGCATGGCGCTCAAATGATCACATCTCTCAAATTAAATTCAATAACATGTGTCACACACCTGTTGACTTGTAGGGCATGCATATAAATAAATATATTAAACTAACTATACCAATTAACCGATACTTTTAATATACAGTATGCTACACATGTGAAATATTTGTGTATACTTTGTTTTCGACAAGTCTGCACAGTTTTCTGCCGAAAGAGAGAATCCTGAGTCACCAAACTTTCCCCGAGGGACATAAAAATTACTGAGCAACAAAATAACAGTAAATGACATTATCGTGGTGCAATTATATCATTCTGAAGATAATGCTTTGTCATACTTAGCCAGGCAATACCTACAGAATTGCTGCCACATATCCATTCAAATATCTTAGCAGTAATGTATCTACTAATAATGCCGGAACCGCCCAGTTACTGTTTGCGAAGTAACTGTCTTATTGTGACGCAGGACCCACCGGCAATTTGCATTGCAAATAAGTAAGGTAATATAATTTCGGCTGGACGAAAACAAGACAATTAAATGATAAAATAATCAATACACAGGTAAGTCTTCGGCTAATAAATATCTACATCAGCATTTAGCGAAGATGAAGCATTGACATCAGCATCCACAAGTTCTCAATCCTCTTCGCCGTGCTACACAATCATAACAACAAGAATCAATATTGTGGCCACTGACCTTTCGTTTGGTACACCTTTAAAAGACCACCACAGAATTCTCTCTTTTATACAATTAGTCACTTGGAGGTCTGTAGATGTAAAGTCACATTATATATCTAATTTGCTATTTGTAGAGTTATATAGTAGCAATGTTGTGTAATGGTGGAGAACAGGCATTTGCTTCCCAAGACATTTCTGAAGCGTTCTGTGCCGAATAGAGCGGACAAAATGTACAGGACTCCAGCATGGAATGAGGCATTTCACGCAGAGGCAATCGTAACCATAGCTTGGGGTCATTTGTGAAAAGCAGGCTGCTCTTATCACTGAAGTGTCCTATGAATTATTGATCAGCGGTGAGCTAGCCAAGTCTAGATGACCAGCAGTGGTGGCCGCGAACAACATACAATGGTTATCAGGCTGTCAATCAGCAATGGGGATCATCCAAGAAGACTAAGATAACGCAGGAGCAGACCAAGTGCTTGGCAAAGAGATGCTCTCCGCAAAGAATCAATACTTAGTGTACTACACCACCGCCTTAATGGGTAATTGCTTCCTGTATTAATAGGGGCCAAAACAATATACATTATATGTGGTCTTATACCTTATGCATGATAAGAATCTCAATGTCAGTGTGTTACTAATTACTGAACATTCTGAACAGCATGTGCATTGTAATTGATTCTGGTATAAAGACCAGATGGAAACTATTTCAGTGTTGAGTGGGTGGTTCTACTTAGTGAATTACTTACTTTTTCCAAACAAAATTTGTATCTCACATCTACTTGAGCATGAAAAGCACCTAACACTTTACCCATCATGCCATGGATTATACACTATTTTGTACCATACATTAAACTTTCCAAGTTTATGTAAGCTTAATATAAGTTTGAAACTTTCAAGTTACCGAAGCACGATACCAGTCATACCCGATACGAAGCAAGCAAATAGCTGAACTGCACAATGTTTGCTTAGCTGTGCCAATAAGAATTGCTGCTGCTGCTGTTGCTGCTGCTGATATCATCTATTAGTCACCACACAACATCCTGAGCAGAGCAGAGCTGAGCATAGCCAGACTCCATGCAGTCTATACAGTCTGGGGCAAAGGACGAAGATGTCCTCAACTCTGTAGAAATAGAAACACAACAGAGCAAACAGTGCCGAGAGCATACACCAGACAATTCTGTAGTTGCATCTTGCAGTCCTCAAGCTGCAGGCATATTATGGTAAGCATTAGCATCTACAGCAGCAGCAGCAACTAGATACAACAGTACACTGCATACATGAATTGCAGGAAGGCATGTCCTGTAGGAACACCAAGTCCTGCAGGTGATCAATCAATGACGCAAGACTCAACCCTCTGGGCGTGAGATGTACCTGCACTAGATCAACACCGTTCTGTCATCCAAGTAATTCCAGCGGCATTTCCTACCAAGTAGCCACAGGATCACCGGCAAGCAAATGCATCACATCCAGCACAAACTTGTGTCTTCCAGTCTCATATTTGCAGAGACTCACAGCATGACCAGAGGCACCTAATCTGTACACCACAGACCTACACAATGTTAAAGATTCACATGCCTTTTTTTTCTTTTTTTCTATAAACACCTTTCCATGTCAAAAGACGCGACAGTTGTTTAACTATTGAAGAACCTATCTTGACAATGGTAGTTTTTGCTTTATGCTACATATACTAAGGAAAGTTGAACACCGATCAAATAAAAATTTGCACTAAATAGATTGACACAGGGTTCTAAGCCTTTAAGGAATCACCGGATTAATGACATTAATGTATCAATTTATTCATAAGAAAACACATATTTAAGGATACACATTTTGAATGTCTGTGGCTGCCGAGTTTCATTTATTTGTTTTCTCTTTATCATTGTTTATTCGATATAAAAATTTCCCGCGAGTCTTGTCTGGCAGAAAACAAGACTCGCGAGTCCAGAGAGTTAAAATTCAACAGAATGAATCATACCATCCAAGCATACATTTATTATTCATCAATATTCTGAACACCATCCACAGCTTAAAGGCAACCTTGAGAATGATAGAAAGCTTCACCATATTGTTCACCATGCAATCAATGTCAACCGTGCTAAACCTTGCCACTAAAAAAAATAAAAAATCTTTCGTGAGCCTTTGGATGGTAGGCCTTAAGAATCACTTGGAAGTAGACAGTAGTGAACCAATAGAAATGGACCACACCTGATACATATAGATGACCAATAATTAACTATAAATGCTTATAAGTTATAATATAATAATGAACACACTAGTTTCAGTGAGCACTCACTCTTGACAGAAACTTTTATAACAACTAATAGGTTTATTAACTATTCGAACATCTTCATTGATCCTATCCGGATTGATTTAACCTGAAAACTACTTCACAGGCAAACAAGGTGAACTATTGCTCCTTGAAGTATTTTTCGACCATATATACTGCTATACATATAGAAGGATCCCCTGATAATGAACAATAGTGCACTGGAAATGAGCCGTTAGAACCGGGTTTTGCCAGATGCAGGTCTGGTGTGTAAGTTGGCAAAATATCAATTTCTGGTCAATGACCTTATCAAAACTAGACTGATGTTAAGTGTACTTGTTATAAACGATTCCGATTTTAATACTTAAGTTATACAGTGATATAATTTTCATATATTGACGACACAATCTGTCATAAAGGACTAGTCGTCCGACAAATCTACCCCAGTCCTACAATATACAATTCGCCACACAATATACGATGACTAACGTACAATAGAAATAAGAGAATACAGAAGAGGATTCTGGAAGCAGCACCACTCCGCTGATAGGTGCAGGGATTTTGTCCTAGGAATTAGCATAGCTAACAAGGTTGAAGCTGCAGCCAGCCAGTGCAGAACCGATCAATGGCTCAGCAGCCTCTGGTCTCCCCCTCCACCATACACATCATGCACATTGGTAGACCACAGCCTCACAAGAGCATAACTGCCTCACAATGCCCATGACTTGAATAATAGACCATTATCGAACTATTATCAATTTGCATTTAGCACCTCCCACCATGGTCTATTTCTATCTTGTATCTAACTGTTCTGAAATTGCTTGCTCGTGCTTCACCTTCACATTGTATGAAGGATAATTCATATGGTACAATATTCTTACACTAAAGAAAAAGAAAGTCTTCACATAACAAACAATATTTAAGAAAGAAGGCATCCATTACAATTCAATATTGTGTACTTCACGCCATCTTAATTATGACAGAAATGGAAGCATTAAGCCATACACACAATGGGCATCATTAGAATAATTAAAGATCACATTAATTTGAGAATCTTCCTTCACCTTGACTTCAAGAACATTTACGGTGACACGTTAATATAATTTCACTCCACACATCAGCATCTGCAAAAGACCATGTACATTTTGTTGTCTAACTAACGATATGGGAATAGGACTTAGTAACCACTGTTCAGCGGTTGTTACCGCTCAGCGACACCAACTCCATAATGCACCAAGGACTAAACCAAGCAAACAAGCATGAACCTTCAGCCCTCGTTGAGGCGGTTTACCTTACCACTTACTGATAAAGAACCAAGGACAATTTGTGAGGCCATGGGCAGATCAATGTTACGTTGCTGTTTTTGGACCATATCACAAATGGGTAACAGGTACATGGCTTGGTGGAAATGAGCAACCTTCGTTTGCTATACTAAGATCTACCTGTATACATACAGATGCCCATCACAGTTCATAAATCCATTAAGAAGTACCAGAGGTCCTTGAGACTAATCTAGTAAACCTGCAGAATCTAAAGGAAACTAGTAGTAATAATATCGAGAACACACTCTTAACAGTGTCGTCACAATGACTAGTGGTTGTCATATATGGCATATTTCACTAACCTACAATAAAAATATCCAGGACACTAAACAGAGCAATCAAAATTATTACATGGATAAGGGGTAGTCAAATTATGACAAATATGGCACTCTGAGGTAGTCAATATGACTACCTGTTAGTTATTTGGGGAAGTAAATGACTATATTACAATCCTCTAGTGATTTTACAATTGGTACAAACCTATGAATACCTGAACAGGCAGAGGCAAAATCTCATAAAAAGTCTGCAATTTAAGATTATCATTCGCAAGGTATTCTCGACTCTGATAACCATGAATATACAACCACTGGTTAAAAGGTTTCTTCACCTTGAGACAATTAACAAATACGATAACTGGTGTAGTGCCTTACTTAATATTTTGTTTATTTAAAGCGTTATGTTATTGAGTTTCTTCAAAAGCAAACTGAATGGCCCCATCAATTAGGGAAAGACAGTCGAATGGCTTTTTCAATGTTCCAGTATTGATCTTGGTCCATATGGGAGGCCCCCGGGGTACCATAATTTCCAGAAACTGAGAAAGGGCAATGAATTCACATTGCATGAGAAAAACCATAACCCTCAGTAATTTCTCATCCCGAGAAACTGAACAAATTAAATCCACATTAGTCATAAGCTAAAGACCAAGAGTGGCTTGGAGCTTTTGAAACTACTTTACTTATTGCTAGTGGCATCAGCTTTTTCTGACTACTAAACTTCACTGCAGCATCTCATCCCCAGAACTCCACAATATCAAATATATAGATGTTTTCACTGGCTGCAACATGATACAAATTTCATAGTGTATTAAATATATTTAAGGCTGGAGGTCGTCCAGCCAACATAGCCAACTAGTTCAATTAAAGTATCAGAAAAATTGGTTATTATAACATAAGATTTGCAATTCGCACAGATATGAGAACTTGACAAAGGTAACAATGATACTCACAAGAACAGCAATCGTAACTTCTTCAAAACTCCCATTTTTATAATTTCCAGATATCTATTCCTTGCTGTTGATAAATGTAATGGCACAATCCTGTCCTCGATGACAAATTCATACAAAAAACAGTATCACAATACCACAATAACGATCCACCAGTGCAAAAATATATTTGTATTAACCGTTACAAAACGTCATCACTTTTCAACAAATTAAACTATTTCAGAATTAGCAGCGGATTAGTAGTTCCTCCTCCGTAATAATGCGTTTTTTTTCTTCAGGAATTATCCATAGCCAACAGTCAAGTGACAGACCATGGACACCCGACAAACCTCAGTGTAACATATGTCACTCATTTGACACCCAAATGACCTTGGGCAAGACCATGCACATGTTGGTTTGATAATTTCTCTTAGTTGCACACGCCAATCAGTGATCATCACAAAAGACATAAAGTAAAGAGCAAGTGATGATCAATAAGGAATATAACAAACAACTGTCATTCGCTAAAATCATATGTTGATCATGCTGATTAGAAGATTACACATAATGATACACTAATTGGAGTCAGAGGTCATTCATTGTATCAACAATAATAGGATTTGGGACATTAAAAAAATATCATCAAAAGAACCTATCTGAGAACCTAAATTATTATTATGTAAATTATCATTTATATTTGCTCTGATTAATAGTACCTCTCTTAAGAAAAATTAACATGTAACCATCATAATATATGTATGACAGTATTGAAACCGCCTCAATGCTTAAATTGTTATTAGCTTCTTTTCATGTCAACTTAATAAGTATTAATAATAATGTATATTTATATAGCCCCTCATCGAAATGTCTAAAATCACTCTAGGTGCTTTACAGATGATAAAATCATAAATAAGTATAAATTTAAGATAATAAAATTATATAATAGTATTGTACAAATGGTTTAAGATTAAAAAGTCTAAAATAGTGGGTCTTCAGTGTTCTTATAACTTAAGCAGTTCAGATTAAGTTACCACTTCTTTATGACATTAGTTGCATGAATGTTAATATGCTACACCCTTGCCCATCTTTCTTTTGTTTCAACCATGAATATTGTATGCTGACATAACTTAATTCAATAAGCAGGATTAGCACGCTTTCATGCATGTGAATTCCCATGGATATTTCGGCTTGCATGAAGATTCTGAGAATAAACATGAGGTGCTAAATGAACGCTGGAGCTGATATATTCTGAGTACACTTGCTTGTAATTTAATTGCAGAGATTTTCCTTATTATCTTTTAATGAGTCGAGGACAATGAAATTTACAATGAATAGAAGCATTCTACAATCTATGCAACACTTGCACTGACAAAGAACCGACATATGTATTTTTGCTTGAAAGTCCTAAGGTCTAAATGAATACATTTAGATCAAGCCAAGAACTAAATGATTAAGAGAATTTCAAATTGAAGTCTCGCTCAAATTTCACTGATGTTTTACATGTCAGCCTTCCATCTTTCAGGGAGGTTTCATTTTGCCACAGCTTTTATGGTCAGATAATTAACATCACAGACCAAAGGGATCTAATATATAACAATATATGATAAATGCATATTCAATTTATCTCAGACAGTAACATAATTGCAATAAGGGTTACTGTAAGGTTAAGAGAAAACTGTTAGTGTTGAAAATATGAGGCTTCAAGTAGTACGATATATAAACCCGCTGCGTGACTAACATTCAAAAAGTCTTCATTTTGAACACAGACTCATCTCACAACATGCACAACCAAAGCCTAGCACTCTCAAGTCTCAAACTTATAACGAAAAGCTTTTAAAAATTTCCAAGTAATGAGAAGAAGCATTAGCTAGAGCAAGAAAGCAATGAAAGAAAGGGTCAATATTATTCAAGACATTGCCTGATGAGGCATAGTGTTTAGAGCAGCAGAATGGCAAAGTCAAAGTTCTTGACTGCAGCATCGCATGAAAGTTATCGAAGATGAAAGTTGCTTCGATCAATAACAGCCTCACTCGCAACTGAATGGCCGAAGTGACTGCGTGGCCAAGTTTTCATGCCTTCGGAAGCAGCCTGCGTTTCTCCGTGGAGCTTTCATGTCAAGACTGACACTACAAAACCTTTTTACTTGGATCTACATAATCTTAACACTCAAGATTTTGCTGAAACGAAAAGTGATTGTTTTGACACCATCACTCCAAGTCTATTGAGTATATTCTTAACATGAATGACTATTCATGGGGTACACATGTAACCTGGTGCTGTCTCGAGCAGCTGGCTGTATAAGCAGACAACGCTCCAGACTAATAGCATTGAAGACATGTACTTTTGGTCCCCCTAAATATACAAAACGATGGTATGAAAGATTTCATATCTTAGTTCAACAACTTACTTCATCATTTTCATTTAAAATGCAATTCTACTATGTGCAACTAAGAGCTCTATTAACTCCCTACCTACTTCCACTACACACTGCTAAAGGCCTAGGGTTCAAATCCCAAACCAGGCACTCTTCATCAGAACTATGCTGGCCACATAAGACATAATATAGCTGGAGATAATGCTGGGTGGGACAAGTAAAATCCTCATGGGGCAAGTGTGAAACTGAAACATGGGTTGGCCTCCAAACCTTACCATTGCATCATTATGTCTATCCCTGACAGCTGATCATTTAAAGGACACACTCTGGTGATGCAAATACAATGCGAAGACTGGCAAACTAAACAGCAAGACAATGTGCATTATATCCACTAGAGTCACTGCATTGCACCACAAAACAAATTTACACAAAATCTGACCTGAACAATAAACAATCACTACACAAATAGATAGCAGGGCTTTGTTCCTTCATTATTAACAAAGGGGAGTTTACCCAGCACCACCTGTATCAAAAAGAGTGATGATCAGAAGCACAGCTGGGCAAGGTTCATTTTCCTATGGAGTGAAATATACCAGCCAGACAGCAAAGGGTATTACGTAAGGGTTTATAACACACAGATCACAACAAAAAGTAACATATGTTTACCCCCCTCTAATAACTGAGCACCCCAGCATCCACACTGTTCACATGAGCCTGAATGACTGATAAATGAGTCCTAGTTTGCTAACCTAAGAACAAAACACATTGTACAGAAAGACTTGCAACGTGTACTACAGAACCAGTAGGTTCGAAATTGACACTATACCTAGCAAACGCCTTAGTTATGCGCGCAATGTTTTTTGCTTCCTCGCGAGCTCCACCTTTTTTTTTTTTTACCAAACAGAAAAGCAAAATGGGTAAATGATAGTTATGATACCCAGAGTATATACAAGCATGTATGCAAGTAGCTTAAATATACAGCAAAAAGAGGTACGAGGTTGGGAGCCCAGCCAGTTTCAGGTCAGACGTCTGAGTTTTAGCCAGGTTCAGAGAATTTATTGCATTCTTGTGCACACACAGCGTTGTAAAAATACAAAAACGTGGTGGGCTGACTGAAACATGTATATCAACATTCATAGCCAAACCACATGGCATAAACAAGTAAAAAGCTATGATTCAGGATCTAAACCGTTGAGCCAACATCATGAACACCTGAAATGTAAACACTGAAACGGCAAATATTTCGACTCGCACCGTTATGAATTTTATGCGAACACAACATCTTTCGCACAAAATAACCGATGTGACACACAAGCAAAATACCATTTACATTCATCATCAACTACTTAGTGAAAACTGATTACCTTTCACTCTCGGAAGCGGATGAAGTTTCGGAAGGCATTTTGGCCCCAGGGTAGACCAAAGTCAGCATGGGCCGCACTAAACTATGGAAAAGATTCCTGGCCAGGGTGATATGTTGCTGATTACAGCTGCATGCTCAACTAGCAGAAGCATCACCGAGAGTACGACACAGATACTGCCTCGTTGATGGAGTTGCTGGCAGGTTGTACCTCGGTACTACCTCCTCTGCTCCTGCTAATCTGTACAAAAATGTAGACCCCCTTTCTTCTTGTACCCTTAGCGGCTTAGCAGCACACTTATTCTTAGCACACGTGTTGTTGAATGTTTACTCCAAAGAAACTAATCTCACAAATTTCGTAGTTGGCTGGTTTCCAAAGATGATTACCATCCGACAAGCAATCAACGAATGTACAAGATCAAATTGGATACCATGGAGCTTGGAAATTACTTGGGGAATCCTTTCTTGAACCACCAATATGGAAGAATATTCACACTTATCCTGTAAATGTACTGTAATCCTAAATTAATGTCTTACTATGGCTTCCACAACCTTGAGCGACTTCTATGCAGACGCCATATCACCTTAAAGACCTTGAACTGAAACGCATGAATGCACATATAGTGCCAAGATCTAAGAACGTAGAAGTAGCCTTAAAGTTCACAGCCTTCAATTATTCTGATCATAAGATCCATAATCCCATTAAACCAGTCAGTTGTGATAATTTTATCCAGCAATCAGGAACTCCTATTCGCTAAATCCTTCCGAAGTGCTCCTTTAAGTCGAGCGGGCACCGACAGACCATAAAGCAGAGTAGCACGATTTAACAGCAGCACCGTCCGGCCAGCATCCCAAGCCGCAGAGTTACCACAATGACATCACACAGCAAGCAGCAGCACCCACTGGGATGGTGGCAGCATTCAAGTTTGTATTGATGCTGCTGCTGCTTGCAATTGCACATTCTCAGCAGCTAGAGTGCCTCTGTCTGCCATTTGGCCCACCCCCATACCTCTTATGAATAAGAATGCGCCCAAGTACCAGACAGAATTCCGCTGTGTATCTTATGAGCAGAATTGCACCACATACGCACTTCTCACATTCATATTGTTGTTGTGAGAGCAAACGCAGCTAACTATTGGAAGACTTTCTTTGTAAAACACAAGAACCAAATCCAGCCAATACCTCTGGACATCTAGTAGTTAGACTTCTGCTAATTGAAGTAGCAGAGAAATGTTTAACTCAAAACCTGAAAAGGCAATACTGGTCATGTAATCCAATTTGCAGACTATTGCTGCCCACTATCAATTTGAACCGGATCACATGATTCATGCTGTCCTATTGCCATGGAACTGAACAAGCACAGCAAAGGTCTCAAAACACTGTAACAACATTTTAAACACTAAATCCTGATACACTCAACGCCACAGTAAGACAATCCCATTGATCATGCCTATATTCTTTCATTTTTCTTACAAATTATGCATAAAGCAATATAAGGTGTGCCGATCCATTTCTTATGTCTTCGGAAGCATTAATTTTGATTTTTCAAAAGCTAAGCAAGAAAGAGATACAAAACACAGCGCAAGATATGACTTCAAAGGAAAAATCTTTTCATTCAGCCTCTCAGGACAACTGAGCGACATCAATCAGGGAATCCCACAATTTCTTTTTCTCTTTGCAACCAACACGTCCTTCCCAGGAGACCATACATAACACCAGCTTCCCAGAGCAATCAATAACTTCCAAGTCTCTCTCCTCCTCCCTGCTGCAGCTTCTTCTGCTCCACTAGCACGTGCTGACCTCTGGTGTAAATTCCATCAATCACACCAGTTCTTTCCTGTTCAGGAATTCAGAGGTTGTGCACCCATCTTTCATATGAGAGCATTGCAAGAAACAATTGTATATCAGGCTATGAGCACTATATATGCACAACACAGATAAACAAAGGCAAAACTGTTTAATCCTCATACCAGCAGCACATTTGGACACTATCAAACTGGATGGGACCTAACAATCAAGCCTACTCTTCCACATTGTTCATAAAATCTCAAACATGTAATTATAGTGTAAGAGCTCTAGAATTAAGTCTTATATAGTTTCTCATAAGCAGGTCCGACTGTATTGTGACCCCTAAGTGATTTCAAAAAGTGGTCCTAATGGTGAGGTTTCACAGTATATATACAGACAATCATGCTACAGGAGAGACCAGTCAGGTATAGGGTTCAAGTTGGTCTTTTTTTTTTGTTGGTTGACTATTTGAAGAAGCAAATTTTCATCTTCAACACCAAAATTATCACACAGGTGAACATTGCTAAGTCATACCAGCAGCTCAGTTCTGATGCAAGCAAATGACACAAAGAGAATGGACAATATCAATAATACAAGAATATCGAGATCCACATAAGCGGCTAAGCAGAGTTTAGAATTTGGACATCAGTATATGATCACTCTTCCCCAGAGGGTGAAGTCAGTAGTGACTAGTCTGTGTCGGAAGTCAATACATATATAATTTACATAGTAACCATGATCTCTAAAATGAACACTGCGCAATGGGGTTTATTGATCTGAGCACTTAAAAATGGAAATATGTCACTAATTTAATACACCCATAGAGTATGACTTTAAATTATTCATAAGCTTTTACTTCACTAACTGGTAATCAAAATAAAAACATACCGATGAGTAATCATACAACATGGTAAAAGGCTTGGGCAACCAAGTGTGAATAGAAATATTATGAACTACAACCTGACAGAAAAACTGGGCAGGTTTATATGAAATGCACATGCATAAAACTAGACTATCACTTCAAAGAGTAATACAAAATACTCTTGAAAATATTCAAATAAATTTTTTTCGTTGAACTATGAAATATACGTCTATCGTGCCCTCTACATGTCGATAAAATCTATTCAATTAACTTACACAGTAAATAATGATATAATTTATTTCTAGCGTTAACAAAACCGGGCAAGCGTGTATATTTCACCAACTGTCGCATACATTTTTGCGATCAAGTGAAAAACTGCTAAATGTAACAGCATTTTTATCACCATATATAACTATCAACTTTAACAACTTACACATAAACGGTGTATGTATTGTAGAGCTGGGCACAATAATTAGGTTCCATGTGTAACATGCAGGATGGACTCCATGGTCTGGATGTTTGAAAACAGCGACAAGCCATGTTGAGGAAAGTCATTCGATGCTCTTATCAGTAGCTAATTCTTCCAAGTGTAATTTAACCAATAACCTACAGGAGTATTTACACATGTAACTGGCACATACATATATCCATATATCAGTCATTATATGTACAGTATATTGCTCACCAACAAAATCTGAATCATCCATTTATGATGATTATGACTGGATGAAAATTAATACATCCAAAAGAGGTCATTGACATCTGATGTCATTCAACACCATCGTCATGGAAATATAAATGAGGTATTAAATGATAATGAAAACATCGTTTGGAAGCTTTTTAAAACTCCATGTGTTCTTACGTGTTCTAACAATGAATCATAATAAGTAAATCCATAAGTATGTAAAGCAAAGTGAGTAATGTAAACAAAGCATTCAATTATTAACCGCTTCATACAACTTTGTAGTCATGATAATCGCAGCTAAATAAACGACAACAAACACGACTCTTGACACCGTATAATCCTGTGAAATACAATAATGCAGATGCATTACCCCAAAGCAATAAAGCAGTATGTACGAGCAAGCATTTAGAAGTGAAAATGCTTTCAAGCCAAGTTAGCATATCCTGT
Source organism: Alitta virens (assembly GCA_932294295.1). NCBI lineage: Eukaryota > Metazoa > Annelida > Polychaeta > Phyllodocida > Nereididae > Alitta > Alitta virens. Next base: position 40,560,041 of record OW028574.1, on the reverse strand, counting down.
CGGGCCATCAGACCTCTTGGCCCAATGTCAGTTCTCAAATAGCCCAGCCACTGCCCAACTGGCAGGTGGATCATCAACTAAACACCCAATTATCATTTCTACGAGTCAAATAGATGCATTTTAACTTCTATAATTATATATGACAAACCTAAAAGTCGAAACGTAGTCCTTCCTGAATTAGCCACCATGCCAAAAGTTCATTTCTAATAAGATCTATTAATTTTCTTTGATGGCAAAAAACCTGGCAAGTGTCCATTCTTGTTTGCATAATTGACCAACCATTACTGCATATGACCTAACCTTTGGCACATAAAGCATGTAAATTCAGAAACACAACAAAGACTATGTCATATTTATTTGTCACATTTACTGCACTTATAGATTGAACGTCAAAATAGAACTTCAGACAAGTGACAACAAGTCAGCAGGTCAGTGAGGGATCATTATTAACTGAATTATACAAATTGTGAAGGAAGTCGAGCATGCCATGTTAAAAGTTCAATGATTAACTTTATCAATATGATTATAGACGACGCGAGTACAGCCCCACATTGTTCGACTAGAACTGTGATATCATCCCAATAAGTTTAATGTCAATAACACAAAAATACACATGAACATCATGACAGGAGTTTATGTATTCCAACATTTGATTGATCAACAATGTTTCATTATCGCTAACACTTAGAAGAACCAATTTCACAACATCAAGGCACTGAACTTACACCGTACTCTCCACTTCAGGTATTCACCATTTCAAGTGAACTTGTGCTGGCAACAACCTGGGAGGTAACTAGATGTGAAAACAGCCCAGAGTATTCGAACGGAGAAACGATTTGTCTTATCAGTTCGCAACACTCCTTCGGAGCAGTTATAGAAGTTCTCCGCTGCCAACATTATCACACCCTCTGTCCAGAACCATGGAATAAGGGGAAAAGTATTTGTGGCGATAGTTATTGCTCTGTCAATCTAATGCCATAGCAGCGCTGCATAGCATCCGCAAAATGCCTGCCATACCACTGCGTTTCATCGCATGCCTACACCCACGTTATTAATATCCCCAGATTAATTTGTACCCACCTACATTCTTTGACATATTTCAGTATATGGGGTGAAAACTGTGAAGTACACCCACACAAAGGATATCAAATGAACAGGCCAGAAAAATATCTCATTGCTAGGTCATTGATTCTCATCATTCAGTAAGTCACACAGCACAATTTAACAAAGTCAGTGTGATTGAAATGTATTTAGGATAGTCACAAAATTTTACAAAACACAATGCTACCACTGTCCTGTTAAACTTGAAGAAATAATCAGATTAAAGATATTTTGTGTGGTCAGCTGCAGCACACAGCAGTAAGTTGTAATACAACAGAAATACTCGAGGTGGCAGCATTGTTACTTGTGCTGCCACCTGGCGCATATTGTACAACTTCTGTTATGACTAACAACAGATATAATGTCTGGGAATTTTGATGACAAACAAGACACCCACAGGAGTCATTTGAATAAATATCATGAACAGTAATACTTAAAATTCCTTCGAGTCACCCTCAGTAGTACAGCTGTACAGGATAAATTGTCTAAAATTTGTCTTAAGTTGTTCACTTTGAAATATTCATTATAAAACATCAAGAAAAGTTCAGTTTGTATGACTAGAATAATTCCAGAATTTTAAATCCCTTATAATCAGTAATCATGAATCATCGCCAAAATTTCAATGGGTCCTCAAAATATAGGAATCCTCAAACTTAGGAGAAAAAACAAAACAAAAAAAAACCCAACACAAAAACAAGACTATTCTTTGGAGAGAAAACACAAAATATAATGTGTTGCCAATTATAACTTAGAACACACTTTAAAAACATACCATTATAATTCTGAAGTTACAGTTAAACTTTTTAATGAGTCTAAACTATAAGAATGACAATCGTATCGGAATATCGCAGCCGCCAAACTGAATATTTTCGACAAGTCATTTCACGTCGTTTGCCATTTCCCCTAGCAGTCCAGTGAATGTATAATCTCAAAATAGGAACCCTCTTCATTTTGTTTATACCAAACACAAGAGCCATGAGGGAGTATCTGTGAAGTAGTACCAATTTTCCCAACTTTCCAACCTTGCCAGTGAGAAGATTGATTGTTTTGAAACTGAGACCTAACTAATGCTAGTTAGAGGCAAATTGGAATAGAAACTTAGACCTACCCCAAGGTACTTCAAGGAAAATTAGAAAACAAATGGTGTGAATGAACTGAAATGACAAGAGCTGAGTGGGTTGAGGGAATATGTGTAAAGCCCCTTGCAAGAATGTGAAACAGAATAATCACATGATCATGTAGAACATTTATCTATTCAGGCTGTTAATAATTCTCCAAAGATTTTCATGGGAATTCAATTATCATTAGGAGCAGTCTTCACAAAAAGATACAATCCCAGTGATCAAACTTGCGGAATGAAAGTGTCGACGAAGGCACACCAAAATGAAATGCTTCACTGAGAAATCACTTAAAAGACTATTTAATTTAATTCATCAACTTCCAAATAAAGAAATATGGCTACAATATAGCAAATAAGCTGTATATTATTATCAAAATATTATCACCACTCTTTTTTTTTAGGTATTACAGCGTATTAGTTGTGTATTACAGCGTACTAGTTGCAATTAGGTATTATCATGTGATAGTATATCATTAAGCATCAATGCATCATGTTGCCAATTTAGTTATTTCCCATGGCCTAGAATAGAACAAGCACTGATATAAATGATTACAGACTAGGAACACAATTAAATCTTGAAGATTCTAGCACCGCATTGATATGAACGATCACTCGGAACAAATTTAAAAGTCAATAATACTAGTACTGCATTGTTTTTGTTATTACGATAAAACGTTGTCATTCCGATGCTTTCGGCCATGTTCTGCGACTTTTGCACTTCCTCTAGGATGCTGATTAACCCTCATCATGAACAAGAACAGATGATGCCTTGAGGATGAAGTTTTGCCAAGTGCACCCACACACCCAGCATCAACATCAGTTGCAGCAGCAGCAGCATCACAAGTGATGAGCAGCATCACTACCTGGCGATCCACAGACAGCTGGTTCTCATCTAGAACCTTATAGTGTGCACCTAGTTCTTGGGTTCGGGTCTCTCTAAATAGAAGAACGACTCATGCCAATCCAATATTCCACAGTACATTCCTTCTCATATGTAGCAAGCATTTATATCATGTTGCGTTTACAGAATCTGAGCTTGTTAGTGTGTAGTACTATGTACACGAGGTTCTCAAGTTACACCCATAAACATATATGATAAATCTAATATACAAACTAGCAATGCGTTATTTTCATCTCATAGTCACTCAGCCCCTGAAGGATATCATGATATAAAATCAATGACAATGTCATTCCGCAAATGCACAACATTCACCATGTTCACTACATTGTCATATCCACTCAAGTTGACAATGTCATTCCACAACACATACCCACAATTGTGATGACAATAACATTGTATTTGTATTGCAGTTTCCATGCTACTAGCATTAAGCTTATAAATACATGTTTATACTGAGTCAATGACAGAACTTAAATATACCATCTAAATTATCCAAACAAAGTCCTCTGGTGTGATGATCACGACACCCCTGCATGGTTATTCAATTTAAAACAACCAATTGAGGGAAGGAAAAGGGGAAAATGTTATCAAGCTGCAAATGACAACAATAGCAATGCTACAGGCTTAGGAAACAATTCATGAATACCATGGTGTATTCTGTACTGAAACTGAAAATATGAATGTCGAAAGATGCATCGAAGGTTTGATTATGACCTTTTAACATGTCTTTACGAGAGGTGAAGGTCCAAATGCATAAACACACACAAAAACTACTATTAACTTACTAGGCCAACAAATACAATCATCCTCACTTTGCATACCATGGCCTATACTGGCCTATATGATGCTGGTCTACAAGGTCTAGCACGAAACTATGAGGTCAAATGTCCGGTGGAACCTCACCCCACACAGTGTAGGCCCTCCAGGAATAAAAACATGCCCTAGGTATACACAAATTGGCCCTGAGTGCAAGAAATATGAACCCTAAGTGAATTACTATGATCGGCCGACATAGCATATACATAGCGATAAACATAGCAGGTGCAGCGCTATTGATTTGTGTGTAAATATAGGGAAAATCTCATTAAAACACACACAGCTTGATCAAGTATACTAAATAATTAATACTACACCAAAAAAGGTTGTGTACTACAATTTGAAATACATACCGTATCAAATATATAGCAATGTCAAATAATTCTTTTTTATGTTCATCATATTAAGTATTGCAATATGATACACTATTCTTCTCCCAAACAATGGAGGAATTCATACATTCAGCTTCCCTGCATCGCGTAAAATTAATTTCTCTATCAAATTTCCTGCAGTGTCAAAACCATTCAAACCATAAATTTCTCATAATCCTTGAATATTAATCAGCCATTACAAATTCACATTAAATGATAACAAATTGCAAAACTGCATTTGGAGGAAGCATTTCACAAATTTCGTAAACGATGGACAGTTTCAAATACGAAGAAAGTGCCATTACTCATCATCATCCTGATCATCGTTATCAGAACCTCATGATAAAACCCACCTCGATTTTAGAACAAATTTGCTGGTTCAAGAATAAACAATAATATTATTGAAGAGTTTCAGACGTGAGAATACCAACTCAATGTTAATTCAGACCACTATAAGATCACCTTAATTTTAAAACAATTTTGCTAGATCGAGAAACAGATTCAGATTGTAAAAACATTGTAATATTGGAGAGTCCTAGCATAAGGACCGCCTCAACATTCAAACCACTCCAGTATTGGACCAGTAATACCCAACTTCAGACATTAAATGTACTGTAATCGACTATTCGCAATGGCTCTACAGGTAGAGTTAAATCATTATCAAGAAACTGACAGATAATCACTACAATATCGAAGCATTCCAGTTTTAAGACAACTCAATGGTAAGACGCTCTAGCGATTCCCAAAGGTGATTACAAACAAGGAATCAACTGAAATCTCTACAGTGTACTGTATTCGCAATTGCTCTCCGCAGGTGGGGTCATATCACCATTTTCCCGCTTTGGTTCAACAGCACCAGATCCAACCACACCTGGTAACCATAGCAGATAGATCTGAGAGTCTGTCAGACTCTGTCTATTAGCCACACTCCAAGAGATGCAGCACAGCCTTCCCCCTCCAACTGTGCAAAACATGTGTTTGAAGAATCCTTCAGTATCTACCTGCAGAGATTTAATTGAGCCTTCACAAAGAAGTTTCAAGGAACATCCAAGACTCCGAACTTCCTGTATCTACAAACTTTTTTTTTTAGGTGCGTCATTTAATTTAGAGTTAACCACAGTTCCAACAATGTCTGAACTGATCAAGCTGATATTCTGAACTGACAAAGAAATTACATATCAATACATGATAAAGCAAATATAACTTTAATGATGATTAATCACAACAGAAACTAGGCCTAAGAGAAAAATAATAATACAAACATGAAACTGTGTCATCATACTGTCATGATTTAAGCTAACCAACCTAATAGAATTTCATATTAAACTACTGACACTCAAACTACAAATGACAATGCTTCAAAAATAGATAATCAATGTCGTAACTTTTTTCTCTTATCATAATCAATATCCCAACAAATCCATCATAAAGTGGGTGCAGCAGCAGAATCAACTGTGAGCAAATCCCATCTGCTCCTCAATAACACTCTGCGAACACCTTAGATCTGTGATGACGCCACAATCTGGAAGTTCTGTGAAAAGGTCAAACTGTACCGGAGAACCTTCCATGAGAAGTTACCAAGAACATGGCATATAACCCAGTTTTATAAATTTTTTTTATTTATTCCCAACTTCATTTCTTAAAACACAAAAACCACCAGATATTTCCCAATGGTTAAAATTCAATGGGCACAACATTAGTTGGCAATACTCCAAACTGTATAGTAAAACAAGGCTGTGCCAGCTAGAGCTATTCATTGGTTATAAGCAGAAGGGGTGGAACTGTACAATGGGTCATTGTATGTACGACTTTTTGTGGCCCGAGGACACTGAACAACACCAGTCACAAAATCTTCTGCACTAAGCATATCAAGGCACTAACCTTGTAAATGCATACTATATTTAACTTCGAAACAGATGGGTTTGGATGTTCCACTAGAGTGACCAATGCAATGGTCAACATGTGGCTACTTGTCATTCAATATATATTGCATACAGGAGTTGTCTTACAATGCTGTAATAAAACATCCGCCAGTTTACATAGATTGGTTAAGCAAACCACATATAGTCTATGTTATCATACTCCAAATCTCAAAGTAAAGGATCACTGCTGCACTGCCTTAGTCAACAATAAAATATGCAAACAATATGACAGCACGGCAGTTACCCCTCTAAGTACAAATCCAACAACCGCAGGATGGTCAGAGTTTTATTGCATCTATTCGCGAGTTCAAAAAATAAATCTTAGTAGGCCTACTTGATTATATCACGAGCTTTTCCTGACAGGAAAGAACTGACTTCATGTGAGAAATTTTTTAAACCGCTGTTCTAAGTTAAGGTAATCCCCAGCACAACAACTCTCCTTTATGTCTGACAGTGCCTCTCCATATTCTTAGATCTTTAGATTCGAGATCTTCAGATCGCTGTAAACAAAGACTTGCAAACGGATGCTACTGGCCACAAAGAAGTAATAAAGCACATACAACACCAAGCTTAGAACAAGATTTGCATATTAATCATGCAGCAGGAATTATAGCCTGTGGCTGTTTGGCAATACATTAGCACCTTGTAGAGGCATTATGTCTGACCTAAACTATGTGAAGTCATGGCCAACTCTGTGTCAGTCACATACTGCATGTATGACATCCACAAATTGGATTAAAGTAATATAATACAGCAGCAATAATTGATATTCATCTAGTAATATTGACTCGTTCAATTATTAGAGATCATACAGTGATAAGCAATCTCTCTGAAACTCGCTTCTGTTGATACAATTCTGTGCCACCAATTGCACGAATTATGCTAGGAATATGTTAAATATGATGGGACTCGAGAATAGAGACAACCTTGAACCAACTATTATGTCAGAAATTAGTACATATACGTTTTTTGTCCACTAACTTTTCCAATATTGGAAGACTTTTAATACTTTCATTTTTTTTTCAAAAGCTTTTAGGTGTTTCTTATGATAATTTTTATGTATTAATTTAATTAATTTTCTCTTATTTTTAATTATATATTATTCTTTATCGATTTATTTAAAGCTTTACATCGATTTTATATTTTAATTGTCAAGTGCCATCCCGTGTATTTCTATATACAGATGTGCGCTATATAAATTTGAATAAAACTAAACAAAATTTCTTGTCGAACTATTTCCAGGAATTACATCAATCACCAAAGGCCGCTTTTTTGTCAAGAATAATATTAGGCCTACTATTGGGAATATCAAACAACACGCCAATATTGAAAAAGAACTGATCTGCTTGTCGCTCTCATCCAACTCTGCAACCATCATCTTCTGGGAGAGGGTTAACCTGCCCCAGGTACCAGTCTATTGCTTATTGAAGGTCAAGTCAGGCCCTAAGAGCAAGAACAGCTGATGCAGGTTTATAAATACACGCACCCACTTTAAATTGCTTCGAACTGTTGCTATTTCAGCTACTGCGCAGTCTCTGTAATGAAGTATACTGTGAGAAAAGATCTCATTCCACTAAAAGCAAACACTACAGTGTCACAATAAAACAACAATCATTGCCAGTACAGTTGTAACGCTTGTTAGGGCTTAGCTTCGCATTCCTCAGGTATAAACAATAACACAAGCAAAAAGGTATTAACACTGCCAGATGGCAGTTATGAAACAAGTTCTTTGTTCCGCAGAGAAGCCTACCAGTTGGGTCATGTGCCAAAGCACTGTAGCTCATGCCAAGACCAACATGCTGCAGCCCCATTCACATTCACCTGCAGAGAATAGTGTATACATAAAGTGAACAGCATGACGTTAGTGGTACTAAATGACCACATGATGGGTGGTTGCCGCAGACACCTGTAAATAACATTCTGCTGACCCAGTACACCTCTTGATGATAAATTTGACTGATGAACAATGATGAAATACAGTTTGAATTTCTGCTATATTGTTAAGTAAAATGCAGAACAATCATGACCAAATTGTTTGGGAGATATTATAAATAACTTAAAACTGGAAGATTTATCACTTAGGCCTTGATCCATCATCAAATGCCACATACTTCAGGCTTATCATACTACTCAGGTAATGCAAGTTTCAATAATGTAATTCTAAATCACAATAATTAGAAAATACTTTCAATGCAAGGCTGTTAAGATATAAAATTATCTGAACAATATAGGAGTCAGGGCCAGCATCAATCATTTTACATGATGATCGACCATTGATGTCTCTGATTTCCAGGGTCAAGAACTGAATCTTCCGGCGTTCCGCACCATCCTGTGGTACAGCAGAGCGATGATCTGATTAAAGTTCAATCCTACATTACACTTTACATTTAAATTAAACTATTAAATGTATTTCATTCATATAATTCATGGCAATCAAATTTCAACATAACAATTGCAGAGTTACTACTGAACTGGAGAACAATTTACATCAAATGATTCGTCAATAGGATATAATATAGGCTGCGACAATAAATAAGTATTGGATGACATAAGTAAACTGTCAATCATTCCTTTGTTGACAGTTGACAGGATGTCAAAAACACGAGGGTGAACATCCCACAATATCGCCTACTCATTTTTGCATGTGTGTACATGTAATTTCAAAGATGACAATTAAACATCAAGACCATAACTTGCATAAGATAACGTCTTCTCAACAGATCATGTCTTTCTAGCATAATTAAAGAATGACCTGGTTAGTGTTAACAAAGCTGCGAGGTTTAAAGTTATTATTTTCACCGAAACGCAAAAACAAGTGCTTTGATGAAGCGTCAGCTTCAGACAGCCATGAAACTGCAATGGCGAGTCATGACCTACATTCCTGTTGAATGAATCAAAAAACGATTTTATCCTACTATTCATTATGACAGTCATAGAGTTGATTACATAGTTTCAAAAATATATCGCCCCTAAATGCCAGGTGTTGAAGAAATTCCACAAACACGCAGTCAAGTTCTAGAAAGATGGGTACTCACGATCGTTTCTTGTCATCTTTTTGATAGCGCGGTTTGGCCTTAGACCGCTTCTTCCGGGCCTGGATGGCCAGGACTGAAAGGGTAAAACAATACTCGATAGAACCATGCTTTAAAATACGTAATTAAATCGGCGTTACAACGAAAAACAATGAAATAAATACGCACCCTTCCTCGAAACTTGGGAACTCATAGCCCTTAACACAACTGCCGCGACCTCTGAGCATGCGCCAAGGGGATTATGGGATGCTGTCATGGAATGTTTACCGCCAGGTGCGCGCCGATCGCAGTAATGCCAATATTTTCCGACTGGTGGCTCTGAATATCAATTTCAGCTTAGGCAGTGCTCATCAATCAATACAGATCTACTACTTTGGGTCAGAAATAAGTGTATTTTTTGGATGTGGAAAGGTATGTTCATATGTTAATACTTGCCATTCCTCATAGCACACAAAGACCCTAAATACAAAAATGTGTATATTCTGTGCTCCTTTTTCTGCCAACTTCACAAGAAGATGAAGTAGGGCCTACATTTTTAAAAACTTAGGCCTAATACAAAAATGTCAAAATGCTGCATCATGGTTAAGTTAGTCAGTTTTCCTCAAGTAAAATTTAGGATCAAACAAAGGTAATATTAATCTTACATACTGAAAATATGGAACAGATTCAAATAATTAGATGAAATTCACATGCTGTCTGACATTTGAACTGATGTACACTATTGTATAGGAACATCATTTGCCCAGCCTTCCAATAATTCAATGAAATTCACATACTTTTAAAACGATATCTAGCATTTTCCAAATATATATAGTGCATTGTGAATCAAGATAACAGATCTGCAAAACAGGTTTTTTTTGTGTTTCTGCCCAATTTCTCTGATAACCAATGATAAGCTTCTCAGCTTCTCAACTGGCAAAGAAAAATTTAACACTCCTTGTAGTGAACGGACATCAGCAGGCAGCCCAGTCGCTGCTCTCGCTAGGGAGATTCAGCCTTCTCAATACAGAAAAGGCCCTTTCTTCATCACAACTCCCCAAAAAAAATTTACAGGTGAGGCAAATCCTTTTATAAGAAGGGTTCTGGTGTTAGAAGTCCTCATCAGCTTTCTTAAGTGCCTCAATCATGCTGTCAGGTGACCTGCCATAATTTACTGAAAGGTTGTCTCAGTAGCGTAATTTAATGCAATATTTAGAATAGAACTGGCTTGCACAGCAATAAATGATATTATCTTATACAATAACTTTCAATTGCTATGAATAAGTCAGCCCGATATGTAATACATATATTCATGAATTACATAGGATTAATCAAGTCAACGAAATTGAATTGATCGGTTAAACCCTATTGAAATATAACCGTTCCTAATTTTAATATATTTGCTTTATTTAATATATACCACATACTGCAAGAATTCGCTTTTTCGTTTTAAGGAATAGCATACTTAAATCTGCTAATTATCACCTCTTAAAATTAAGGCGCGAGCAGCGAAGCAGAAAAAAGCAATCAGAAAACTATTAAGACTTGACCTCGTTAAGTTAAAAGCAAGTTTCAATCTTTATTGTTTCTTTATCATTTGAAGACGGGCGTTGCTGGATGCGGGACGTGTTGGAAAAACTTCAAGGAAAGTATATGATACTTTGTAGTCCTGCACCTGTAATATAATGCGCTAAAAAGCTATTCACGTTAATTTAGTTATAGTTATTTGCCAGAATTTTTGTTAGAATTTATTTATTTACAAAAAAAAAACGTTAGAACTAAAATGGGAATAAAAATATTGTAAAGCTAATTTGAATTGAAGTTAAGCCCCCAAGAAAAAAAAAAAAAAAAAAAAAAAAAACTTTTGAGCAATTTATTATTTTCGGGAAATTTTAATTGCACCAGAGACATAGACTTTCTCACTTTTTATTTGAAAAGCCTTAAAATTACTCATTATCGTCCTGGTTATTCATAATGTAATTAACGTCGGCAAGTCTATTGACGGCCACAACATTAGTGGTGAATTGTTTTTTTTTTTCAATTTTAATAACTTAAGGTGATATTAGTGTTTTGAACTAATGATTTGCATAAAAATTTTTTTTACTAATTCCATTGGTTAGCTTTATAATTTAACAGATATACCTGAATTTATTCAATTAATATTTGGCTTTAAGGCATGCTAACTTGACTATATATAATGCTTCTTGCACATTTCAAATGATTAGTACTGATTGCTATTACTTAACATTAATTTCTGCATTATATATAAATTTAAGAGAATTAGATTTCCTAAGATATTTATATTTTTAATATTTTGATAGTACAGTAGTATCTGACACCTGTTGATAACAAAACATTTTGACAAAGAAAACTTGTGGATTTTGGCATATCTATCGTTCTGGTTATTCATAATGTTGTGGATCCGCCCCTGACCGTCGTTATTAATGGCCACAACTTTGGTGTTGATTATTATTTTGTGAATTGTTTTTTTTTTCAATTTTAATTACTTAAGGTGATATTAGTGTTTTGAACTAACTTATTGCATTGGTCAGCTTCATAATTTAACAGGTATACCTGAATTAATTCAATTAATATTTGGCCTTAAGGCATGCTAACTTGCCTATATTTAATGCTTCTTGCACTGATTGCTATAACTTATAAATTTAATAGAATTAGATTTCCTAAGATATTTATATTTGTAATATTTTGAAAGTACAGTAACTGACACCAGTTGTGGCCTTCAATAGACTTGCCAACTCTGGTGTCGGTAAATGTAGTATTTTTTAGTTCTGACATTTGTAGTTTTAATGTTGCATGTACAAATTTTGTTTATTCATTTAAAATTAATTTTTATGGTTATAATATTGTATTTTTTGGTTATATTTTCTCATAATAACATGGAAATTAAGAGGGTTCTTATAGTTTTAAATGGTTCATAAGTCTTACTTAAAATTATTTTAATGTAATATTACGAAATTAGTAGGCCTATTTTCAGTTGCATGCATTTGTTTCTTACGTGCTTGCTTTTATTTTGTTCTCAGCATAAAAGTTTATGTTAGTTGTATCATTTAAGATCACTTTACGGTTAAAACTATTCAGTCAACCGAGTCAAGACACCATAGTTTTACTCAATTGTATGCTTGCAATGTTTTACTCATTAAAACAAGTTGGATAAACCACACCACTATTTAATTAAGGTATCATCTGTTTATTTGACCTTTTTGGACCAAAATAACAGTATTATTTTCATTGAAATATTCCTAGAGCTCATTAATTATTCCTTTTAGGGTTCTGAAACATTTATGGTTGTCTTGGGGTGCAAAATGCTTTAACCTTAGTTTCGATAATCAGATATGCCTGAAATTTGGTTTTTATACTCCACAGGGTGGTAGCATCATGTAATAACATTTTTTATGGTTGCCATTAGGTTATTTCCCCATGGTGGGGTAAAATGCTATAATTTGTTTGGGTAATGGGATTTGCTTCGAATTTGGTTTGTACAACATACAGGGTGTTAGCATCATGTTCTAACACTTTTGGGGTTGCCATGGGGTAATTACTACATAATGGGATAAAATAGTATCAGGTCGTAACGTCCGATAACCATTAGAAGTTAAAGGAATACAGAAATAAATATAGTTAAGAATTGTAAATTATATTTACTTCAAGTTAAAATAGGATTTTAAAACAAGAGGATTTAGAGGATTTAGAGCCATGGTCTGTGTGAGGTTAGAAGAGCCAGAGCATACGGAGTATAGTCTATGGGTCGCTGATTCAACCAGTGCCCAAAAACTATTTTAACAGTCCTTGGATAAAGTGGAATCTGCATCGTGTGCTTTCTTCCAAGGACTGTTCTACAAATCTTGGAAAATCAAAATAAAATCAGAAGTTCCGGACATATTTCGGATGTTTCAGGAATTGCGCGTTTCAGTTTCAGATGTTTCGGTTCTCGGACGTTACGGACTCGGACGTTTCGGTTTTCGGACGTTTTGACTTGTATTCTATAAAATGCTCTAGCTTAATTTGGGTGATTGGATTTGCTTAAAATTTGGTTTTTTCATACTTCTGTTTATACTTCTGTTTGCATAGTGTTATATAATACTTATATGGGGTAATTTAACTGATGATGGGGTACAATGCTATAAATTCTGTTTGGGTGATTGGATTTGCTTCGAATTTGGTTTGTATATACTCTACAGGGTGTTAGCATCATGTTGTATCATGTGTATTGTTATGATAAAGTAATTACCCCATGAGGGTTAAATTGTGATAACTTATATTTGGGATCATCGCGATTCATCGGCTGTGGGATTTAATAGGTCTCTCCTTTTTGGGCTTTTTTGCCTTGTGTTTGAGCTCTTTAGCTCTGTATTTAGGCTCTTTAGCCTTGTGTTTTGGCTATTTTGCTCTTCAATTGGGTCTATTGACTCTTTTTGGGCTGTTTTGCCTTTGTTTCCATTCTTTGTGTACTTTGAGTTTTGTCGTCCTTGGGGGTTTTGTTTTAACCAAATGTTGCTCCCTGGGAGTGTAGTATACCTTTCCCTCATTCTCCTCTTTCCAATGTCGACCACAGCACTCCCCTCACTGTCATCATCCTCTGTGTCTGGGGTGTTTCACACTTTTCAATCCTCCTTTATTGTTCAATTGGTTCTTTGCCTTATCTTCTGATGCTGTGTCTTCGCTTGATTTTAGTAATAGGTGATCACCTTCTATCCCCTTTTTTTTTGCTGTAATAGCGTTTGTTTCATCTAGTCCTTTGTTTTCATCATACAGGTACTCATTCTCTAGTTCTAGGTCTTCCTTACCGAGGTCGTCATCTTATTCAAACTTCTATTCTGTTGTAATATTGTATGAAATTAACCTATATATGCAATGATGCAATTCAACAAAACAAGTATAATGATAACATAAGGTTCAAGGAGTATATGATTGTCCATTTGGAAAAAAATAGTCATTTCGTTATGCAATTAGAGTCGGAGTCTCATGAATTAGCTCATCACATTTTTTCCAATCCATGCTTGGGTATCTACAGCCAATGGCGAGACGAGATGGACACCCAATCCATAGCTGCATAGAATGGATCAGGAGAGGCCTCCCCAATGCGGCTACTTCCAGTTCGAAGTAACATTTCTATGGCATTCACATTTTTCTGGAACTTAGCTTCAGAACACGACAGGCATTTTTCTCCCAAATTTCTTTCCTGTATCCTTTCCATTTTTTCCCGAGATTGTTAATTTACAGGGGGTCAGTCTCCATCATGATTTTTATACCAGTTTCGTTATCTCCAAAAAATAGACACTTGGCTCTCTAAAAATACTGCTCTGAGTCTGCTCATTATAGCAGAATGTTACGCCTTCAACTTTGACAGGTGCAGCATGAAAGTTGCTCAATGCAGAGTGCTTGCTATAAAACACTGTCTGTTTGTGTGTGACACCTGTTGTGTCGCTTTAGTGAATGAGACAGACTATCCAGTTTGTCTACTGTGTATACTTTGCCATCTATGATCTATCCACAGTTTATCAAGCTTAATAGACACTTGGTTGAATTCGCTGGACTGCTTAGCTATTTTAAAGATTGACTATAACAGTTTCATGTTTCCATTAATCTTGCCTCTATAGCATTATTCTTATAAGATGGACTATATGCTAGAGGCATCCGTGGATATCCATAAAATCTCTGTACGTTCAATATTTACAGAGATAATTAGCTAAAACCGGCCGTGAGGCAGTGTTTGTAAAGTTGGTATTTTTGTGCCATGAAAGTTGGTAGTTTCTTGGGGTAAAAGTTAATAACTTTTGTGTTGCAAAATTGGAACTGTCGTGGTGTGAAAGTGGGACTGTCGTGGTGCGAAGGATACATGTCTCCCTAAGAAACCATTAGACCGCGAAGTACTCCACGGCCACCATACACTTGGTTGAATTCGCTGGACTTTTTGGCTATTTTGAAGGTTGGCCATAAGTTTAATTTTTGTTAAAATTGCGGATAATCCTCAAAATTTTGATTGTTGTACCAACACTCTTAAATTTATTTTGCCAAACTTTCTGCTTGTTCTTAAAATTCAGAGATTTCACTAAAATTTGTCTAAATTTCTTCTTATCTCTAAATTCGCTAATTCTGTGTGCCCTCTCAATTTACAAAGCATCCATTTTCATTTCTTTATTAAGAAATTGAAGAATTAAATGTTCACTCTCTTCCCATGTCTCATTCTTTTTATCCTTGAAAGGCTAAACTGTTTGAACAAGTACACACACAGATCATGCAGATTTATAAAAGATGTACAATAAAGGCAAAACAAGATGTGGAGGCTATACAGTTGAAATATGGAAACTATTCAACTAAATTTACGTCATTTAAAATAGTTTCCATAAAAGCCAGTGTTTATATGTTTAAAATATATTGAGCAGATTTGCATGATTTGAGGGTGACCCTGGCTACTGTAAGGTTTATGGTTTATGATCACTCAGAACAGCGACACAGTCACAATGCTTAACGACAGCAAATCACTGAAAACAGTGACAAAAATCCCTAAGCATGCTATGGAATCTGAGTAATCAATTATCTGGCCAATCCGCATGATCTGTGTGCGTGTACTTGTTTAAAAAGTTAGTTTTGCCTTTCAGAATCTTAAAAAAAGAAAGTTAAGGAAGCTAAGTGTACACATCAATTGGTGTAATCTCAGAGCAATGGTCGCTGATAGAAACAGCATTCAATTTCACTGAATGTCACTGTGTGCTAGAGATGCCAATTGAGGAAATATTAATTTGGTTGGATGCTTAACAGCTATTGGAATTCCAATGATCGGTAAATTGCTGCAGGTAAGTGCATTGTGTTTTTCTCTCTTGTGATTGATACATTCATCAAAGGCACTAAGTACTTCTCTTTCCACCTCAGTTGATGTCACTTAGGTCCCCTAAATTTAGAGAGCCTCATTGCTATGTATGACGTCAAAAGCTTGAAGTCAATGTATGACGTCACAAACTAATGATGGCGGTTTTCATGTTCATGGTAAAAGTGCAGTTTATTTTTTATTTTTCCTGGGGGCTACTGCCCCAAACACCCACTACTTTAAACCAGATGTTATTCTAATTGTGCGAGAACTCAAACTTTGTAAAATAATCTATATAATTTCATATTTCATGGAACCAAATATGGGCATAAATTTGGGTCCGCTATACTGCACTAAATCCAAACATCGATTAAATGTATATCAATAATTTCCAATGCTCCTCTTTTGATATCATGCATATCGAAGTAATTCATCTCGGATTCACAAAGTCCTCTGGTCAAGTATATGTACCGAAGTGCAATAAAGTTCTTATGGCTGCGTATTGAGTTCCGCCATTTTACCATTTTCAAGCGAGCTAAATCCAACAAATGTCTGTCCCCCTAAATCTTATGTCCCCCAATTATGGAGGCAACCTCTGAAACTGATGTTGCCTTGTACTTTGATAAACAATCATCATATTGTCATTAGCTCCTCTGTGTCGGCGGCGGCGTTAGCACCTGGTTAAAGTCTTTCATTGAACTCTACCATGGAAGAAATATTCTGGGGGAATATTTTGTTGGAAGCATGGTTACAATACTTCTATGAGTGAAGAACACACCGCATAGGATTTATTCAGAGTTGGGAGTTCTGAAACTTATATATGGTTGCCGAAGGGTTAACTTCTGCTTGGGTAATCGAATTTTGCTTAGAATTTGGTTTGCATACACTAGAGGTTGTTAGCATCATGTTCTACCACTTTAGAGTTGTCGAAGGGTAATTACCCCATGATGGGGTGAAATGCTATAACTTCTGTGTGGGTGATCGAATTTGCTTTTAATTTGGTTTGTATATACTCTACAGAATTTGAGCTTCATGTTCTTACACTTTTAGGATTGCCATGGTGTAATTAGCACACAATTGGGTAAAATGCCATAACTTGTATTTAGGTAATTGGATCTTGACCAAATGTGGTTTGTGTCATTGAGGTATGTGATATGAAATTTAAAAAAATATATATTGTTCTTTTCAGTATTGGAGGCCAAAGTGATGTAATTCAAACTGCCCCCTTTGTTTACAACACTCCGCGGAAGCCATCGTGACAAGGGGTTGTACCCGGTTTTACAACTAGGTCAGCGGCAAATTTGAAAACGTATGTTAAGTCAATGAGCAGGAAAATACTGTGGATGTGTGCCGCGATTCAGGGCAGAGAAATGACTTCACACACTTGCCGTTTCGTCAGCTGCCACGCAACCTCCTGCTTCATAGCTGTATACTTTTTGGTAGCATTTCGTCTTGTAGAAGTTGGTGCAAATCGTTGGTAAAAAGTTGCATTTGTCACGCTGTGCCTCTCCGATGAACAAGATGGCGAACTGCAACAAAAATGACCGAAGTTTGTTGTATGGCTTCGTGAATGTTCGGGCAAGAGGCCCTTGGCGGGGAAATCTTGCAGTGTCTTAGCGTTGATTGGTCGTTCAATTTTAAAACTCACCGGGGGCTTCTTTCCATATTTTAATGTATTCGCACATGTCTAGACGGCTATGTAGGTCGACGCTCACGTTGGTGTTGTCAGGCAAGTTAAAGGTATGTTTTCAGGGCTCGAAATAAGTCGATCAGATGGTTCAGATCTGGTGAAGGTTACCATAATTTCTTTTCACGCGAACGGCCGTTCACGACAAAATGTGTCATATAACCTACAACAGTAGGTTACCAGTAGGTTACCACATCAATATTTATGGTAACCGGAAAGCAGGTTACCATTGTTGAACCTTATTTCGATCCCTTTGTTTTCAATATAATTTTGCAGTTTCGACATTGTCTGGATAAAAAACGTTGGAGCGCCGATCGGTTGTGGTTAAATTTGTTCAAACAAAGAACCACGATCGTGGCTAATTAAGGGTAGAATGCGGACCAAAACCCCTTCCAATTCAATTCTGTGTATAATGTAGACCAGAATAACACGAAATGCGGACCATACTACAAATTGCGGACCATATACAGTGTGGAAACGCCGGAGGTAATGAGGTCTAAACTATTTTATGGTACTGGCTTAGGCACCACACCATATGATTACAACCAAAATGGTATAAAAGCATTGCATAATTGATAGAATTTCATTAATGACTAAGTAGAAATAAAACAAGAGAATATTAAGTTCTCCAAAAGTTCAGCACAGTTTATTAGTAAAAACATAATATAACAAGAACAGGTAACTTGGCAATTCTTTACTTAAAAAAAAAAGGAATCTTCTTGCGTCAGCATTTATTTGTGCACTAACTACACAACCATTTATCCATATCCTTTTCATATGTTGTTGCACACCTTTGGTGAAACCATACATAGCATCTCTCGCACTGGACCATGTCTCCGTACACCTCTGGCATTCCGCAAGGGCAGTCCAAACCGATCATGCGCACAAAAACATCAATATTCAAATTAGTGCCCAATGTTAACTTTGGAAAAGGTGCAAATTCCTTCATGTTGATACCCTGTAAAAAATGTTCCCGACATTTAGACGTATCATATTCCCAATCCCTCAATTTTTTACTAAGCTCTTTGTACCCATTAATTCCAAATTCTGCCAGTTTAGCATCGGCGAAGACCAAATGTGCCGGGAGGTTGTTGCTGGATGCTTGGCATGTTTACTGTCAGTTTCCTTTTACCTGAACCATAAATTGCTGCCAATTGGATCTCTGAAGAGGCTGTTAAGCTTGACGAAGTATTCAATAAAATATCCAATACATAAATTTTTTAGTTTTTTCCCAAAACGGATGTTACGCAATGGCCTTTGCCGGTGTGATGAATCTGGGCGGTTGGCGCTGATCTGGACTGACAATTGACAATTAGTTAAGATGTTGAGGGGGTCTGAAATATTTGTATCATTAGCAATGTTACACTCAACATGATTACTCTCTTCGTTTATAAAAAAAGTCATTATTCACAAAACCAACCGAAATTATCCTAATCTAAAAATTTGTGCATCTTACGTGATTGTTTTGATATTGGCTCAGTTACATCCCTGTCAGGATTAAAATTAAACCGGACCTTACGTTTAGTTCCCTTTGGCATTTTTGGAGTTGCAGTGGCGTCCTTTGCAGGGGTTCGTTTCACGGGTTAATTTAGGGGTTTGTTCCAAGTGATCTGAGAAATTGAGGGTGGACACTCTTGGGGTCGACTGTAGCGGGAGATTAATTGAATAATCGGCATCCAGAATTTCATCTACACACTCGGACACATTTGCTATGCTATCCGGGGCAGGAACATAATCATACTTTCCAGGTTTTTTAGTGCCTGAGCGTTTGTCTGTCTTTTTCTTGCTATTTCTTCTTAGTTTATTTAAGTTTACTTGTCTTCGATCTTCTCCAATGGGCATTCCCAAACTCATTTTTGTAGAAAGAAAACAGGTACCAGTGGTAGGGCAAAGGCATTTCTCGTTAGGGAACAACTTAACTGTATAGCTTTCTTCTTTACTCCCTTGTACCACAAAGCATCCCATACCTGCAACATGACTCACCCCTTCATTGGCTAGGAACGACTTGGCCAGTGCGATTTGGCTGTAACCCGTTTTTTGCTTGTCCTGGATCTTCAAAGTCATCGGTTATCACAGTAGCATTCTGTGGCAGTTCGTCAAGGGTATTGTCCATGGCAATTGAATCAGCTAAGTTAGTGTCGGTAGGCTCTTCAGGACCTGTAACTATCTCACTGTGGCACTGTTAGGCAACCCCTCTTCCCTTATATTGTTTACTATCTCCTCAAGGGTTATTCTGCCCCAATCAGTTAAATATTTTATTACTTTTTTCATGGACTCTGGTTATTCCACTGAACGGATCATACATACCGAAGTCTTCTAAAATCCACCTGCATGCATAGGTCTTGATGTATTCCACTAAATCATGGTCAAAATATTGACAGTACCTCACATTCATCTGAAAATTTTGAAGCTGATTCACATTTAAGTAAATTTAATATATCATCAGTATAAATAGGAACTTCCTCACTTTTAGCGCCATGTTTTTGTGACCAGTAATGTACATCTAGTCGAATGTGATTCCAACAATATAAGATTTGTAAATAAGGAAATAATTTTTGTATGGCATTAGTTATCCCTCTCTATCAGTTACTCATGGGATATTGTGTTTGCACAAAGAAGGAACTAAATCTTTTAATTTTCTAAAGAAAACCTTGTGATGGGCCTGGAATTTTCTCTCATTAATCAGGTACGCAACAGGAACACTAGGATCTCCCTGAAACAATATATGGTGCAAAGTTAGAGGGGATACATAAGTCCCCTATATCAAAAGTTGTATCATATTGAAGAGCAAAACGAGTTTTGGTCTGTATCAACTAAAAGATCTTTAGCACCAGTGACACAGACCAGAATGGGGAACACAGTTACATTCCACACAACATCCTTAATGTGATAACTTAGTTCTATCATGTTATAAACTGCATCTTTACTTAGTCTTTTACTGTCATCAACTGGTCTCTTAGTATTCTTGGACTTAAATTTCTTGGGATTTAATTCTCCCTGATCATTGTCTGCTACTGCTTTTCCTATCATGTTCCTGTATACCTTTGCTTGATCTGCTCTATAGTGGGAGGTGCGGTCCGTCTGTATAATAAATCATCAAACCTGCTGTTGCCATGCAATCTAGGCTGAAATTTGCTGTCATCACTCTATAATGAACGATGACCAAATGTGGCTTATCTAATAGTGTATAAACATCTCTAGTGAAATCACTTGTACATTTAGGTGTTTTGGCTTGATTGGGAAGACTGCATGAATAGTATACTTTAGTTAACTTAGATCTTTCCTAGGAAGTTTTTTAGTCCCATTGTTACGCCACATGTAGTCATCACACTTCCAGTCGTCACCAATCTTAGTATTAAAAATATACAACTGACCTGCTTTAGGCTTTCTAACCCTGGTTGTTGAGAATTTGTGGTCTAAGTCATTCTCAACCAGCTGGACCAAAAAATTGAGACTTACGCTTCCTGTAGGAGTGGTGTTGTGGGCCACTACAACTGAGCCTCCAACTTGGTGTGGCGTTCTTGTTCCCTTGTGGGCATGTTCGGCAACCATGTGGTCCAACATATCGTTTTCTGTGGCACATGCTTTACAGCAGAAAGGGCAGCTATGGTCCTGCAGGGTTCCATCGCAAAGTAATGTAGTCCCTGAAAACCAAAGCTCAAGCATCAAATACATGCTTTTTAATGTGTATAAAATGCTTTTAATTTTGGAAATGCACTAACGGCGGCTCTGGCAATGTGACATGGCTTCACAAAAGCTTGCACACCTTGCCCAACCTCAAGCAGCTGCTCGTCGGGAAGATCTGCCATTTGGTCTGCATTTTCATAATTAATAATAGCTATTCTGCATTATCTATAATATTGGTCTGCACTTTCTACCATTTGGTCTGCATTATCAAATAGTTGGTCTGCATTTTCTATCACTTGGACATACATGTCTATAATATCTGACTACAACTAACAACATTTTGCATCATGAAACATGAAAACACACATATATATGCCTATCTACAGCTAATCAGTAGTAAAGTAACTCCACTAACCTTGCAATAATCTGCAAGTGAGTTCGTCCCTATGTGGATAACAGCAGCATCTGGTTTGTCTGTCGGCTGATGATGTTCCAGACATCCTGATTCCACAGTGTCTCTATAGTAGCTCCTCTGTGGATAATCCGCCTGTAGTTCACATGGTAATCCTGTACGAACATAGTGCCAGGTAAATACTTGAGGATAGAATCCGAAAAAACAAGCACACAAAGATCCATGGTAAATCTAAGGTAGTCTGTGTTATGAAATATAGATATATTATAATTGTCAGAGACAAAATATAGATATGAAGAAGAACCAAAATATAGATATGAAGAAGAACCAGAAATAAATGTATTAAATACTAACGTACCTTTGGAGAGAAGCCAACCAGGATTAAGGAAAAAAAATTACCGATAAGAAGCTGAAAATATCAAAACCTTCTGACCAATCATACAGCAGCTTTTTCTGTCCTTTCTATAATTTGTTCTTTAATGTACTTTCTTTATTCTATCTATTGTGCTCAGTTGTTTTAATCATTTTGTTGATTGCTATTTTGTGGGGTGCAAACTATAAGATGGATTGCTTTTCACATGGATTACGAATCAAGTGCAATTACACTCCTTAACTGGCCACATAATCTTACCTCAGAAGAAATACTTCTTTTGGTCTGCATGGGTCCACATTTTTCAATCAATGGCAAAATAGGGGTGTGTTGTACTAGTTTAAACAATCAAACGGACGATGGGCTCTTGCTGGTTTTAGTGTGGTGCGCCTGGTCCGCATTATACACTCACCCATCATTGAGCGCATAGCTTGAGGCACGTGACTCACACAGAGCATAGATCATATAAGCCAATTCGCAGACTGATGTTTGCAAACATGCTATCGTATCTTAGGCTGAGCAAATGGGTACTCCTTAGACTGAGTGTATACTGCGTTAGCACCCCAACTGTGTACACTCAGTCTACGCAGCTCAGCGCCCTGTGTACACTTGGTCTAGGTACACCTCTCTGTTGCTGTCTAGGTATCTCTACCTTATATGCTCGTTTTATAATTTTACCAGTTTAAAATTGCAAAACTTTTCACTGAGGCGATTTATTATGATTTGTTCAGTTAATATTCACACAAAGAATTAAATTGCACTGAATGGAGGACAAGCCCATCTAATTATTTCTGTTAGTTTGACCTTGGATGAACTAGAGAAGGATTGGACACTTCAATACTTCAAAGGTTCACACTGCGTTTTGCTACCAATTAATGATGCTGTAATAGACCCAAGTGTTATAACTCCCCTCACTGATTCCACTGTAAATATGTAATATCGGCTGACATGCATATCTTTCCTCTGCACACAGTATAAACTGACATTTTTACCTCCATTGTTTTTGATGGAAGCATGGTTACTTCTGTAAGTGAAGAATAAGCATGGGGTTGTTATTCAGGGTTGGGGTTCTGAAACTTTTATGGTTGTCTTGGGATAACTACCCTATGATAGGGTAAAATGTTCTCAGGCTGTTCGGGTTATCAATTTGCTTCAAATTTGGATTGTATACTCTATAGGGTGTTAGCATTATGTTCTAACGCGTTTAGGCTTGCCATAAGGTAATTACCCCATGGTGAGGTCAAATGCTCTTGTTTGGATGATCGGATTTGCATCAACTTTTGATTGTGTACTCTATAGGTTGTTAGCATCATGTTATACCACTTTTAGGGTGGCCATGGCGGGCGGGGGCCTAGCTCTGAGGTAGCGCTCTGGGCTTCCAACCGCTGGGTCCCGGGTTCGATTCATTCCTGGTTGAGCCTAAGTTGGATGGCTGTTTCATCCTTCGTCTCATTGCCATGGTCTCTGCCTGTCCTAATTAGCCCAACTGGTGCAGAAATACAGGACGTAAAGCCCTAATCACACACACAACACACGCACACACAACACACACACAACACACACAACACACACACAACACACACACAACACACACACAACACACACACAACACACACACAACACACACACAACACACACACAACACACACACAACACACACACAACAACACACACACAACACACGCACACAGGGTGGCCATGGTGGGATAAAATGCTATTGGCTGTTTGGGTGATTGGATTTGCTTGGAATTTGGTTTTTATACTCTATGGGGTATTAGCATCATGTTGTACCACTTTCAGGGTTGCCATAGGGTAATTACCATGATGGGGGTAAGATGCTGTAATTTCTGTAACACTTTAATGGTTGACGACAAAAACAACTTTTTTTTTAATGAAGAAATGGTTTACATCGCTGACTCAGAGGAGCTGTGATGAAGAGTATTGCAAACTCGCCAAATTAAAAGAAAACTTGACATGGAATCTGCCGTTTTCCCATGCAGTGTTATCAGTGGTTATTGGTACCAATGCCTATTAATAACAAAATCCTCCAAGACGGTTTGGTGGCACTCCACACAAGCACTAGCGGACTCCAATAGATTGGAAAACAAACGTTTTTTTTTTTTTGTTTGGCTCAGATTAGAGTTTTCCCATTTTCAATAGGAGCTTCATTGTTGGTTTATCTCAAAATCAAAGATACAGTCTTCCCAACTCTTCTGCCCCTTTGGTGTCCTCCATCAGTCGGGAGAGGTAACCCTCATCCCATTCGATGTTGGGCACCGGGGCAGTTGCTCTAAGTACTAACTCTATAGCTTCATCATTGCCCCTTGGGTGTTTTGTTTTTGTGCATTTTAATTTAGGAGAGTGGGTGATATTTACACACTTATATACCTACTAAATAATCCAAAAAGTCTTTTGTATTTGCTCATTAGATGGTTCATGTTTATATTTATTATACCTGTGTGTGCAAGATACTTGTGTTGTGTCGTATCTTGTGTGTGTACCCTTTTTTAGTAATTGAGCACATTTTAGTATGTTTGCTCTATTTTTTTTTTGAGTGCATTTTAATATGGTCACTCATAAGATATTTCTTTTGTTATTGGTATATTTGATCAGGACTCTTTTGCTTATAGCATTAGAAGGGGATTCTGAAAAGTTTCGGAGATCTTTCTCTTAATTGCTTCCTTTATTACATAATTATATTCTTCTTGATTATACCATTGAGTTCTCATTTCCATTAACATGCGTCCGAGCTCATTCTGTCCCAAACCTTGTCTGCCTACAGCCCAGAACTCATCTGTGGTGTCTTGGGATAGCTCATGTACCTTGTTTTCCAGAAGGAAAAACCGGAAGGACTCATCTTGTTGCAATTTAGTCATCAAAATATATTTCATTATGTCTCTTTTTAAGTTCTGCCATTGATGTTGGTTGGTCAAACCTATTTTACGTGCCATTGCTTTGGCCCCTCTTCCGGTTTTTTCCCTCTGGATCATTTGGCACATCACTCTATCCCCACTGTGGGCCGCTTTTGCATATTGGTATGCTGCTTCTGTAGTACTGAAATATTTTCCAAAAATTGATAATTTAGTAGGAGTGAAATTTGATAGGATACTTTTCTCCCCTTTGAAAAAGATTGTCCTGTTTGCTACCCGGAGAGATGGTCTATAGTTAAGATTGGGGGGCAACTTGATGACTCTTGTACTCACCCTGAATTGTTTCATGTAATTTATGGACTTTCCTAGGTCTTTGTAGATCATGTTCAAGATGCCTATGGCTAGGCGTTCTTTCCCATATACCGATAGATGGAGGCCATCTGGCAGGAAGGCATCCTCTATCAGCTTCCGTCCTTCTGGAGTGTTATAAGTTTCTACTTTGTATGGGTTTTTATACAGGAATCCAGGATGCCTTCCAGCTGCTTGTTTCAGTTCTTGGTTAATGGATTCCCTTGCCTCTGTCATGGGGTTTTGTCTTTTTAGTTCCCATCCTGTGTCTCTTGGCCTGATCCTTACAGCTAATATGATGATGAAGGTGTATGGATAGTGCCTTCTTAATCCAATACACATAGTTTCCAGATGAAATCTTATATCCGATATCTTTCTCCCGACATTGTTAGTGCCTATGAGGGTCACTATTGCATCCGGTATTGTGTATTCTTCCTCAGATGTGTGTGGATCGTAGCTGTATCTCTTGGCTAGCTCTTCTATCCTTAGGCCTGATGTGGCGATTGATGTTGCCCCTGATATTGGTAGGTTCCTCACCATGGAGTCCCCCTCTACCATTATATTGATGCCTTTAAGCGTTTTGTTCATATTTTCCAGGGTTGGGTTTCCTACGACCATATTACTTTTCCATTGGAATACCGACGTCTTGCTCGCCCTATTCTTATGCAAGTATTGTGGTCCTTTCCCCACTCGGTTCATTCTCTTGATGATTGTGAAGTGGCAGCTATAGTAAAATGGGGGATAGAGAAAATGACCAATAAGGATAGTTGTATTTTGAAAACGAACGTTTGGAAGACATGTCTCTCAAGCATACACTCAGTATCGAAATACGAGAATAAGTGAGGACCATTTCTAGACTCAGTTTATATATACTTGGTCCTGCAATTGAGAATTGTAATCAAGAAACCAAGAGAACACAATAGTCTTCCAGCACAGCTTTAATTAGACAGGACCAATACAATGGAATAATTGGAGGGGGGAGAAAATCAGGTCAAGTGTCAAGGTGAACTACTCTTGGGTGAGTTGTGAAGTGTCAAGTTTTACTCAGGTGTCAGCATTAATTGCAATTGCAGGTCCTTTAATTGCCACCGGTCTTACCATCAATGACGTGCAATCGTGGCTTCTTGTGATCGTAGCTACACTTCGTTTTATGAAAGTAGCCGTTTTGGTGAATGAAAGTGTAGCCGTTATGGTATTTATGGCTGTAGCTGTTTTGGACATTGCTTGTAGCCGTTTTGGACATCGCCTGTAGAAGTTTTGGTCATCTGTTCATTTGGAATTTTTGGGTGTAGCCATTTTGGGGATGCCATTCAATTTTGTAGCCGTTTTGGGCTGTAGCCATTTTCGCGTGTAGCCGTTTTGACTGGCATTCGATTAACAGGGCCATGAGTAAGCATGTATAGCCAATTTTTGACGTACGTGGTCATCAGTAGGTCTTATACGTGACAGTGTCAATGCCCGTTAGGTGGAGGTACGTTTTAACTGAATAAAATCTGTTAAATGTCGTGAATATCATCAGAACTGCTTCCAAAGCATATGAAATTTAATTACAAAACTAAATTGGAAACTGCTTTGTTGTTATAGCATGTGACTCTCATTATGTATTTGCAAGAAAAGTGAACTTCCCACATCAAGCACTTCTATCATATATCGATCATTCTCATTGATGTCTTTCTGATAAAACTTTTCCAAGTCCAAGCAAGAGAGAATGTAGTGCATTGTAATTTGTCTATCATAATGGAGTATTTTATCTATTGCTATGGGTATAAGTCTTTGGACACTTCTCATTTAGTAACCTAAGTCGATGTAATGCTGCTCCTGATTGCAGAAAATTAAAATTGACCAATCTTTATGGCAATAGTTACAAAAAAGCTTACTGGAAACTGCTTCAGAATTACAGCATGTGACTCATTTAAATATAGATGTATGCCTGATATATTAAAGTTTAATTATTTAAACTGACATCATTGACAGATTCTAATATGGCAAGATTGGATATTCATTCTCACTTCAAACGATTGCAGCTGTTCTTATAATCATCTTCATAAAAGTAATCTGGATATTCGAAACATTAATGACATACCAATTCACATAATTAGGCAGTCAGTCTGGGCAATAAAAAAACATAAATGGAAAATTTCTTTGACTCTAAATCCTTGGATGGCCGTTTCTAATTAGCCCAACTGGTGCAGAAAAACAGGACGTAAAGCCCTTATCACACACACACACTTGACTCTAAATCCTGTTCGCTGTCTTCAAATGGACCTGCTGAAAGTGAAAACTGCAGGACGTACGGCACTGTAGCAACATATTCGTGATAAGCCATGCTTTGCCTATTAGCTTCCATAGTAATTGAATTGTAATGTAGTGGAGATGGAATATATATGGACAGTACAGATATAAAGTGTGTTATTCTTTTATTATCACTTTGATTTTTAAAACGAGTAGAGAGCATAGGTGTAAAGTGCAATCCTTGACCGAAGAGGTAACTGGGTTGAGCTTAATTGGCAGCAGGGGTATAGAATGCGCTTATTGTTCATTAGCAAGAGTGGGCATTAAGCAGTTGGTAAATTGGTTTGTTGGTGTGAGGGAACTAAACTATAGGGGAATAGGGTGACAGAGGTGTTGATTGTGGTAAAAACGCCCAAACTGAGGTCCAGTCTGATCTTACTATATGTAGTCAATCACGGGGCAAAATGTGATATATATGTAAAATTATAAATATGAGACCGAACTACTTCATAGATCGTGAGTCCATGATTTGGGATGAGTTCATAAAGATGTACAAATTAAAAGTCCAATAAATCAGGCTTGTTTAGAGTCAAATGTTGTTACAAAGCTGTCCAATTAAACAAAATATGGCACATGAATCATTGTGCTGATGTACAAATTGCCATTCATGGTGGCTCTGTCATATGAAGCTTCAGGTGCCCTTTGCTGTGGTCCACTGCCTTTTCATGTGAAGATATCAAGTCGTCTTTGGATATCAGTTGAATCTGCTTCGCCCAGTCTTGTTCTTCATGCCCAATCTTGCTGGTGGTGATGATGAACCCAATTCCAGTGAAGATGATTTTCCCGTTTGATGGTAATGGATGGTACATATGTGATCAGAGAGTACCTGTGAGGTCGCAGATGCCTCCCTTCCAATGCATCATGCCTTTTTATCGTCATCCACTTGACGAATCTGCATTGTCCCAGGATGTTTAAGAGAGGTCCTTTCATCTGTAGCAAGATTTGTCCATATCACTTTTCCCTCATGATAGGACTTCATGACAAGGATAATAGCCCGAGAGCAACAGCAATGCGTGAAGCCACGTGTCAGCAGGGTGTGTTACCGGATCCCTCAGCCACCTGTTGAACTTGGGCTATGCTACAAAAGTGGTTTGAGAGACAGCTCCGCACTGTAAGTCATACGAGGCCGTTACTCAGAATTTCCAATTGCTCTTGAAAGGATTTCGCCTTCAACCCTTTTTCAGGTTCCGCCAGATAAAACCTGCCTGCAATCAGGTGAGCCTCCCCAAAGGGTTCACTCTATGACCCGAGTATGCAGCGATCACTGGGGTCTTGCGACTCTGAAAGACTCTGCAGTGCCTGAACGACTCTGCAGTGCCTGAACGCGAATCAAAGGTACTACTCGAGAGAGTGGCTGTACACCTTGTACCCCATGCTGGATATTTTTATAAAAACCCATTAGGCTGGCATGACGGTAGGCGCAATAACTGCTTGTTTGTCATACTGGAGTCTATCTCTACCGCGCTTAGTATTCCATGGCCAAACTTTTCCCTCTCTCCTAGCTCTGCAATAAGTGTAAAAATAACGGTTGTCTAGTCAAGTGGTCTGCCTGACGACTGGTCCTCTGACAAACTCGCCCACCTATACAGCTGGTCCGCCAGTCAGGTCAACTCATCCGCTACCTACAGTCATCTGGTCCACCAGAAAAGTCATCTGGTCTGCCACAAAAATTTGTGTGAGGGGCGCAGTTAAATGCGAACCTGGCGGAACCGTAGCGTTCCACTCAATAAAACGCGGACCCAGCAGACCCATAGCTTACCAACTTTTTTTTTTTATTACAGATTATTATTTCTGTATTATTATGTTTTTTTAAGACAAGATAAACACCAAGGTCAATGATTCATATTTATTATATAAAGACAAATAATTAACATTTAATCAACGAAGTCCGGCTTGGTAACTAAGTTGGCCAGTTGTCTTGTGAAGTCCATTCTTCCTTGTCCAAGATGGCATGCAGTTTTGTCTGTTAATGGAAGGCCGGCTTTTTTTGTTTTCGTTTTTTGTCAATTTCCGGTCACTAATGAGTTCAGCCTGAAAAAAAAAACTGTTTTATCGGTTCGTCAGATTTATTATATTTTAGGAATTTGATTGATAGGCATATATATTACATATACACACTTACATATATCATTAAATTAATAATACCTGTGATTTAATGATAGTTTCTTACCTGCAGCTGCACTGTCTCAGCCTCTGTATGAAGAACTGTAATCCGCTGGTAGAGGTTGATGTGTCGTTTCTTGGTGTGGGCACTGTGTAATCAGAAGTGCCATCCCTCAGTGTCGTTATTCAATCGTGCGGATGGGCTGCTTGTAGACGCACCAAGAGGCCACACTCCACACCTTGTTCCTCAACCAATTTTTTCTGACATCTGAAAAAAGATGAGGAAAGAATTAATATATTTATGTGTGTATCTTCGTGTATTATACACATTAATACAACAGAGACAATCAAATATTAATGAACTGAACCTGTATAATTTACACACACATACTACAATTAACCTTAATTTAAAAACTTTAAAAACATTATTGCGCTGACGAAAGCAAAGAATTGAATTACCTGAAAAGTTCTTCCAAGGCGTCTCCCTCGGCCTTCTCACTCAGCTGGTCAAAGCTGGTGACAATCACCTCTTGGGGTAAGGGGCAGGCAGAGCAGCTGTCTCACCAACTTGTTTGTTCCTCTGTCGTTGCTGTATGCAGCACGTCCAAGCCCCTGCACCGGAAAGTAAACAAAAAAAATCTTATTGTCTTGGATCTATTAATTTCATCATTTAGGCATTTACAGTTGGTTGCAAAATGAAAAAGCAGTTGGCTATATATATGTACATGTACATACTGCAAATAAATTTCCAAACATTTAAATTGAACATGAATTACCATAACTTTCCAAGTCTTTCCTTGAGCAAGCTTGCCAAGCTGTCCCTCACTTGCAAAAATCAAGTGCCGCTTTCCGTCAGCCCAACAATCATGCCTCAGGAATCCCTCAGGGATGACCTGATACCTAAGCTGCAAAAAAGAAATGGAAATTAATGTAACCCTTCTAGGTATATATTCAAATTACTTCTTTTGAATACTTAATGTTCATGGTACTTAGTACTAGGATAGTAGGGACAACCTCAAAATCTAATGTTTTTGGTTGCTGCGGTCGCTGATTTGCATGTTTGCGATTGACAGCTCTCTGGAGAAGATCGGGAGCCTTGACGTTTAACCTCGTCTTGGATGAACATTTCTCAATTTTATCAATTTTTTTTTACATTTGTGTGGTGAATATAAAATTATTTATGTAACTAACATCATCAAGGCCTGCAGCTTTGACATCTGCCACAATCTGTACTGTTGCAAGTAGGATTTCTTCACACTGAGCAGAGATGAAATCGGACTTTTCCAGGCATATTTTCAGCAGACTGAATTTCAATTTTTCCACATGACCTCTGCTAGGTGGCTTTGGAATAATGCAATTGAGGTACTATTCATTGTGCCTGTATTAGTGATTAGTAATAGATTCATACAATTATATTTATACACACAGAAAAGTCATGATTCCATGCACCTTCAATGTGGTTGGTTTGGACTTTTAAGTTTCTTTGTTCTTTTAAGTAGCTGAAAAAGCATACTTATGCTCCACTACATAATGTTCAAATCGTCTTTCAGATAAGCGTCTGTATCCTGCCCAGCCAACACTAAATATTCGAGATCTTTTACAATGTTATTTGTTGATTAATTTAAGCAATGTACAACTGTCTTATCAACAAGGAATAATTTAATTCTATTAAATGATCTTTCAACCTGGCAAATATCAAAATTTTCTGACCTACAGGCTTTCCTCTGTGATACTTAATTCGTCTGCCAAATAGAGATTAATCTATCTCAATGGTTCCAGTAAATTTAACTCCCATAACATGTCTGAAAATGTATTCAACGAATAGACCTCTTACAAAATTTGCCCAGTTTATAGCAGTGGACTTCATAGACAACCTGGAGAGCAATGTTTCAGTGATGATTCATGTAAATAAGTGAAAAAGAAATTCAGAATATCCTGTAAGTGCATCTTGAGAAAAATTAATCATTTCTAATGGCATATTCAGGTTTAAAGAACATTTTTACACCATCTATGCTACAAGATCTTTTTTTGTAGGTACAAGGTGATTGACATTTTGAACATATTGTACAGTTCTTCAACAATCCATTTTTCTGCAGCCATGATATAACAACCCTCATAGATGACATGAGCAATATATATTGATTGTAAGGATGTCCCAAATCAGTAAAAGTGCATGTAGAAATATTATCTGGAGATATTCTAGTTTTCCAAGGCGATCTTGTGTCTCTTGGTCTAATTTACTCCTTGCTTCTTCTGAGTCCTGCGGGCTTACATCATTACTGCCAGGATTTCCATCCATAATATCAGTACTAGATTGACTAGCTACTGCATTAGAGTCCATAAAGAGCAAAAACAACGAAGGGCAAAAACAACAACCGGACATATGTCATGATTAGCATCATGTTGAATAAGAGGTACTATTTTTTTTCACATCAAGTGATATGATTATTTATATCATTGGATTATTTATAGATTAGAAAAAGTGTTGTTCAACAAATTGTGAAAAAAATTAATTCCTATTAGTTTAATGTTATGAAAATGATTAATAAGATTTTGTATAGGTGTATTAGTTAGAGGGTTGTCAATAACATAAATATAGACAGGAGTAATTATCTATGCATCGAAAATTGGATAAAGAACATACATTGCTTTATAATGCAAGTGGGTTTATGGTTTAAGTAATTGAATATTTTATGACTGATATATATTAAGTTAATATATATAATAGAAAATATATAAAAACTCACCTAAATTATTCCTTATGCGAGGAGAACCATTTACACAATCATATTGTCATTGAGTTATATTCCATGCCCAAAGGGTTTAGTATTTTGTCGAAAAGACAAAAACAAGTTTTTCATGTGTTCCTGTCTTGATAAATTTGCTGCAAATATGCCTCTAAGATGGCACCATTGATATAAAACTACAGGGTTTAGGCCATTGAACGATATAAATACAGCAATAACCTCCCAATGCAACCAATTTGTCTTCCTAAATATTCTTCCTATATATTTCTTGGCCATTGCTGTGCTATCGCCAATATTATATTGAATGTCGCTCCATTATTCATAAACTCCACAAGGTGTCGTGATATGAAACTAGCTAAGTATCTGAAAACTTGATGGAATATCACTACAATGATGGACTAATGCATAAATTATCTTACTATTAATTATAACAAATATTGTACAGGTTGGTCACTATTATCACCTGATATTAAGTATTTAGATGTATAACAGATCTAGTTGTTACTTATTTACAGGCAGTGTATAATGAAGTCATAACTGCTTGTATTAAAAAAATCCTTGGGTGTATTAAAACACATCAACAATAAAGCATTGCATCATGACATTAACTGTAATAGTTTGTCAAAATTAAAGTAAGCTTATCAAAATGTATTTGCTACAATTGTAATATTTCCATTTTTAAATCTGTGAGAATATAAAATAAGATCAATGCAAACAATGAAAAAGGGGATTATTTAATAGGCTCCTTAATAATGCATATTTTTTTATGGAAAAGGAGTTATATAATATAACCTTTAAGTATTCCGGTAGGAGTCAAGATCTCCAGCAGGTCTATGGACTGATCCACCAGTCTCAGAAATGGCTCCATAGCTGGTCGACCACCTTCTCCAACAGCGTGTAAAACCTGGGAAAAAAACCACAAGGATGATTGTCCTTTTGGGCACAACATTCTCAAGAACATGAGGAAACTCAATCTCCTGACCTACAGGTGGTGGACTAATGATTCCTTATGCATGGTCTTTGTTTAGACTGACAGGCTCAGGTTTGCCATTCTTGCCAAAATAAATCTGAAAATTGCCCTGTCGAATCTGATTTATGTTGGCTACAAGGTTGTTCAATAGGGCCTTGCTTGTCAGGCCATCCGTTTGTTGACCTGTATGATCACTTACGATTTTCTCAATCTCAACATTCATCAGCTTCTCCACAATACAAGTAAAGCCATGCATAATGTCAAAAACTATATTATTGAGTGGTATGGAAGGAAGGAGAGATTCCTCATGTTCTCTATCAACCAAAATTCAGAAAATTGGGAAATCTGTTCTAAGGCTATTTGGAGCAAACTCTTTAATTTGATCTTTCTTTGGATGGTGGTAAAACATCCATCCTGTGTCCGAAGTTTCTCAGTTTCTTGGAGCCATCAAGGATTTTAATAAGGAACATTTCATCTCCAGTAAGGTGGCGGGGGCCTAGCTCAGAGGTAGCTACAAGTCCCCTGTCCATAGGACAGGGTTACAAGGTCCTGGATGAAAAAATATTGACTTTTTTGCTTGAGTGGGAACTAGCCTTTTAGTAAACGTTTGTCACACAACATACACCCACTGTAGCGTTAGACATACCTTTTTTCTATTGTGTCGCGCTCAGATATGGTTGATTTCTTCCAATATTATTCGATTTCTGTGCCATTTTCGAATTCACATTTCGGTAAACAAAGCTTGAAGCATGGCCGCCTAGTTCCGAAAAACTCACAAGAGGGCTCTGGCGATGTTTCAACGCCCCTAGTGGCACACAGAATAGCGCTGGAAAGTCCGTAGTTTTCTCAATTTCACAATTAAAATATTTTAACAAACTATTCCACACGATTCCACTGTTCTATGGGTCTAATGAAGCTAAATTATTAGATATTTATCTGCACCATTGCACCTGGGTGGCGCTGTGATGTCGCCGGAGCCCTCTAGTGAGTTTTAGTGTAAGTAGACATCAATAACATAGTCGATTCGTCACAGCACGATTCGTCTTCGTAAAAACTGGACGCTTCATCACTCAACAAAAGGTCGTTTCTTCACCGGCAGTTAGCATATTTTATATAATAGCAGTGACCATACACTGTGTACCGGCCAAATCAACCAATTTCGGATGACAAATCGAC
This sequence comes from Alitta virens, assembly GCA_932294295.1. Taxonomy (NCBI): domain Eukaryota; kingdom Metazoa; phylum Annelida; class Polychaeta; order Phyllodocida; family Nereididae; genus Alitta; species Alitta virens. The sequence continues at coordinate 40,525,371 of OW028574.1, read as the reverse complement.
CAAATTCGGGTGACGAACGGACCAGTTTTCATTGGGTTGAATCAGGCAATGACGAATCGACCTGCTACCTGTGAAAGCATGAACCAAGCGAACGTGAATTTTGAAAATGCTCTTAAAAAGGATGTTTCCAGTGGCTTTTTCAGTACAATCTGCGTGAAAGTAGTAAACGGAGTAGTAATCCTGTACATAACAACAAAATAAGGTATGCTAACGTGTTTATTGAGAAAAATGTGTCGTAATTTTGAGCGTCCATGAATTCCTATAGCAGGCGTTCCGACCCTACATCGCATCTAAGGCAATGTAGGTCGGTTCTGGCTAGCTCAGAGGTAGCACTCTAGGCTTCCAACCGCTGGGTCCCGGGTTCGATTCCCGGTCGAGCCTAAGTTGGATGGCTGTTTCATTCTTCGTCTGATTGCCATGGTCTCTGCCTGTCCTAATTAGCCCAATTGGTGCAGAAATACAGGACGTAAAGCCCTAATCACAGACAAACAACAAGTAGCTGAAAAAGTATACTTATACTTATATATATTACACCTTATTATTGAGCAATTTAATATACTTATGCTCCACTACATAATGTTCAAATCGTCTTTCAGATAAGCGTCTGTGTCCTGCCTGGCCATCACTAAATGTTCGAGATCCTTTAACATTGTTATCTTTGATTAATTTCAGCAATGTACAACTGTCTTATAAACAAGGAATAATTTAATTATATTAAATGACCTTTCAACCATGCAAATATCCAAATTTTCTGACCTACATGCTTTTTCTGTGATACCTAATTCGTCTGCCAAATAGAGATTCATCTATCTCAATGGTTCCAGTAAATTTAACTCTCATAACATGCCTGAAAATTTATTCGACAAATAGATCAGTAAATAGTGGACAGTAAACAATACGGAAAAGAGAAATGTTTCAGTTATGATCCATGTAAATAAGTGAAAAAGAAATTCAGAATATCCTGTAAGTGCATCCTGAGAAAAAAGAATCATTCCTAATGGCATATTCAGGTTTAAAGAACATTTTTACACCATCTATACTACAAGATCTTTTTTGTAGGTACAAGGTGATTGACATTTTGAACATATGGTACAGTTCTTCAACAATCCTGTTTTATGCAGCCATGATATAACAACCCTCATAGATTACACAAGCAATGTATATTGATTGTAAGGATGTCCCAAATAAGTAAAAGTGCATGTAGAAATACTATCTGGGATATTCTAGTTTTCTATGGCGTGTCTATTAGAATAAGCAAGGAGAAAATAAGTCCTGCGGGTCTTGCATCATTACTGCCAGGATTTCTGTCTGACTCAGTAATATCAGTACTAGATTGACTAGCTACTGCATTAGAGTCCATAAAGAGTAATAACAACAACCAGACATATGTCATGAACAGCAGCATTTGAAAAGACTAAAACCGGTTTTTCATGTGTTCCTGTCTTGATAAATTTGCTGAAAATATGCCTCTAAGATGGCACCATTGATATAAAACTACAGGGTTTAGGCCGTTGATCCATACAAATGCGGCAATTATAACGTTTTCCCAATGCACACAATTTTTGTTCCAAAATATTCTTCTTATATTTCTTGGCCATTGCTGAGCTATTGCAAATAATATAAAACTAGCTAAGTATCTGAACAATTGATGGAATATCACTACAATGATGGACTTATGCATAAATTACAATGATGGACTAATGCATGAATTATCTTACTATTAATCATTACAAATATTGCACAGGTTGGTGTCACTATTATCACCTGATATTAAGTATTTAGATGTATATCAAGTCTAGTTGTTACTTATTTACAGGCAGTTTATAATGAAGTCATAACTGCTTGTATTAAATAAATTTCCTCGGTGTATTAAAACACATCAACAATAAATCATTGCATCACGACATTAACTGTAATAGTCTGTCAAAGTTAAAGTAAGCTTATAAAAATTTATTTGCTACAATCATAATATTTCCTTTTTTAAATCTATGTTAATATAAAAAAAGATAAATGCATACATTGAGAAAATGGAATATTTAATAGGCTCCTTAACAAATGAATATGTTTTATGGAAAATGAGTTATATAATATTGCCTTTAAATATAACGGTAGGAGCCAAGATCTCCGGCAGGTCTATGGACTGATCCATCAGTCTCAGAAATGGCTCAATAGCACCTGTAGATCTGTATCCTGGCTCACCCTCATCTCGACCATCTCAGCCTCTCATATAACCTATCATCTAGCTGGTCGACCACATTCTCCAACAGCATGTAAAACCTGGGGAAAGAAACAAGGCCATGGTTTTAACAAGATAAGTCTATCTCTCTAACATCATGTATTTCCACTATACAAGTAAAGTCATAAGTCACGCAGAATTAACAGACAAGTATAACATGTGGACATCATTCAAAACTAATGTTGTCCATGATTTTTAATCACCCTAATCTGTTTGTTTATACAAAGGATAGACCTGCTTGATATTTATTTCACATGAGGTATGCTAATATTTTTATATTTTAGTTAAACACTAATTATACTCAACCAGGTGACCATGTCTATTGTTCTCAGGAGGGATATGCCCAGAGAAAATGTTAGTTAACTCCCTCCTATTCAGGATATAACAATTACCTAAAAGAGAATGAAGTATGTGTCAACATCTCTGCCATTTATTAGCCACATAATCGTGGGGGCCTAGCTCAGAGGTAGCACTCTAGGCTTCCAACCGCTGGGTCCCGGGTTCGATTCCCGGTCGCGCCTAAGTTGGATGGCTGTTTCCTCCTTCGTCTCATTGCCATGGTCTCTGCCTGTCCTAATTAGCCCATCAGGTGCAGAAATACAGGACGTAAAGCCCTACTAATCACCCACCAACCACCTTCGTCTCATTGCCATGGTCTCTGCCTGTCCTAATAAGCCCATCAGGTGCAGAAATACAGGACGTCAAGCTTTAATCACCCACCCCCCACCATTAGCCACATAATCACAGACACCTGTCTAAGAGTAGACTGCTTAATAACATGCGAGCGACTGTGAGCAGTCTAAAGAAGTTAAAAGCAATTATTTGGTGACCTACTTTTATATCGCTACGCACATTCAAATGTACGGCGAACAGCACAAAATAGCTCTTGTTTCACCCCAGACTGACGTAGAAAAAGCGTATAATATCCTAACTTCGCCGGATTTGTATTCCTTGTATAGTCATGAGCAAGTTTGAATCGAAGACCATAGGTCAAAACTGCCTGGGTTAGTTGTGTAAGAGCATTGGTGAGTTGCTCAGAATTAGTTTCCAGGGACCCTCGGGACTTGAGGGTCCCGGGCAGAGATAGTACAGACACATGACAATGCTCTTGTGGATGCCCATAAGCACTCAACACAAATACCAACACTTAATACGAAAAATCTTAAGACCATTATAAGACACACCTTATTAGAAACTAGAAGAACATCTTACGACAGCTGAATGAAACGCCTTATAACAAACTAGATGAACATCTTTGTGCATGAAGTTATAAAACTAACTAAAAAACATGAAACTCCTAATAGTAAAATGAATTAACAGGTACTCGCATACAAGCATACACACTGGAATAAGAGCAGAAATATATGGGGCACAACAGAAACTACAGGTAAATAATGGGATGGGTGGGAGGGACGAAATGAGGGGAGGGCAAACAGCTCTCGAATTTGAGGATTGATGATAGGTATGAGCCGTATGAAGTATGATTGGATGAGAGATGAATGAGCCGGGCCCCAGAAACGGAAGTGGATTATGACTATTTAAATCACCCAAAATGAGACATCATGGGGGTAACTTTATACAAGTCATTTAAATCATGATTTTCTAGGTATGCTGTTGCCTGAAGATTAGTGTTTAAGTTAATATGTATGGATTATTCAATGCTTAATTAGAATGGTTGTTGCAGCACTTTCTCTATCATGGACTATATTTCCATATATATTTTCCATAATATAGCCTTCTTATGTATTATAGGCCTTTAAGGGCTTTTATGGCTAAGCCCCTTGTATAGAAATTGACCAGAATGAAATCTACTGACGAGCCTTTCTGAAATGACCGGATCGAAACTTTGTTTTCCTAATTCATCTGCGCGGTCCTGATGCACACAAACTTATGACCTACTTACACAAAAATCTTTCATAACTTAGATCTACCCGACAAATAAGAAACTCGCGTTAGAACAACTGTTTATGATTATTTCTATGTGATTCAAGACTGGACAAGCAGTAGAACTATGCTTTTGAATGTTCCATGGGAGTGATGTTCATTGCGGTGATTTTCCACGAAGCTAGCAAACTAAATGAACGTTCGACCGATCAGAGCAGAGCTTATTTCATTGCTGGGCCATTTTGCTGAGCAAGGCTAGGGTTATACGAACGACGTCGTGTATGCAAGCGCTTATATACACGACGTCTTGCATATTGTTAGCCAATATACACGACGTCGTGCAATCTGCACGACGATGTCGTGCATATAACTGCTAGTGTGCACGACGACGTCATGCGTAACTGCTAGTGTGCACGATAATCTAATGTAACCTTATATATATATGAGAAGTGGCTGCAATGTTCCAGCAGATACTTTCGGCTTAAGGTTTTGGTATTTCCGTGCAGTAAGAACTTTGAAAAAAAAAAAAAAAAAAAAGGTTTTTGACCGTCATCCCATTAAAAAAAAAAAGAAAAGAAAGAAAAAAAGATTCTCACAAAAATAATTTTAAAATGGAACTTTGAAAAAAAAAAAAGAAGTTTTAGATTTTTGACCGTCATCCCATTAAAAAAAAAAAAAAAGAAAGAAAAAAAGTTTCTCACAAAAATAATTTTAAAATGGATAAGGGTTAATGGAGATTTGTCAAAACCTTGATATATATATGCTAAAAAAATTAAAATAATAATAAAATAATATTAATAATATATATTCTAACCTGAAAGGTTCGGAAGCCATTTTAGGACATGAGAAAAAAATAAATATAAATTGTAAACGATATAGTAAATTGTATATACTAAGTAGTATATTGTATATATGAAGTCATATATTGTATATATACGAAATACTAAATTGTATACACAAGTCTACATATCAAAGCTCTGTTCTTGCAATGCAATCATGTTTGTAACTAAATTGTATATACGAAAATACTTAGTTGTACAAATTAAATAGTAAATTGAAAAAACGAAATAGTAAATAAAAAAATTAAATCTAAATTGTAAAAACGATATAGTAATAGAAAGTAATCAGGTCAAGTATTTTGTATATACAATTTATTATTTCGTATATACAATTTAGTATTTCGTCTATACGATTTGGTATTTCGTATATTCAATTTGGTATTTCGTATATTCAATTTAGTGTTTCGTATATACAATTTACTACATCGTTTATACAATTTAATTTTTTTTCTCATGTCCTAAAATGGCTTCCGTAGAAAGGCATTAAATAATGAGAAAAACAATACTAACAATGGAAAACTGTTGAGATGTACCTAATGCACACATTGAGGTGTTCTTTTATTTTTATGTCCATCTAGTGGATGGGAGGTTCATTGCCATGGTCCCTGCCTGTCCTAATTAGCCCAACTGGTGCAGAAACACAGGACGTAAAGCCCTAATCCCACCCACCCAGTGGATGGGAGGTGTCACATATAGGTAATAACATATTTCGAAAATAAAATTTAGGATTCAAAGATAAAACACGTTTTCTATTAACCATTTATCTCACAAAAATCCCAGTAGTAGATAGTTTAGCCACATATTGACCAAAAAAATTTTCATATCCATTCTTGAGCAAGTTTAAGGAATTATCGATTCTGTCTCTTCATGAAGAGGCCTCATAAAAGGATACACCCCCACATCATATCTTTTAATATCGGAAATATCAAATACCATCAGTATAACCCTATATATTCCCCCCAATTAACCTTGGATATCCCCGAATTGCCCTAACTACCCCCCCCCCCCCCCCCCCACCGGGACTACCCCCAACCATTTACCCTGAATTTGGGATTGCCTCGCCTGTCCTCATATTTTTCTCAGCCAAATTACTGTCTCATAAACCAGCCATTATTCCCTTCAACTCCACATATCTTAAACTTTCCTCGAAAAATTCCCAATCACCTTTTCTAATATATATTCCTAGAACTCTCTGCTCCGGGATGAACCTGATATGAGGCCTATGAAGATAGTTTTGTGTAATTAGCTGTCACTTGTAGTACCAGTGTATATTAAACAAGGTACAAAAAATCTTTTCTGCTTTAAAAAAAAAAGTAACTTCATTGACAAACAATATCGATCTTCAAAAATATAATTATATACATAAACATAGCACTAGATACGAAAGGGTAACATAAAAAAAATTTTAATGACCAAAAAAATACCTGATATCATATAATTACATTAAATTGTATCTTATGAAAATACTGTTTACACATATAAAAATGTCTATATGTTCAGTGTCAGCAAAAATTGAGTTGCAGATATGCCGGGTATTCAAATCTACAAAGACTTTAAGACTCTCCAATGATTTGAATACCCATAATATCTGCAACTATGAGTAGTACCAGTGTATATTAAACAAGGTACAAAAAATCTTTTCTGCTATAAAAAAAAAAGTAACTTCATTGACAAACAATATCGATCTTCAAAAATATAATTATGTACATAAACATAGCACTAGATACGAAAGGGTAACATAAAAAAAATTTTAATGACCAAAAAAATACCTGATATCATATAATTACATTAAATTGTATCTTATGAAAATACTGTTTACACATATAAAAATGTCTATATGTTCAGTGTCAGCAAAAATTGAGTTGCAGATATGCCGGGTATTCAAATTTACAAAGACTTTAAGACTCTCCAATGATTTGAATACCCATAATATCTGCAACTAAATTTTTGCTGACACTGAACATTCCTAGCTAGATCATTGTTCAAGATGTCACTAAACAATAGTCTCACAGGTCTATAGCCTCTGCAGTATCTTCACAGAAAAAAAAAGTTCATCATTAGGACCTACCTAGGCCTATTTATTTTTAATGTTTTTTTAGCCCTGACTGCTTTCTTTTAATTGATAGGCCAGCTGATATTTCCCTTTTTATTTATTTATTTTATTCTTGCTTCATGGATGTGTCTGCAGCACACAAAGTGTCATCCTGGGCTATCCTAAGGCATAAATTTTTCTGGTATTCCACCTTTTTAAATGATCAGTGTGTTTGAAAATTATCTCAGCAATATACTTCCTCCATGTATTACCTGTATCCTATTTTAATTTAATTTAATTTCTAGCGCTGGTGGTTGGAATAATAAATATCATAATAGGCCAAATTTTTTTAATAAGGAACTAAATAATTTCAGTGGGGGGTTAAGCACAGGTTTGGGGGCAACAGACCCCAATATAAAATAAAGCAAATAATAGCTTTCTTCTCAAGCCCTTGGATAATTGAGAAGGAGCTAATATTATATAAAAATATTTTCAGACCTATTTTTTCTTTTCCTCTTGTCATATTCTGGCCTTTTTCTATTTTATTAATTTGTATTTGTTTTATTCTATGTGCTCAAAGAAGAGGGTAGGTTTAGTTTATGTGCTATAGACACAGAGTCCGTAATGGTAGTAGCTTAAGTGTTGATCTGGGTCTTACATATATATGCCACTTAATTCAGCATCAAGTAATCCAAATAAAATTGCCCATGTTGACTAGTTCTTGCCACAATGAATAAAACACATGATAAAACCCTTAATTCCAGGCTGCACTCTAGGCACTCAGAATTTCTAAAAACAATAATGCTCTCTCAGCTTCAGTGATATATAATTATGTTAAATTATTATGCAAATATAATTATTTTGAATATTTCCTCATGGACTGTTCAGATCTTTCAATAACGAGACATATCAAAGACGTGCTAGAGAGAATATCTTCTGCAAAATTGCACATAAAAAATGGTAAAAATTACTATCTGATGCCTAAATAGCTTACATATTGAGATCCATGAACTCAGTTCCCAGATTCCAGTTTCCAGTCAGCTACCAGCCAACTACCAGTTAAGTCAGCTCCCAGTTCTAGTTCCCAATTAGTTTTAGATTAGGCTATCTAGTAAATACACTACAAAATTTCTGCTACCATTCTAAATTACCAGCTGCCAAATATTAAACTTTACATTGCTTAACAAATTTCTGTTAGCTGGATAGTTAGCTATCCAGTAAGCTCCATATTTAGAACCATTAAATAGCCAATGGATAAGGCTATCTAGCAAATACAAATTTCTGCTGCCATTTTATATACCCAGCTCCCAGATTTTAAAGTATCTTTTTCTCAAAAAAAATTCACCTTCCTCAACAAGTTTCTGGTAGCTGGCTAGTTGCTACCGTGTAAGTCCCAATATTTGGTTCCATTAAATAGCAAATAGTTAGTTAGTGTTATTGTTTAATGCCCCATCAGCACCTGAGTGGGCTATGTAGAGGCTCTCTAGGGTAAGATTGATTATCTATAGTTGGTAGTATAAACCAGAAGCATGTAAAAAAATCAATAATTGTCTGCGTTGGATAGCTGGGCAGGTTGTGCAATGCGCACGGTCCTGTTTTAGCCACTGGGGAAAGAGGACTTCACCCCAAGTGTTTCCAACCTCGCCACGTGGAGGCCCAGGACCTTCGAGGGCATTAAATAGCAAATAGATAAGCTATCTAGTAAATACACTACCAAATTTCTGCTTCCATTCTAAATACCCAGCTCACAGATTTTAAAGTGTCATTTTCTCGAAAAAATCACCTTGCTCAACAAATTTCTGGTGGCTGGCTAGTTAGCTATTGTGTAAGTCCCAATATTTGGTACCATTAAATAGCCAATAGACTAGGCTATCTATTAAACACACTACCATTTTTCTGCTACCCTTCTAGATACCCAGTTCAGGCTTGGTGATACGTAAAGGCCAATCCATTAGCTTGCCTCCAGAGACAATTTTCAATGCTAGTGACTTATAGTTTTTAGAAAAAATTTGCGTGTATATGTTCCCTCAATTTCTAAACAAAATACTGCGCTTGTCCGGTACTACGCACAGTCTTTCTATGAACTGACGCATTTCATGCCAGGTTACTATGGAAAAAGTGCAGTATAGCAGTAAAACCATATTCAGTGAGCCTCATTGCCAGGTTTATGCAGAGAAATGCTGAATTCAATGGATAAAGTCACAAATAAATGACAGCTGTGATCATTTTCAAGGCAAAAACATATTAATTTTTTTTATCAGGGGCTGCTGTCCCCCCCCCCCCCCCCAAATCCCTGCGGCTGAACACAAATATGATTTGTATTGTTTGCTTAAAATAAATTTGGTAAAAATAGTAATTATGTTTGTAGGTTATGGACACCAAATATGGGCATAAATTTGGGTCCGCTATAATGCACTAAACTCAAAAAGAGCGTTTATAAGGCATGACAATGCAGTTACAATGCTTGTTCAGTGACATTCAAGAAAAGGATTCAGTACCTCGTCCAGTTGATGGAATTAATGTGTCGAGTTGTTAATAAAGTTTTGAGCAGTTAAGCCTCTTTCACTAAAGAGAAAAAAATTAGGCATATTAATAGAACTACTTAAATGTGCGTGCCAACAACCCTAGAAGCTTTTCCCTCCCTGATTTTAGGAGAGTGGCAAATCAGTTATCAGAAAGGCCGGTGCTTCACACCAGATCATAGCGCTGCCTTCTGGGAGAAATCCATTACCCCACTCAAAGACGCTTTCCTGCACAAGATTGTGTTTTATTACTTACATATTTTGAAGAATGTACCATCTTGCAAATTCCCAGTCAGACCATTATCCCACCACTTCCCTATTGTGATTTCAGCCTTGCAGAACCGCACTATATCACCCACTCGTAAAAATCTAACATATATAAGTCTATATTTTGAGTATTTTTTGGCCCATTTTATATTACTGAATGTGTACTTTATTCAGGGCTGATCTTATCAGATTTACAGACTTTCTTCGCTGCATTAGAGTCTCGCATCCATTTTGTTTGTCACATCTCCCAAACCTGCCTCATTAAAGTGTTAAAGTGAACTGCATGACCCGCCTATATCAATAATAACAATACCCGCTTCAAACAGCTTTGCTGAGGGTATAAAATTGACTTTTAAGCCTGAACAGGGTAATTCAGATTCATTTTGTACACATAGCACAGGAGAATTCTTCATTCTTCTTTGGTCTACACTTCTGAGTGAGGCCAACACAACATAAGTGATACCACCGGTCACAATGGTCACATTTAACCCAAATCGGTTTCTTTGGTATGTTTGGCCAGCCACAAAAGGGGAAGTCACACACAGAATCGTTGTTTTTCTTCATGCTGTCATATAATGTGTGTGTCAGGTATTTGCGGTATCCGATGCAGTGTTCCTGGCGAACAATCATTGGGTTCAAACCTCTCACCAGACACGTTGAATTCTGGAAAGAAATGAAACCCAGTGGAAATAACTGTATAATTATTGCAACACATTATAAATTGCCGGTATATGTTTTGCTTTATTGACGTTCCATTAAAAAGTGTGGGATTGGTGATGGACAGGGAGGTTTTTGATAAAGTGGCGGATGGGCGCAGGGTCTTCAAAAGAGAAAAATAGGGACAGGGGGTTGGTTTACCAGTATTTTCTTTATTCTTCATTTAGGAAATTAGGGGCATGGGGGGTTCTTCCTAATAAAAACCCAGGCGTGGGGGTGTCTGCAAATCTTCAGGTCCATCCCCCCCCCCCCACCACACTAAGTTTAAGTAAGCAAATAAGTAACTGAGTAGGTAAGTAAATAAAAAAGTAAGTAAGTCATTTATTTACGTTTTAATTAACTATACTAGCCCTACGTTGTTTGGGTCGGATCACTATTTTGTTATTATACAATGGGAGCCACACTATGACTATCGGCAGTCGAAACAAAGGGTTGTGAGGGGCATTTTTGAGCATTTTTTTCACATAGAAAGTTATATTTTACGTAGATAATTACCTGAGAGCTATTAGTTCTCAATGTCAAAAATACTAACCATTAGGATAAAAAGTCCACAACTGCTTGAGTCAGTTCGGTGGCTGTTTGGGATTTCCACTGGCGTTAACTTGTCCATCTTTTCACCACGTTCCTTACAGTGTACAGCAAGGAAAGACCTGGAAATGATATTGTGCACACACTTAAAGTAATTTGTCATGATTTTAAATATATCAATATTTACAACAGTGTGTTCAGAAATTTTTGAGCATTTTTTTCATATAGAAAGTTATATTTCACATAGATACATTGTGCACAAAAAAATTATTCATGTAACATACATTTTATATGTACGAGTATCTGCTCATTCTGATGCAGTAAAAGCTTTTTTTCTGCAGATCAGGTGTTGCAATAGTCTTAGTGTTCATAATGTAAAACTCTTGCAGCTGAGAGCGGAGGCTTTACAACGATGCATTGATAAGTTGACAGTGCGTATGAACAAGTTTGTGGAATGCAAAGGGGGTTATTTTGAAATAGTAAGTCCATTTCAAAAATTAATAAGTTGCTTCTCCGGCCATTTTTGATGAAAACTGATGAGAAAGGGAGGTTTTTTTTATTTACTCTAGAAGTGATGAGGGAGGTCTTTTTTCAACATTGCATTGGGTGCACGCAACATAAAATAACCATTACACTCCTTTTTTTCTCCTAAGTTTGTTTTAAACTGCATGCATAAATTCTCAGATAAAATGCAACATTTACTGCCACTAGGGGTGCTGGTGACCATTGCAAAATCCACCAGAGGGCGTCGACAAGTGCTGCCACCTAGATTAAATTTTTAGAAGGAGCTATCAGCAAGAACTTCTAAATCATATGTAGAAGTTCTTGCTATCAGTAACTGTGCCCAAACTATTTTTTAATGACTAATAATGATGTCATATTTAAAGAAAAAAAGCATAACCAATTAAGTTGCGAAAAAAAAAAATGGGGGAAAAAAGGGGAAATATTTAGTTGGAAAACACAAGTGAATATACTTGTATGTACATCTTACTTTACAACCCAACAATACAGAAATAAACTTACTGGAAAAGCTGCAAAAGCTGCTTCTTTCTCACATCATTAGGGATAGAGTCTAGGACACTGATTTCTGCTTTTTCGTTGTTTACAAAAACAAGACTCCAATGATGGTCCCAACATACAGGTATCAAAATAAGTTTGTAAGTCTGCAACATTGTCTGGAAAAGCAATGACAAATGTTATATTTCATGATGATACCAAGTTCAATTATATATATATATATATATTTAATTCTAGAAACATGCATATTCCCTTCACACCAAAATTCCTACAAAAATAACCTGTCAATTATATGGTCATTAAATATAAGCACTTGAAATCCATAGTCTGTCAAATAGTCTTATGTCACATCAGTTTAAAACAATTTGTGGCTAAAACAAATTGCTACAAGAATAGCTTTCTTCCCTTCAGTTTGTTCAATTGTCAACTTGCATGTTTTTATGAATATATCATTTGGTCTTCCACATTCCTCCTCTAGTCATTGTTTTGTACATGCAGTTTTACTGGATTTATTTATTTATAAATATAATTCCCATGGTGCACTTTCAACCTTTGGTTACCAATGAATGTCATTGTTATTTTATCAGACATTTCTGTTACTCATCTAAATAATCATAACTGGTAACATCATGTCACATACCTTTTGATATTTCCAAGAGAAGTCTCCTGCCCTCCATAGTACAGGTGTGAAGCAACTGAATACAAACAGTGAGTGGTGCTTCTCTGTATTTTGCTCCTGGTACAGAAGTCCTAACGTGGCATGTACAATATGAAAACAATAATTATATATAATTAGCTATATTATCCAAGTTTAAACTTCATTTTGCTGATTAAGCTGATTAATATTACTGAAATACACACAATACACATTGCCAAAAATAAACTTACACGGTCATTTAATCACTTTCCAGTTCGTAATATGTTGAATTCTTCCTTTGTTAGGACGTTATTTCTGATTCGGTATTTGGTGAATCCAACGTTTGGCCAGTCTTCTTTCGATATTGCTTGGGATGAGTCTGCAAATGGCACTGGCCAAAGTGTTCTGGCAGCTTCTGTGATGGCCATGCCATGCATGTAGGCATATGCAATTACAGTTGACATGACCTCAGCTACTTCCACTTTCTTCGTCAGACTCTTGGCACTATTCATGATGTCTTTGTGCACCATATTCAAACTTTCCAGGACCTCCGACAATACTTCATCCTGACTTGTCTCTTCAATCAGATTGCTCAATGATGTTATGAGATTACTGGAGCCATCTTTCCCCACATATTCGGCCAAACTTCGGTACTGTGTAGTTGGCATTTTCACAGCCATTGCATGCAGTTTCCGAACGTCTGATGTATTTAAACGGTTCACAAAGGCAAATATTGGTGATGAGCTGATGTGGGTAACATTCGGCTTTTTGGCAGGCTTTTGTTTCTTAACTTTTCCAGTTATTTTCCGTTTAGTGCCAATGGCGTTTGCCCGGACCGGGCCATGCCCGACAACAGACTTCCTCAGCTTAAACGTGACAGTATTTTGTGTTGGCGGCTGGTTTGCTATGGTGTCTTCTGAGGTTGTATCATCCCTCGTTGCGGCTGTAGAAACAAGTGGCTCTTCCTTTGTAAATAAAGGCATTGGTGTTTCAGATTTGGCACTTGGATGACCAGTTGAAGAAACAGCATCAAACGTAGCCTCAAAAGGCTGTGGTGGTACAGGAACCTCGCCGGGCAAAACGGACAAGGTGACGTTCTTGCCCTCAGTTCACACTTTCATCAGCATCTTCACTTGATTTGCTCTTTGGCTGAAGTCCTCATTGTCTAAAGTGGAAGATACAGAGGCCATTTCCTGAAACATAGCCATCAAATAAGAAAACTTCCTTGTCGATGTCAAAGGAAGCTTCTCGGGAACATCAGAAACATTTTTCAGAAGAATGTGGGGTTTGGGAGCACATGGTCTATGAATCAGATTTGGTGCAGTTCTTCTCCATCTTTGATGTATCCAATGTTTTTGGAAATTAGGTTTTTTGCGAAGTATACAGGCAAAGCCATGTTTGCAAATCATCTTCATGGTTTTGCTAAAGATACACGGGCATGTAAATTCAGAGTTTTCAGATGACAATTCATAAGTTTGTCCCTCATACGTACAAATATATCTATTTGCACTGACCAAGGAAATGTCGACTTCACTCAGCATCTTCTTAGCATGATTAAGTTCCTTGACCATGAGATTTCCAGCGTAGTCAGTTGCAGCCAAAAAAATTGCATTTGCCATGGGACACTCCTCTCTTAAGTTGTATTTTATTTTACTGGAGGCAATGGTTGCCTGGAGATTTCTTTGCTCCTCCTTTCCCTTGTCATACTCATTTAGGAACTTGATGCAGTTTTCAAGAGAAGTTGTGAAAGTTAATGTTCTTTTCACCTTTTGGTGGAAACCTTCGAGAAAGTTTGCAGTATGATTCCCAAAATTGAGGAGTTCTTGTCTGTTAAATAAAGTCCACTGCTCCTGACAAGTGTCCCAGCATTCCAAAAAGTATTTTATCAAGTTTGGATATGGTGAAGCTTTTGACAGATACTTCGTTTTCAGTTTCCCATACATTTCTGCCGATCTGGAATACGCAATTTCCTGGAGAATGGAAGCCAGTTCTTCTTGAATTTTTTCGTTAAGTTTTTCCTGACGTAGATGACGTTTCATAGCGCAAAGGACATGCCAGAGACAAAGATTGATTCTGATCCCAGGCATCACACTTTGGATGGCTCCAATTTCAGCAAAGTCTTTGTCAATCAAAATGGACTGTGTCTTTACCACACTCAGGGGATTTTGCTCAATAAACCATTCAAGAAATTTCTTAAGAGCTGGTGTGTTTTCTGCTGTGAGTAGCCCATGAGCCACAATCTGACCATTGCCGTTGCCATCCATAATCATTAAACTAGTCAGATGCATGTTTTTTCGGTTTACTTTATAAGTTGTATCCATCACAAGCAATTCCGGAAACCTTTCATATCGCTTCCTCATAGAAGAGGTTTGAAAGTAGATGGATTCTACAATATCCTCACTGTCTGTTGAAATTCAAATGTCAGTTTCACAATCCTCATCCAATATGTGGATCAGTACTCTTAGTAATTTCACATCCTCACTGTCATTGTTGAGTTGGAGATTCCTCACGTCCTTAGCAGTAATCCTCTTTCCACTCATAGACGACAACAGCTTGCTGATCTTTGAAGAGGTGACACCAGCCTCCGACATCTTTCTGGCTTGGTCTTGTTGTTCAGGGGATATTTTTCTTTGCTGAAATTAAAATACCTGATTTAGTAGATTATCTACAAGGGTGAAAGTCACCTGAATGTCATGCAATCAAGAAAAAATACCATGAACATTACTTAAATGAAATAATTATATTGATAATTAATTATGTAATACCCTAAATTAGATGAGTAATGTAATATTACTGGAGCAAATTTTTTCATGGGTCAAATCAAAAATTAAAATACACACAAGAAATTAACCAATTTCAGTGAAGTTATATGGATATGAAATATATATTTATTGTCAAGTGTCACATGTATATGTAAGTGCTCAAGTGCACATACATAGCATAGGCGGATCCAGGTGGGGTTTCCAGGGGGACCGGGACCCCCCCCCCCCCCCCCCCTTTCATGGCCAGATTTAATTCAGATAACAAGACCCCGGCCGCAATGGTTTGGCCCTTCGGGCCTCGCACCAGCGTGGCCCCCCCCCCCCTTTTAAAGATTTCTGGATCCGCCCCTGCATAGACTTAGCCAATATTCATTCATTTTTACATCTTAATGAACCAATCCAGATAAATTCTCCTCAATAAAACAACACTAATCACGTTATTTCATTATCAATTCATTTAAATGATTATGTATACCAATGACTGATTAAGAATTCCACACAAGGCTATTGAGTAAAATGTACATCGACCTTTTTTCAGGTAATTTAGTGTCCACTTTAGGTAGTTCTCACAGTGCCTATCTGATGCGGCGAAAGTTAAAATATTCCCCTATAATGTAATGTAATGAGCTGAACACTGGTTAAAAACCTCTTTGTTTGGATCATTTTAGTTAGGTAGTTGATATTTAGGCGTGGGGATCAAAAGGTATACAATTACACAATTACTGGATTATAAGCTTACCAACCAGTTAATGTACTTATTTTGGAAAAAGTCCAGTATAGCGGACCCAGATTTATGACCATATTTAACGAGCCTCATTGCCAGAGTAAGTCGTCACAAACTGATGTAGTAATGATGGAGGTTTTCATCGACACGGTAAAGAAAAAGTTTATGTCATCTCCGACAACAAGTTATGCGTGTGTTTACTTATAGTCTTTCACTTAAATGTTTTATTATTTTTTATGTAAAAAACTTTTTATATATCTATTTCTAATACAACTTGTGTTGAACATTCCTGTGTTGGCAATCAAGGCTTTTTCAGTAATTTACTTTTGGAATGATGAATAATCCACCAGTCGACTATCATATAGAAGGTAGACTGACCTCAAGTAATTATTAACATCTATCAGCAAATGTTAGAACTATATATCAACAAACCTCGGGATAAGTTCCATATATTGCACCAGAAACTTCATGGTTGTGATCGTTCACAAAATCGTCTATGATCAGTGTTCCACTTGGTCTGTCGCTGCGGACCTTGATGATCATTGGACACCCAGTTTTGTATGATCTGAAATTGAAACACACAAATTAGAGTTTGCAAACAGTCTCCCAAATTGTACATGAAATGGGTGCAATGTAAAATATAAATTATATGAAACGTGACAGCTACTTGATCATTCTCATGATACATTTTTATTGCACAGTACATCAAATAACTTTATGATATTATAAGAAAATAATATATAGGGTAAAACCAGGGCAATTGATGAGGCCACCCAGCTACTATACTAAT
Source organism: Alitta virens (assembly GCA_932294295.1). Classification (NCBI taxonomy): domain Eukaryota; kingdom Metazoa; phylum Annelida; class Polychaeta; order Phyllodocida; family Nereididae; genus Alitta; species Alitta virens. Next base: position 40,508,416 of record OW028574.1, on the reverse strand, counting down.
ATGAATATTGATATAAATTTATGGTACTATTACACAAAGATACCATTCTGGTTGACTGTGCTGCTTAAGCTAATACAATATTTATCATGAATTCATATTATTCAGTTACATAGGATATTGTCAAGTTAGTCTGAAAGGATAATATCGGTGGATGAGCAGGACAAATAGTTTACCTTTGAATTTGTCTGATTCCTGATCCTGTAGTTAGGATGTTGCCCGAATGTTTGCAGCCATAATGAATACTGCTGTATTGATGTCTTTCATGGTATAATGGTTGCCCAGGTTTAACTGCTTTGTTTGCACTGGCTACTGTTCGTGTGTTACCTGTAAATGAGAAAATATTTGAATAATTAATTTTTTTAATCATGAAAATGTTCTCTCAACAAAAACTAAGTCACTGATATCACAGCAAGCAAAAGACACAACATATTTTTTTTTGTATGAATTCAATTTAGCAAGTCTTTAATGTCAGTTTTTACATCACATTTACATCATTAAGATGTTGGAACCTGATATTTGTTTGGCATTGGAGACTAATTCCATAGGTTAGAAAATATTGTCAACTTCATTCCTGACGTAATATCTAAATCAGTGTCCGGTTTTTACATTACTACTTAATCCATTAAATTATTCCATAACAAAGAGGATACTAATTATTTTTTCTATTATTTGGGTGCAATGAATATCTGGTGTTATATATCATTTGTATATAAATAATGTCAAAATCGAATATATTATGTATATTACATGTATTCTACTGCAGATAAGGCCGTAAATTTGCAGATAATAATTGTGATTCTGTATATGGGATACTTTCCAGAATAACCTATATGAAACTGTGCATTTCAAGTGTAATGAAATGAAATTTTCAATCATTCAAAAATCCCTAAAAATTATAGATTTTCACACTGTTAAAACATGACAGCAAAAATATTTTTTAATATTTTAATAGTTTGGTCATGTGACTTGTTATGTCCGCTATTATGGTAACAGGGAAGGACAGTAACAGGATTGATTTGTGAAGCTCTGTGAAACATCTGAAAGGGAAATGCAGGTAATATTACCGAAGTTTCCATTCCTTTTTGTAATAAAGGAATACTTTCAGAATTGTTGTGAAGCAATTTTCTGTGATTAATAGTTTCCTTATAAACTTGGTAACAGGAATGAAGCACATGAAAGTCACCTCCTGCCAATACAAACTCTTTTCTTTAAATATTGAAAAATATTGTAGGAAATGTGTAAGATAAGCAGACATGCTAAGGTCCCCCATAAAAGTGCTTTCGTCTCTAGAAAAATGCACAAACCTAACAATTTCTGTTTTTCATCTAGCGGCATTTTAATACCATGTAACCGGAGGGACATTGATTGTGTAGGGTGTGGGACGTGCCATTTTTGCTGACAGCAAAAAAGGACCAAAATATCAGTCTGCAAACCTTTCTTGCATTTTTTTTTTATCTTAACTTTGGTCTGTTCATCCTTATACCACAATAACAATATTAAAACAAAGTTTATGGACCTTTAGTGGGGAAATAACCTATATACAATAACTTCCCCCACCTTTTGACTGAAACATAAATTCAAGTGTCATCTTTCCGTCATAGATAAATGACAATTTCAACCTGACATTACTACACGTACTTGCTTAAAACTGTTTCATTATATTGATAAAATATTTTAGTTGTGCTATATAAGCATTGTGGGGGTTTCATGGCCATAAATAATGTGGAGTTACAGCAATGAGGGACAAATGTTAAATATTCATTTAATTTTACCACAGCTCACTATCCCTCAACTTATATTTTACCTACTTACATGATGATTATAGAACTTGCACTTTCCAAACCTCATTTTCATAAAATTAGACAACATGAAATAATTTCTCAAAATGTTATTGTTTGCTACATTTCCTACACCATGATACTTTACGATGATCTGCACAGAATTTGGAAGAATTAAAGTGTCTACATGTTTGTTTTACACACAATTGTGTAACTTCATTACAATATTCTTTGTATATCAGACAAATACGACGGGGAAAATGTGTAAAATTCATATTATCCCAAACCTCTAAGTTTCAACCACTATATTATTTTATGTATATCTTACTATGAGCATATAATTACGGCAACTGGGACCTTAAATTTTTTGCTATATACTATTTGCATATTATGTTTCAAATAATGAGAACCTGTATATCATACTTCTGTAGACCTGTGTAGCTTTAGTAAACAATGTCAATAAAAGCCATATATATATTTTAAACTGTTTGTATGTAGTACGTCGGAAAAGTGTGTAACTTTATATAGTTATATCTTGATATGAGACATATATATAATTTTATATAGTGACGGATAATATATGGAAATAAATATATTGTAGGTCTAATATCCTACATCCACGAAATATAGCCTTTGAAATGTCTTCATCAGGGTACCTTCACTTTCAAAACTTTAATTAAACACTCATTTTATTCCTATTCCTAATAATGTAAAATATGGAACAACTGCTCAAAATTTTGTTGTTTGCTACATTCCCTAAACCCTGTACTGTATGTTTACTTTGACATTACCATAAAATTATGCATGCTTTAAACTGTCATATCTTAATGCCTACTCTTTGTATATAAGTTATTTATGAAGAAATAAAACACAAATATTTGAAGAAAAAAAAATTATTTGCCCTCTGTCAACTGCAATTAATGCAGCAAATTATCGAATTTTACTTTTCATGGACACTTCATAATAATAAAGGTCATCTTAGGGATATTTAATTTTGGAATAAAACCATGTTTTAGCAATGACCAGAAATCTAATAACAGGTCAAGTGTTAGCATTGTTCAACCATGCATGACTGTAACAATTGCAATAGATGAGGTCACGTGAGATCTCTACACTAATCCTATAGTTTAAATAACTATCAGACACGTCAAAAACAATTATAATCAATATGTAGATTACCTTTGAAAATTTACTGCCTTTAAAAATTAAATTTAAATTTGGTTACCATATAAAATGTGGAATTTATTATTTTTAGTTTCTTAACTTCGGTTTAATATGATAGAAAACATTTTGACGAATTTTTTCAAACTACATAATCTTATATTGACAATATTGTGCTTAATATTATATGGGTACCATGGCTAATAAATTATTTAACAACATTGTAAATTTGTGTGTATTAACTGCCATAGTCCTCAAGGTGTAAAATGTACAAGGGAATTTACAGAAGGAAATTTGCTATCTACTATGTTTGTTTTAATGTACCTAGCAGAAATTCCAGAAGTAATTTATACTTAACTCTCAGTCATTGGGGAATGGGCGAATGGAATATCATAATTATGACCAAAGGAAATAGGCATATTACAAGGATGTGCATGGACATCTGGTTTTAGAATGAACTACGAAAGCATCCTGATAATCCACAATCCCACATCCAAACCTCTACTGAATAATATTCTTGTTTTGTCTATATTCTGGTTACCACACACTAGAGTACTTGCAGTTGTTATAGTATAATACCAAAAATGAAATGTCCACTCGTTACCAAAAGTCAAAGCCCAATTTCGTAAACCATAAAAACTCCTCACTGCACAAGTTTCCTATCTTTCAAACAAACTTTTTTTTTCTTGAAAACCACAAAGTATAGAAAAACGTATTAAACTTTATCTTGTTAAGTGCAATTGCAATGTAACTTGCATTATTATTTCAGCTAATTACGCTCTCCTAACCATTGAAATATGCACTGTCCTGTTGAGACTTTTAAAACATAAGCATTCCTATTTTTATAGTATATTTAGACACTTATAATTACTTTAAGATCGGATTTGACATTTGCCAGTAGGAGATGATGACTTGTTCCATTTAAAGCTCTAGGCTTACATGCTCAAATGTGCCGACTTCGGGGTCTGGTCAAAACGGCCAAATATAAAACGGCCAACATACCAGGATGGCCAATCGCCAAAACGGGCCACCATACCAAGACGGCCAAAGGATAAAACGGCCACCTACCAAAACGGCCAATTGTACTATTTGCAGCTTTATATGCTTTCTCATTCATCTATCTTCTTCTAAACCTGTTTATATTTTCTAGGAAGTTTAGAGTAATAATTTTAGATATATATTTCATTTTATATAAATTATTAATATTTTGTTGTTGTTGTTGTTTCTAAAAATAATCCAACTGGAATTAAAATTGATATTGCATGTTCCATCCAATTACCAGGACGGCCAACTCAATAAAATGCATAATAAACAGGAATCAGTTTCAATTCATGCTTGTGATCAATGATGAAAAAGCATGATTTACCCCATTCTTTTCATCATTCAAAATGCTAATAGCAATTGACAGAACGGTCACGGCTGATTACTATTACATATGTTAGTTACATAAATCAGCTATTGCAACTTAAAACCACTACACTGCTGATGTAATCAATTAAGATAAGATAAATTAATTGGACATAACATTATATAGACTCTAATGCTACTGCATAAAAAGGATTTCTTATACCTATTTGTTGTACTGTTAGGGCTAACCATCTTCCATCTCTTAACAATGTATATATATAATAATTAAATAAAGGGTGCTGCTCATCATTCATAATCTTATCCACTTGTCTCATATCATTTGTTTTGAAAGTTGTATTTACTGAGCCAGACAATTTATCATCAATTATAATTCCTAAGTATTAGTAATCATGAACCCTTTCAACATGCTCAGCATTTATCATAACTCTGTCACAATCAATGCTTCTCCTCCAAAAATCAATAACCATTTCTTTTGTCATCTTTACATTGAGATTAAGATAATTTTTATCACAATATGAGACAAACTCCACTTGACCTAAAAAATCCCTTGAATCGTCATCCTTGATTAATTTTACCCAGAATCACTGTATCATTGATGCAATTTATATATATATAGAGCTAGAGCTCTATATATGCAATTTATATAATAATGAATTTAAATATATTGAGTTGGCCGTCCCGGTAATTGGCCGTTATGGGGGGGGGGGGGTGGCCGTTTTTGTGAGTTGGCCGTTATGGGGAGTGGCCGTTATGGTCGTTGGCCGTTTTGACTCTACTCTCCGACTTCTACATGATTTTGCTTAGGGATCAAATAATAAATTGCTCAAATAGGCCGATTTTTAAAGTCAAAATACGTTGAAATATTTTAACACTATATAAACAAGTAACATAATTACCAGCCGTATAGTACATCACAAAATAGATACATGATATATAAAACCTCTTTCGATTTATTATTCATATTCTAGTTTGTCTTATATGCCTAGGCCTACATAAGAAATCGTTGACCACACTTCTCCACCTATCAATACTATATCCTATCACATTGTAACTTACATGGCTAGCTAAAATTCATATCTTGTCATAATATCTAGAGGATAATAGGACAGAGGCCTATGAGCTTGCAGGAAATATTTATCAATTTATTTTTTATACCTATGTTATGTACGAGTACCTGTCCGATAGGTACAGCCAAACAATGGCAATAAAAATATTTCTCCAATTATAGGCCTAACTCTTACCTAGAGTCTACTATCATAGGAAATTATTTTAGACTGTGCACATGCAGTGCCAACACATTAAAAAACAAATTGTCTAGATTGACCAAAATATACGTCCTAAGTAAACTAGTGACATGCAATCTACACTTGCTAAAGGCTTCATCTTAAAATTGTCATACAATATATTTCTAGTTAAAGTACTTACGTTTGACAAGCTGAACATTGTTTGCTTCCGAATATTCTTGCAAAGCCTTTTCCAAGTCCTCCAGAGTTTGGAAGGCAGCACTTTTCCGTAGGTCCGACATTCTCATTAATAACAGTGTAGGTAATACACAAGATCGTCACAAGCGAGTCACATGTGATGTGATTAGGGTAGCAAGTTGCTGGCTTTAATAGCCATGTGGTCAACTTCGCGCCAAAATCACGTTTTCGTACACTAGAGGGCGCTTGTTGGTCAGCACCACCTACAGTCGTAAATTCTTTGCTCAGCCACATACATACGTTTAAACAAGAATATGCATATACATTCGTTTTGTGTTTCTTTCGTTATTATTCTGTGATATGTTTAACTCAGGTTATTTATGTAGCCTAATTTGTTAAGCTGTTAGTTTTTAGACCACCTATAGGGTTAATATTTATAATTAAGCAAACAATGTGATACTAGACACTCTTGATGGCTAATGTAAGTTGTGAGTTTAATCACTTGATTCTTATTTCAACATGTTCCTAGCAGGGTTAATGTTTACCTTGAGAGTTCATCTAATTGTATACTCTATATGTAATAATTTAAGATATGCAACATAGATAAATATTTTTAAAAACTTTTTATAACATAAACACAAATTATATGCTTTTTAACATAAACACAAATTATTTGCTATTGTAAATAATAATTATTTATTTCAAGGTGTATCTAAAATATGAACGACTCCTTAGTACACAGATGTGGAGCTTTTCCATGGCTTTGCAAGACATTCTTAACAAGATAATAATTCTTTGTTATTATTAAGCATATTTAATTCGATTAATAATAGTAAATGTGCAAATTAAAAAATAATAATAAATCTGACATTTTCGGACATTTTACGGATGTTTAGGGAATCGGGCGTTTAAGTTTTCGGACGTTTCGGCACGTTTTCGGACGTTTACGACCTCGAATGTTTCGGTTTTCAGACGTTTTGACTGGCATTCATAGAATGAAAACCGAAACGCCCGATTCTAAATATTTTCATTGGATGTATATGAACTATTATGAACAGAATAAAATACATAGGCCTATAGATAAAATGATAAATCTCCAGCAGAATTCTTTTGAGCAGTTGGCTAATTGTTAACTCTTCCTGCTCATTGATTCACAAAACAAAATATACACAATTTTACATCAAATGAGTTTCACTACAGACAACTGTTTTGTCAGGAGACCTCATTAAGATAGTCAAGCTAATAGTCATAGTCATTCCACAACTGCAATATTATAAATTGCAATACAATTCAAGAGAGTGACCAATCATATTGCACATTTCGATAACACAAAACCGTTATATTAATTGCAATCAGGAGTTTTTTATTTTTTATTATTCCCTAATTCCATAATCCACCACAATTGAATATTTCCACCTCTGTTATGTTCAATTGATGGGGTTTATATTTCATTAATTAGCAGTTGATTAAAGTCAATACTTTCTTTAATCTTCCATCGAATTTAGGTGTTATTTAATTGCTATAAAACGGTGATGACATCATAAAATGATTGCACACTGTTAAAAAAATAAGTATGTATTACTTTGTACTTATTATTAAATATTTATCAGGTTTATTAGTGAAATTAACACCAAATTTATAACTACGTATTCAACTACCAATTCCTCAGATTATGAGCCAGCAATGAACCTGCTAAACCTGCCAGCGCCGGTGTTTGGTGTTAATTTCACTAATAAACAACTAATTTTTTTTTCTTCTCCCCCACCACATAATATGTAGGCCTAGGCATCCAAGTGGATTACCACACATTTAACCTATAATTTGTGTTTATGTTATATATCTTATTTGTATTGTACCATGTGAAGTTAGCATTGGACTTTGGTTTGGCTCCTCAGTGCCCATAGGCCACTTTATATATGCATGACCATATATCAATAGTTTTCATAATCATCACCAGTGATTCACCACTGATGTTCTATCAGCAGAGGCCAGCAAGTAACTTATTGAAGTCACCAGGATTAATTACCCAACCACTACTTCATACATATGCCATTAGTCACAGCCAATCAAGCCAATAAAAGCACGACTATTAGCACCTGGTGTTAAATTAGCTAATAGTTGTGCTTTTATTTCACATGCTAACTTCACATGGTACATACAAATAAGATACATACCGTTGAATGTTACACAATTTTTGACAAGACATGGCTAATTAAAATATTTCATCTTCAAAGGGTTCAAGGGACTGCATCTATTAACCAAACAGGACTTAAATATTTAAAATATACACATAAAACAGGGTAAGCAATACTAAGCATATACAGTTGAAAAATGTAAATATGGACATCGATAAGTGTAGACTCGATCTTTACCACAGAAATAGTAATTCAATAAGAAAATTAAAATAACTGTGAAGGTGCCATAAAAAAAGATAAAAAAATACCCACAAAAAAAAAAAGAAAAACGAGTCTCACATGCAGAACCAAATTCATCATAATTGTATTTTTATATATTGAAAACTTGATTTATTTTCGATCAAACAAAAATTCAGATTCTACAGATTCTGTATGTCAACTTGTCATTGTCATAAGAAGCCCACTAAAACTATAGTGTACCAGTAGAATTGTAAAATGGTTTGTATTTCTATAATCATAGACAGGTTACAGTACTGAGGGGACACATAAATTGTAAAGTTTGCAATTCATTGAGATAATGGCAGTTTATTATTTCAGCCTATATGTCCTATAAATGTTATTATGAGCCTATGCTCCCATTTTAAACTATATTATCTATATTTTCTTAACAATATATGCAAATGTATTCAATTTTATTATATTCACCCCATCTAAAAGTAAAACTTGGTATTAAATACAATTTATATTTTATTTTTTTTCAATGATCATTTTGTTTTATATAGATGTCATAAAGTATCTACATTGTAAAACTTTCCATACTGAAATTTCTGCCACAAGAGGAGCATGGACTTGTCAGGCCTACTAGCACGCCATCTGGTGTGAAAATCTTCGTCGTGCACATAACCAATCAATGCGCACGACACATCTAGGCGCTGTCGTGTATATAACCAATGAACGTGCACGACCCGTCGTGTATATAGCCATTCCGGCTGGGCAACGAGCTCTAACAAATTCTGGGATTGGCCGTGGCGCTTAGGTGTTAGAAATCAATGCCTTTGGCCTCACCGTACCTCAGTAAGAGTACGCAGGAGGTAGTCCTGTATGCCGCAGCCATTAATAAGAAGCCTTTAACTTTATCATAGCCAGCCACCGTTTGTCTCACTGCTCAGCCAGCCAGCCATGGCCAATGAAGTCCTGCTGATTCTTTCCGACAGGTGGCGCCCAAGTTGCTGAAATGAATGTGCTGCCACCTGCAGTATTAACACGGTGTTAAATCAAAAGCACCAGCAAAGAAATTATATGGCTATACGATCTCTGGCACCAATGGCAGTGTAAAATGTGTTTCTGAGCCATGGTGCTGTGGAAACACCAGTGGGTGTGCAGGCCAAGCACCATGTCAGGAGTTTCGGTAACCTGCCCAAGAAGCTTGGTGATTACAACTAATCTAATTTGTTTTCAAAAAATTATTTTTTCATGACACATTTCATAAATTAATATTACTGGCTCACATTTACTGATTTAGATGTACATACACATCAAGGAGGGCTGTCTTTGATGAAAAAATTGGTTTTTAAGTGCACATCATAGTGCTCATTCCTTCAAACTTGTGCTTGTATTTTAGGATTTCACATAATCAAGCAACTGTAATTTTTTATTTCCATATCCTCGATGTATCAGCTATATGTATTAAGTCAGTTAATTGTTTTAAATCATGGTCAATTAATGAAATCTGAAAAAATACACTGCTCTTTAATCTGGTCAGTTGGAAGTACCACATAATCCTTTAATAAGATTTTTATGAACAATTAATGAGCCATGCTATGACATCTTGCTCACTCAGAAAACTTCACCAACAGAAGCAGCTTATTAATCTTGTACCTAACATCAATGATTTCAATACAAAATTCAAAACCAGTACAACTTGTCAACTCTTGAACTTCAGGAAGACTAAGTCAAAATTTCAAAAAAATTCGGAGGGGTCAAAAACTACTTAAATTGGCAAAACATTCTTGCAATCAACTGTTTGATGGACTACACCCATCACTTTAAATATGTTTGGCTTTTTTTAAAGTCAAAATTTCAAATTCAAATAAATCACTTCTGGGACATTGACAGCGACAGTGATGCTAATGAAACTTCATGGGATTTTAAACATACAACAGAAAATCTAATTTAGTTATTCTGTATCATTGATAAATTTGCATTTCCTTGATTTTGTTTAGACTCTGAAATTTAAATGTCACTGAATTTCATGCTATTTCCAATAAATGGCATATGACACAGTCACTAACCATCTAGACAAAAACTGCTTCTTAGACATTTCCTGAGAAAACTGTTAGTTAGAATTAAATTCAGAGGTATTTAATTCTATTAAATTTCTGGTCTGACATGACAGTGGCTATCCAAACTAGTACTACAAATTAATTAATCAACCTTGCAAACAGTATTTATTTATTCGGATTATATAACTATAACATTCACTCCAAGATAATATATTCACGTTCATCATTTATATATTTCAATATCTATTTATACCTATAGATTAGTAAATTTGTAAGGTTCAAATGACACAAGCAAAATATAAATGACTATATTTGATCCCAAAGTCTTTTGCTTAAAATTGTTGCATAATTCAACAGGCTTCCCTGCGGCCTCTCATGCACATTGCATAATCATATTACATAATATGGCTTCTTAATCTTAAACTGTCTGAAGGTTTTAGATAGGTTTCTTGTAGACAAAATACACTTGGCTTTATGTCTAAGGCCATTATTCCTATTTCATCAAAATTGTCTCTGAAACCTTGACAGTTTCATGGAATGATATTGTCCATGTTATCGATTTATTCTGTTATTTTTAGATGGAATTTCTAGTTTATTAAGCCATCTTCTCAAGATTTAAAATTCTGACATATTTTTCCACCTCGTATTTTCCCACTATTCAGTGGTGTATTTTTATGATTTAATTCCAGCTTAAGGATGTTATTCTCCTTTTTGTGAGCCCTTCCACAAATTTTGGCAGGCTGGTAGACACCGCGATACCAGGTTGTCCATTGTAATGTGATTCTTGGTCACTATGTGTGTTTTTCTCCTTCGTCTCATTGCCATGGTCCCTGCCTGTCCTAATTAGCCCAACTGGTGCAAAAATACAGGACGTAAAGCCCTAATCACAAACAAAAACAAACACTATGTGTGTTTTAAGGAAAATAATTATTTACTAATGCTGCAGACGGTAGACGGATTATTGAGCCTTACATGGCATGCTGCTATCGGTTGCTTCAAAGCTTGCTAAGAGATGGAGAAATTCCCACATTCATAGGTAAAGACTTGTGATGTTCCCTCTCTACACCTAATGTTCTCCTTGAAACATAACTTGCTAACCTTAATGACCAGATAGGTTAAAATGTCTTGACCTTCAACTACCCTACCCTTGAGGAAAACCAATCCTTTGATCAAGTTATTAAATTTCAAATGATCTGAAACTTGTTCAAAACGAATACAAACTACTGCCGGCTGTTATCAAGCAAAAATGATACACAACTGACTATTAGCATCAGGGGGGCTGATTATTTTGACCTTGATATTTTTTTCAATTTTTGGAAATAATTTTGTTTCTGTGTGCAAGGTAAACGTATGTTTAGAAATGCTGTATTAAGAATTATTTGCCCTGTTGAAGGGCACTTCAGAAATATTTGAAAAATAATGAAATTTCATAAGGGGGGGGGGGGGCAATAATTTTGTCTTCAACTGAATGTACTTAACTTAATTGAAATATATCTTCTACTTAGTAGAATGCATACTCAAATGTACCTTCATTCAACAAAACGTGCATTTAAAGGAATTTTTCTCGTAGAAAAAGTAGGCCCCTATTATTTTGTGAACGTTCTATATTTTGCAGGGATCCTTTCATAATCAATTAACGGTTACTGTTACCAAACAAAGTGAATTCCTTATGTCTGTGCAACATCTAGAATTTGAATGTATTCAAGTAAGTGAATTAGTAGATGCGATATGATATCGTGGAATTTGATTTTGGCACATGTAAGTGGTTACTTTGCGTTTGCAAATGAGGTAGTTTTATCTCTGTTTTTTCTTGGGAAAATGTTTTTTTTTCTTGAAGGAAGACACCCTCAGGAACATTTTGGTGCCACACGTATGAAGTCCTTCGAAATGCATGGTGGGTCCTACTGCCCACGGAATAATGTATCATACGAAAAACACCTAAAATTTTCGAAAGTTTGTGTCCGTTGAGCCACCTTTTAAATTAATGCTAGGATGCTGTAATTGTGCTGTAAGAGTGACTAAAGGAAAAGATGTTGTTGCTACAGGAAGAATTTTATATTTTGCATGCATTTTTGGACCACCCTAATATTATTTATTATATATATATACGTTGACCTTTTCGGGTGTACATATCTTCATGTCTCACATGTAACCATGGCACAATTGTTTAATTTAAAGGCGGCAGCAGAGCTGCCGACTTTGTATGCATCGGTCTTCGGAAGTCAAGTGCGGAGGGGTTGTATCCGCTTTTACAACTAGGTCGGCGGCAAATTTGACAACATATGTTAAGTCAATGAGCACGAAAACACCCTGCGTGCGTGACGCGATTCAGGCCAGAGAAATAACTTCACACACTTGCCGTTTCGTCAGCTGCCACGCAACTTCTTTCTTCAGAGCTGTATACTTTTTGGTAGCATTTCGTCAAGTAGAAGTGGGAGCAAATCGCCTGCGTTATTCATGCTGTGCCTCTCTGAGAACAAGATGGCGAACTCCGTCGGAAATGACCAAAGTGCGTTCTTCGGCTTCGTGCATGTTGGGCCGAGAGGCCCCTGGCGGGGAATTCTTGCAGTGTCTTACCTTTCATTGGTAGTTAAATTGTGAAAACCCTCTGGGGACCTCTTTCCGTATTTTAATGAATTCACACATGCGCAGTGACACGTCTACATGGCTATGTAGGTCACTGCTACAACAGAACCAAATGCCCGTAGAAATTGCCGCGTAACACGGCAAATTTTGCGGTTTCGAGAGGGATTGGATACTGTGTTTGTTCAGAAAGGTATTCTTTGACGTTCTGGCTTTTATTTAATGTATACTTTGATAAATTTGATCAACTTTTGACGAAGTTATGCACTCCGGTCGTCGTGGGTAGCGAGAGTTCGCTTTGATAATGTCAAACTGTCAAATGTCAACGAACATCGTAACGCTTGTTCCTCGCAATATTTCCAGGGCAAATACACCTCTAATTACCGTTTCTTCAGAAATTAATTCTCTGACGTTCTGGCTTTTATTTAATGTATATCTTGTGAAGCATCAATTTTTGACAAAGTTATGCGGTTCGGTCGTCGTGGGAAATTAGCGTGTGCAACGAAGCGGAACAAATGGCAATTAGTGACCTGATTTATTGAAACTGTCAATCCACCAACAACTGTATTGCCATTAGATAACTATTGGTTCAATAGCAATTGAGACAGTTCATGCCAGTATTCTTTGAGCTGTCGAGAATTGCAATACCAGTCACAGGCCACCAAAAGTTCTTTCTAGTCGATTCGTCACTGCGCGATTCGTCCTAGCCAAAAATGGTCGATTTGTCACTCGAAAAAATACTGTAACTTCACTTTCAGTTAACATATATCCAAAATTTCAACAGATTCGGAATGAGAGATTGGCCACGAGTAATTATTTAATACTAAAGTTAAGTTAATTATTCATTGTTAAATAAATATAATAAATATCTTTTTTTATATTACACTAGGATCATGCAATTCCGCAAAAATGACGGCAAGGAGACTACTGACAATTTTATTAACAATCAGTTTTATTAACAACATAAAAATTAAAATGCTCAATTTAATCAGCCATTTTTAGATATAGAGCTATATAGCTTAGACTAGATACAATTGTCACAGTTTTATAAACAATATAAAATTAAAATGCACAATTTAATCAGCCATTTATACATATAGAGCTATACAGCTTAGACTAGATGCAATTTACACTGAGTAGTGAGTGATTTATATCAATATCCACAATTGAATTAAGATAACAAAAGGATAATACTGAACAGGAAAAAAAAGTATAGAACAAGCCTTTGTGGTTCTGCACGACTTTATTGAAATTATTATGCATCATTTGATAGTTAGTCCATTAGGCATCACATGCTTATAAATAAATTGGCGTAGATATTTATTTTTCGCTAGTACATATAGCAATAATGTAATTCAGCACTTTTAAATGCGGGTGACGAATCGACCAGTTTCGGGTGACGAATCGACCAGTTTCGGGTGACGAACAGACTTCGTCGGGTAACGAATGGACCCGTTGTTGGCAGGGACGAATCGCGCAGTGACGAATCGACCTGCTACCCCAAAAATCACAAATAGAGTTTTAAATTAGAAAACTTGTCTTCTTTGATATGGAACTACTTTATATGAATTTAGTATCAGTTCAGTTATATATACCTAAACCTAAATGAGCCACATGTACTATTAGGCCTAATGCTACATATAATATGTCTAAATTAAGTTATGAATGCATGTCCCTTTTTAAAAAAACTGGTTTTCATCATTGGTCTGTTGTCACTTCTGATTGATGCAGTGTCCGTGTTAAAATTGAATGATACATCACTATATTTCTAAGTTAATATGTTCCTGTGGTCCTGATAATTAACATACCAATGACAATATGAATGCTAGAAATTGTATAGTTTGTATTTTCATTTTACACATTAACACATAGCAGTTCAACCTTATGTGTTTATTCGGTCCAGCAAAAACTCAGTCCGGCCACAGCTACCACTTTGCAGGGCTGAAGGTCCGCCAACGTCAACTGGATCTTCAGGAAGACTGCTCTAATTACTTATAATCCGCCAGTCAACATGTATACTAGCTTTGTAGGGGCATAACCTAAATATTCAAGGTTCTGACTTTCAGATGGGGCTCTTTTTTTTCTGTCATACGTAGGCCTATGACATGAAATTCCTTATTATAGCGCAGGAACTGCTTACAGGCTGAGATAGCTTTTTTTATTTATTGAGCTTCTATTACATGGACAATATAAAAAATAATCATGGCGAAAGTAAAACTTATATTGAACATTGATGGCAAAAGTATGCTATCTCTTCGGCCTGAAATTTGCATAAATTACCATAAAGACTACTACTATATATGTACACGCACTATCAGAGTCTTATACTGTTTTCTAATTGTTTATCATCATCTTCTTTAAAAGATGTATCGTAATCCTGCTGATTGTCATCAAAGCTTTCAAACGCTTTATTGTCATAATCAGTTTTCATTACTCCATTTTGATTTAAATCTTGTGTGTTATTGCTGCCATCTGCTGTCTGAAAACAAAATGGCGCGAAATTATAAGTGCATGATTACAAACCCCAAGAAATGAAATGGGCTTACCCCAACTTCATGAACTTCCAAGATGATGTTAGTTTTTTTTTTTTTTTTTTTTTTAAATGACTGCCGTGGTTGGAAATGACTGTCCACTTACTTTTCGGTTTTATTTCCCCACAATGACATGAAGCAGCTCAAAATGGGCAGAAATGTTAGCAACAAAACCCCAACATTTTAGGCGATAAAGACACCTCTGTGATACAATTAAAGACTTGGGCTTGAACAGGTCTACCAAGGGTGTAAATTATCAAGATAGCAGACACAAAACCCACACAAATTCATAATTACACTCTGCATTCTGTTGATTTTCTGTGACAAGGTAATTTGAAGTTAATTGGTAAGCAGCGGTTAAATTTCCGTCCCATTTTGTGCAATTCCCAGCTTTTTATGATATATTACCGAAGAACATTTATTATATATCTCACTATATTCATACCCATACCTGTTTCTTTTCTTCCTCTTGTTCTTCATCATCAAATTGTTCTTCACAATATTCTTCAGAAGTTGGAACTCCACATCTCAGCTTGTTTCGCCACCTTGCGGGCATACATGGGCAAACCAAATCAAACAAATTCACTATGTACTGAGGGTTAATCTTCTTGGTGTTCATGAAACCTGCAAAAAGATGACTTCATAAAATAATAAAGGTCCCGATCATGTTCATTGATGATGTCTGTTGAAGTTAAATGTCAATTGAAAACTACCTAAAATCTTAAATCTGTGTTAAGATAAAGAAATTTATATTAGCATGAAGAAATTCATATGGTCACATAGGGCAATCTGTTCGAATGAGATTGTTTGAAATTCTACCGGCCTCATTGATATAATTAGCCAATTAACTTGTGATCGCTGCCCTAATAGTGTGGACTCCAAACTATCTGCTTATGAAGTAAAAATATAGTATTTAGACGAGGAGTTGGCCAATCCCAAATACACAGGCACTAATTTATAAAGGACAAAAACAATGGACGCACACCAGAGTAGATATTGTGATTTTTAAAATTGTATTCCCTAAAAGATACATTTCTGCCAATAAAATACAGCGTGAAATATTCATAAAATAATCTACAATATTACTTGAAACAAAAATATATATAAATGTGTTTCACTTTCGGTATTGGAACTTACCTGTGACAAAAGTGATTAATAATGACAGTAAAACTGTTAGTGTGGTTCCTGTTGCATCATACCAGTAAAATGACATTTTATAGATGAAGAGTGCATCTCTGCAAGGAATGAAAGATTTTAAATCCTTCAGGTTCACTCACTTCTATTGTCTTAAATTGAGAGAAAGGTAGACATCTTTGCACAGAAAATTCAGTATGTAAGCTGATTTAAGCATGCTTGTAGCAGTTTAATATAAGATTGGATTGGATTTATTTTTCACATATGAAAACAATCATTTATAGTATACTGTGCATGAGGGGAAACGATTGTGCGTTATTAACACAGACACCTTTTCTTTTCAATGTATTGTACAAATTTCATCTTGGACGATACTTCTATTATTATTTTATGTTATTGCCTGTACATAGTATGTAAATTGGTCAATATTTTAATATATAATATTAATTGAATTACCAATAGGTTTTTTCTCATATTTTTAGAAAATATTTCACTACACTTACTGGTCTTCTGGAATAGGGGATACAGTTGCATTGGCAGTCAGGTTGCATTCACTCACTATAGTGTCAAGATAGGATCGATGAGGATCAGCAATGGTTGAGCCAATTGAGATCCACATCATAACACCAAGGGTCGTGATGGATGCAATTGCTGCTGCCTGGAAGTCAGAGAAAAAAGAAAGATTTATTTATGTTTCAGCAAATTCTAAGTCAACTGCTGCCATATAATCTGCACCCCACTGGCTAAATTGCCAACATACAGTGCTTCCATGAAGTTACTGGTAACAAACTAAACAAGTCGTCTTCCGATGATTAATGAATGAAGACCTAGTTGAAGACACCTTATAGTCGCCGCAACGGAAGTCCTTCATAATCACATTTTAAACAATGTTAATAATTGTGTTATAATTTAAGCCCATAAACTGGTGTTACATACAAATCATGTTGTGGCATCAAAACAAGAATTTTATTAGACCACAGAAGATAGCAACCAAATTCTTAAGATAGTCTTGAGTAGTCAAAATAAAACTGTTAATAAAAGTCTCTCAACTTTCTAATAACTCTTTAAGTGTTGGTGTCCATTATTGGCCTTCTTATATCATTATAGTTTGTATTAATGTGGCCTTATGTGCCAAGATGGCATCTGGCTAGTATATTGTATACCTTTTTTTTGGATACAATAAAAAAAACCTGAACTTGAATTATTGAAGGTCAAATTGTACATTTATGTAGAAATGATATCATCTGTAGTATTCTGTACTTACTATTCCATTGACCCAAGGAAAGAACATTCCCACCAAAAACATCCCGGATAATGGTCCAGCCGCAGTGGAATTTAAGCTGGAACTTGCCTGAAATTTACCAAACAAATTAATTATATCACATTGACACAACACATATTTGGAAATAGTAACAAATGTGATATTATACAGTGTAGATGTATTGTTTAAAAATTGTGTCTTGTGGAAATACCTGCATAACATGGACGCCCATATATTGCACAGCTATTGCTACAGCCATTGCCACTGCACCGAAGAGGATAACTGGAAGTGGTACAAGATACAATTTATGTATTGGCAAGACGTAAAAATACCACGGATACAATTAATATTAAATGATTTCTTATCTCACAAAACTAAATTGGACTCTTCCCCAGTCAATATTATATTGGGCGGGGGCCTAGCTCAGAGGTAGCGCTCTGGGCTTCCAACCGCTGGGTCCCGGGTTCGATTCCCGGTCGAGCCTAAGTTGGATGGCTGTTTCATCCTTCGTCTCATTGCCATGGTCTCTGCCTGTCCTAATTAGCCCAACTGGTGCAGAAATACAGGACGTAAAGACCTAATCACCCAACCACCCAGTCACTATTGTTTTAAGCTAACTCATATACAGTGCCTTGCAAAATTAATTGCCCTCCTGGGATTTTGCAAGGAAGTATGTCTGCAATATTTCTGCACAGGACATAAACAGCACATGCAATCAGCACAAATATTTCAGATGTGATGATTTACAGCGAATAGTAAAGGGTTAAAGCTGCTTTGCAGCTGTTATGTAATGTTACATAACCTGCGCACATACAAACCCGACTACATGACATTTAGCATTAGTGGTATGATGTAGGGAATATTGACATCGTTTTCATAAAATTCACCAGATTATCACAGAATTTACTGAAATTAACTCTGGCTAACATTCCATCAAAAAGCCATGAAATATCAACTGGCCAGCTGAAACGAAGGGAGACTTTTAGTGGAGCGATAAATCTGTCGAAATACATCAATATTTAAATCTTAGAATATATTTTCAGAAGTCAATTTGTAGAGCACATGATTCAACATTATATTAGTAAATGATTAGTCATTGAGTGAACAGAAATGCAAGTTTCCAAACGGATAGCCATATATTACTATCTTATCATTCTTAAAAGCGCCAATAATATCAAATGGCATTTCTCCAATTTAACCAGATGACTAGAAGAGTACTTCTGAACAAAAAGAATGATTGGTTCAACAATAGCTATGAGACAATAAAACAAATTATAACCATATAATCAAATCGCCTGATTGAAGGGATTTAGCATGCATATGATTGCATAATGTTATGTAATTGATTGTATCTTTTATTAAATAACATGAATTATTTTGTGATGATTGCCTGTGCTTTTATGTCCTGGGCAGACTTAATACTTATACAAGGCACTGTTGTACACGGCCAAATGTGCCACGTGCATTTTCCATGAGTTGGATAAACGCATGGTTTTGGCCTCATTATAATGAGGCAAAAAACCATGCGTCTTCCATGCGTTTATCCAAATGCATGGAAAACGCATGTGACACATTTGGTCATGTAGTAGGTTGATTAACAATGTGTCATAATGTGACTGATCAATCATCGCTACAGTATACACGTTAAAATCATTCTGGCTCTCACAGGTATAAGCCTCAACATTAAATATGTAATATCAGTTACCAAGCAGTTGAGTGACGATGGCTTTTCTTCCTTCTTCCAAATAATGGAAACGTTCCTCCAAGAAATCCTTCCAGACTACAGCTGACAATGAGTTCAATGAGGATGACAAAGTACTGCAAACAGATCAGGATTGATAAGATCTTTTAAGGATTTCAATAAAAAAAATTTCATAAGTGTATTAAGCAAAACTACATGTATAGTCATTTGTTACCTCCACTAACTGCTAAGATGAGACATTTGCTTAACCAACTGCATGGATCTACACTGGATCTACACTGGATCTGAGTGTCTATTTTAATGTTTGTCATAAGAACAGACATTATGCAAGTCATAACTATGATATGTGTGATTATAGCTAATCTCATAAATTTCTGTCGTTTTCTGAGTTTATGATTGGAGTGCATTATATTGGTCAACTTTGATTTATCAAATTGCACGAGTGAGACATCGTCCATTGTCTTTTTCGATCAATAGGACCATGGTGTACTGTAGCAGTAATTCTTCAGGACTTTTTTTTGAAACCAATGCATTGCATTGGGGGTTGATTTGATGAAATAAGCAAAGCTTGAATAGACTTAACTTACCTTAAAGCACCAGAGAAGAGAACAGCCATGAAAAGCCCACTGAGGCCAGGAATTGCAATCACATTGGTTATGAAGTCTGGCAGAAGCTAAATTTGTTGATTGGTTGATAAAATGTATTAAATCGGAGAAGCAATTCAGATTAAATGCTGTTTTTCAATTGGTCCAACAATAAAATCAGAAATATACTATACAGTTATAATAAATTGAACATGAATGCGTATCAAAAATTGGTAAAACATATTTTTGCTGCCGTGTAAGATGACTAGGTTGCATATGTATATATATCTGGGGCTTTAAAGTTTGTATGCCAGTTAGGTGGGAAATTTATTTGTAATATTTGGTCCACGTATTCAATGGACATTTATTATCAGTCATTAAATCTATGCAATGAGGAGCACAAGTGTCTGCAAAGGTAGGTCCTATACCAGTGGCCTATATTCCAAGAGAAAAAAAGACAATTTTTCTTGTCAGTATGAATTTGTAAAACATTAAAACTGTTAGTTAATGATAACCATGAACCCATGTAACTTGTAAGATTTAAAGTTTCCCACCCTCCAAAAATATAATGCCACTTGACCACTGCGTAAAAGCTCACGCAGTGTGATGCCACAATTAATAATTATCCCACATAGAGGTGTGCTTTGATAAAGCACATTTAGATATCTCATGACAGTTACTGCTGTTTTATCTTACTTATGAAAAGGTTGATATCATGTCCTAAAACCTTTATAGAAGTTTCTAGGTTAGAATCGATGGAAGTTAAAAAAAAATTAGGTTATCTTCAATTGGACAACGATGTAGCAAAATTCTACCAAACATTGTAGACGTTTTATTTCGTACCAAGGCAGATGTAATGATGCAATGGTAACCTATATCATGGCAAGGTTTAAGTAGGCAGTGAGATTCATGATGGATGTCTGCGGTTGATTTGCGGGTTGAGTCTGACTGATATGCCAGACACACTATTGATGATATATGCAATAATAATGCAGTTATTATATTAAAAACTAAGGGAGCGCTTATAAAAAAAAAAACGATTTGGGAATGTCTAAAAGTATTATAAACGGCTTCATTTAATGTTGGTCTGGTACAAAAAGCAGCAAAAAGTTGATTTATCTCTGGACGATGACCTTTTTACTGAATTTAGTTATACGTGTGCTCTATTTAACTAGTCTGTGATACAGTTAGTTTCAGTAAAAACAGCCGGTCAAATTGCAACTAGACAAAGCTGGCATAGTTGGCTACTTACTCAAAACCGGATCTAAAAGTAAATATTTATTATATATTAGATGAATTTCTTACATTTACCAAGGTTTGTATTTATCTGGTGATAGATGTAAGCCGAGATTATTAGCTATAGAAGTGGACAGAAGCAGCTGGCTTCAGCATGTTTAGACCACAGTCATTACAGACCGCTAGAATCGACTGTATTTTATGAAACAGTTGTATCACTCACCAGCTTGACGTCAACCGGACATTGTCCACATGCAACGAAGTCAGACCAATATCTGGCCGACTTGGCATGTGAAGATATAATTGTCATGCTTAATTAGTTTAAAATAGGCAATTTGTTCAGTTACCTGATTTGATCCATCCAACTTTCCCTCCACCCTTAAAGGATCACAACCTTGCTTAGTATGGTAAGCAAACACCACCAAACCAACCAAACAGGTCAGAGTGGACATCAGGATCTCCATAGGAACAATTATAAGCACAGATCTGCAATACAAATGTCTTGATATAATAAGCATAATGGACGATTTTTTTTTTTTTTTGGAGTTATTATCAGCATTGAGATTAACTGCATATGATTTTGACTGATAAAATTTCAAGTAAAACATGAATATAATTTAAATGAAAGGTCAAACATTTCACAACTACCAGGTATAACAAGAATATTCTTTTTCAAAAAAAGAATAGATACCTGGTGTTGTGTGTAGAATGCCAGCAGCACTAGGCCTACAATGTCAACACTTTAATACAGTATGATGGCTACTCCATTCTTTACTCAGAATTTTACAAATTTATTTATCTATCAGACTAGCACTACAATATCCTTGGATTGCCCATCAGACCACGAAATGCATTGTTATATGCCACCCAAGTACACTATATAATATAATTACTAATTTGTTCTGTTTTCACAAACCATTTTGAAGATGAAAAAGTATTTCTACACATTTCCTTAAACAATTCAGTCTTTATTTGACGAAAATCGGACAAATATTAGGGGAGCAGCCTTTTAAAGTAAATATAATAGCGTAGGCAACCCTTCCATGATTACGCTGGCTACGCAGCTGAATGTCGTCTTCCAGACCACTGCTCAATTCCTTGCCTTAAAAAACATCGAGGACTCAGAATCAAATCATTATGTTATCTGTTCTGATTCCAAATCTGCTCTTCAAGCAATCCAAAATAAACAACTTGATAACCCTGGGATCTTAGATGTTCTTATTAAGTATTTTCATCTTCACGAATACAAAGACATTGTATTCTGCTGGATTCCTGGACACGCTGGCATTGAACGGAATGAAAAAGCAGACCTGGCAGCAAAAAGGGCTCTTACAAAAGAGATAACTGATTTCACTATTCCATACACTGATTTTAAAATGACTATAAAATCTTTTATCATGTCTTGCTGGCAAAGACAATGGAATGAATGTAGTAACAACAAGTTGCATTCAATTTTACCTTGCATTCAAAATAAAATACCTAGTAGGTTCAATACTCGCAAAGATCAAGGAATATATCACAGATGTCTCATAGGACATTCAAGACTTACACATTTACACCTTTCAGTCAATGAACCGGCACCGGTATGCCAGAGTTGTCAGTGCCCCCTTACAATCAAACATATTTTATTAGATTGCACCCACTTACAACGCATTAGAAGACCTTTGTTTCAAGCCTTACAACATCTCTTTACTAGATATCCAACGCAGACAATTATTGATTTTTTACATGCTTCTGGTTTCTACTACCAAATATAGATAATCAATCTTAACCTAGAGAGCCTCTACATAGCCCACTCAGGTGCTGATGAGGCGTTAAACAATAACTCACACACACACACACACGCTGCTGCTGCGCTTAGGTGTTTTAGGCGATCCAGTTGACGATTTGTACGATGTCAAAAAAAACATCGATTTTAACAGGCTTGAATTTGTATCAAACTTTTCTCGGCTTCTACGTCGAATCTTCGTCAAATTT
Source organism: Alitta virens (assembly GCA_932294295.1). Lineage (NCBI taxonomy): Eukaryota > Metazoa > Annelida > Polychaeta > Phyllodocida > Nereididae > Alitta > Alitta virens. The sequence continues at coordinate 40,485,263 of OW028574.1, read as the reverse complement.
GGTTTTTAAGTTTCGCGTTTGTATTGCGGTTCTAATGGTGTGCAATTTACAGCTGTACCCCCCCCCCCCCCCCAACAGGTTTGACTGAATTTAATATTATATGTGAAACCGCACTTTTCCCCCCTCCCTGCCTACACTGCTGCTGCGTTGACCCAAATATTTTCAGACTCAGACTAGTTCTATACTTGATAAAGGCCAAGGCCCAGGTATAAAAAAAAAGAACAGTAAGTCAAGCTATATCACCAGATAATCAATTTTTTAAACAATTCAGAAGGGTTTTTGTTCTCTTTTGGCGGCACACATCGTGTTATACTTACAATCTTGCTTTGAATTCACTGGTCAAGGAGCAATATCTCTGAACACTGGTTTGTTGGAATCCCATTGTAGACAGTGACGTGAAAAATACACCGACCAAACAGGACCAAAATGTTAATCTATCCTCATAAGGATTCATGTTGAAACTGCAATGAAATAGAATGAGATAGAAAATAATGGAATAAGACATAATATCATTCACGACTATTGTTTGGTATTCTATTCCAAGGTAACGTTAATATCTGCTTCTATCTACAGGTTAAAACAAACATTCTTACAGCATTCAACAGAACACCATGAAACAGTAAATCTTAATTTTTTTAACTTCATTTCTACATATTGACCTAATTATATATGGGCTTCACTCTGGTTTATAATTATCATGACTGCATCAATGTTGTGCTTGCTTTGTTCTTCTGATATGCATTTGCAAAATTGTTTATCAAACTTTTTTGGTAATTTCTGACTCATTGTGCACCCTTGCATAATAATGATACATTTAAACAATACAATAGAAGTTACCTACTTCCACAAATCAAGTCTGCCATGATCTCCAGCAATTTCCCAGACTTCACCAAAACTACCAACTTTTTTGGTTCCCTGAAATTTTCAAATTTATCAAATATTAAGGAACAGTATACATTTTTTGTTTTATAAACATTTAATTAAACGCAATTTACCTCAATTAAAGCTGCAATGATTCCAGCAGCGAATATCAAGGCTTGTATTGCGTCAGTCCACACCACAGCTTTCATACCACCCTGAATGAAAATTCACTTTAATTCAATGAAATTCAACTCAAGTTTGTGCTCTACTAAATATGAATATAGTTGCGCACATTGCAGCTTTCAAAAAATGTCAATTACAAAGTTATTTGAGGTTTAATACACAGTTATTTTCATAGAATATGGTTGACTCTAGACAGCTGTAGCAACCTATTCCTGGCTTTATTTTACAGGCCTTTTTTTTAGTGAAACTAACTGTATGAGTGTCTGATTTAAAAGAAAGGCACACAATACTTTCCTAACGATGAGTTTATTTGGTCATAATTGGACTTTCATCATGTGTGTATTCTATAAAAACTGCTACACGCTAAGACTTCTATAACAGGGATATGTAGAAGCATTACTGAATGGATTTATCTCACCAGAGTAGTGTAAAATGTAGCTATAATTATTTCAATGATTATAGCAGCCCATACAGGAAATCCAGTGGCTGGAATAGAACAAGAAAACATTTACACTTTTGCGGATAGATAGATAGATAGATAGATGTACTATAATCACTTAATAACTTTGATATGCTTCAAACAAACAATCATTCAATATATTTTTTCTCAATTTTAGACATGACATTTACCAACCTGCATTCAGTGCAGTAGCAGGGGCAAATGTGGCCATTCCCATATATATGAACTGGAAAATTAAAGCAATATTTAAGTACCATTTTCTATCAAATGTTCGACCAACCAAATATATTGGTTGACCAAGCAGCTATATTGGTGGTTGAATTTTGCAATTTTAGACGATCCCATTTTCCAATCAGATGGAATGGTCAACCAATGATATGGCTATCAAACATCTTGGTTAGTCACAAATTGATAAAAAAGTTCAATCAGTCTGTTTTAAGGGTGTAAATAAATTTTACGCATGCAAATAAGTAAAGATTGATTGGTAATTAATGAGTGTCACAACAAACCTGGTATATTAGCAATAACACGTCTCCAGCCATTCTTGTGACTTTCGTCTGAAACCGCGCTTCTAGATACTGCAGATAAGTATATTAAGAAATTGTGATTACAGTGATATACCATAAAAAATTTTGTTTGTATAGAATAAAATGGGACATTTACCTCAAATGAACTGGTTACATTCATTTTGTAAAATACTGGGACAATGAACCAGGCAGTGGCCAAGTACCCCAGAATATACCCAAAAGTGATCAACCACATTTGCACACCATGCTGGTACATCTCTGCTGCATTACCTGTTGCAAAAAAAAAAAAAAAAAAAATCAAAGTTAGCTGTATCAAATGTCATTGTGACCGGGTGGCAGTGGGCCATGTTAAAGGCCCCTTCACACTTAGCCGGATTAGACGACGGAGTGTCCCGGAGTAAAATTTCTTTCACTCCGAGGGGTTCCGGGATCAAAGAGCTGAAAATATCAACAAAAAATAAATGTTTGGCGATGTGTACACGAGGGCAATATGGTGGCAACAAGGAGCAAAACGGAGTTAACATGACTGTCCCGTGAGAGTGAGGAGTAAACCGGATTTTACACGGTGCCTTCAAGGATATAACCGGTCTTTACACCGTGTTCATTCATGTAGAACCGTGTTGCTCCTTGTAGTCTCCGGCGTTAATGGCGGCGAAATATTCATGCCCGGTAGACGCCGGAATTAGCCGGAAGTAGCCGGAGATATGCCGAAGTCAACACGGAGATTCCTGAAAATTGGTGGTCTACTGGGCGTCTACACGGATCAACATGGATCAACACGGATCAACACGGATTAAATACTCCGGGACCTCCGGGATGAAAAATTAAACATGTTTAATTTTTTTCCCCGGAGTCCCAAGGTGCTCCCGGATCGCCCCGGACAATGACGGACAATGCCGGAAATAAACACGAGGTCAACACGCTATTACCGGAGTTTGCCAGAGCTATACTCCGGGACACTCCGTCGTCTAATCCGGCTAAGTGTGAAGGCCCCTTTTAAGGTCTCCCTAGAACACGGATGGGCAATTTCTACCTCATATATAGAGTGCACTCTGCTCTATGTTGATAGACTAGTATCCACAACATTTAACATTTTACAGACGCCTTGTGAATCAGATAATGGGTATCATGGTCAGTGGTTGGTGCTCAGGTTGTGGGTTCAAACTCCCTTCATGGTATGGATAAGTTGGCAGATGCAACTATTTCGTAACAGGTTGACTGGGTAAGTACTAGGTAATTGCAGCTACAGTGATCAAGGCTGAATCACTATAAAAAAAGAGTTATCAATATGGCTAGAGGTAGTAATATATGGCATAGATCGTCTACACCAATAGCCTTAGTCCTTTTGACAATTTTATGTTTGGAGTTACACTCACCAGAGGGTAAAGAAAGATGTTGGATTTGGCCTTGTAAAGGTGTAACTGTAAAGTCAGCACAATGTGTCTATTTAGTGGCTGGGGATGGCCTAATGATTAAGTTATCCGTCGATTCCACATTGGCAGACTCTACTGAAGGTCCTGAGTTTGATCCCCTGCCTGGGCACTCTTCATGAGCTACATCACAGTTGGATGTCAGTTGCGTCCTGAGATGTTAAATTGGAGGTGAATTGTACTCGGTTCCTATGCTGAGGCAGGGCAGGGGCCTAGCTCAGAGGTAGCGCTCTGGGCTTCCAACCGCTGGGTCCCGGGTTCGATTCCCGGTCGAGCCTAAGTTGGATGGCTGTTTCATCCTTCGTCTCATTGCCATGGTCTCTGCCTGTCCTAATTAGCCCAACTGGTGCATAAATACAGGACGTAAAGCCCCAATCACCCACCCCACCCTATGCTGAGGCAAGTAAAAGACCCTACCCGTGGGGTAAATGTGCAAAATGGTGTGACATTAGACTTTTTAGACATTTTATTTTTCTCATCATTACGTCTGACTCTGGCAGTTATCATGAGTCCTTCATCTCCTTGCCATGGTCTCTGCCTGTCCTAATTAGCCCAACTGGTGCAGAAATACAGGACGTAAAGCCCTAATCACACACACACACACAGACACACACACAGACACACACACAGACACACACAGACAGACACACACTCACACACACACAGAGTAATATTGAGACTTTGAAACATTGATATTTCCATATTTAATGTGAAGTCATTGTACATTGTACTCACCTAATGCCATAATGGCCGATACGAATGACATGAAGATAGAAAGTGAGACTGGGAGGACACTCATTTTGCGGCCTCCCATCAGAACTTCTTGGGTCGTTCTCTCTTTGCGACTCTGCCACCAAGCGAAGACTCCGATGCACATCGAGAGACTCAAAAGAAGAGCGAATAAGAGCCAATCCAGCCAGTGGAAACCCATTATGCCTTTCAAAAATGTATCTTATAAGATGACTTTGTCTATGTCTTAATTATAAACGTTGTTGATTATATGATATTATGTGCCTGTGCAGTACAGTTTTGAGTATTTCTGGCTATTATAGCTTTCTTATAAGAAATATCTTTCTATCATTGTCAGTCTAAGATGGGTTTTTATAAGTTCCTTCTGCAATCAAGAAAAAAATCCAGTTATGTCAGTAGTAGTGATGAACACTAAATTGGAAACCAATATTATCCCACAGTTTGTAATCCTAGAGATTCTTCATGCGACAATAACATATATATAAATTGTAATCACTCTTCAATGCCCAGTCCCGATCTCTGATATAGATTGTAATGTATAATATTCAATCAATTGATTTTAAGATTAACTCTTTCTGAAGTGACAGTATTGACGACTTATCTGATAAATATTTTTTGTTATCATGAAATATCCTTCCTTATGAATTGAGTTTCGGTGAATGTTTTGTTACGATACATTACCCATAATAAGGTTATTGTGACATCACAGTAGGAGAGAGACAAGTTATCCCATATATGTAGGATCAACACAGAGTAAGCAAAAGGCATCTATTTGTTTTACACCTCCGACTAAAAAAGAAGTTTTATCTTATCTTAATTGGATTACATTTACTAAGTTGCAGAAGATGTATTGCAGCAGTATTACTTAGGGTTGCAAAATTCCCGGGAATTTTCAGAGCGGAAATTTTCCATGGGAATTTTTGGGAAAATTGGGAATATATGAATAAACGGGTATAAGGGAATTACTGAGTATGTGGGAATATAGGTACTAAATACCTATCCATAGGACAGCAGACTTTTTCTTTCAAGAAATTTACCTGAAATATCCAACATGACAAACTTAATTTTATTGCAGTAATTATAAAAACAGACCTGTAAGCCAGAATGTTCTTCATTAATCTATAAATTTGTTACATGTTCTCTGATTAACTGATGCAAGTAAAAATGCAACAGAAATGCAGAAGAACTGTCACTGACTAGGACAACAAATGAAAATATGAGACTTAACTTTTTAAACATTACTCTTATATTTTTTAACAAATTTACTATTTATTATAAGTAAATTAATGCAATAAGAGTCAACTTACAAATAATGGAAATAACGGCAGGAAATTGACATTTTCATTTTTTTTTGGGTCTAAGGATAGATACCTCTTTGCCCAATTTACCTAGCAAAATCGGAAAAAACGAATCTTAATCTATATGAGAGACTGTAACAATTTACAACTTGTCTATGCCTATGAGAACAGCAGTGCCTTATTCAAAGTTACATTTTGTCTTTTTCCTAATCATCGCTGCCTTGGTCACTGTCTGTGTCGGAGTTGTTGGTCACGATAGTTGACGAATCTGAGGACTGTTCGAATAGCTCCAAGTTTGACTTAATAGCAACGAGCTTCTGCACTTTATCGTTTGTAAGTCTGCTTCATGTTTTGGAATGTACGGAGCCAAATAGAGACCAGTTCCGCTCAGGTGCAGCTGAAGATGGTGGAATTTGCAAAATGACTGATGCTATTTTAGAAATTGCCTAATTTCCACGAAGTCCCTCCCACCAGGTAGCAGACGTGACATGGTGAGCGGAATTCCACACACTTTCTCCTTTCCACAGCTCATCTTTTGCCCTAAATTTTTCCAAACTGCCAATGACTTTCCCTTCATCCAATTGCATGTGCTTGGATAAAGCGGAGGTTACAGCATAAGAATGATTGATCTCACCCTCACTGAGACCTTCACTAGGACATTTTGGATCCAGGAGGTATGCAGCACAATGAATTGGCTTTACTCAAAATTCGTATCTATTTTGGACAAACGCCTCAACTTGTCTTTCTTCTCTTTTCTGTAGTGGAGATTCTGATAACACACCTAGTACTTTAATTTTGATTTCCTCAAAAACTTTGAGCACATCACTCAACCTGGCATCATCACCTTCCACGATAGTTATGCTATCCGCAATAGGTTTCATCATGTCTAGAGTTTTGGTCACTTTAACCCAAAAGATTTAATTCTCCAGAACTGCTTTTCGCAAATCGGTATCAAAATCTAGAGTATCCATGATAGAAATTTCTTTGAGCGACTCTTTTCCATCTACTAGTATAAGACAACATCACTGAGCTACCCCATCTTGTCTTAACAGGTAGTTGGAGGGCAATATTTCTCTGCTTGCCTGTTTGTTTCTCTGCGAAGGTAGCATTGATAACTGTGGTATGTTTATTATACTTAACAATTTTTTTTGCAGAGGTCTGAAGGTTTTTCATGGTTGCCAAGGACATGATGTCCCCAAGAAGCAGGTTTACACCATGTGCAGTGCACCCTATCAGGGTAATGTGAGGATAGGAATCTTGTATTATGATCCAGGCAGCCCTCATGTTTGCAGCATTATCAGTAATAACAGCATACACTTTTGATGTTCTATGATGTTAGTTAACTCCTCAGCAATATAGGCTCCTGTGTGGTGTTTGTCATTTGTGTCTGTGCTTTCATAAAAAAAAACTGGCACTGGGGTTAAAAGAAAGTAATTGATGATTCCTTCCCCTCGAATCGTTGACCATCCATCTATGTAGACAGGCCTTATATCCTTCAAAAACCGTTTCCAGTACACATTCGATGTCAAGCTCAATGGAGACCCAGATGCATGAATTGCTTGGGCAAAACTTTCATCAATCTGTAACAAAAAATATTTTGTAATCACTATTTGGCTTAAATTAATAACAACCAAAAGAAATCCGCTTGCTTGACTGTAAACCAAATCTTATCTTCTGACTGTAGGCCAAGAGCATTAGTTTTAACATGGACATTGCTCATAACAAGCTGATTTTTTCAGGATAGCTCCAGGAATATGTCTAGAATAACATACTAAAAGTCCTCATAAATCCTCTTTGAGGATTTTCTGCAATCCAAGATGGCGTCCAAAATGGCTGCAATTTCCTGTTTTTCTCATAAATTTGAAACTAGGTAACCCCAATTCACACTTTAAGTGTCTAAATATATGGTTTGAGACACAAGAAACCCAATAAAATACTTATTCAGAGATTTTGAAACACACAAGTACCAATAAAACCGCTTGAGATCATCCCGAAATCTACAATGGTGCACAAAATGGCCACCATTTTGTACTATCATCACAATTCAAGTTAGTAATGTAAAGCAAATATTTAAGCTTGTTTCAAGAAACAAGGAAGCTGAAAAGATAATAAAGATAGAGATTTAAAAACTAGGAATTTCCAGTTGAATTTAACAAAGGATATCCAAAACGACCGCCATTTCGCTTATTTCTTCATATCTTCATTCTGGAAAACAATGAATGGACTTAAAGGACAAAACCGTTGTCGGAACCTACTGCGATGATTCTTTAGACATTTAGATTCATGAAGTTATGTTTTGATCTTTCACAGGCTCTTTAAATATGCAAGGTGGTGTCAATACTATTCTGCATCCAAATGATTGTGAAAAATGAAGGCTTCCCCAGCTCTTTTTACCTCGTCATGGGTGCTTCCACTGTCTGTGAAGGTATCAAGCAAGTCATGGTCCCGTTTCTTGTGGACCATATTGAAAGCTTTACGCTTGCCCTGACGGTAGATTGCAGAGACCGTATCACATCCTGTCACAGCATGAAGAAACATCAGGTGATTTCTAGTGTCCCCTATGGCATGCTGAATTTCATGAATGTTGAAGACTGTGACAGGATTACTGCGGCATAGCATGTGCATATCTGTGGAAGTGGTTGCCCGAGCAACTAGCATGACCAGTAAGTCTGTGTCTGTACCAACGACAACAACTGACACCTGTTCTGATTCTGCTACTGCTAGTGCTGTGGAGACAATCAGGGTGTCGGCATCTGCTTCTGCCTGCTTGACACGTATACCAGCCATGAGCATTTTGTCACATAGTGTTTGTATAAGTCTCATCTTATTGTTGCTGTCGGCTAGGAAAGCTGCTTGGGTTGTGGTTGTTGGCATATTATCATCAAATATGATGTCACTATAGGCACATTTCTGGGCTCTTTGTCTCTGCTCAGCTACCTTTGTTGAAGTTGCACTTCCATATCCATCGAACACCACCGTCAAATGAGCTCCATAATGCTTAAGGATGTATGAAATATATGACTGAACAACGTCAGCATAGGTTGACGGTTGTGGCCAAACAACTGATTGCAGTAGGTGACCACCATCTAAAACAAAGAGACCATTTTCTGGCAGGTTGGATTGCTTGGTGAACGACTTCAGCAGGAGACCCAGAGAACTCTTTGTTAGCGTCCGCATCACCCAACCTTTGAAAAGGGAAGGTGGCTGGGGAGCAAGTTCATATGCAAAGAACGATTCCATCTCAGTGCTGTTATTCAGGACACATGTGATTCTGTTGAACGGTAGCGTTGGGTTGACCTCTGTGCTTTGTCCCCTGATTTTCACCGTCTTACTCTTGGCACCAATGGTCTTCACCTTGTCATTACGATGTAGCTTGATATCTGTGAACTTCCTACCATTCATTTCGGATGCCGCTATTAGGCCGATTTCTACAGCTTTACCACAATTGACAGATGAGTCAGCGACGATGCCAGTTGACAAGGAGACCAGGCAATCAGTTTCATATCCAGCAAATGGTGGATGTGCCTGCAGCCATCCAACAAGGATGCATCTATCTTTATTGTCTCTTGACCTGGTACTTTGCCGTATGTCTTTATGTTGCTCTGATGTACCAGTGTGTACTCCGGTGAACTGTTCCAGTTCATCACAGATAGGAAAACAGCGAGGAAGTGCATGAACCCACTTTGCCAATGTACTGTCTGTGATTCCACGTCTATGAGTCATTCCTCCAGATGTTTTCAGCTGCCGCATCAGGAACTGTTCAATGGTCTGATCAGAGAAGTTTCCACCCCAGAATGAATCCACACGGCAGATGGTGAAGTATCCCTTTTCTGCAAATTGTGTATATTCATTTCCTGGCATGGTTTGCTCTAGGGCTTCCATCTGTTGTAAATACAACCTGGCAGATTTGGGATAGGGAAGATGTCCTGCAGCATGAAAATGTGGTATCATTTCCCTCACACAGCTGAGATGGAGCTTCCAGTCCCCTGTCCTTTCAGCTCGAATGAAACATTGCAGAAGAGACACTTGTCGGATATACTGCACCCAAAGCTTCCCTGTCCTACTTTGTCCGGCTGCCTGGTCAAGGAGTTGTGAAATGATCTGACTTAACTGTTTGACACCCTCCTCCTCAGCTACATCAGTCGCCTACTTGTCCTGGTTGAGAAGTGCAACATAAAGATTCGCTAAGTGGTCCTTATCTATGCTGTCTAAGATGCCAGGTTTACCCATCAACACGCCAATGAGGGCAGCTGCAGTAAGAATGTGAGCACATAGAGAACAGGAAAATGCATGACCAGATTGCATATGTATGACAGACTCTTTGTCTCCCATAGCTCTGCAAGCCCACTTCCGTCCATGATGTGGCCTATGCTGCCGAGATATGACATGAGGAGGTGAAATCCACCAAGACGGACGATTACTTTGTCTAGGTCTTGCGAAGAAGCTACAATCTCTGCTGCCTTGATGTACAAGGGCTGGTCAAATGTTACTGCACATATTCTCAAGTTATGCTTTTCACATTGTGACTGTGCAAAGCATAGTGCCATGTAGATGGTACTCGGATTGGAGGGGTCCAAATTGATGAAGGGCAGAGTTTCAATTCTCGTCCTCTCGTACTGGTCACTCTGCATGGCCACTTTCATGAAACCACTCCACGAAGGACACAAGTCTAGTTCTAGAACTTAGCCAGCAAGCCAGAGGGAGTCTATGGCAACTACGGATCGGAGAGACGGGAGCTCCTGGTCAGGTTTCTTGAGGGGATCTATTACAACAGACCGCAAGCCAGGAACAGCAGGTTTGCTGTATGTCTTTATCGGAATATGTCCAAATGCTCCAACTTTGTCAGCCATTTGCAATTTCACTGAACGTTTGATGTGTGAAGTATCCACAACCCCAGGCGGAGTAACACAAGCAATTACTCCCATGTTGTGGAAAGTGTTGTGACCAGTTACTGTCGCTACGTTGAAGTCGGCATTGTCAAACACAAATTGAGTAAAACCGCCCAGGTGATAGGATGGTTCATCATTTGACATGAGGGCTTGTTCAAACCGCTGTACTTCTTTATAATCATCAGCAAAGCTCATGCTGCTCAAGATGTCTATCATTTCACGTGAGCCATACTTCCGGTGTATATACACAGCTATTCCCAACAATATTGGTGACACAAATGACCTGGGCCTACTAGCAGAGATGATGGCATGTGCTATTGAGGTGCATTTGCTGTTTGAAACCGTGTGCCTTTTGCCTTTGCTGTCCACTACATTATGTATGAAATGCTTTAGCAACCTTGGTACTAATATGTCTCCATTTTCAGTTCCATCTGTCTGGTAGGGCTCAAGTGGTTTTATAGCTACTTGTGTGTTTCAAAATTTATCAATAAGTATTTTATTGAGTTCCTTATGCTAATAACATATATTTAGACATTTAAATTTAGTATTTGGGTTATCTAGTTGCAAAGTTATAAGAAATTCAGGAAATGCCGGCCATTTTGGATGCCATCTTGGATTGCGGAAAACGCTCAAGGAGAATTTATGAGGACTTTTAGTATGTTATTCTAGACATATTCCTGGACCTATCCTGAAAAAATCAGCTTGTTATGAGAAATGTCCAGGTTTAAGCCTATTTTGACCTAATACTCTTGGCCTACTGGTTGTCTTGTCCATTCTGTCAAAGTAGTCTGGTAACTTCCTCTTCATATCCCTCTCTGGTTCGATTGCTGGCATCTGTGTCAATTTCTTGTCAGACTGGCTTAAGGAGGTTGACTTAGGCATTTTTATGTAGTGATCCAAATGAGCTCTTTGTTTTGTTGCATTTTTCACATAGCGTTGATTGCAATATTTGCAGAAGTAAATTTCCTTACCATCTGCCTTCATGAGAGTAAAACGTTTGAAAACCTCCGATGATAGTTGGAGCATGGTCCTTAAAAAAAAAAGAATAAATAGATAATGAAAAAGCTATTTGTTTATCATCATAGCGTTATAACACTCTACTGGTAGACAGATATTCAACATTGACGAGTTCAAGGGGTGATGATATACCACAATCCAGAGAATATGTTTAACAGCAACAACTCCAAAGACGCATGGAGGGGATTAAAAGTATTACTTGGTGCTGACACCAAGCATAGAGACCCTGCAATTATATCCTGTGCTGGTTCTGCTGAAAGACTCAATCAATTTTATGCCCGTTTTGACAACATCAACTTCAAAAATGAACACAGTAAACTGAGGGCTGAGATGAAGAATAACCTAAGCGATGAGACATTCCACCTTCCCCCAGACCCAGTCCGTAAAGCTTTGAATAAAGTCAAAGTGAAGAAAGCATCGGGCCCTGATAACATCAATGGGAAACTGATTAAATCATGCAGTTCTAGTCTGTTTTACATTGTACATTGGATGTTTGAGTTGTCCCTTTCATCATGCACTTTCCCTTCAGTATGGAAGTTGGGTGAAATCATTCCAGTTGCGAAGAAGGATCTTCCCAAAGTGGACAATGACCTGCGACCTGTGACCCTGACCTCCATTCTTTCAAAGTGCCTTGAGCAAGTTGGAATCTCGCTACTCATGCCTTTTGTCAAGGATAAGTTAGATCCTTTGCAGTTTGCTTATGTTAATGGTCATTCAACTGATGATGCAGTCTGCACGCTCATTCATCGTCTTACAAAACATTTGGATACTAAATCAGGCAACACTGCCAGGGCTACTTTCATTGATTACAGCTCAGCCTTTAATACGACCCAACCACACATTCTTGTGAGGTTGCTGAGTTCTCTGGATGTACCTACTTATCTTCAGCTTTGGATATTCGACTATTTAATGGAGAGGCCGCAGTATGTTAAATCCAGGCTGGAGAGGTCTGACTGCATCACACTTAACACCGGTGCCCCACAAGGATGCGTACTTTCTCCATTTTTATTCATCTTGTATACGAACGACCTTCGATGGGAGTCACAGAATGTCATAATCCAAAAATATGCGGATGACACGGTTATTTTGGGAGTATTATGCAAAGACAATGACAGTGAATATAGAGACTGTGTAGAATTTGTTGAAAATTGGTGTGAACAAAACTTTCTTCACCTGAATGTATCAAAGACTAAAGACTAAAGAAATTGTTTGGGACTACAGAAAATCAAGTCCCCCTGTAGTTCCTGTGACTATTAATAATAAGCATGTTGATATAGTACATCACTACAAATATCTGGGTGTGATGATTGATGACAAACTTTCTTTTTCATTGCATGTCCATAACCAAATTAAGAAAGCCAATAAAAGAATGTATTGTGTTAGATCTTTGAGAAGGATTGGCATTTGCTCTGATTTAATAGCTATGTTTTATAATGCAACCGTGCCTAGTGTTTTGTTGTACAACAGTGCTGCTTTCTATGGTTTACTAACCCAAGCATTGAAAAAAGATCTGAACCGGCCGTACAAGTTATGTGGAAAAATTGCTGATTCCTCTTTAATTCGATGTAATGAGCTTATCTATAACAAAGGAGTTCAAAGCTTGGCAAGAACATTTTAAAAGACAGTGATCACCCCCTAAATGGGGAATACATTATGCTGCCAAGTGGACGAAGGTTAAGGGTGCCAAGGATGAGGACTCAGCGATTTAAAAACACCTTCGTGCCGAGATCCATCATGTTGATGAATGTTTAACATTGAATGTGTCAGAGATCAAAATTTCACTCTGTGACTAATAAATATTATGTTATGTTATGTTATTATTATGTTTAACCCCTAATTACCCCCAATTACCAGGCAGGGGCCTAGCTCAGAGGTAGCGCTCTGGGCTTCCAACCGCTGGATCCCGGGTTCGATTCCCGGTTGAGCCTAAGTTGGCTGGCTGTTTCCTCCTTCGTCTCATTGCCATGGTCTCTGCCTGTCCTAATTAGCCCAACTGGTGCAAAAATACAGGACGTACAGCCCTAATCACAAACAAACACAAAACCCCCAATTACCACTCAAGCATTTGCTTCCTAAAAATAGCATAAGAAACTTATAACTTACCAATTATATAACCAACAAAGGTCTATTGATGTATTCTATAGATTAGAAAATATATATGTTCAAATTAATGATAGAAAAATCTTTCCTCTTTTCGTCAGGATCAATCATGCAGAAGAACTAGACTGTGCTGCCACCTGACAGTTCAGCAGTCTAGTGGCTGCGTACCTCATGTAGGACTTATCTACTGGTTAATTAGAAAGGTAACAAAACAATACTGAAGGAATATTGCTGAAACATTTGTTTTGTTGCAGCAATACTGTCTGTGGTACTGCAGCAACACTGCATGGTAGTACTAGGGAATGCTGCAGTAATGTTTCCAGCAATGTTGTGCAATAGCATTGCAGCGTTGTTTCAGCTGTTGCCAGCACTGTGGCACTATAGCATTGCATGAATGTTGCACTGCAGCATTGCAGGACAGTTACTAGCAATGTTATACACTACAGCATTGCAAGATTACTTCAGCAATGTTACCAGTAATGTGGCACTACTGCATTGCAGATTGTGGCAGCAATGCAACCAGCAATCATGTTGCACTGCAGCAATATATTGCCTCTGGTACTACAGTAACGCTGCTTGGTTAATACTAGGAACAGCAACAAAATCCAGGAACATCCAAGTAATAGGTTGGTATTTTTACCTTATTTTGTAGCATACCACTGATTAATCATTGTCGAAAGCAAAAAAAATAAAAAATTCACTGTGTGATATGAAAATATCTTACCCAATTAACCCCTAAAGAATTGCAATAGTAACAGTTAGTGTAATTATTTCAAAAGCTTCTGCTGGACGCAGAAATAGAGCAGCAAAAATATGTTGTTTATATAAATATAAATATTAATTTTAGGTTCTTCTTTAAGACATTGGTGCAATGTTTTTAAAGATATTATTAAGACCACTGCTGCTTTTCTTTGTAATTTATGGTGAGCAGAAGATGTAACACAAATTTAAGTTATCTATCATAAATGTCTTGCAACACACAGGCATCATACAAATGAAAGTTACATAACACTTATGCTGGCTTTAACTTTGACTTTTTGACCTAATTTTCGAAGGTGTATACTGATGTAAAAGTGGATCTGTACATTTGAAATAAAGATTTTCTCTCCTAAATCCTGACATGCTGCTATTATATTTTTTATTATCTAATCTGAAGCTTGTGATGATATGAAATATTGTTAACATGTTTATTTTTTATTTTAGAAAACATTGGGGCCCACACTTTAGGATTCTACTGTGGATAATTAAGACATAGACAATACTCTGTCAGTGTATATCAGTTTGTATACTTTCAATTTTAGTGCCATAACAGACGTCTTACAAGCAAATCTCAGTCACGCCTAATTCTTATAGAAGGCTGGGGGGTCTGCATGTCATTTAACTTCTCAATGTACAGACGTCTGGACTGCCAAGATAAATGGCTATGACCAAGGGCCTTAAGCCCCCCTCTCACATAGCCGGTTTTGCCGATAGATTTATATGCTTATTATATAATATAGAATATCTCGCTTAATATTTGGTTTATTTTCGATCCGAAAACACGTATGGAATTAGTATGAACTATACTACAATCCAGTATTATTTGACGAGGAGCAGCAGCCTTTTAAAGTGTATACAACCCCCCTCCCTGCCTACGCTGATGCTGACGCTGGTAGCAGTCGGCGAGTCACCCGTGGAAGTCGGCGGATTACTCCTGGAAGCCATCGAGTTGCTCCTACTACCCGTCGGCTTACTTCTAGTGACCCGTAGAACCCTCCGAGTGACCCGTAGAACCCAACGAGTGACCCATAGAACCCGCCGAGTCACCCGTAGAATCCTCCGAGTCACCCGTAGAACCCTTTTTGAAAAAAGCTGTTGCATACCGTTATGTAATACTACGGGTTCACTACGGCAAAACCGGCTATGTGAGAGGGGGGCTTTACTATGACAGACTGTATCTGACTTCAATTAAGATGAAATACAGACCAAAGTCTTAGAGCCCTGTGGTAGCCCTTGTCACTTTGTTCAAACAGACTCTGTAGCATTTGTAAAGCCTAGTTCACACTGACACGAGCAATAGAGCCGAGTGACCACAGACGTCTGAAGATGGACTATATGTGCTCACTCGTGGAAAAGGTTTCACAGATGGCTGAACTTGCGGGTGTTCTACAGTTGGTTGAGGAGTGTCCACCAAGCGTACATGAGGCATACGTAGATCGCTCGTCCAGTAGTCCAAGTGTGGGCAACGGATGAGGAGGAGTGAACACGGATGGCGGAACTCGTGGGTGTTTTACGGATGTTTGGCGAATAGTCCAAGAGTGAAAGAGCAGAAGGCCACAGATATGGAGGAGTGGCCACGGACGATCGACGGACATCCGCCATTCACTCCCCAGTCACTTGTGAACAACTCGCCGGTTATTCAATGGTTGCCTTTGTTGCAGTTCGCGCCTCTCGAATAAATAGCACCGTGCAGCCCCTCTCGCCACACTTCGCCTTTGGCAATCGACGAGACAACTGGTAGGCCACGCCACTATGGAGCAGAATAAAGATGAATTAATGGGGCTCTCCTTGACTACAATTGCTGTGAATTTAGGAGTCCATACTGTGCTGTTGCTGCCTGAACAAAACCAAAAGAAATGGAGGAGAAGGTTTTGGACAAGGCCCTGGCTCCTCAGAAGACCTCTTTTTGGCCAATATGAGAAAATAAACGAACTGGAGAATGAAGATGTTGCATCCTTCGGAAACTTGGAGGAAATCGCTATCACACAGCATTGTTAGCACTTTTTTTTTTATCCATCCCATCATTCCATCAACCCATTACAATCTAAAATTACCATATCACTACTTGTTGACTGAATGAAGAATTTGATCTGTAATATATATATATGTATTTACTTTTTTTTTCATACTCTTTATATACTCCTTATTCATTATACAAATACTTTTTACATCTTTGATTTTTTTTTTTTTTTATCTCTTTGCACCAGGTGGCCTCCATAACAGCCGTCTGACTTCAGTGGTCTCCTGACAAGACCCAGTCATATTGTAAATTGTGTTAATTTTAATTGTATGAATGTGCTGAATGAATGCTGGTTGTGTTTGAATGTATGTATATGTTAAATGGTCGTGTGAATAAATTCAATTCAATTAAAACTTCCTCAGAGTTGAACCTGCCCCCTTCTGGGAGCTGCTAGAGAGAGTTGGTCCAGACATTGAGAAGACAGACACTTTCGTCAGGAAGGCATTGGATCCAGGACTCAAGCTTGCAGTAGCTCTTTGTTACCTGACCACTGGGAGCAGCTATGGGTCCCTCCAGTATGGCTTCAGAGTTGCCTTCAACAGCATTTGCAACTTCATCCCTGAAGTTTGTGAGGCCATCATAGAAGCTTACAGTGAGGAACTGCTTGAGTGTTGGATCAACAGGAACCAGACTCCCATGAAGTTGTTCCAGGCTCCTGGAGGGATTTAGTCCAGGGCAACTTTGGTACCAAGCATGCGAAGAACCAGAGGCTATAATTGGTTGAATACTTCAACTCTCCAGCTGGAAGTGTTCCCTGGCAGGACGAGAAGGTTTAGGGATTCTGCTTTACCTAAATCCCAGTCAACCAAGTCCTTGGTCGATCAGTTCAGTTCATTTTATTTCAGTGATCATCAGGCGAAAAAACAAAAAAGACATGTAGAAAAACCCATAAAAAATTCGATATGAATATGATTGTGATGATTAATGGGGTTGGTGTATAGGAAGACACTGTTGTATCACTTATGGAATACACAACCAAGGTTTTAGAGGAATATTGGCAGATATTTACTAGGATTGATTACTTATAAAGCTGGGTTGTTTTAATACTGTTGACAAATATAGCAGTTCCTAATAGAACAATATTCCTCATAAAGATTAAAAAATATTGCTTTATGTATGTAGATAAAGTCAATACTCACAGCCTCCCTATATTTATCAATATAGCTGGTGGTGAGTTATTCATAGTGGAGGGCAATCTATATCTAATAGAGCAAAGGGAAAGAGATAGTCTATACTGTGGTATTCTAAGGTTTCTTGCTGGGCATGTATTATGATCATGTTCATCTGATTGTCTGATAAACATAGCCGATAAGAAATAATTTAGTAATAAATTCTTTCTAAGTTTGTAAATAAATTTGAATTCCTGGAGCTTAAAGATATCAGTTACTTTCAAGAGATGGAGTGATTTAAAAATTAGGTCAGTGTGGGCATTGTATTTTGCATTAACTATTAATCTTAAATTTTTTTTTGAAGTTTCAATATCTTTTCTGATCGAGTTCCCCATAGAAGTATCCCATAATTCAATATCAAAGTAATAAAAAGTTTCAACAAATTCAACTGGAATGCCATTGATTTGGAGATTTAGTATGATTTCGATTAGTATGAAACAATATAACTTCCATTTTATTGGCATTTAATGAAAGTTTATTTACTTTAAACCAAGTATTGTCTGTAAGTTCACTATTGATGAGATCAGCAGAATTACCAAATAATTGTGAAGTTGCATGTAAAACTGTATCGTCTGCATATATGGTAGGTTTAAAGTGGTTACAGCAATTAACTAAATCATTCAGATAAATTATAAATAACAGAGGGCCCAGTATGGAGCCTTGGGAAACACCATTTTTAAGCGAAAGAAAGTCTGAGTGCATTTTATTGAACTCGGTAAGCTGAGTCCTATCTTTTAAATAATTTGTCAAGAGATTAAGAGGAATTCCACCCGACACCGTAATGTTCTAATTTAAAGATTAAAATATCATGATCCAGTGTGTTGAAGGTCTGCGAGAGGTCTAGGAAAATGTTTAAGGGATTATCCTATTTCTAATTTTATCTACAATTCTATCTTAGATCAGCAAATCTTTAACTGCATCCCAGCCAACCAACCAAGTCCTCTGTCAATCATCCACAAATGTCCCTTGGAGGGTTCTCCTGCTTCTACCCTTTCTGGACATGTCTTCCGGAGGTGCTGATGAGGCGTTAAACAATAACTCACACACACACACACACACACACACATGTCTTCCGGTGGACCATCCAGTGCTGAACATCATCCTCTTCTGGGACAGTCTCTGACCCATTCTACATCTTTAGCCTTGAAATCCTCCCAAAATAGCAGACCATGTACACATTTAGCAGTCCAAAAAACGTGGAATACATTTGTATCTAGCAAAAATAAAGCAAGTTTGATACTCAGCGACATATATGTGTGCAACAGTACTGTAACAGCAAAACATGGATATTAAAATCCATCATCCTATGAGGCAGTATTTTTGTGACCTTAAAAAATGTCCAAAATGTATGGGCCCCAGGCATGGGGTTAAAAAACAAGAGTATTTGTACCTTCATATTTGCACTGAACAGACTGGATTACGTTACAAATTATATATGAAAAAATTCAAAGTGACAAATGTGACATGACCTTTATCATAACCACAAGTAATTAATTTCAGAAAAATGCATTTCCTCATGACATAAATATGGTTGAAGTCCAACATATATTTTTAAAACAACGAGGAAGAAATCTATAAACCTATTTAATATTGCTGGTGTTTTTTCAGCTGAAACACAGTAGGTGCTCACAGAAATGGCTATAGCTGAAATAATGTTTTACTTAAGATGTAGATAGTTGGAAGTAATTAACAACTTGTAGTTATAATTAAATTAAAAAAATGGACCCGTACGTGTTCGTTAACACTCTGCATGGGTGAAATTGACCTCTGACCCTTCCCATAATGCCACGCGGCGCCGAGATATGACATTTAAAACAGCGTCCATCACACGGATAGACTTCACTGGCATCATCTAAGATAAACTGGATATATTTGAAATAACGGCAATATTGGATTACTGCATTGAAGACAATGGCATCGCTTAGTAATGTGTTGTCTTGCATTGTGCTATTTATATTCGTTACTGTTACTTATGCCAATAATTGTGTTAAACCTTGTAGATGTCCAAACTCTACGACCATGGATTGCAGTAACTGTGGATTAGAAAATGTGCCCCCCTTAAACGAAAACATAACTCATCTCAACCTGAACAACAATTGGATAACTGAAATTCAATTCGGAGCATTTTCGGTCGCAACTTCCCTGTTAAACCTGAAATTGCGAAACAACCAGTTACAAGAGCTAACTAATGACAGTTTTAAAGGCCTTCACAATTTAAAGACGCTGGATTTAACCCAGAACGGTGGATACGATCTTTCATCAGGGGTATTCAAGCCTTTGCGTGCCCTGGAAATTCTAAAGTTGGGCAGTATCTGCCGCTTCCAAGATAGTGACTGTCCCAAGCAAACTTTTATTCACATATCAGCTGGAGTTAAATTTCTGCAACTGTCAGTTTCTCCCAATTTTGAGTTCGGCCCAGAGTTTGCTAATTTGCACCAGCTGGAAACCTTAGTTCTGAGTGGATATGGATGTTCAATCAATAACATATCAGACAGTACATTCAGTTTTTTTGGATCCTCCTTAAAAACACTGGAGATCCGCAAATGCAATGTGAGGAACATTGATCCAATGTCTTTCAAAAATATGTCACATCTGCAGGTCTTCAGTTTGACATGCAACCATTATCTGAGTACCCCAATTATATTTGATGCTATAAAAAGAATGAATTCACCTTCATTAAAAACCTTGATCCTTGATGTGTCTTATTGGCCGCTCTTTGCTGAGTGGTTTAATTCATCTATATTTGAAAATTTGGAACGTCTCTGGTTGCAGCAGAGTGTTATTACTGGCGGCATAGATTTCGATAACTACATGCCAAAGATTAAAAATATCAATTTAGGCTTCAGTGAATTGTTTTCAAGAAAAAACCTATTCGAAATGATGTATCTTCTAGACAGAAAAGGGCACATTGTCTCCTTTGATTTCTCGTACCTGAATTCAAACTCTGGGGATTTGTTTCGGAAAAAATACTGTAATATAGATGACGTATATGCTGATGACTTTTTCAGGGAACTACCTTCATACATTAATGTCCCAGACCCTGTACCATATAACAATCAATCTTTGATATTTGACAATAGTACCATACCGATTCCACAGTCAATGAATTACTTTTATGCAGCCCCAATGGGCCCACAAATCGGCCGATTTTCGGAGGAGCTTGTCTTCAGTCCTGATAACAATCTACTCTATGTTGACATCTCTGGTACACAGATTGCTAATTTATCACATACCATCAAAGGTTTGGAGAAATTAAAAGGCATTGATCTCAGCAGATGTGGTATGCAGTACCTGAATCCAGCTATGTTGGATTATTTTCCATCTTTACAATTTGTTAACTTGAGTGATAACAGATTATTCAAGATGGATTTGGAAAGATTGTTTAGGACCGCAAGCCTAATGCAGACAGTAGACCTATCTAAAAACAATATTTCATCATTACCTAAAAATGTATTTCAAGGTGCAGTTGCCTTAGAAAACCTTTTTCTCCAAAATAACCCTCTTGGAGATGTCACCATCAACCTTGGCAATAGTCTTAATTTGACTTTGTTGGATTTGAGGAATACATCATTTACTATGAATGAAGGATTTATGAATGAACTAGACCAACTGCAAAACAGAACCAACCAGACTTTAAGATTAAAATTGTCGGGAAATACTTTCCAGTGTGATTGCGACAGTCTATATAACTTGAAGTGGTTGAATCATATTAGGGTAGTGGTGGAGGACTATACCACTCTACTATGCATAGATGGCTGTCCCGTTTCAGGGAGAATAAACCGATTGGAAATGTTGTGTAGAGAAGACACGAATACTTTGACGACAATATTAGTACCTACTTTGGCATCGGTTGGTATTATTCTTTTACTTACTGTGCTCATCCACAACTGTAAATGGTCATTGAAGTGGAGGATGTATCTACTACGGCGCAGCTTCCGCTACAAACGACTTATCGCGGAAAGCGATGATGCTGATCTTATCGCTGACAAAGCCATTTATCGTGCCTTTGTGTCGCATAACCATCAGAATGACTACGAGTGGGTCCAAAACACTTTGCTGACCACAGTCGAGGAAGAATGGGGACTGAAGTTGTGCATTGGCCAAAGAGACTTCATCCCAGGTATCCCTGTTGGAGAAAATATCTGCCAAGCCATTGATGACAGTCGTTATGTGATCTTAGTAATTACTCCATCCTTTATCGTGAGTGAATGGTGTGATTTCGAAATGCACATGGCCCTTGTTAAGGGGCGACGACACTTGATTATCATCTACAAAGAACAAGTTGATGTTGATAGAATGTCAAAAACGATGCGTTCTCTGATGTCATCGATCAATTACATAGAGTATACTGACATCCCTGCAGGAAATGATTTGTTTTGGAGAAGACTGCAAGATAGCTTGACATCAAATTTTTAATTTTTTTATGATCGATATGCTATGCTGCTGTTTTTTCTGTCATTCACATGTGCCCTTTTAGACAGCAGTTCGAATCCAGCCCATTAATGTCTTTACGTCGGCACCTGCCTGTCCTGATCAGCCTGATCTGGTGCAAAAATATGGCCCGTCTCACGCACCCACCCACTCTTTTCAAACTGGTGAATTATGCTTTAAAATGTACAAATGCAAAGGTAAATTTTATGATTAAGTTGTTATTAACATGGTGTTTGCTAATATAACTTGCATTAGGCTTCACTTGCGCTAACCATTAGTATCTCCAACTAGATATGACTATATTTGGATTAGTGTAGCCTCAGGGACACGACCTTATTCTGTATAGGTTTTACTGCATGGAATTTTACCCGGTATTCACCGGCTATTTGTGTATCTTCCAATTATACCGTGTACAGTCAAATCATTTGACAAATCCAAATCTGTAAATCCTGTTCATAACATGATGAATATATTCATGATAACAATCAGTCATCAACCATTATTTGTGACATCATCAAAGAACACACCAGGATGCGGAAGCTTGATATAAATAACTGGATCACTGGAATTGGTACAGAAACCAATGACACACCCCCCCCCCCCCCCTCTGACCTCATGCTGCTTTATTATATGCTGATTTCTCCTTTTTGTCATTGCCTAAGTTTGTGATCTTACTATTTTATTAAAGTCCTTTAAAAATCTTTACAAGATCTCCTTAGATTTGTAATGGGAAAAAAAATCTAATTTTCTAACTAATTCTGATCTGGCAAAATGTACAGATCCAAATGATTGAATCCAAATTATTATGAGTCAAATCATTACAAATGCATTAACGTATGTGTAGTTGGTTGGTCATGAATCAAGTTGTAACAGTTATAAGAGTGAATGTTTTCAACAGCAACAACTTCGTTAAATGTCACCAACAACTTCATTGAAGGTCCCCAGTACATGCAAAACACTTATTGAAGGTCCCCAGTACATGCAACAACTTCATTGAAGGTCCCCAGTACATACAACAACTTCATTGAAGGTCCCCTGTACATGCAACAACTTCCTTATATTGAAGGTCTCCAGTACATGTACATGCAACAACTTCGTGTAATAATATACAATCAGTTTCAAAACTCAGCAATTATGAACTATTTTAGACTGAATATTGTCCAGAACCCTATATATTTAAGATACACAATCGTGCACATCGCTCTGTTTTTGCTTAGTTAAGTTGCTGATAATTCAAACCAGTCAGTATACACAAATACCTCAAAATTTTAGACTTTGCACCTTTTGTAATAAAAACTCCATTGAAGATAAAATTCACTTCCTTTTCAATTGTCCTTTCTCTAGTAATATATGTCCCACTTTTCTACAATGCAACAATGAAATTAAATTCACTTTGATGATGTCGGACAATTTAGGTAGCTGGTGAATATGTATATGGTATATGAATGTTATAGCAAAAGAAAAAACCACTTGTACAACAGTTGAGTTATTAATATCCTGATGATAGGAAAAACTTTAGTATGCTGTTTAAAATTTTCATTGAATGTCTGTAAATCTGTAAATTAAATACGTTTTTGGAATGTTTATAGCGGCAAATAGATGGCAATTACGTAATTTAATCAGTATCAATATAGGCCTGGGTGTACTTGATTATCTTGTACACATGTCACATAAATAAAAAAAACTTCTCTCTCTCTCTTTAACAATAACTTAATGCAATAACTTTTAATATATGTACTATGGGATCTCCGGCATTTTGAACCAGGCATCTCAGAATAGAAAGCACTGATCGGAATTGTTGATTCACTTGTAACTTTGTGTACATGGGCTGCACTTTTCTGATAACATTTAGGGCTGTCATACACATCATGGACTTCTGACTTTGAATTCAGGATGTATTGTTTCCCAGTAAAGCCACAAAGAGGAAGCTTGATGTGCTTATAATCCTGTAGGTATCTTCGTACATATGTTGAACATGTAGAGCAATAAATGATAGATAGAAAAGATAAAAGATCGTTTCAATATGTTGGTGCTATGTCATGGAACAATCTCCCTTCGTTTTTAAAAGACATACATACTTACACTGATTTTAAACTTAAGCTTAAACAACATATTTTAATGTAACTTTTGTGTTTTAATATTTTATCAATTGTTTTAAAATTACTGTACTATTTATTATGTTTTATTGTATTTTATGGGCCACGTGTAAAACAGTCTTGTACTGATGGTGCTACCCATGCAAAATATGTTTAAATAAATAAATAAAATAAATAAATAGATTATTGTCTATGTCTCAATGCTACTGGGTCTGAAGCTTAGCAGCTTAATCAGCTTATTTGACCAGCTGACAGAGGCAGATGCAATGATGAGAGGATGAGACTTGGAGTCCACACAATGTTGCACCATGGGTCTTTTACTTGCCTCAGCATAGACACCAAGTACATTGTACCTCGAATTTAAAGTATTCCGTGATCAGCATCCAGTTGGGATGTAGCTCATAAAGAGTGCCCAGGTTGGGGATCAAACCCAGACCATCTGCAGAGCTGGCCAATATGGAATTGGCGGACGCCTTAATCATTAGGCCACCCAGCGGCTGCTCTTATTAATACATTAATACGTTTTTATTTCGCAATAAGAAGTTATATTTGGACCAAATTGTATTGCAATATCATATATTACACTACTTGTAGAGGAATTCTGTATAAAAATTTGTTCATACAGCTTATAAAGCGCACACCTCCAAAACCACTGCTGACCCAATGAGGAGTCACTCCATGTTTTGCACAGTATACAGTTAGTCTTCAGGCCGAAATATTCCAATCAATCTTAGCTTTGCTGTATAATACTATACACAATTATACAATGGTTACATGTGAGACATGAAGATATGTGCACCCGAAAGTGTCAATGCACAACGAGGCCGATAGGCAGAGTTGTACATAACATTTGAGGGTGTAAATATCTCAATTTTGTACCAGCACTCCGCCTACAATTAGTCTAATTGTTTAAAGTCAGTCACGTACCCAGATAGAGAAATGTTTTTGATTGTTTTTGATTGTTTGCACATCACTACTGATGGAACTAATTTAAACTATGTTGAATGTGCTAACTATCTTGGCATGAAGATTGAAAGTCATTATTGGATTAATATCTTAATTAACTTTGTGGTAATATATACAACAGCAGTTCAGCCATGTATTGATATTTCAATAAGTGGGATTCGAACCCCACAAATGAATTGTGATGCCAGTTGTATCTATACCAGGAGCCACCACATGAGTGTATATTGTGCCATGTGTATCTTGGTACTATGTCAAGTTTGAATTTAAATGATTTTAATATTTTAAATATGCCTTGAAACGTCACATTTTATTTTATTTTATGAATCTTACTTTTATATATTTCTGTTTTTATGTATGCCTTTTATTTTAAAAATCTCTATACTATATTGTATTGATTGATGTATTGTTTTAATGGGAAATATGCAAAACAGCTGTGCTGATGATGCAACCAATGTAAAATATATTTGAATAAATAATAAATAAATAGATGAAGACCTTATTTCTCAGATGTTTGAATTTTAAAATTGACGAAGTTATTCGAGGAAATGCACAGATCCCAGGAAGCATCTCACATCGTTTTGACGTCGGCCCCAGGTGGGCGACGTTGGGCCGACATCGGGCCGATGTAACAAGCATTGCCTGCACTCGCCGCATTCATGATTTCTAGCCTACCAATTGCAGCGGGGTGTGGCTCACTAACTATTGTACATGAGATTTGTAGGGGCGGGGGCCTAGCTCAGAGGTAGCGCTCTGGGCTTTCAACCGCTGGGTCCCGAGGGGTCGATTCCCGGTTGAGCCTAAGTTGGATGGCTGTTTCCTCCTTTGTCTCATTGCCATGGTCTCTGCCTGTCCTAATTAGCCCAACTGGTGCAGAAATACAGAACGTAAAGCCCTAATCACACCCACACACATCAGATTTGTACAACGGCGTACACCTCGTACCTAATGCTAATGGTGAGTGGAACAAAAGCTTAAAGATTGATCAGAAGTTTTGCATGTTAGCCCAATTTTGGCCCACTGTCGTTTTGTGTTTTATTCCAATTAACATTAATTGAAATATACTGGATAGTTAATCTGGATCAAATTTTAAACACCATTTTTTTTTTACCTCCGACAACCAAACCTCCTTGGCAGAGGTGATAAATAACTTGTATTTATTGCATGTTTAAGAAATTATTTCTCCACACAGGCGCATGGATTAAAGAAATATGTTGCTTACAGCAAGTTCTGAGTAATTGGGTTTTTAACGAATTAAATCCATTGTTGGTTTTTATTATAGTTCTTTTCACTACTTTTATTCTTAAAACCAAATATTACATGCCCAGTTACTGAAACACATTCGTTGACACAAGAGGTCTCTGCCATGCCCGCACTGGAAAATCATATGGTAGCGACACCTGCCAGATGCTAGTGAGGCCCAATTTAGCACACATTAGCTCTGTAAGTTAAAATGTGAACACCTTTGTTGACATCCATACTCTTCTTCTTTTGTAAGACGATAAAAGTTGTGTATAATTTGATGATGATATTATCATGATGTGTTTCTTTTTGTGTTATTTGGGAAAAAAATGTTATACTATCTAATATATGTGTCAATATTAATATTTATATAAAAATTTAATTATGGGGGCAACTTAATATAGTTTCTATGGACTCTGTTGCAGCCCTTCTTGGTACCTGATTATTTATATGTAATTGTATGTTCTATTTATACATGTGTATTTGTATGTTTTTTTGTACCAAGAAAAAATAAAAAACTTCAAACTTCAGATCCTTAATTTATATTGCACGTATGGAACACATTTTAGGAACTGCAGCTATAATATTATGTTTTTTTTTTTTTTTTTCAATTTAGGTGTCTTTGTATCGAAAACTGATTAAATAGACATTTAACTCATTGAAAATGGACAGGAACGTTAGCCAATGTGTGGTTTTAATCATTAGACCAGTCAGCTGTTTCAAAATTAAAGACCTCTAATCGATTATCATCAGAGGCTTTACAAATTCTTGGAGGAAGGCTTATATTACATTCTTTAAACAAAGTGGTGTTTGATAAATTCTAGTTTGATACAACTGAGAGTTATTGATGAGAAGATGATTGGACCACGCCGAAAGCCATCTGCATACTTGGAAGAAAGATAATCTCAAAAGAAAAAAAGCTGGCAGGAAAATGTGTTGCATGCAGCTGCATAGTTCGGCATGGTAAACAATTAGTAGCTTTTCACTCGTAAATAAGATATTTAGATTCAGACAATAGGTTTTTTTGCTTATTTAGAAAAACTATATTGTTCAGCCTCAGACTAGGATTGTACATAACAAACAAAGATGCTGGTTAGCTTACTTCTTCAATGTCTACAGCCAAATTTACAATATCTTGGCTGATGTTAAACAAAATTAGGATGGATACCAGTGAAACAATTATTTTCTGTCTGAAACAATGTTATTTAAGCTGTTATATAATGATCAATGTTATACTTACATTTACACTATACAAAGTAAGCTTATGTGGTCATAAAAAGATAGGCCCTTTTTTGGTCAGTAGTCCAATGCAGAGCTCCATGTTAATGTACGTAGACTGTTCTGGCTGTAATAATCTATTATATAATATTCAAACACTTGGGCTAAGAGAATTATTGTGCATTGAGGCAATTGGACAGCCATTTATTGATTAAATGCTTCTATTTCCGTGCTTCTCCATCCTCGATAGCTTCAAATACAATTTTCATAGATGAGTCTCCTTTGCACTCTAGTCTTATAAATGTGCCAGAATATTTTTTCTTGTATTAATACATGGCCAAATGTGCCACGTGCGTTTTCCTTGAGAAGGATAAACGCATGGAAAATGCATGGTTTTTAGCTAATAATAATGAGGCAAAAACGCACGTGGCACAATTGGCCATTTAGTGTACAATAAACTGATTCTTCTTTTGTCCAAACAACCCTTCGAAGTAGTTTCTGGTATTGACAATATAGTTTTACATTATATGATAAACTTGTGTCATTGTTTTGAATGTTTAAGTTTTTTTTAAACTGTATCATATGATCTCTAGTTCATCCAAGATAAGACTAGACAGGTAATTTCTTTGTTTACAGACTTTCCTAAACCTCCTGTTATGATGAACTTGTCTTCTCCCATTTCTCCTGTCATGATGGATTTGGCATGCAAACGGCGGAGCATCAGAAAACCTGAGTCAGGTAGACACCAAAAGAGTGGTGAGATACAATCATTCTTGACTCCCGGCAAATGCAAAAAGATCATGCAATGCCTTACAAGGTTTAGTCATACAATTTTCTATCTATATATCTATCTATCCATCTATCCATCAAATCTATCTGTCTATCCATCCATCCATCCATTCATCCATCAATCCATCTATCCATCAATCCATCCATCCATCCATCCAACCATCTATCTATCTATCTATCTATCTATCTATCTATCTATCTATCTATCTATCTATATATCTATGTTAAAAGGAAACAACCCCCCCCCCCCAAAAAAAAAAAAACAAAAAAAAACGCCAAGCCTTGATGTCTTTAGATGTCTTAAATTGATTAATGCCAAATATCTATGAATATCGACTGAATACTGGACGTTGTGGAAAGTCAAAATTGAATGATACATTGTATGTATGAAAAGCGTAATTGGGGAAGGATAAATTTCTTGCTAACATAATCTGGGTGCATCAGACAACCTCCAGACGCAGTTATTATAACCAAGGAGGCAAGCTTATAACATTTTGTGTGTCCCGGAAGACATTATTTCACAACCCACGCATAGTGAGCAAAAAGCAACTACAGCAAGAATTCAGTGTGCATTTTGGGAATTCATAAAGTATGTTGTAGGAGAGAACATATTGTTAAGCAGCGAAAAATTTACATAGGATGTCAGCCTGGAGGTGCTGGAAATGTTATATGAAATGCAGTGAAACTTTGCTGTTAAGATTGTCATTGATGTTAGTTCTGGTCCAAAGTTGGTCTGGGTAACGATACAAAATACAGTCATTCATGGTACACACCATCCTCAAATTTTGTGGACATTTGAAACAACTATTGCTACTTATTATTTACAAGAAGTATCATTTTTTACAGGGTGCGGCATAAAAACGTTCACCAGCAGCTACTGCTACCTCTTCTGTTATTATCTCAAGTGATAATCATCACATGCAGCTGCAGTCATACACACGAATGTAATTATAGTCCTACATTATCTTTATTAATATATTTTATTGTTGCCTCACAAATTATTGATAATATGGATCTAAATATAGCACATGCACACTTATCACACCTTCAGGTCATTTTCACCTCGGCCTTTGCTATACAAGCACTAGATTATGTCACTGATCATACAGATGTGTTACAGTCACCTTTGTTGACCTTTGCCACCAAAAACAAGAAAAATAGATGCATTTTTAATAAGAAGGTAGACCATTGACACCTTTGAGGTGGAAAGTGCCATTTTGGATTCTGATCAATTTTCTGTCTTTTCTGTTTTATTAACTGGCCCATCTTCCTGAAAATCATGTAATGTTTTCCAGATTAGTTGTAGATTCAAAAGGTCCCTCTGGAATACCATTATATATCTATGTTTTAACTTTATGACCTTGCTGGATCAAAACTGAAACCAACCTTCTTATCATCTAATACCATAATATACATATGCATGTATGGAAAACACTGAAGGAGGATTCTCTGCAAATATTATATTTTCAGTGGCTTCAGAGGTGTATTAACTAGGAAATCTCTAATTTGTACACTTTTCTTCAACTAAAGACACCATGCATGCAGACAGAAATCTGACTTCTGTGACATGTGTCTCTCAGAACACACCCTGCAGCATGCACCCTCTCAATAATTCAGACACTGATATTGTCTGACATTACAAGATCAAAAAAAAACACAATGACCAATTGCTTATACCCCTGACTAAATGTGGCAAAACTTTAAAAGACCTCATAAGCATTTGAGTAACCTAGAGCTATTCCAAAAGAGGAGAAGCCCAGTGCAA